>JAMRXY010000284.1:1200000-1839407 GCA_024447195.1 Panagrolaimus sp. LJ2414 | reverse complement strand
TTTTGTCATCCTTTTCAGGATCAGATTTCTTTAAAGTCATTTTTTCAGGATCAGATTTCTTTAAAGTCATTTTTTCAGAAGATAAATTTGGATTTTGTTCTCGATTAATTGAAAGTTGCATTGCTTTTGGATTTGTTGCTTCCACTTTTGTATTTCCTTCTTCTTGAGCTTTTGATGATTCAACTGCTGAAACACATCCTGGAATTTCTGGTGGTACTTCTGGTGCTGAAGAAAAAGATTGAGGTTGTTTCCAATGAGAAAAGCAACACCATTTAAAATGCCATGCAAGAAGTCCAATAAAAAGTACCAAAAATATAAGGAATCCCATTCCGAATATTACTGAAATTTAGAAAATTATAGTTAACGGTTTTCGATACAATTTTGTTAAACCTGATCCCTAAATTTTGTCTTGGAAGAAAAATAATGTTATTTTTTGTTTCAAGACACAATTCAATCATCAGTTTTAGTGAAAAAAAGAATACTGTAATTAAACTTACCCAAAAGTGCAGTCATCCATGTTGGTGGTGGTTGAGATGGAGGTTCAGAAGTTGTGGTTGCTGGTATTTGATCAATTGCATATGATTCTGCTACAAAAAGACAAATACAAATCAGTGAAAATTTGACGATGACATACATTGTTGTTGATGTGTTTCAACAACAATGAATAATCATGCAACTTTTGATAAAAATAAAAAAATCACAAATTTGCATACTAAAAATTTTATGCAAGAAAGGATATTTTTTCTTGCATAAAAATTGCCTTTTTTCTCGGCCTTTTTGGAAAGGTTAATACAGGCTTAATTTTGTATGATGATATTGTAATAAAAAAATAACACTTAAGTTACTGTAATAGTTATGATAAATAATTTATTGCTTTCTCATGTGTTGTTCAATTGCTTCCTAATCAACACTTTTCTTATAAGGATTAAATTTTTAATTACTGTATCTCTAAAATTAGTCTTCAATTCCTTGTGAATATACTGATATGTTGGGTATAGGGTTGTTCATTTCCCTCTCCCGGGAAATTTCCCGGGAAATTTCCCGGGAGATTTCCCGATTTTTTGCGGGAAATGGTTCTGATTTCCCGGGAAATCTACAGTAATATTTTATGTTTTTACATTAAACATTTAAAAACGGGATAAATATGCAATAAAAACACTGTAAATAGTCAAAAATGATTAATTTGAGTATTTTACAGTCCTTTTATAGGTTATAAGGTTAATTTTGGTAAACTATTACTGTAGCTTGGAATACTGTAGCTCCGGGAAATTTCCCGCCTTTTTTCGATTTCCCGGGAAATGAACAACCCTAGTTGGGTATGAGGAAAGATGTTTGAGATATTCAACAATAATTTTTGTTGTCCAGTTTTCACAATGTAACCATAATGAAAAATTTTATTTGACCAAATGTGCAAATACAGTTCCGGTAATAGCTTTTTTTGTTCTATTTTTGTGTGTTTTTTAAAAGTATACGATATACTTTTACATGCTTTTTTGTTGTAAGTGGATTTTAAAAGTATAATATTACTTATGCAATATTAATATTACTGCTAAAATATAAATATTTAAACACTTAATTATTGCTAAAACCAGTCTCTTTTTTCTTTCTTTTTTTCTCTCTTTTTTGTTGCTATGGAAATTTTTGTTTGAGTGAAACTATTTTTTTTTTCAAAGCGGAACTTTCAGTAATTTTCGTCTTTTTTCTTTTTTTGCTTGTGTCAAAAAGAAACAACAAAAATAAAACTACTAAAAAAGTAATAAATTTTTTTGTTTAATTTTTTAATAAATTTTCGTTAAGTTTTTGTGTTTGTCATTTTTAAGGATTCATGGAACCTGAGTTACAGTACCCCAATCTTATGTTGTAGCTATTTTAATTGATTGCTTTTGTGTTAAAATAATTGTTGAACTTTGGCATTTCAATTTTTAAATGTTTTTAAAAGTTAAAAAAGTGCTTTTTAAAGTTTGTAGCAAAAAAAGAATTCAATTGAAAAATAACAATGATTTTTGACGTCACAAAATTCTGTTGTTGTGGCTCAACTTTTGGTCATCAGTTTTTGTCACAAGTTTCGTGGAAAAGAAAAAGTGTTTCAGATTTTAAAGAATAACAAATTAAAAATTTTAGTTTAAAAAACTTGAAAATATCGAAAATTTAATTTATGTCAAAGTTTGACCGTACTTTTGTTATTTTGGTTTTCAAATATTTATAGAATACTGAAACCTTATATTTTTAGTTTTGTTTATCAACTTTTATGGCTTCTAAACATTATAAAATCGAAACATTTTGTTCTTGCAAAATCATAAAATACATTCAAGATTTGTTTGTACTTTATGATTTTGCCAAAAAACAAAATCATAAAAATGCCGCCAATTTCATTTGAAAAACTTTATTACCCTTTTTGCTGACATTTTAAAATTAATTTTACTAATTTACTTTTTTTTATTCGTTCTCGAAAATTATGTTTATCTAAAAAAATAATTTCATAAACTTCTGCTTCTGTTAAAAATAATTTTTTCTAACTTGTTTTTCTTTCTAAAACTACAACTGTTCTTTTTTTCAATTAATAAAAAATGCCTTTTTTGTTACTCTCTTTTTATATTGAAAATTATTGGGTTTTCAATATTTCATCAGCTATCGTATGTTTAAGATTTTGTCTTTAATTGCAGATTTTAAGGCCCTTAAGGGTATTAATTTTTTACACTTTTTTTGTTTGTTTGTGAAGATTTTTTTGGTTTCTTTTTCATTCTTAAAAAATGGCATGGAAGCCGGAGATCTTTTGAAAAAAAAACTTTTCATGAATGCTTTTCGGAAACATGAAAAAAGAAGGAAAACGTAAAATAAAAATAATTTGGATTTGATGACGATATTTTATGTGAATTTTTTTGTCTGGAGAGAAAACAGCCAAAAATGGAATCTGACAATTGCTTCTGGCAGACAAAAAAAGTAGAAAAGTTCAATGATGAATTCAAAATTATAACAATGAAATTATAGATTAAAAAATTACTGCCATCCACATATTCTTTATTTTAATTGTATAATAAGTTCCAAAATAATTTCCCCTTTTTTGTCACTTTTCAACGATTAACAATATTTTTTGCAAAAAACGTTCAAGCATAAATCTTTTTTCCCCTAAACATCACTTTTTCTTTTGAACTCTAAAATCTCAAATAATTACAACGTTTAGCCTCGGATATCCGTGTCTTGAGACACAAATCATATGCATCCGTTTTTTTCCACCTCAAAAATCCCGGTAGTGCCAGTCACAAAAAAGGGCACTGCTTTTTGAACCGTAAAGTTTAAAACATTTTTTGAGAGAGTCTTTTTTTGCTTGAAAAGGATTTATTCATGCTGTTTTAAATTTGTTTTTTTTGTTGCCTACGTTTTCTTTCATGGATTTATAAAAGCTGCTTTTTGACTTGAAAGGTTTTTTGTTAATTTGCTTTTTCTGATGCATTAAATTCAAGGTTTTTTCTTTAAAGATGGCAAAAAAACTTAAGACAAGTTTGAAAATTTGCATAAATTTCTATAACATTTAAAAGATAGATTGTAGAATTTTTTGTTGTGTTTTTTGGTAATTGAGAAGGTACATTTTAGTACTGCATAGGGCCATTTAACCAATGTAGAAAATTATGCAAATTTTGCTTTTTATTCAGTGTCTAAAATATGCCCTGAGGCATGCATTTGTTTAGGTTGAAAAGTAACTATCTAAAAAGAATTTGTCGACTATTTTTAATCACTTCTAATACTATTGTACCCGGCATTTATTATTCTTGAAATTCCATGACTACATGTTCACGTGTTAAATAGTAACATTTTTTAATATTAGAATTTGTTCAATGTCAATAATACATTTTTCTCGTTCTCCGTTCCCTTTTCCCCCATTACTTTCTATATTATATTACCATGACGACAAAATTTTGTCATCTTTTATTTTTTTCATTATTAATATATTCGCGTTTTTGAAAGCTAAATTAATACACATAAATATTTCTCACATTTCTAGAAAATTCCAACAGTCTTTCAATGGATAAATACGAAAAACTTGGCAAAATTGGTGAAGGATCTTACGGTAGGTTTTTTTGATTTTGAGGATATTAGGAAAGATTATGGTGGATATCTGGTGCCAACATTTTGAAAAATTTGCATAAATGATGATAAAAACTTTTTTAGGTGTTGTATTTAAATGCCGAAATCGTGAAAGTGGCTGTATTGTTGCAATTAAAAAATTCATGGAGACTGAAGAGGACCCAGCAATTAAAAAGATTGCCCTAAGGGAAATTCGAATGTTAAAGGTATTCATTAATTAAAACACAAATCGATCAATAATTAACAAAAAATTTTGCAGCAATTAAAACACCCAAATCTTGTAAATTTAATTGAAGTTTTTCGACGAAATAAAAAACTTCATTTGGTTTTTGAGCATTGTGACAGGACTGTACTGGATGACCTTGAAAAATATCCAACAGGATGCCCAGAATATTTAACTAAAAAAGTTATTTATCAGCTTCTAAATGCTATTCAATTTTGTCATGCACATAATTGTATTCATCGAGGTTTGTATCTTATTCGTTTTTATGCAAATTTTTGAAACGTGTCTTATTAGTGATAAGATATACTGTATGTGTTAAGGTTGTCAATGGTTTGAATTTATTTATAATTTCTTGAAGTTTAAAAACCTTGTATACAGTAACCTTATCACTGATGTGGCATACTCTAGGTCATAAGCATATTATCACTGTTAGCCATTATAATTTGATATCCTATTAATGACATCCGATCTAATTATTTTTTTTCACAAAAATTACCCAAATTGATACGGTATTATCATTTTTAGATGTTAAACCCGAAAACATTTTTCTAACTGTTCACGACGTTTTAAAACTTGGAGATTTTGGATTTGCAAGAATAATAAATACCAATGAATTATATACTGATTATGTTGCAACTCGATGGTACCGTAGTCCAGGTAATTCATTTACAGTAGTCCATCATATCCCTTGTTACCTTCATGAAATGCCCGGAATATTAACAAAAATCTGCTATTTTAGAACTTCTAGTTGGTGATACCCAATATGGACCACCAGTGGATGTTTGGGCAATTGCGTGCTGCTTTGCCGAAATGTCCAGCGGAGATGCAATTTGGCCAGGTCGATCTGATGTTGATCAACTTTATCTTATTATGAAAACTATTGGTAATATTTTAGTGTTATTAAGATTTATACAGTATCCCATTATAGGTAATATTATTCCAAGGCATATTCAAATTTTTCGTTCAAATCAATTTTTCCGTGGTGTTGCTTTTCCAGAAGCTGAAGATACAATCGGGCTAAGAAAAAAGTTACCAAATGTTTCTCCGTTGATTATAGACTTTTTACAGGTAATTTAGTTTACCACTGATAATACTGTAGTTGATAATTAATATACATTTTTAGAAGTGTTTTGATCCAAATCCTGATATGCGATGGTCCTGCACGGAATTGTTACAACATGAATATTTTCGAGATTTTAATTTTAGGTTCCCTGAAGAAGTACTTTCACCTGGCATTAAAAAGGTACTGTGAAAAATTTTCAACAATTTAAAATTAGCATATTTTAATTTATAGTATCCATCATCAGGATATTTGCCGATCTTGGATACAGCTGACAAATCTTCGATGACAAAACAAAAGATTGGAGTTCAAGGAATGGAAACAAGGGCATTTTTGCCGTCAATTGCTTAATGTATAATTGTGTTTTTATTACTTTACAAGCTTGATTTTGATTTTGTAAATTTTTAAATTTGACGATGATGATAAACGGATATTTTTCTCTTTTTTGCTTTTTTAAAAAAAGAGAAAAAAAATTTTAAAAATGGACATAAGCAGCCTACTTGAAGTGTTATCAGCTTCTTATCAAAGTTTTTATTATTAACGACGAGATTTTTTTGCTTTTCACATATATGTGAAGAAAATATAATCAATATTTTGTCATTCGAAAAATAATTTAAAAAATAAAACAAAGTTGGTTTTAATTTTCCAAAAGTCGTAATTTTCTGCTCATTTTTAATGTTTTTGATATTCATCAATCAGTTTTTTAATTTCATGATGTCTTCTTTGTTACTTTAATTCTTCTTTCTAAAAAAACTCGAGATGTGTCTTATAAAGATTATATGAAGAGTTCTTATTGAGATTTATTGATTAAATTGACTGAGTAACTTTTATCTCTATTAACCAATTGTAATACTTCAGGAGCTTAAAATGTTAATACTTTTGTGTTTTTTGTTGTTTTTACAAAATTCAATGGGATTAGAAGCACAAATATGGAATGGTGCTAATTATTCTTATATTATTCACTCTTTGAACGGAACAAAAATATTTGAGGGCAGATTTGATTTCAAAGTCGATACTAATATTGGTAATATCACATTTCCAAATATAGTCACCATATCAAATTATACCTATTGGTCATACGACAATAGCGTACCATATCTTCAATTTTTCAATGATTTCGTGTACGATAGTTTTATGGTTGAATGTGATAATGTATCTTCTGGATGTACAGTGGATTTTCCCAATACTGCAATGGAAATAACAATTTGGTTTCGATCCTGGCATGATGCGTATTATAACTCGGACTTCACATACTTCAATGATGGTGTTATTTTTAATTATAATGGCTCTATACCTAATTTTAATCAACAGTGCTGGGCAGAGACGGATATAAGTCATGTGCATGACATGAACGTCACAACGCATTTTTGTTATAAAGATTTTGCGTACGTAAATATTCCAGATAATAACCAAGGTAATCTAATTATTGTATATGATTGATTTGCGTAAAACTACTTTTAGATGTTTGTAAAGAATTCGAAACAACTGCATTTGTCACTGATTTACTACAAAATAGATCAATTTCCTTCGATGTCCAATATATTTTACTTGTGGATCGAATAAATGTTACTTTTAGGGTATTCCAGTCTATTGATATGGTCATAGATCAAATACAACTAATTCATACTGGCTATATTTTAGAAAACTATTGCACGTAAGTATAACATTTTTTAAAAGCTTATAAAACATGCTTGTAGCACTTCTGGGACAATATTGACGTGCAACTATGTATGGGAAATTCCCACATATGATGACTTCCAAAATGAATTTATTTTTTTTTACTCTGATCCAGATGACTGGTTTGTCACTGTTGGAGAATTAATTCGACGGAATGGAATTTTTGTCAGAGATATTAATGTTCCTTTCACACGTCAAAATCCATGTTGGGAAAAAAGTGGTGAAGTAATTCTTAGTTTACGATCTGTTAAACTCAGTTATAACGCTACTTTCTGTTGTAAAAAATTTGAAAATACAATTTCAACAGCAATCTTTGAAAGTACTAGCACAACACTGAAAATGTATACTACTTCTTCGCCATCGCCTTTAACCATTGATTCATCATCCCCGCAACCAACGGATAAACCACTTCTAAACTCAGCTGGAACTCTCTGCTCAGTTGAAACTTCTCAAGCGTGGCTTGATATTCTTTTTTTAATAGATACATCAGCAGCGATGTCCAGCATATTTTTAAAACAATTAAGTGGTGAAATTGCAACAGTTTTACAATATTTTACTTTTAATCAAAATGGAAATCACACAGTTCGAGCTGGAATCATTATTTACGGATCAAATTTTTCAACACTTTTTGAGTTCAAAAATGTTACAAATTTTGCTGAATTTGAAAAAGTTTTATTGACCTTGTACAAGTATTATGATCCCCGTGATTATGGCAGTAATGTTTACGGGTAGGTTTCTATGAAATGAACTAATATGCAAAATAATTTTTTTCTGTTTATCACTAAAATTAGCATCAATTTGGTTATTCATTTACTTTTAGCGCTCTGGATGCCTCGTATAGATTCTTACAAATACAAAAAAGTTTTCGTTTGCCTCTTATTGTTTTGGTATCCGCAACATACAACAGCTCCGGTTTTCAAGGAACCTCTGAACTTTCACAAAGTATTAAAGCGAATGGTACTAGTATAGTAGTTATAAACTTTGCTCCTGAAAATCCAGATTTAACAAAATCCTTACAAAATATCTCTTCAGAGGGTTATTACTACGATTCAACTCAAGAAGATCTTTACATTAATCTTGCATACGCGTTTACTCAAAGTAAGTTTATAGTACTTCCAATGGATGCAAAAAATCTAAAGTTATTTAAAATATTTAAATTTTTTTCTTAAAGTTGTTGACTTTACAGTAAACTGCATCTGTCCCTTACATTCAAAACAATTTCGAATATTCAACCCATCATGGAATAATTACACACACTTTGCCGATTGTTTTTATGGCGTTCCCGGCGATACTTCTCCAATAATCGCTAACTCACTGTGTGGCCCTGGAATGTTAGTAGCTATTCAAAATTCTCAAATTTTTGATTTCATCACTGATCAAGTTATTCCCAATGACCTTTTAAAGGCAAAGAAGTTTTCTATTGGCCTACACAAATCAGACTCAGATGGTTTGTGGAAATGGTGGAATTATGACGGAGGGGAATCCGTGCTCGGCGATTATCCTCCTATATCAGCAAATCCGGGCCATGCTGATAATTATGGATATATGTGGAATTATTATGGATTTAATTGGAAACTTCAAACTGGAGAAAATATTCCACTACCGTATATTTGTCAATTAAAAGCTTGTGATGCTGAAAATATTTGTGATCTGACACCTTTGAAAAAGAAAATTGATATTTAAGTCGCATTATGCGTTTTTTTTGCATATTATGCCCTGTTGTTTTATTTACGTTTTTTACCAACGTCAAAATGCAATCTAGAATAAATATGATCCAAAACACTTTCATAATCTCTGCAAGGTACTTTTATCGAATCCCCCCCCCCCCCCCCATTTCTCAAAATTTTTCAAAGTCTTTTTTTCTAGTCTTCAACAGTTTTTCGATAAACTGTAAAAGACTTGAGAAAAAAGACTTTAAAATATTCAAAAAAAAACTATTGTTTTTCTGAAAGTTGTCTACATTTTTAATTGTTTAACTTGTAATACCGGAAAAATGAACAAATTTAAACATAAGGCTTGCACATTAAAAATAAATTTAAAAAAACAATTGTTTTTTGATTTATTGAAATAACTTATTTTTGAGTAACCATAAAAACAATTATAATTATAATTAATGTTCTTTTTTAAGACAAACAGTTTTGCATAAATGATATTTTAATGTAGGATTATTGCAAAATTTTTTATTTACTTTAAATCTTTTGAATAAAACAAAATATTCAAAAATGTTTCTTTTCATTTTTTTGCCATAAATATTTTTCATTTTTAGAAAATGTCATTCTTTTTCAATAACCACTCTTTTTTTGCTAGACTTTCCTAAATAATGATGAAATAATGTTTTGCGGGACAATTTTGTGTTGAAAAAACTGCAAAAAAAAAGAAAAATCAATAATTTTTACGCTTTAGAACGATGCTGTTGAAAGATGTTTCTTTTCAACCTGCTTTAAATGTCAATGTTCCCAAAAAACATATTTCTTTTTATTTTTAACAGGTTCAGTTTTTGAATTTTTTAGTTTTTATTTTAAACATGTTTTTGAAGATGATAGTCTAATTGTATTTGTTTATTGTAGTGACTAATATTACTTTTAAAATTAAAGATGGTTTGAAAAACATTTATAATGAACGAATTTCAGTTTATTCTTGCAATCAATATTTTTATGTTTTAATTAAAATTTCAAATAAAAATTTAAAAAAAAACATATATGTATACAGTGTAAAAAACAGTGTATTTATCAACCTTTTATTTTACATCACTGTTGGATGGGTTTCAAGATCTTTATATCAAATAAATTGTTTCGTTTTTTTTAGTACATTTTAAGATCTTCAAAGATGCATAAGTAAATCGTGTAACAAAAGGTCTGCTTTCTCATCCCTTCACAGAGTTAAAAAATAATCTCATTGTTTTCAAACAATACAGTACGACAATTTGATTTTAAGTTTGAACAAACGAAATTGCAATCAAACTATTTGTTTAAACCGCGCATGTCGACATTATTGCGTCGGCGGCGACATTTTAAAATTTTCAAAGTGGTTTGCTGGAGATCAAAGGATGCCGCTGGTGATGACATTTGTTAATGAAATACATCATTTTTGTTACAATTTATTTTTCTGTGAATGTTTTGACTATTTATTATTAAGTTGTTGAAGAAATAATACTAATATATTTAATTAATTAATGTTCTCGTAAGTGTCAGGGTTTTGATTTCAAACCTCTTCATCCAATTTTTGAAAAAAATAATATTTTAATAAACGACAAAAAACAAATGTTGAAAAAACCTTTTCATTTTTGTAAGAAAACGAAATATTCAAAAATGGTTTGCAACTTTTCCGTCTTTCTTTTTATGGTTTTCCTGCTCAACTTTCCTAAAAAAAATGTGTTTCGGCGGCAGTTGAATGTTGTTTTTAAAGAGTGCAAAAAAAGAAAGAAAGGAATGCTTTCTTAGATCGATGTTGTTGTTGAAAGTTGTTTCTTTTCAACCAACAATGAATAACGATGTTTCTCTTATTCAGTGCTGGCGGTTTTTCGGTTTTCGGATCGGTTTTCGGTTCGGTTTCGGTCCGGTTCGGTCCGGTTTTTCGGTTATCCGAACCGAAAACCGAAGATCTTCGGTTTCGGTCCGGTTAACCGAAACCGAAAACCGTGGAGGTCCGGTTTCGGTTGAATTCGGTTGAAGATTTTTCCCATTTTTTGCTAATTCACAACGGAAAGTTTAGATATGATAATAAATTTTCAACTTCAAAAATGGTGTTTTGAACTCATTTTAGGTTAAAATCAAAAATCATCAGATATTAAAGGCTGGTACTAACAAAGAGATACTTTTTTGGGTATTTTAAACCTGCAAATTTTTAATGTGGCCCCAGTTGCGTTCGGCTTTTTTCGGCTTTCCACTCAACCGAAACCGAAACCGAACCGAAAACCGAAGACATTCGGTTTCGGTCCGGTCAATCGAAACCGAAAACCGGATAGGTCCGGTTTCGGTCCGGTTAACCGAAACCGGAAACCGAAGAAATTCGGATAACCGCCAGCACTGCTCTTATTACTTCTTTTAACCAGAATGTTCTTTTGAAATACGCATTTTTGGTGTGTGATAGCTCTTCTTCAAAGGTCATATTTCAAAAAAGATCCTAATTCTTTTTTTGTTTTTAAATATTTTAATTTCAATTTCCAGAAAAACAAATTTTTAAACAAGCAAATATTAAAATTTCTTTTCATGTGTGAAATAAGCTTTAAAAAATTTTACAATCAAATGTTCGGTATAAATTGAAAAACAAACACCAGTGTTTCACAATTTACTTATAATACCGACCACAGAAAACTGCTTTTAAAGCGCCAAAGCGTCTTTATAGCCGACAGCGAGATTTCAATGAGTTCAAAAATTATTATTGAAGATCAAAGGTGGCGATATTTTAAAAAACAAAAACACTAATTTTGATGATAAAAAACACGATTCTTTTCTCTATGATCATAAAAATCACACACAGATGCAAAATTATTTAAAAACCTCAAAAGATTGTAATTTTTTCAAAAAATTTAAATGTTTTTATTTTATTTTTTTAATCATGTGTTTTTTTAAATTTTTACCAATTATTATTATTGTTTTCTCAAAATGTTAATTTCCAGGACCTTAAAATGTTTTAATTAGAGCCTCATATTCTATGAATTATAATAATTCTTTCAGAAAAAAGTTTTATTAAAAATTCAAAAAACGTCGAAAAGTTTTACTGCAGGAAAGCAAAACTTCGGTTAAAAAAACTTTCGTAGAACCATCATAAAAGTCATTCAAAACAAAAACTATCGTTGATCAAAAGAGAAATTGCTCGCTCAATGGCTTTTGTTTTTGTCGCCGCAATTTTTTTGGTCGATAGAAGAAGAAAAAAACACATTTTTTAGTGTTGTAGAAATTGAATGTGAAAGAAAGAAAGCGCTGCCTCCAATCAATATCCAAAAATGAAGAGACTTTACAATGTTTTATTTTACACAAGTTTTCAGATGGTTGTTTCTTTTTTTAATTTTTAAATGAAACTTGTCATGTTATTTATCAAAAGAAAACATATAATAAATTATAGTATAAATTTGTTTGATTTGAAATAATTATCATTTTGTTCATTAATAATTTTATAATTGTGCAAATCAAACAGTGATAATCTATAGATTTAAAATAATTTACAAATGTGACTTTCCAAACACATGTTTTGATAATAGAAATAAGCTTGCATAAATTAACTTTAAAATTTTTAAAAAAATTATCAGTTAAAACAGAGGATGTTGACAAAGATGAACAAAATCATTTAGTAGAATTTGCAATTAAAGGAGATCTATCATTTGATTCATTTTTTATTATTTCGCAAGAAAGTTCGCGAACCGCATATAACTGATAATCAGGAACTTTCGCTTTTTTCTATTGTTTTTTGTCAACAAAAAAAGTTTTTTCTTTGAAATGATTATGAAATATTTAAAAAAAACTTTTTTTGTTGACAAAAAACAGTAGAAAAAAGCAAAAATCCCTGAATATAAGTTATATGCGGTTCGCGAACTTTCTTGCGAAATAATAAAAAATGAATCAAATGATAGATCTCCTTTAAGTGCCTTTGACTGTTTGGTAGCAAACTACTGTAATCATTTTTGTTTTTAAGTCTTACAAGAGTTTTTACAAAGATGTTACAACTCTTACTTTTTTCTGTATTTTTATTGTACGGGCAACTTGATTTTTTTTTCAAAGATGCACTATCAAAGTTTCATGCAAAGACAATTCATTAACTAATTTTTATTCAATCATTTGTATTTCGTTTTCTTTTCAAATTTTTTAAAAAATGGTGTCTCGTTATTTAATTGACGAGGCCCTCATAATGTTTTTATCATTGCTCATTATTTCTTTCAATACAATATTTAAAAATTTTTTAATAGAAGAAACCTTTCAATTAAAACTTCAAAAAAATTATTACAAAGCATGCTCGAAAGCAATCATTTACATATTATGCTGAAGAGAAACAAACGTTTCGTTAAAAATTCTTTCATCGCGCCATTGCAAAAAAGTCATTTGAAATAAAAGATGCAATTGACTGAAAAAAAATGATGCATCATTTTTTCAGGGAAGGCTGTCGTTTTTGTTCAACATTCAAAAGAAAAGTTTTGGGTTTGTCGTCGCAATTTGATGATCGAAAGAAGAAGAAAAACCAATTCCTACATGTTCTTCAAAACAAATTCTGAAGAATAAAAATAAACAAGAAAAAGAAAAAATTTTCCAGGTTTTATTTAAAATAAGTGTAACTGTTGTCCTTTTATGTGTTTTTGAATCTTTTAATAACATTAAATTTATTTAAAAAAAGAAATTCAAATTGTAGAATAAATATTTTTCAAAAAACAGAATCAACAGTGGATGATAATACATAAGTAATTTTTAATTTTACAATTTTTTTAAATAATCAAGAATTCAAAATACTTTATTAATATAAATCTTCAAAAAGATTTTTTTGAGAGTAATTCGCTTTACAGCTCCAATTGAAACTAAAAATGATATTTTTCATGTTTGACAAAGTTGAACAAAATTTTTTAAAGTTATATGAAACTGGACGAATTGGATATTTTGGTGAAACGTTACTGTAATTGTAAAAAAACTTGTCTTCGGTGGTGATATTTGAAAATATTCAAAGGGGGTTGCCGAAGATCAAAGGTTGCAGCCGGCGGTTAATAAATAAATTCAGTAATCATGTTTGTTACAATTCATTTTTGTAAATGTTTTCTTTTTGAAAAAAACAATACTATTTTATTTAATTAATGTTTTCGTAATTTTCTGGTTTATTTTCAAAACTCTGCATCCGGTTTTGGAAAAATAATATTATAATAAACAAGAACAAACAAATGTTTAAAAAGAACTTTTCTGTTTTCTCAGGTTAAAAATTAAATATTCAAAAAAGGTTTTTTTGTTAACGTCTTTTTTTATATGCTTTTTTGCTCAACTTTCCTAAAAACGATGAAAAATGTGTTTGGGTGACGCCAAATTGAATGTTGTTTGAACTGTAAAAAAGAAGAAGAAACGAAAGCTATTTTCGCTTTAGATCAATTTTGTTATTGAAAGTTGTTTCTTTTCAACCAACCACAAAAAACGATGTTTCTTTTAATAAAAATTATTTTTCAAAAGGCGCTTTTTGGCGTATGCTAGTTTTTGTTGAAGGATATTTGAAAAAAAAACTTGATGTTAATTATTTTGATTTTTGCAGATTTAGTTTTTGAATATTTTAATTTTTCTTTAAACTTGCATTCACGAGAAATAATTTTTTTTGAAAATTTATAAGCAAGTATAAAAATTTATTTTCGTGTGTAAAATAAATTTACAAAAAACCGACTTTTTCAATCCCAAAGAACAGTATAAATGAAAAACAAAAATTACAGTTTCACGTTTTTCTTGGAAATCTAAACGCGGCAAATTTCAGTGATAATGAGTTTGATTTTTTTTATGATCAACGAAAAAAACCGTTCAAAAATTTTTCATTTGTAATTTTTTTAAGAAATTAAATTTATAAAAGACGATGTTTAGAAAAGACATTTCTATTTAATCAAATGTTTGCCCATTTATTTTACATTTTTTTAAAATGTTTGTTTCACAAACAGATGACGACGCTTTTCGAAATGATTCAAAAGTAATCCATTTTCAATAAAGTATTTTAATTTTTTTTACAAAAAAAAGATTTCAATTAAAACTTCAAAAAAAGTAAACTTTAGACACATTGGAAAGTAGCGATTTATTTAGGCATCAGTGGAACAAATGTTTAGGAAAAAAATCTTTCTTCGTAAAATCAAGTTGAAACAAAAACTGCCATTGATTGAAAAAAAATTTATCGTTTTTGAATTTGTTGCTTAAAAATGTATTTCATTCATTTTTATTAAATGTTTTTCATTTCAAATAACATTTCGAAATAGTGCTGAAAATGAATCAATAAAAATGAGCCTAAGAAAATCATTGATTCTGTCTAAAATTTTTGAAGAAAAACATTTTTTTCAAAAAGAGACATTGAATAATAAAAGAATAAATTTTATTTTTTTCTATTCATTTGAAAGTAGTTTTTGAATTTTTAACAAATGTATTTAAAACTTTCATATTGGTTTGTAAAAGGAGCTCAGCAGGAACTGTTTAAAAAGTTGTAAAATTGTTCACAAACAAAAAACTTAATGAATGGCCCAATTATCCATTAAAAAAAACAAAAACACGAATTCTATATGACATGTGCAAATTAAAAAAGAATATCATTACACTTTGATCTATCAACAAGCTGAAATAACAAAATTTATATTTCCCTGTATTCTATTGTTGAACTATTTTTACGACTATATGCTTTTTACTTTTTATTCTTCACCACAAAATTATCTATCTTTTTTAAAAATCTCTAAACAAAGTTAAATGTTTAATGAAAGCTTAGCATGTTTCTCATGGATTTGTTAAAACAATTATTGAATTCTGTTTTGAAAAGAATTTGTGAAAACTCAAAAATGATGCTATCGTTCGGGATCAAAATTTGTGATAATGAATAAAAAGCACAAAGAAGCTGCGCAAAAAATATAAAAAATGATACATCTAAAAAGTGAAGATATTTTTACAAATTAAAGGGAATTTTTACATTCACTTTATTGAGAAAATCGTAAAGTTAATGATAAAGAATGCATTCGTTGCGCGTGGGTGTACGCGCTTTTTCATTATTTATTGTTGTTTGCCGCCCCAATAGATCAGTGGTTTGCGCAGTTGGATATAAGCCGGAAGATTCCGGGTTCGACTCCTCTTCCGGCCACTTAAGTTTGCGATGGCGGGTGCTCGGTGAATCCGAGGTTAAAATGAATTCCATGGATGGCAACCAGGTTAAACGGCAGCCACTTCTTAGAAGTTTATAACTTATAACCTTCTAAGACGTGAATATCTTATAAATTATAAGATATTCACGGTTATATCGCTTTAGGGAATCAGCAGGTGTTAGGGCCTGCACATACTAAGTTTTTTTTTGATGACGGCCTGACTTTACGTTATTTTCATTTTATTGAAAGTAGACGGTTCCTTTAAAGCACTGCATCAGGCAGGGAGGATATGACGTCATCTGAGAATCAATCTAACCTCCCATACATCAAAAGTACTTCTTGTCCGGCATCAAAGGCGGTACGGTCATTACCCCATTATCCCCCTCGACGTCATACAAAAATTATTATGCTTCAAGGGAAAACAAATTAACGTAAATCGATTAAATGCCATTAAAGTATGCCCGAAAAATTCAACTGCTGCAATGTAAGTTGAAAATGCAAAAACATAGGATGGAAAATAAATAGAAGTTTTATAAGTTTCAATAAAAGCTGGAATAAATGAAATTTTTTGTTGAATTATCATCTAAAACATGATTTATGCAAATTTTTACAAATTTTTCATGATACCGATATTATATTTAGCATATCAAAAATAAGAACAATTCTAAAAATATTAAAAAATGCTCCTGAAAATGATGTTTTGCTTTTAACAATCAGCAATAACAAAAGTGAAAAATGATATAAATAAAATATTGCCTCAATAGAAGCTAAAATAATACACACTGGTCCAAATGAGACTGTACTCATAACGCCAAATGAAGGTGGGAGTCGATGAGAAAAAAAAAGAGGATTTTTACATTTTTTTACAGATTCCACTTTTTTGAGGCATTTTTAAAAAAATCTAACGTGGTAATCTTTTTTGTCGGGCAGTTTTACCTATGTATGCAAAGTTTCACGCTTCTACGTTTCCTCAGAAAGCTCAAACTTCCCCTTTTCGGTGACGCATTTGCACAACACTAAAAAATTTGATCATCAATTTGCTCCATATTATTTTTATAAGCGTTTCTTTTAAAAATCTAACGCCGTAATTTTAATTATAATAGTCTTAAGAAGGTGTATAAAAAGTTTCAGCGCTTGAGGTTGCGCCGTTGATCTCAAACTTCCCCTCAAAGACGATGATGTCATACATCATCAAGCAGCAATAATGCAGAAAACTGCTTTATTTTTAATTTTCTTTACTTCTATTGTTTCTAACACTTAATAATATTGCTGTTAGTGTTCTTAAGAATATATAGATTGATTAACAATGAGTTTAAACCACTGAATGATCACAAACCTGATCATTTTAAAAGGAAATTTACCAACGCTGAAATTATATATCCAACATGAAGTTTTTTGCTCATACACCTTTGATTTAGTCTCTATTATGCTTATCCATTAGTTTTAACATGAAAAATAAGTAAATGTATTAGTTTTTAGTAATTTTGGTAATTTGCACAATATCTCATGCAACAATTTTTTATGAAATTGTCGCATTTTGGCGTTATGAGTACAGTCTCATTTGGACCAGTGTGAATAATGAACCAGGTGCTTACCATTGTTATATTTTTTTATTAAATGAAAAGTTGAGTTTTATTTAAAAAAACAAAGAGTATAAATTTGAGAAGTAATTAAAAATTTTTCGTTCAAATTAATTTCTTTTACGCAGACTTTAATTAAAATTTGTTTACGTTATTTAATAATTACTGTTTTGAAAGATTTGTTGTTAGTATCAGCAAAAAACTTATTTCAAAAAACTAAAATTGGTTTCAAATTATTTGGTGTCTTCAACAATTTTATTTTTCTAAATTATTCAATTAATGAATCAGTATAAAAAAGATGAACAAAAAAGTGGAAATAAAAATTGACATTTTTCGTTGACAAATGCAATTTTTTCAAAGTTTTACGAAGTGTTGAAATTTTTTTCCATCTATTTTTTGCTCAAAGAAGGTTCGCAGTTTCTCAACCATTTTTTGGTGTTGTAAAACAATCAATTTAGACATTTCAATTTTAAAAAAATTTCAGGATAACAATTAATAATAAGATGTTTTTAGATTCTTCAAGACTTATATTTTTTTTGAATATTGTGTTTTCTTTTGTAAAATGTTTTTTTATCATTTTACAGTAATAACAGAAATGGTTATAATTATAATAAGGCCCAGAAAAATGGAAAAATACCTTTTTAAAATTAAAAATTTCCAATGTATACATTAAAAATTAAAAAATTTTAAAATAAACGCTTTAAATTTTATTTAAATTATTATCGTTTTTTTCACATTTACAATGTTTTCAGTTTTTTTTGTAGATGTCTTTTTTTATGTCCCATCTTTTTTTGTTTGACTTTCGTAAATAAAAAGAAGAAGGCCATTCAAATAAGCAGTATAAATAAAAACAATCATTACAGTTTCACATTTTTCTTGTAAATCTGAACACGGCAAATTTCAATGATTACAGATTTGATTTTTTTCTTGAACCAACTAAAAAACTTTTCAAAAATGTTGTTAAAAATTTAGTAAAGTTGTTTCTGTTTTATCAAATTTGATCAAATGTTTACCTATTTATTTTTCATTTTTTTAAAATGCTGTGTCACTATTAAAATGACGGGGCCCACGTGGGTGATCAATATGATTTAATAACATCCCCTAATTTCGTTCAATGTTTATTAAAAATAATACTTTTACAGAAAAAGGCTTCAACAAAAACTTCAAAAAAAGTAAACATTGGACACATTGGAAAGTAACGATTAATTTATGCACCAGTGGAAAAAACGTTTTGAAAAAATCTTTCATCGAAAAACCACATACAAGTTGAAACAAAAACTGCCAATAACTGGAATAGTTTTGAATCGTTGTTTTTCGGCAATGGCTGTTGTTTTTGTGTAACACTTAAAACAAAGGTTTTATTTTTGTCTGCCGCCATTTTTCGATCGAAAAAAGAAAAAATATATTTCGAAATGTCGGTAAAAACAAATGTTAAACAAAGAAAGCACTGCCCCGATCAATAAACAAAAATAAAAAAAGACGAATGTTGTATTTTAGTAAAATGATCGGCGATTTGTTTCTTTTTTCAATCTTTTAATAAAAGTTTTTGTAATTTATTTTTCAACCGAAAAGCAGATATTTTAAGATAAACTAATTTGGTTTGAAAGTTAATTATGATACGTAGTTGATCAGAAGATCAGAAATATGGACAATAAAAATTTTTAATATTGCAATGAACTCATTTTGGTTTTTAAAAATTACTTTTGTGACTGTTAAATATTTATTCTAATGTTTTAGAAAAAAAATGTAAACGAAACGATTTGAATTTCAAGAAAATAGAAAATAATTTATTACTGTAACATTTAATTAATTTTTTTTCATTAGTGAATAAAGAAGTCATTTTTTAAATAATTACTGTAAAACAATGGTGCAGCATGATGTTAATATCATAAAAAGCGCATAATAGATTAATTAAAAAAATTTTTAAATACTGAATTCGAATATATAAAATAACAAAAAATTCAAATTTAAAAAAGTCAAAAATGAAGGAAAGAGTGAGAAATCTTTTGATGATGTCGTTTCCCTTCAAAAAATTTTTTAAAAAATATAAAAACTGAAAGTTTATTTTTTTTATTTTCAGACAATTCACATTTATTTCAACGATTTTTCTTTAAATTCATCATCGAAGAAAACGTCGAATGTGTTCTTTTTTCTTCCATCTTCCATCTTAAAAAAATGCAGATGTTGCTTTTTGTAGGGAAGAAAGGTGACGATTTGAAAGAAAAAGAACATCGACAAAATAAAAAAAGCAAAAGAAAGCGCGATTTTGAGAATTTCTTTTTTTCAAGCAGTTTTTTGAATGTTTTAATAGGTTCTTTTCACTTAAATCTGTCAATAATTTTAGCGATTGTAACAAAATAAAACTTTGTAGTAAAAATTTTGTAAATAAATACATGCACAATACAACATTTACAAGAGCAAAACATTAGAAAAAAATTATGTCATGTTTGAAAACAATACAAAGTATTTTGTGAAAGTGAACGTTTTTTAATAACGCTCGAAATAAAAAAGACTCAAATATTTATATTTTTTTACAGGTCAAAAATATTTAAGTTATAAAAAACTATGTTTTCTTCAAAATTGAATAAAATTTTTTATATGAAATTGGGCGAATTGTGATATTTTGATGAAACGTATACGTAATGTACGTTACTGTAATTATTTCAAACAACAGTTTTTTTGAAGATGTAGCAAATGTTAAGCTTATTTTAAATTATTGTTGGAATACGTTCAGCTGTAGTCTTTTTTCAGCTATAAATTATAACCTATAAATAAACGAAAGATATACTAAAAAGATAATACAAAGACAATTTCACAAAAATTAAAGAGTGAGAATTAAAAATTTCAAAAACGACTTCAAAAATTATGGTAGGGATTACAGAAAAACATCAAAATATGCGATTATTCAACTTTTTTATCCTAATGTTTTTGCGCCTGGTCTTTCTGAAATAATCTTTAATGGTCAATTTTTTTGTTAGACTTTCTCAAAAAAAAACGATGAAATATGTGTTTGGGCGATAATTTAATGTCTGTTAAACTGCAAAATGTTTCTTTTAACCAAAAAATTGTTTTTCAAAAAGCATTGGTGACATTTATTCTATATTTTCAGTAAAGTGTTTTACAATTTTTACAGAAGACAGGTGCATTTTGTTTTTTAAATTTATTAAAAAATTGAACAAGGAACAATAAATTTTTACTCAAAAAATATTTCAAAAATTAAAAAATAAAAACTTTTAATATTGCATCTTTGAAAAATTATTTTGAGCCACGGAAAATCGGCGTTCATCAAAAATTGATTTTCTTTTTCGAATTTCATATAATTCAATTGTTGTTGTTGCAGTTTTGGTATATTTCTTCCAAAATATCAAAATTTTAGTATATTTTTTTAGTTGTTCTTGATAAGGTTTAATTACAAACATTATCGTTAAAGAATTAAAACATGAATGAAGGGCCAAAATTTGCATACCTATTTGAGACATTTCTGAAATTTTTGTTATTATACACAGACCCATATTTAAGGTTGGGATAGAAGGATGCAGTCCCGACCAAAATAGACAAAACCCTTTGATCTTTTGCCGACCATGGCAATTGGCGGCAAAAGATCAAAGATCAACGCTCTAAAAGTTTTCAGCCCCAACGGAAAAATTTATGGATACGGGCTTGAACAGATTTGAAAAGTTGGTAAATTAAAATTACCTTTAATATTATCCATGTTAGTCATCACTGCAATACTCAGCCCAACAGCTGGAACAATAATAAACCAAAATGGAACAGTCATTTGTAAAAAAAGTGTATACAAATATTGTTTTTTAATTTTTCTTGTATTTGCAGATAATCTATTTTTAAGATTTGACCATCGTCGATGAATTCGAAAAGAAATAAAAAGGAATAAATTTGCAATTAATAAAATTTGTGTTATACAAACAATCCAATAAACAATGGTTAAGTTATTTCTTGGAATGCCATTGCAGGATCCAACAGTATTGATGAGGTCAAATAATGGAAGAGAAAATGATTTTATTTCATTTTTAAAAATTTCATTGTCGTGTCCAATAAGGAAGAAAATGGTCATTGGAGGAATGGAATAACAAAAAGTGAATAAAAAAATGAGGGTAGCACCTTTTTTTGAATGAAAAAATGTTGCATTATTTTTGAGAGAAAAATATTGATACAGTAATCCAATGAATATTGACGTGCCAGCAAAAGTAATTGTCACATGCATTATTATCTATAAAAATGACAATAGCATGAATTTTGCAGTGTATTCGTGCCGTCAACGACGGTATTTTGGAAAACTTCAAAAGACTTTGCTGCGCATCAAAGGATGCCGCTATTATATGTGACTGACCAACTATACAATAGCATTTATGCAAATTTTTAGTCCGATTTTATTGCCAAATGTCATTTTCATCTAACTTTAATATGCACACGATATCGTCTGCTACTTTTATCAAAAATTTGCATGTTTTAGAGTTTTTCAATGTTCTGATGATTAAGTATTTACATTTTTAACAATCCTGAACATCATTTTTACCATTAAAATATTACTAAACTCAAAAATAAGCAATTTTTAACAGAGTTAATTAACTTAAGATTTGAGTTACATAATGTTTCTAATTTTTGTTTTGTTAATTTTAAATCGTAAAAAGAAATCGTCACAATTAATTGTTTAATTGCTTCTAAATTTCAAATTACGAATATTAAGATTAATGAAGTGGATTTTTTTATTGTGGCTATTCAACCAGCTTAATTTGAACAAAAGCGAAAATGTATGCGGGTATGATTCCTTGTAAGGATGGTCATGGTCCCATTTTTTCAAAGCACGGTCCGTAAATCAAAAACTCGGGCCAGCTCGGGCTTTGTCGGCACGCGGTCATCCTTAGTTCCTTGTTGTCAAAAATCGACCTCTCAACCATTGCACTATGTAATAATAAAATAGCTTACGTAATGAATTGTTTCGCCCCAAAACCATCCAAAACTTTGTGCAATTCCAACTGCACAAAATGCAGGAATTGGAAATAATGGATATGGTGCAAAGATTACTGTAAGATGAATATCCATAATAAATGCTGTAATAATGGTAAACAAAATATAATATTTATAAAATCCCATAGCTTTTGTAGAATGTTTTAAAACTAAAAATATTGCAAATCCATTTGTTATTAATGTTAATACAGTATTTATATGAAGTCGATTACGGTAGGCTACAAGATCTGATATCGTATGCAAATTTGATGAAGATGGATTCGACATTTAAGGTTTTTAAAAAGTTGTGAGCTTAAAAAATTCTTCTGAAAAGGTAATAAAAATTTTTAACAAGTTTTTACTTAATTTTCACAATTACACTTTTAAAAATGATGCCTTTAGGGCAAAAGCCCATAAATCAAAAGTAGTTTGTTAAAAAGTTATGGTTATTTGTGTTTTAAAAACACCGTAAATCACCTGGTAATAAATTTAATTTAATTAAAAAGTAAAACATTAATATTTTTTGGGCTTGAAAAAATTTTAAGACTTTGTGTGTGAATAAATGAATGACTGATAATTTTTTTGTTTTTGTTCCCATAGTAATTAGTAGTTGCTGGAATACAAATACTCATCAGGCATTGCGTAATCAAAATTAAAAAACTTGAAATTCAAATATCGAAATCAAATTTATTATTGTAAAAGTCACATAAATCTCAAATGTAAAAAGTGATGGTACGGTAAAAGAAACTGAGTAACGTTAGTAAAAATGTTAGACGGAAAAAAGTTGAAGCATTTAATTATATTGAAGCAACGTTGGTACAACCTATATCAGTAAGAATGACATGGAGCAAAACTTTAAAATGGCATGATAACAAAAAGACTAAAAGCAAAATTTAATATCTAACCCTAAAGCCGGCTTGCATGTCCCGAAAAATAACAAAATTTAACACAGAAATTTATTCACAAAAATGATCACTTTTCAAAGATGCAGATCAGAATAAAATACAAAATAAATCAGTAACATGAAAAAATTTAATTTCCACCACGAAGACGGAGGACAAGATGAAGGGTGGATTCTTTCTGGATGTTATAGTCGGAAAGAGTACGACCATCTTCAAGTTGTTTGCCAGCAAAAATGAGACGTTGTTGATCAGGAGGAATGCCTTCTTTGTCTTGAATCTTTGCCTTAACATTTTCAATTGTGTCGGAGCCTTCAACTTCAAGAGTGATTGTTTTGCCAGTGAGCGTTTTGACGAAGATCTGCATGCCACCACGAAGACGAAGAACAAGATGAAGGGTAGATTCCTTTTGAATGTTATAATCAGAGAGGGTACGGCCATCTTCAAGTTGCTTTCCTGAAAATGTACAAATTATAGTCATTAAGATAGAAGATATATTATAGGTAAAACATACCAGCAAAGATAAGACGCTGTTGATCTGGTGGAATACCTTCTTTATCTTGGATTTTAGCCTTTACATTTTCAATGGTGTCAGAACCTTCAACTTCCAAGGTGATAGTTTTACCAGTAAGAGTTTTAACAAAGATCTGCATACCACCACGAAGACGAAGTACAAGATGAAGAGTTGATTCTTTTTGGATATTATAATCAGACAGAGTTCGTCCATCTTCAAGTTGTTTACCTAAAAAGAGAAGCATTTATATTTCGTCAAGTTATAAGCTACAAAAACATACCAGCAAAAATCAAGCGTTGTTGATCTGGGGGGATTCCTTCTTTATCTTGAATCTTAGCTTTGACGTTTTCAATTGTATCACTACCTTCAACTTCAAGAGTAATCGTTTTGCCAGTCAAAGTTTTAACAAAGATTTGCATGCCACCCCGGAGTCGAAGTACCAAATGAAGAGTAGATTCCTTTTGAATGTTGTAATCAGACAAAGTTCTTCCATCTTCAAGTTGCTTTCCTAAAAATGCATACAATTAAAACCGTATAAAAATGCAGAATAGCAAACATACCAGCAAAGATAAGACGCTGTTGATCTGGGGGAATACCTTCTTTATCTTGGATTTTTGCCTTGACATTTTCAATGGTGTCCGAACCTTCTACTTCAAGTGTAATGGTTTTGCCAGTGAGAGTCTTAACAAAAATTTGCATTCCACCACGAAGTCGAAGAACGAGATGCAAAGTGGATTCTTTTTGAATGTTATAATCGGAGAGTGTACGGCCATCTTCAAGTTGTTTACCAGCGAAAATGAGACGTTGTTGATCTGGTGGGATTCCTTCTTTATCTTGAATCTTTGCTTTAACATTTTCAATTGTATCAGAGCCTTCAACTTCAAGGGTGATAGTTTTTCCAGTTAAAGTTTTGACAAAGATTTGCATGCCACCACGGAGACGAAGAACAAGATGAAGGGTAGATTCCTTTTGAATATTGTAATCAGAGAGAGTTCGACCATCTTCAAGTTGCTTTCCTGAAAATGCGTACAATTAGAACCATATAGAAAAGCAAAATAAAAAACCTACCAGCAAAGATAAGACGTTGTTGGTCTGGTGGAATACCTTCTTTATCTTGAATCTTAGCTTTTACATTTTCGATTGTATCAGAGCCTTCAACTTCAAGGGTGATAGTTTTGCCAGTAAGGGTTTTGACGAAGATTTGCATGATTGTTAATATTAACAAAACAAACAACTAAAAAAGAAGGAATAATTAATAAACGAAACTATGAAACAGAGTTGTAAAAAACGACACGTTAAATAGCAAGCAAAACAAAAAGATGATGAAGAAACTGGTGGCAGTGACGCAAACAGAGATGAAGAAAAGAAAAACTGAAAAATCAATAAGTCAGCTGATTTCGTCTTTTTGGTGGCAAAAAATGGAGATGTAGAGAAAAAATGTAATACCAAAATGTGGAGAAGGATATTAAAACAGTGCACGTGGGATAATTTTGTAATTTTGCGATATTTTAGTAATAAATATAAAATATATTACTAGAAACATTATGAGAGGTATTAAAAAGTGCTCGCAGAAAAAAAGTGAAGATAGCGTATAAACAGACGAACATTTTTGGAGCAAAGTTGTAAAATTTAGCAAGGTTTTTTGGTGATAATTTTTGGAAAGTATTACCAAAAATAATAAAAAGCAGGAGAGAGAGGAAGACACACGACAAGATCACATTTGTTTGAAAGTGAATGAATGAATTGATGGCTGTTTTTTTCCTTCTTTAGCAAAAAATAGAAAAGTTCGAGAAAAAGAGAGAAAGAGAGAGGGGGTTATTTTCGTGTTGGGATAAATCAGGCAATTGTCAATGTTAGAAATTATAATTTTTTTTTCCAAAAAATCTTCAGCAATTTCAAAGATTTTTCTCTAACTTTTCTTACAATTTTTTTTGGTAAAAAAGACGTAGACCAATGCAATTATGGTCAATGTAAGCTTACATGTAAGTATAGCATTGATCATATACCCCAATTTCACTTCGATTGATAACTTGAAAAATAAAAACTACATAAATCTCATACTATAATTTTACCTCTAATTTTTCTTAAAAATATCACAACATTTTTTATTTATCATAAACTAACTAAGATAGATAATTATGCAATAACATCTACATCGTTACGCAAGAATGACCCTTTTTCTTTATCAATCATTATTTATATACTCCTAACTGCCCTACCGATTACATTAATTAGAGATTGTGATGAAATTACTTTTTTTCAATCAAGAAATTTATAAGTTTTTATTTTGACTTCCCTGTTTAAATGTTGTGGTAGTTGAATGATCATCTCTGATGATGAATGTAAGAACCTGAATGAAATATTTTTTGTTATCACATGCATTAAAATGGACGAAAATAATCTAATACTTTTGCTTTGATCATTGAAAAAAATGTTCAAACGACCTTTTTTAGCCCTTAATGTCTTTTAAGACCTTATTTCATGAAATTTTGATGCTTTTATTAATCTTAAAAATGATAATTTTCGATCAAAAAATCCAAAATCGAATCCGATAAACCAAATTTTTTATTATCATAAATATTTAAAAGATAAGATTAAAAATAAATATTCAATTTTTATTTAAACAAAACCATGAAATGTTTTAGTTTTTAAAGATTAATTTGTCGAAGAAAATCATATTGATAATCAGCAGAAAGCTGTTTCCAAAAATCTACGGTTGGCTTGATATCTGTGGTTTCGATTGTGACATCCGTGTCAACCAACATATATGGAATTGAATTAGCTGTAATCTTTTGAAGTGGAATGCCATTGGAAGAAGGGGCTTGACCTTTGACAAAAGAAGTAAAAATTTGGGCAAGATTGCTTTGGACTAAATTGTCTTCAGTTGTATTAGAGATTCCATTGTTTGTGTAAATATTTAGGCCACAAAGATATAAAAGGATATAACCATGTCCAGGGCTATGCCCAATATGATTGATATCTTGTGGTCGAACATAATCATGTTGATACATATATTGTTCTCTCCAACCCAATTCATATTTTGCTTCAATTTCAATTCCCATTGCAGTTTTAATAATGATGGAGTTAAGCTAGAAAAAAATTTAGTTATAAAATTTGCATATCGTAAGCTAATTTTGCACGGCTGCCCAGACTTTAACTTTTGCTGTGGATTACAGGAATCCAGAATGCTAAAAATCACTCGGAATCCGCAATCCGGAATCAGAAATCCAGAAAATCCGTAACACCCCTGCGGAAAATTTACATAATTGTATATGGCACTTACTTCAGTTAATTTATAAAAATAATGATTTGGATCAGATACATTAGGGCCCATTCCAATTTGATAATATTCAAAAATTCGATCAATTATGACATCTTTTGTTGAAGCATTAAATTTAGGATCAACAAGAAGTTGTAAAAGAAATTCACGATTTTTTTCTGCTGTTGCAGCTGACCGATTTTCATAGGTAAACCCGCCTCGGGCAATTCCATATGGAGTTGTAATTGGATTTTCTGTGATTAAAGCTGCAAAAAAGTATGACATTAAAAATTTGAATATAATTAATAATTTGCATACTTTGATGAAGGGCTTCATTAATATCAAGACCATAAAGAACTTTTCTTTTTGGGGCTTCAGCTTGTAATTGATCCAAAGTTTTTCCTTGGAAAAAATCTGCATCAAAATTTGGACTCCAATAAAGGGCATCAATTTTGTCAGGAACAAGATCAAACTAAAGAAGGACATACATAAATAAAGAATAAGCTGTGAATTGATTATCAGGGAATTGCCTTAAGGGACTGTCCAGATATTATGTTATCGTGGAGGGAGGGGTAAATGATCATGCCGCCTTTGATACGTGGCAGAAAGTACCTTTGATGTAGAGGGGTAAATCAGAATTTGATGGTGACGTAATATCTGGTGCAACTTTTTCTTAGAACGAAAAATACTAAAGAGATACCGAAATTTTGACACCAAAAAATGGAAATCTTTCCTGTATTTTTTGTGTTAAGAGAAATTTGCACCAGCCTTGATTGACAGTCTATTATCCTTTCCTTGCCCCAAGGAACTTACCAAATGTAATTCTTGTCGAACTTCCCAAAATCTTCGATAATCAACTTGTTTCAAGCATGCTTTTTTTGCATGTGAATCACTTTGACCACATCCAACTGCATTTGAGATAAGTTCAGAATGATTATAATTTGATTCACTTGCAATTCCCCAAACTGCATAATTACTTCCAGCAAGATGAATTTCTTGATTAAAAATATTTCGAGTTTCTGGATGCCATGATAAAGCATGTGTTGACGTGGAACCTGCAGAATGGCCCCCGAGGGTAATTCGATTAGGATCACCTCCAAATGCAATAATATTTCGTTTAATAAATTTCAAAGCTTCCAATTGATCAAATAGTCCAAAGTTTCCATTGATTACATGATCACGGGTTGCAAGAAAGCCTGTAAAAGATTAATATGCAAATTTTTGGGGGGTGTTGAGGGGGTAGGATAGGAAGTATTTGAAAAGCCGAAAACGATATCCGATATATTAGGTTATAGTCGATATCGATATCCTACCATATATCCGATCCAGCAAAAAATGTAGTTGATATCGATATTGAAAATTAAAACCGATATCGATATCGACACTCGATAGCAATATCGATATTTCGATACAATATCTGAATATCGGACAATGACATTGTTTTATCTCAAATAAAAGCTTACCAAAATGTGCAATTCGATATTGTATAGTAACAACAATAATATCTTGAGAAACAAAATTATCAACAAAATATTCAAAGCCATATGCTTCTGTATATCCAGCAAAATATCCGCCACCATGAATGAAGATAAAAACGGGGCGAAGTTTTAAGCTTAACTTTGAAGGAGCATAAACATTTAAATAGAGGCAATCTTCTGATACTTCCTTCGCATCTCCAATATCATTCATTTGATGACAGGCTTTTGGCCATGCTTTTGCATGAACAACTTTTAAAAGACTTGGCTTCAGCGGCTTTGCTTTCTGAAATAAAGCACTATTTTATAAATTTGCATAATAATTAAATTTTACAAACTTCAAATCTTTCTGGTGGCTTGACATACGGTAGCCCAAGAAACAAATTTGTTTCAGTACCTTTTGCAGTGGTATTTTTGAATCCAAAGGCTGTGTATTCTGGAATTCTGACAATTGCAGGAATTTCAAAATGACCAAATGCTCCTGCCGCAAAAAAGAAAAGCACCAAAATCGAAGAATGAAGCATCCAATTCATTTTAAACTAAAAATTAATTGAAGTTTAAAATACAATTTTAAAAACAAAAAAAATTGTCACGATTGTTTAACAAAAAAAAATCCTGGTGGCTTGACAAAATACTGTATTACACACTCATTCAATCAATCTGTCTAGAAAAGACTACTTTAGAATAGTTGACCATCTTTTTTCCTAATATGGTTTTCTTTTGTTTTATGCAAATTATTGCTTTTAAAGAAAACAGAAGCAAAACTTTTGCTTTCTTCAAAAGCAGTAATTTGCATAAAACAAAAGAAAACCAAGATTAGGAAAAAAGATCGTGAACTATTCTAAAGTAGTCTTTTCTAGACAGATTGATTGAATGAATGCAATACAAAAGCAGCTTTTATATGAATTTCATTAAACTAAAATAACCGTTAAAAGTACAAATCCTTAAATGCACTTTAAGTGATTATCAGCATTTTTTTTATCACCGATTGCACTTTCATGGAGGTCTGATCTTAAGAGAGAATGTTATCAAAGATTCCATTTAATGAATTTAATCACGTTTACCATAAAAAATGTTCTTTCAGACCACCAAAGAATAGCACTTTTTAAAACTGTAATTGTGTCTTAAAAGTACAATTCTCTTTAAATTGAACTCATTAATTCGAGTCATAAAAAAACTTTTCTTATCAGAAAGACCTCCTTGGGAAGGAAGAACGAGAATTTTTACGGGACTAAAACAACTAATGGACGTAACATATAATTTGCATAATTGGAAAAAGTTGGGGTAAGAATTATTTAATAGATCTGCGGGGGCTCATTCTTTCAAGCCAAGCTATAAAAAAGAACAATCGCTTTTTTATTATGAAAAATGATGGAAGGAATAGATAAAAAACATAAGAAAGAATGTTTACAATAAAAACAAATGCTTTTGTTACAAAGCAAAAATCTCGAGATTTTTAGTTTAACAGTGACAGAAAATGAAACCAAGAAAAAGGAGCTAAAGGTTTAAAGATTCACAGGTTACATACAATTTAAATTAAAACTAAAGACAACTTTTGGATTATTAATTTTACCATTTTTTAGTATTTTTTCCTGGAATTTCCGCCACCGCCAAGAACAACTTTGGCATCGTCGATGGGGGGGGGGGGGGCATTTAAAAACTTTTAAAAGATTTTACCAAACATCAGAAGTTGCCGACGTTGGCTGTTATTTGTAAAAAACACAAATTTTGATTAATCTAATGGCAAAAAGCTAGTTTCTTTTCGATCGACGAGAAAAAAGCCTGCGTAATTTATTTTATACATATTATGTATTTCGTTTTCTATTTAAATTTTTTAAAAAATGCTGCCATGATATTACATTGGTCCTCAAATTGTGTTAATCATAGCCTTTTATTTCTTTCAGCACAGTATTCCAAATATTTTTTACAGAAAAAACTTTTCGATTCAAAATTTCAAAAAAATAAACACAATGTCCCAAAGCATGCCCGAAAGTTACAATTTTCCTGCGAATGACAAACAAACATGTCGTCAAAAATCTTTCATCGAATCATCGCAGAAAAAGTCATTTAAAACAAAATATTTCATTGATTGCAAAACTTTTGCATCTTTTTTTCAGCAATTGCTATGGCTTTTTGTGAAACATTCAAAAAAAAGATTTGTTTTTGTCGCCGCTGTCTTTTAAGATTAGCTTTGAATATTTTATAAATCTTTTTTATTAAAATTTGCGATACAAAAGTAATTTTTTGTTTTTAAACTGTAAAATCATGATATTTAGAGCCAAAAAATTACATTTACCCAATTATGATTAATCGATCATTAAAAAAAAGATGTAACTGTAATTTTCAACACTTTTCAAATGTTAAAAAATTTTAAAAAAATTAATCGGCATATTCTTATTTTTAAAACAATATTTTGCAATAAAATTTTGCTTTGAAATTTCATTAAAGTTCAGATTTTTGTATATTTTTTATTCGAATATGTGAATTCCAAAAAAAAGTCGAAAAATTTTGTTTTAGCAAACAAAAAATAAAATTTTGTAAATGTTGAAAGAAAAAAACGTAAGCATCCAAGTTTAATTTTTGTCAACGTAAAAAATGTCAACATTTTTTGTTGGCTTTAAGATTTTTAAAATTTGAAATTCAATATTGTCAATGTTAAAAATGTTTTTACCACCAACGTGTTCGGGTTAAGATCTCATTTGTTTGATTTTTTCATTCATAAAACTAATTTTTTGTATAAGTTTTTGATTATTTTTTTATGACTTTTCAAAAAATTATAACAAAAAAAACTTTAATTAATATTAATTTTCATATAATCGATATTAATTAATTTTGTATAAATAAAATTTCAACATATGTATTATTATTATTACAAAATTAACTAATATCCCTAAATTTCACTAAGGTAAAACCAAAATATTCAAAAACAATTTTTCTTGTTTTTTGCAGTTTTCTCATTTTTATTTTCTTTTCCGCTAGACAATGTCAAAAAACCTGTTGAGGAGATTTATCAATCCACAACAGATAAAAATAAGACGACTTTATTTGACGTTACATAAAAATAATAATGACAAAGAAAGAAGAATAAATATAAATGACAACGAGCCCTTTTATAGAAAAATGATGATAAATAATATGTAAATTTCTGTAATCGTGGTTTCTCCACGACACTCGCCACCGCAGCAGTTGCATTTCGATGATAAAGTATTAGTTGATTAAGGTGGCTTCTTCTTCCATGATTTATCATGTTTTGTAGTAATTGTAAATGGATTTTTATATTCATCTGTTACAGATGGAATATTCTTTTCTTGATGAGTTAAAATAAGATAATCTTCCAATTGTTTTTCACTCAACATATCAATTCTTACGCTTCTGTTAAGGAGCCTCTCCCGGCCACAAGCAGTTTTTAGAGATTTTTGACTATTAACATCTGTTACAGTTGTTAAAGAAGATGGACGTTTTTTATGATCTTGAAGCTTTAGCTGATGATCCATAGTTTTTGAGGCACTTTTTTGTTTTTCGAAATCCAAGATGGCATCTTTTTCAGTTGCATCTTTTGTATCAGGTTTTTTGATAACAACTGTTTCAGTTGTATCGTATTTTGGCATTGCATATTCTTTTTGTATTTCATTTGTTGTTCTTTCATTTTGTTGAAGTGCCAATGTTGCAACAGTATTCGATGGATATGGTAGAACGGTTTTACAGATCATTTTTCCAACAATTGTATTAACAATATAAATATCATCAGCTGATTTATCAAAGCTGATTACAAATTGAAAGAAATAATCCATGCCGATCAGAATATCAGGTTTCTTGTAAATTGCTGAACAATTTTGTAAATCAGATTCATCAAATTGAATAAGAGGAACAGATGTAGCAATGCATTTTGTTGAAATTGCATAAATTTCTTGATGTCCTTCATTTGGTCTTATTTGTAGTTTTACAAGAGATGCATTCAATGAAGATTCTTTTGCTCCGAATCCAGATACTTGAAGCGTTTCTTCACGTACATGTTTTTAAGCTTTAGCTTTTTTACCATTTCATTTGTTATGTACGATTTTTGTGATCCACAATCAAATATAACAACTGCTTCAGTTGTTTCTTTTGAACTTGGATTTGTAATTTTAACTTCTTTGGTAAGAAGAGCGCTTTGTTCCTTATCAACAGTAACAAAGACATTTGTTTTTGTTTGATCATTCTTCGTTTTACATAAGAATGAGTAATGATGACCCTCACATATTCTGCATTTAATATTTGCATGACAATTTCTGGTATCATGGTATCGAGATGTACATTTTGTGCAACATTTTCTTGCATGAAGTTGATTTAATTTATCATCAGTTGAAATAAAATTTGGGCATTTTGATGTAAGATGAACATCATCACATAAGCTGCATTTGTTTTTGTCACCTGTATCAGTTGACTTAAATTTTGGATCAGAATTTGAAGTATATGATTGCAAAATATTTGATGTTTGAGGGGTGATAAAGTTTTCTTTCTTTGGAGCTAATTCAGCTCTCAAAGCCATATCTTTCATTCTTTTCATTAAATTTTCAATAGTTGCAGTTTCTGGTTCAGAAATCAACAACCATTTTAATTTTTCACATTCATGTTCTGGTAACTTTTCAATAATATCCATTTTCATTGAATCATTATTGACATTAACCCCAAGATTTTGAAGTTGGCGACACAAGTTGCAAATAAGATTTACAGTAGTTCTTAGGCTTTCGGGATCAGGATTTGCAGGTTTAATATCACGAAGTTTCATATGAAGTTCATGAATAATCAATGGTTTTTTACCAAAACGATTGACAAGAATTTCGACAATTGTATCATAATTTTCATCTGATACAGTAAATCCATCCACTTCTTCCAAAGCTCTTCCTTTCAATAATCCGAGTAAGCTTATCAGCTTTTCGACTTTTGGATAAGGCTTTTTATGAACAGCATATTCAAATCTTTGCCAAAAAGAATACCATTCCAAATAATTTCCATCAAATTTGGGAATATCAAGTTTTGGGATTGTAGTTGTTGTAACTGTGTAAGCATCATGAGTTGAATTACTCTTGGTTGAATTGTTTGATTTTGTTCCATCTTCAAGGCAGAGATATCTTTCACCTTGCAAAATAGTTTCGGTAACATCTTGAATCGCGTCAATGTTCTCTTCATCATCTCTCCATGCATCAAATTTTTCGTATTCTTTATTTCTTTGATGAGCATCTTTAATTCGTTTTGTATGGTCTTCCCATTTTTCAATGAAACGAAGTAGAGTTTCTTGAGTTTGTTTCAAAACTTCAAGTTTGCTTTCAACTTTAACTTTAATCTTGTTCGACCATGGAGGAGGATTGTTTGTGATGAGAATATCGTATTGATCGCGAATTTTTAAAACATTCTTGAATGTTCTTTTTAAATCTCCTTGAATTCGATCAGACATTCTTCTGATTCTTCCTTTGAAGAAGTAAAAGGTTAATAACTGTTTCAGTTAATACCGACGTTGTAAAAAAGATGTAAATATGAGCAGCAGCTTATACAGTTACTCTCAAAATTTGAACTTCTTTGAAGTTGTATTTCAATGAAATTTCCTTTGAAATTCTTGTAAATAGTCAATAACTGTCGCAGTTATTGCCAGGTTGTAATTGTAATTGTAGAATAATAACTGTATCAGTTATTACCAGGTTCGATTTCCAGAGGCACCAATTGTTGAGGAGATTTATCAATCCACAACAGATAAAAATAAGACGACTTTATTTGACGTTACATAAAAATAATAATGACAAAGAAAGAAGAATAAATATAAATGACAACGAGCCCTTTTATAGAAAAATGATGATAAATAATATGTAAATTTCTGTAATCGTGGTTTCTCCACGACAAAACCGTAGAAAAATGAGTTTGGGCCCCAATTTATGTAACATCGATAAAACTGCAAAAAAAGAAGAAAAATCAATGTCTTTTTTTTTGAACGATGTTGTTGAAAGATGTTTTTTTTTCAACCAACCACAAATAACAATATTTCAAAACAAATGTTTTATTATTAAAAGTAGTTTTTAGCGTATGAGGGTTTTTGTTAAACGACGTTGTTTTAAAAAAATAGAATCCATGTTTTTTTAGCAGGTTAATTTTTTGAATGTTTATGTTTTTATTTTAAATTTGTGTACTTCAAAAAAAAGTTTTAACTAATTAAATATGTCTTTTTTTATTTTTTTCAAATTATTTTTAATGTCGTGGAATTGCACTACTGAGAGTGGTTCAAATAAATTATAAGAATCAAGTATTCTAAATTTTTTTAGAAAATAATGTTTCATTTAAAACTTCAAAAATAACTTTCTCGAAAAATTATCATTTACGTATGCGGCCGTGGTGCAAACATTTCATTAAAAAATAATCCATTGCACCATCTATAAAAAGTCATTTGAAGCAAAAATTGTTTTTTTGTCTGAATGACGATCATCAACATCCATTGTCGCGGGAGTGGCTGGATATTTCTTTGTGACATTTCAAAATAAAATTTTATTTTCGTCGTTGCAAAATTTTTGATCGATTGAAAATGTAAAAACACATGCCAAACTTTAGTAAAAAAATGAATGTCAAAGAGAGAAAACACTGCATCAGTCAAAAGAAAAGCAAAAAAAGACGAAGAAAAACTTTACAACGTTTTATTATATATTATCAGAACTCAAACGTTCGCAATAATTTTTTTATTTTTTTCAATTTTTTATTGAAAATTCCAATTCAATTACCATCAAAAAATCTAAAAATAAAATCTAGGATGACTTTATTTGATTTGAAAGCATGGTTAATTTTGCATGATACATTAATAATTTTTTAATGTGCAATTTTAACACGGATAATTAAATTTTGAATTCAAAATGAAATTTACCAATATCATATACTTTGTTGATAGAAAATAAGCTTTTCTAAAATTTGTTTCAAAAATGTCTTTAACAATATTTATAAATAATGAGAATACTGTTTTTTTATGATAACCTGAAACTGGGCTTTTGAGAAAGTGTGAAAATTTGCTGTAATTATTTAAAACAACAATTTTTTAAAGACGTTGCACTTTCCAACCTTTTTCATACATAATTAATGGAATATTTCTATCATAAGGATATTTTTTATAAAAAATCAAAAATACACTATAGTAATTTAATGCAAAAAGCAATTTAAAAAATGTAAATGCAAAATTATAAATTAAAATAATCAAACAAAGGCTTTAAAAAAATAAAAAACAGTTTTTCACAAACAAATGTGATTTATAATTACTTTTTTTTCTTTATTTATGACCATATTTTTATGTCCACTGAGCTTTTCGAAATAAAAAGGACACACAAAACATTGAGATAAAAGCTAGATGATTCGTTTTTGGCTCAAAAATGAATCATCTTTCTTTTTTAGATGGTGTTTTTTATTCAACCATAAATTTTGGAAATCAAATTTTAAAATGATTTTTTTGGATGAGACTCCTTTGAATATTTTTGTTTCACTTTTTCAGGAAAAAAAAGTCAAATACATTTTGTGCAAAGCAAGACTCACAAATACAATATGTGCTTTGAATACTTTGTTTGTTACTATGAACTGTTTGAATCATTAAATAAAAAATGTTTTATTTAAATTTTAAAAATTTATATTATTCATCTCATGTTTTGACACAAATATGTATAAAAAAATAGATGTGGCAGTGGAGTAAAGAAAAAATTTTTTATCGCACCATCACAAAAAGTTATTTTGAAAAAAAAGAACTTTTTCGATGTTGGACTATAAATTTCAAATCCAAGTTCAGTAAAAGTTGGTTTCTGTTATAGTCTAAAATTCATTTAAAAACTTATTTTCTCTTTTATTACTTTATTTAAAACATTTTATTATATTCATTTTTTCATTTTTTATTGTATTCTGTTATTCTTATTATATTTCTTGTTTTACCCGCACTTAAAGTGAGCAATCGCTTTGAAGTGAATAAATTAAATTAAATTAAATCACAAAAAGTTATTTTGAAAAAAAGAACTTTTTGCCTATGATCAAAAGTGCAGTATTTATAAAAAAAAGGGAAACATTGATTTCGATGATAAAAATTTATTTTTTTTTCTATTTGACCATAAATTTTAATGATTTATGATAAAAATCATTCAGCACAAAAACAAAATCTGTTTAAAAAATTTTTAGATTTGTATTTTCTTTTAACAGTGGTTGTGTACAAAAAGTGTATTGATTTTATTAATCATATTTTTAATTTACCATGTCTTTTTCTATTACTTCAAATTATTATTAATGGCAGCTCGTTTATAACAGATGCAAGAAAATCCCTTAAAATATTCCAATTTCAAGGAAAAAGAAATCCCATGACCTCAGTATTTTAAAATTTTTCCAGAAATTAATTATCGGATTAAAAATTAAAAAAAACAAACATAACTATTCTCGGAAAGTAACCATTTACTTATGCAGCAGAGAAGCAAACGTTTTGTTAAAAAATCTTTCATTGCGTTATCTCAAAAAAGTCTCTTGGAGCAAAATTGTTTTTTTATCTGAATGACGATCGTCACCATCCAGAGCCGTGGCAAAGGCTGCTGTTTTTTTGTGTAACATTTTGAAATAAATGGTTTATTTTCGCCGTCGCAAATTTTTGAAAGAACAAGAAAATAACACATTTCGAAATGTGGTAGAAAATAAATGTGAAAGAACAGAAGTGCTAACCTTGATCAATAACCAAAAATGAAGAATAGACATAAAACTTAAGAACGTTTTATTTTATACAAGATTTCAGTTGTTTGCTTCCTTTTTTTAATTTTTTAATGAAAGTTCTGATTTGATTATCAACTGAAAATCTGATAATAAATTGTTGTATGTTCTTTGATTTTGAAACAGTGGCTACCTTTTCCATGGGGCATTAATAATTTTTAATAACGATATTTTAACGCGGATAATTACAAATTAAAGTTTGAATTTCAAATGTAATTTACCAATACCAGATATTTTGTTGACAAAAATTAACTTTGTTTAAACTTCCTCCAAAAATGTTTTTAAGAATATCAATAAATAATGAGAGTCTCGTTTTTTTATGATAAATGAAAACCGGGCTCTTCGGGGAGTGAAAAGTTACTGTAATAATTCAAAAATATAATAATTTTTTAAAGACGTTGCGCTTTCCAAACTGTTTTATATATTATTACTGCAGTAATATGTGATCATTCGATCTTGAGATTATTTATTATAAAAAATAATTAAATAAATTATCGTAATTTGATGCAAAGATAATTTTCAAAAAATCTCAACACAAAAAAATTAATTAAAATAATCAAACAAAAACTTCAAAAACTACGAAAAAAACATTGTTTCCCCACACAAATGCGACAATTCCTTTTTTCTATTTTTAAGACAATATTTTTTGTGTTCACTAACCTTTTCGAAATAAAAAAAATTGTTTTAACATTTACTAAAAAGCAGCAAACAGAGACGACTATTCCATCTTTTTTCAGACGCTTTTTGGCTCAAAAAATAAAAACATGAATCAACTTTCTTTTTTAATTTTTTTTGTTTAACCATAGATGAATTGTTTTTGGCAATTTTAAGCTTAGAAAAGTCGATATTCTTAAATCGCTTGTTTGAATATTTTGTTTTCTGTAAAAATCTATAAAAAACAAATAAAAATTTTGTTATAAATAATACAATTTTTGACGGGTAATAAACACCACAAGTCAACCATTTTATACATTAATAAAAATAAAAATGGGATTAAAGGTTTCATATTTTGCAAAATTTTAGGGCAAATGAAATGAAAAGCATCAGAACAAAAAAAAATTTCTTTTTACACATTTCTTTCAGAAAACACGGTATTGTTGAAAAATAAAAATTTTTTTAGTGATTTGTATTTTACTTTTTATGTATTTTGCCTTGAAAATTAAGAGTCAAAATTAGAATAATTTTATGTTAAACAAAGACATTCAGAGTTCGTTTAATATTGGGAATGTTTAATTTTCGCAGTTGTGAATATATTTAATAAATGAAATCAAACTCAATTAGGGTTGTTAAATCTCCCGGGAGATTTAAAATGGCGGGAGATCTCCCGGGAGATCTCCCGTAATCTCCCGATTTTCCAAAATAGGTAGTCAGGTACCGAAAATGATTTTTTTGTTAATATAAACATTAATAAAGTCATAATAATTAAGTTTTACAACTTTGTAACCTTTTTACAAGATTAAATGACAATAAAACATAAAATTGTAGTAAATTTTTTAATATCTTAACAAGTTTTGAGCGACAAAAAAATTATGAATAGGTAATTACAGTCAAATCAGCCAAAATTTATGCTTTTTTGATGATTTTTGACTGTTTTCGTTATCAATAAATCATCAAAAATGTAAAAAAAAATTAAAAATTTTTGGTGTTGAAAAATTTTTTTCGGGAGATCTCCCGGGAGATCTCCATTTGACAACCCTAAACTCAATAAAACAAAGACAAAGATTTTTCTAAATTTGTTTAAAATAGAAAATTAAAGATTCAAAAAAACGATTTTTGGGAGATTAAAAAAAGCGAATTTTTTAGGCGCAAAAATTTTTTTTGGAAGGAAATTTTTAGGAAGGCTTGTCTGCAAATAAATTAAGAAAGATGAATGTTTTGTTTTTTCGCAAATACACCAAAATAAATGTTAAAATGCTATTTTTGGTGCTGCTCTTTTGAATATTTTTGATTTACTTTTTAAGGGAATAAAATCAAATATAATTTACGGCAGACATGTTTTTAAATTTAAAAATACAATGTCAAATTTTAATATCTTGAAAAGTATCAAAAATTTAAAGAATCATTAAATTAAAAAATGTTGTTTCGTCATTACAAATTTATATAAAAAGTCGAGATTTTGTTTCGCCAAACTAAAAATAAATTTTTAAAAATGTGGAAAATATTTTTGAAAAATCTAGTTTCACAAGAGAAATTTGAACTGATGATGAAAAAGCTTCTACAAATTTTTGTAGCCATTTTATGCAAAACTTTGTCAAAATTTCATCAAATTTAACATATCATCTTTAACTAAAGCGAAAGATGAAACTAAATTTCGTGCATCCCTGGTCTACATATCTTTTGTTTATTGGTCTTTTTCTTGATTGAACTTTTCATTCACCAATTTGGCTTAAAGGGCTTTTTGTATTTTTGCATAAATAACTTTTTCAATTAATCGATGCCCGAGCACTCCAGCAAAAAAAATTTTCGTAAACATTTTTTGTTTAGCGAAAAAATACGGAGAAAAAAATAAAACATCATTTCGTTTTTTTCTCTTCGAGGACTTGTGGGTTTTTTCATTTTTTTGAATATTTTATAAATCTTTTTTAAATTTTCAGTTGTAAAATACAGTAGTTTTGTTTTTAAATAACAAAAATTTTTTAGAAACAAATTTTTTTTCAAATTGTTAGTGAATACATTAATTAAAAAAATGTAACTGTAATTTTCAACAATTCTCAAATGTTAAAAAATTAAAAATAATTCAACACCATCAAAGATATTTTAAAGTTTTTTAGGGAAATCAATTTTCTGCAATAAATTTTTGCATTAAGATTTCATTGAATCTTCACATTTTTGTAAATTTGTTATTCGATTATGTCTTTAAAAGCTGACAAAGACAAAAATTTTGTAAATGTGTAAAATGTTTTTTAAAGGGACCTGTTGCTAAACTGACGAGAAAGTGCCAAGGTTTTACAGGCAACGCGCGCGAAATTTAAAAAATGCGTTGCTTTTTTTTGCAAAAGAAAAAATTTTTTGCTGCTGCTTTTTTCTTCTCCTCAACTTTTTTTAATCCGTGATTTTTTTTGCCGTGTATATTTTTACTGTTTTTATATTTTGTGTTAAAGTAATTAATAAAGTATATTTCTTTAATTTGTATGTTATATATCCGTTTCATGCGGTTTAAATTTATCTTTTTTTATCTTTGTATGGACTTTTAGAGTTGCTTGTGATGATAATGGATGAACGGGTAAGTTTGTGCATATCAGGTATGTTTATGTATTGTTTTTTCTATATCAAGGACTAATCTTATTCATTTTTTAGGCATGGACAAGAAGATATGGAAGAAGGGAGAAAGAGGATATGGATATACCAACAAATATATATGATTATGTATTTTTTGGCATCTCCTCTTGTTTTGTGCCTCAAATCTTTTCTAATGCTGTATGCATTAGAAAAAGATTTGATACATGTATGCCCCGTTATATTCCCCTCCTGAATTATTTCGTCTCGGAGCCGTGATCATCAACCTCGAAGTTGTTGATCACCTTAGGTTTAGGCTCCATGATGTTTGTGTTTTTGTCATCTCCACCATACTGGCCCACAAGTATATTATAACAACAACTTTTCATTGCCTCCAGTAGTGGAAAGTTGTTGTTATAACACATCTTGTAGAAAATCAGTAATGTTTTTTATCAAAAAGAATGGCACAGGATGTTTACAATAAATAAACTTTGACGAATTCTATTTCACATTGCTGTTTGCTGCTGTTCATACAGCATGTTTTTTTAGATATTGTCTCACCATCTTTAATTTTATTAATAAATTAATAAAGTTCAACAAAATCGTATTTGTATTCCGTTGTTGCAGATGTAATAATTTTACAGGTTGAAGTTGTCCGAAAAATCATACTTCCACTGCATTTTCTTCATCAACATAATAAATTTGTATTAAAAGGCATCATATTTTCAATCACTCATACCAAAAGCGTTGTAAATTTCCATTGTGAAATCAACTAAACCAATCCTTATCGCAGTTTGTTCTGAAAAAGTTTAATACACAAGTAACGAATCATATCAGTGACGAGAGATTGATTCAGATTTTTGTAAGAATGTGTTAATGTTGTCAAGCAACATATTTGCATTAAATATCAAAGGTTCATCATCAGCTAAAGTATCCAAATATATTTCGAATTGTGTTTGAGCATATCACATTTTATCATCATTGGATCACTGTGTAAGATTTCAATATCAAACGTGTTTAAGAAACGAATTATTTATTGAAGTTGCATATTATGTCGAGCAACACATGACAAAGATAAAAGACTGATTGTCGATATCCAACGCTTCACAACAAAAAGATTATTATAAGCAGTACTAAATAGTACCGCAGCCAAAATTTATTAGGAGCAAGCTCCACTAAAACTAAGGTATCCGAAGATACCCCGGTTTCGTTTAGGATGAACAATCCTCTCAGAAAAACTCCATAACGGAGTACAAAACATATTTATAGCATCAACTAAATCGATGGAATCACAAAAACATGCACGAGGACTGTATGTATATATTATATCGGAACTGGAGAACGATAAAAGCGATCCGCAGTTCCGACGTCGATTTTCGAGAACCGACATATACATATCCTCTTCCACCAACCATCTCTCCATTTCTTCTTCATCAACATGCCTAAAAAATGAATAAGATTAGTCCTTGATATAGAAAAAACAATACATAAACATACCTGATATGCACAAACTTACCCGTTCATCCATTATCATCACAAGCAACTCTAAAAGTCCATACAAAGATAAAAAAAGATAAATTTAAACCGCATGAAACGGATATATAACATACAAATTAAAGAAATATACTTTATTAATTACTTTAACACAAAATATAAAAACAGTAAAAATATACACGGCAAAAAAAATCACGGATTAAAAAAAGTTGAGGAGAAGAAAAAAGCAGCAGCAAAAAATTTTTTCTTTTGCAAAAAAAAGCAACGCATTTTTTAAATTTCGCGCGCGTTGCCTGTAAAACCTTGGCACTTTCTCGTCAGTTTAGCAACAGGTCCCTTTAAAAAAAAAATCGTAGCAGCTGTTGGTTGAATGTTTGTTTGTTAAAAAAAGCCTTCAAAAAAGATTGTTGCTCTTTGACACAAAAATGCAAAAAAAGCAGTCTACTTTACGATTTTGATTTACTTATTCTGCAGAAAAGTAAACGTTTCATTAAAAAATCTTTCAGTTGCACCATCACAAAAAAGTCCCTTGAAGCAAAAATTCCTTTTTTTATCTGAATGCCAATCGTCAACATCCGTCGCTGTTGACGATTGGTATTCATGGTATCATTCAAAAAAAGGTTTTGTCTTCGTCGTCGAAAAATTTTTGATAGAAAAAACACATTTCCAAATTTTGCAGAAAACGAATATAAAAGAATGAAAACACTGGTGCTTCCGATCAATAAACAAAAATAAAAAAAACCAAAAACTTTATATTTATTTATTTCATTTAAATTTCAACTGCTGTCTATTCTCTTTAAAGGGAGAGGACGGGAAGGAAGAAGTTTATTTTTTTTTATTACTGTGGTCCCACCCCGAAACCTCTCTACTAATCGACACAGGAAAGTCATGGATTATAAAAGTGTCTAAAAACCGACTAAAAAGTGTCCAAAACGCCAAAACTAATTAGTACTTTTTTAAAACAAGAAACACCGAAAAAGTGTTGGCGGCGCGCAATTTGAATTTGATAGAGAAACTTTTAACAAAAAAGAACGCATAGAAAAAGAGTCTCTCTTTGTTTCTCTGTTTTCTTTTTCCACCTTGCGCTGGTCGGATGTTGGCGCGGGCATATCTTTTCGGTCGACGAACGTTTTTTTCGGGGTTTACCCATTCCTTTTTTCTGGAATGGGTAAAACCCATTCCTTTTTTCTGGAATGGGTAAAACCCATTCCTTTTTTCTGGAATGGGTAAAACCCATTCCTTTTTTCTGGAATGGGTAAAACCCATTCCTTTTTTCTGGAATGGGTAAAACCCAAAATGTTTATTCTAATTTAAATTAGAATAATTAAATTTTGGATTAACTCTGATAGTCAGTCAGAGGTGATAAAAAAATCAAAGAAAAAACACAGAAAAAAACTTTTCTTTTTTTGTCGAAGCAAAATTGGTCCCACCACGAAATTGCACTAATTAGTGTCTAAAATCCAACTAAAAAGTACTAAAGGTACTTTTTAGTCGGTTTTTAGACACTTTTATAATCCATGACTTTCCTGTGGAGTAAAAATTTTTTTTTGAGAATCGAAAATTTTTTTAGTAGAGAGCTTTCGGGGTGGGACCACAGTAAGAAAAAAAATAAACTTCTTCCTTCCCGTCCTCTCCCTTTAATTTTTTAACAAAAATCTTAATTTAATTATCAACAACAAATCAGAAAATAAATTCCAGGATAAACGTTTATTTGATTTGAAATATTTTTTAAAACTGCAGTGATTTTACCAATTTACCAGATACTGAAATTTACCAATTTACCAGATACTTTGTTGTTAGAAATAGGTTTTGCCAAAATTTGTTTCAAAAATATCATTAACAATATTTATAAATAATGAGAAAACTGATCTTTTATGCTAATTTGAAACTGGGCTCTTCGGATAGTGAGTAGACGGTGTTGTTTTTTGTTCAACCATTGATCAATATTTTGAAAACATTTAATTTAGAAAATTCTATATACATTCTTTAAGCCCTTGTCTGAATATTATGTTTTCTGTAGTATATTTTTATGATCTTCTGCTTTTTCATCAAAATAAAAAAAGCACTTTAGTTAGTTTTTCATTATTAAAAATTTCGAAATATCGCAAACAAAAAACTTAACTGAAAATGTAAAAAAGCAGCAACAATTTTCTGTTTCCTTTAAAAACTGGTGTAGTTTAAAAAAAATGAAATATCTTTGTATTTTTGAATGTTTTACAATTCACAGTTTCAATTTAATAGACGTGTCGTCGCTGTATTAACTAACATTTTACCAAACAAAAAAAGAGTATACAATAAAACCGATACAACAAAAAAATAATTATTGCCACATTAATTAAAAAGCAGATTTTTGTTACAACCAACATTGAAAAAGGTAAAAATATTAAAAAAATTAAACAGATATCTCTTTTTAAGTTTGTTGTTTTAGCAAATCTATTCATTTCTTTAAACCCAGAAAAAGTTTTTTTATGATTAAAAGCAAATGTTTATAGTATGTTAACTAAATTTTATTCAAACATACTTTTTTCCAAATTTTTGAAAACTGGTCTTTTGTTGATGTGTTGGAGATCCTCAAAATATTCTAATCATAACCACTTGTTTCTTTCGATAGATATAGTAAATAAAAATTTATTTAAAAAGAAAGAACACAATTAAAATTTCAAAAAATTAACTTAAAGAATGTCAGAAAGCAAATATTTATTTATGAGACATAGGTGCAAAACTTTCGTTAACAATTCTTTCATCAAACCATCAATAATAAAAGTCATTTGATGCAAAATTTGATAGTTTGTCCAATTATGGCGATCGCACGCTGGGAAAAGTGTGGACAAAACGTTTTTTTGAAGCGATGCTCCCATAGATTTGTCCCAAACTTTCACCATAACTTCTTTGAGGTGTCTAGCAGGCATGTACGGGAGGATTTTAAAAAATATGCATTAGTTCTGTTTTTACAGACCCAAATATGACCAAAATCGACAAAAAATCGGTCAAAACTTAAAAAACGTCATTTTTAAATTCGAGATTTAGGGGAAAAGATCCCGTAAATTTCATCACCTTTAGAAAAAGACTGATTTCAGAAAAATTTCAACAGTACACTGCTCCACAAAATTATAGCCGCACCTTAAAATTTGCAGATTCTGAAACTTTTAGAAGTTCAAACGTTTTAAAACTTTCAGATTCGGATTCAGCGGGTTCGAAAACCTATATATCCCGGAAATAAGCCCTGAATGCCGGCTACTTTGATAAATTTTCATAGAAATGCCAAAAATCACTTCCACAAAATTATAGCCGCACCCTTGAAAAATTTGCATATGGCATGTTTGGTAAAAACCAGTGATTGGAAGCTCTTAAATATGCTTAATGAAGAATATTTGTGAAGAAAACAACAAAAAATATTCAATGGTACGGATTTGCCATCAAAGTGAAATTACGGTATTTAGTGTATTTTGGCATTTTTCCAGTGCCGATAAAACGGTATACAGTACATTTCAGAAGATGTTGTATATGCTATTTTGTAGTCCTATCCATGCTTAACAAGTCCTGAAAGTTTCATATCTCAATCTTATACAGGTTTCTCAGATCACAATTTCAAAGTTACAGAAAAACGCTGATTTTTATTAAAAAAGGTAAAAAAGGCTAAAATTCTGAATTTCAAAATTGTGATCTGAGAAACCTGTATAAGATTGAGATATGAAACTTTCAGGACTTGTTAAGCATGGATAGGACTACAAAATAGCATATACAACATCTTCTGAAATGTACTGTATACCGTTTTATCGGCACTGGAAAAATGCCAAAATACACTAAATACCGTAATTTCACTTTGATGGCAAATCCGTACCATTGAATATTTTTTGTTGTTTTCTTCACAAATATTCTTCATTAAGCATATTTAAGAGCTTCCAATCACTGGTTTTTACCAAACATGCCATATGCAAATTTTTCAAGGGTGCGGCTATAATTTTGTGGAAGTGATTTTTGGCATTTCTATGAAAATTTATCAAAGTAGCCGGCATTCAGGGCTTATTTCCGGGATATATAGGTTTTCGAACCCGCTGAATCCGAATCTGAAAGTTTTAAAACGTTTGAACTTCTAAAAGTTTCAGAATCTGCAAATTTTAAGGTGCGGCTATAATTTTGTGGAGCAGTGTATAAGATTAATAGTGGCTTCAAAAAAATAGCTTAAAGTTTAAAGATTACGGTAGCTCCTCTACTATTTTCGCGGTAAGAAACACGTTTTCCCAGCGTGCGATCGTCAACATCCATCGCTCTGGAGATGGATATAACATTTATAGACTAGTTTTTAGCACCGCAAACGTTTTGATTGGCAGAAAAAGAAAGAACACATTTTGTCAAATACGAATTTCAAAAACAAAATAGCTCTGCCCCAAAACAAAAACAAAAACAAAGAAAAAGAAGAAAAAGATGAATTGTTATATTTTATTTTATGTTAAGTGTTCAATGATTTTTTTCAATCTTTTAATGAAAATTACAATTTATTTATTATAAAAAGCTGATAATGAATTTTAACATAAATAATTTATTTTTAATGATAAAAAAATCTGATTTTAAAACAAATCATAAAAAGAAAATATTAATAACCTTTTAATATTGCAATTTTCACAGGAATAATCATGAATTAAAAATTGTTTCCAAATTTAATTTTTCTTACATACATTTTTTTGACCCGAAAAAACAGGACTTGAATTAGTTTGTCTTTTTTTCAGTGATGAAAAATGTTGAATCATATTGGAAAGAGCAGAGTCTACAAAAAATATGAGCGCTGAAATACTCTTTAAAGGAAGCGTACCAGATAGAATAAGTTTTATTTTTTCAACACACGTCCTCCCACCCCGAAAGCTCTCTACTAATCGAGTAAAAAAATTTTTTTTTCCAACGTTTTACTCGATTAGTAGAGAGCTTTCGGGGTGGGAAGACGTGTGTTAAAAAAATAAAACTTATTCTATCTGGTACGCTCCCTTTCAAAATGTTTTTTGAATTTTTAAAAAAATATGTGTTTGTATGTCTACATTTTTAAATTAAAATTCTTTAAAAAGTATCATTCTTCATTCGCACGCGTGTTTGGGACGGTCGTCTCTCGACTGCCGCTCTCCAAACATAATTCTTCGTAAATTTGCATAGCAAGTTTGCGTCGATAGTGACGATTTGGGGACTCCTTTCACCGTACCGTTGCGGGTACAACAAAGTTTCTACTTTGGAAAGTAGCTATTCGACTGATTATGGCACCACTGATGAAAAGGATGAATGTGATGACTTTTAATTGCAAATCAATCCAATCAAATGATCGACTATTGGCGCTTCAAATGGAACTTTCAAAATTGAAAAAATTCGACGTGCTCGGACTGGCGGAAACGTGGCTACCTGGACAAACTTGCTCAAGGCTTTCTTCTGGTGAGTACCTTTATAATAGTGGGAAAACAGGGGATGCTCGTTTCTCGGGAACTGGATTGCTGATCTCAGCTGAAATGAATCAACGAGTTATTGGTGTGAAGTATGTCTCTGACAGAATCATCCAAATTCTTTTGAAATTACGGGCTGGAAAGACTCTGCGGATTACCCAGGTCTACGCCCCTCAAAGTGGTCGTGCTGAAGATGAATATGAAATGTTCCTGGATCAACTCTCTTCATCTCTGGCTCGTCCATCTACACATGATATTGTACTGGGTGATTTTAACGCTTCCACTGGTCCTCGTGAAAATGGTGAACGGTACATTGGTAAGTATTCCTGGGATACTCGTAGTGAAAGAGGGGAACTTTTGTGTCAATTTTGCGTTGCACATCAGTTGTACCTCATGAACGGGTTTTTCAAAAAGGGAAGAAATCGCCGTTGGACCTGGCATTCACCTGATCGTAGTGTGACGAAGGAAATCGATCATGTGCTATCCAAGAAGAAAAATATCATAGAAGACGTCAATGTGATATCTAGATTATCAGGAAGTGATCATCGTATGGTTCGAACCACCGTAAGTCTTCCCATTAGAGCAGGTCGGTCTCGTCCATTTTCGTTTGTGAAACCTGAATATGAAAAGATACCATGTCTTATATCTATGATACTGAAACTTCAATATCAACCAACTGCTGAAACCCCTGAAGCTGAACTCAATTTTATCAAACAAGCTCTTCTGTCAACTGCAAAAGAATGTGCTCATCAACCAACAATTCATGCTCGACTGTCTCCTGAAACACTGCAACTGATGGAACGTCGACGCCAAATGAATCATGCTATTCGTGGTGATGCTCGTGCTCGTATCGAATATGCTGAACTTTCAAAGCTCATACGTAAGTGTTTTAAAGCTGATCTTGATAAGTATTATGAGAAAGTGATGGGGAAAGCGATAGAAGAAAATCGTATTAAACGTGGTAGATCTGAAATGGTTCAAAAACAGAATCAGATGATACATCTTCAACGTACCGATGGTGCTATCACTGAGTCTGTGGCTGAACTTATGGAAGAAATCGCCCGTTTCTACAATGAACTCTATTCGTCTGAAGCTGGAAATCCTGTGCACGATCGTGATCCAAATGTTGCTCTCCAAAGAATAACTGCTGCGGAAATAGTTGCTGCTTCACGATGTATGAAAGGAAATACTGCCCCTGGTGCCGACAACATTCCATCCAAAGTAGTCAAATCAACAATATCAACTTTCGTTGATAGATTTGCTGCTGCTCTACATGGATTATTCGAGGAAGAAAATATGCCACCTGAACTTTTCTATTCGAAGACCATACTGCTGTACAAGAAAGGAAACCGCCTTGATATTGGAAATTACCGTCCTATTTCATTGCTTCCAGTTCTTTACAAATTAATCACTCGTGTAATTACCAACCGAGTTACTGCTGCTGTTGAAACTTCCCGTGCATTGCCTCCTCAACAAGCTGGATTCCGAAGATGTTTTTCAACTGTAGATCACATTCACTCTCTCAATCAACTTTTCGAGAAAGGTCGTGAATACAATATGCCTATGTATGCCGTATTTATCGATTTTAAGAAAGCGTTTGATTCTGTTGAACTTCAATCTATTTGGAATGCGCTGGAAGAATTTGGTGTTGATCCTGGTGATATTGAACTTATAAAACTTATATATGCCAATGGTTCATCAAGTGTAAACGTAGGTTCTTCTTCTATTCCTGTTAATATCCAAAAGGGAGTAAGACAAGGCGATACTTTATCACCTCTACTCTTTATTCTTGCCCTACAATATGCGCTGAATCAAGTAAACTGGAGCTCTGGCATAAATATAAATGGAAGTATACTGGGTCATCTTGATTTTGCTGATGATATTGTACTGTTATCTCAAACTCTGGAAGGTGTGCAATCATTGCTTGATCAAGTTGCCGAAAAGTGTCGCCGTGTTGGATTACAAATTAATATTGAGAAGACCAAGTGGATGGCAAATGTTCCTGATCCAGATGAAACTATTTTGCTGAACAATCAAGAAGTTGAAAAGGTCAGTGAATTTATATATTTGGGGCAACTTATCAAATGGCCATCTCAACCCGGAAGATTCACCAAAGAAATATCGAGAAGAATTAGTGCTGGATGGAATGCTTTCAACAAAGCAAAGAAACTCCTAATCTCTAGAAGAATCCCCGCGAACCTGAAAAGAAAATATTTCAATCAATGTGTATTCCCTGCTATGCTATATGGATGTGAAACCTGGTGCTTAACAAAAACTGAAGAAACAAGACTCGCAGTTGCTCAAAGAAGAATGGAAAGAAGGATGCTAAATGTAAGACTGATAGATCACCACTCCCGTGATTGGCTCCGTGAAAGAACCCAGTTGAAAGACATCGTCCAAACTGCTCGAAAACGAAAATGGAACTATCTCAAAAAGCTGATGACAATACCTGATGACCGCTGGAACCGAAAGATGACTGAATGGATCCCAAACAAAAAACGTCCAATTGGAAGACCGCCTACTCGATGGATGGATGACTTCACCAAATTCACAAATAAAAAATGTATTGAATTGTTATCACTTTGTTTAACTGATTTTTGGTGTCATAATATGTCCCCTTTCGTCCTGCGCGACAGATAAAAGGTTATAAATAAATAAATAAATAAATAAAAAGTATCATTCAAGAAAGAACTTTGTAAATGGGTATTCAAAACCTACACAATGCAAATCAGCAATAAATAAATAATTTAGGTCATTATTAGCATTTACAAATGTGAAAAAATTAATTTTTGGATATTATGCCTTCAGAGGAGATCCTGCATATTTCATTTTTGATTCATCAGAAATGAACCGTGAAAGACGATGATCATCGCGATGATATTTACTTGTATTTAACGGATATTTAATGATCGATGAGATGTCGGAAAATATTCAAAATCAAAGAGTAAAGAACTTTTTCCTTTAATTAAAAAAAATTAGTTTATAAAATATTCAAAATCATAGATATTGTTTTAATATAAACATAAACTTTTTTGCCTCTGTTGGAAAAAAACAAAGATTTTTTTTGGATTCAAAAAGCGGTGAATGTCGAAATACACTTTTCCTTATAAAATGTCAAATAACATTGTTTTTTTCCAACTGCCCCTTTTTTATGTTAAACAGCGAAAATATTTTGAGCCTTTTTACAAAATTTTTCATTAAACAAACCTTTTTTGTTTACAACAAAACGAAAAGAAAGTTTTTGAATATTTAAAAAATTAATTTAATATTGGTGTATTTATTTACTTTACTGTTTTTTCATTTTGGAAAGGTATTCAAAAATTAAATTTGTACAGTGAACCTCGTCGTAAAGTTTCTACATTATTAAAAAACTAATTTTGTGAATAGTTTTAAACGCAAGATTATTTGGTAATTGAATAAAAAACACATGAATCAATGACTTAAAAGTATGACTAGCAACGCATTTTTTTCTTCTTCAACCTGTTGAATCTACGAAACCATAAAAATTCCTTCAAAAATATCATAATTCAATAACCAAAAAGAGAAGCTTATAAATAACATTAAAAATTTAGTAATATCAAAATTTTGAAATTCGAGTGTTCAAATTTACCCAACATCTCTTTTTTTATATATGTTAAAATCATCGCCTCAAAAAGGGAGTAATTAAAACATGGTTCTATCTTTGTCGCGGTTTTTGTGATCAAAAACCACGATCTTTCTTAAAACACCCTTTCAACATCCCACTGTCTGGATGAGTCATGGAAAGGAGGAACAATCACTCTCTTTTCCTTCTCTCTTTTACATTTTCTTCATTCAATCATTTTTCCTCACTCGCTGTCGGCCGACCAGCTCTTGTAAATGGAAATAAATTTTTTTTTTTTTCAAGTATTTACCCTAAACAAAATTTTATTTATTTAAAAAGTTAGTTCCGAAAATTGGTTACATTAAAAGTTAAAGAACAAGAAGTTGTTGTATCCAAAATTTTCTAGAAAAATTTTTGAAAATCACACGAAAGTTGTTGCAACATTTTTGGAGCTAAATTTTGAGCTGTTTTTTTGGATAATTAAGTGTTTATTAAATACAGTATATTTTTAATTCAAATAATTTTATTTAATTAAATACAGTACATATTCTTGTAAATTAAACAATGATGACATTTGAAAATTTTAAAGAAATTTCTGTTGACCAAATCCATCATTCAACCTACCAAAACTGCCTTCGATTTTTTATGGATTCCATTTTTTTACTTTCTTTAATTTTTTATTTTTTTACTGCTTTCATTGTTCTAAAAAAATCTCCAAAACAAATGGAAACTTTTAAATATACAATTTTTATTCAAATTTCTTTCAACATGCTTTGGGAGGTGTTTGCGGTTATTTTTAATCCAATTTTTGAGCTTCCATTTGCATCAATAAATTTTTCAACTTCTTATTTTTTAATAAAAAATGAATGGTTTCCGCTTGTTGTTGGAATTTTGATATTTCCAGTTGTGGCATCTGTAATTGCAATTATATTTTCGGTTTTTAATCGAGTTATCGCTGGATTAAGGTTACTCAAAATTATTTCGAAAAAACGAAAATTTTGGGGTTGCTTTGTTGCATATTTTTTTAATACTGTATTTGTATGGGCATCAATAATTGGTAAGAATATTTTGGAGTTTTGAAAAATTTGCATAGTATTTAAAATACTAAATTTTCAAAAATTTGCATTAACTTAATTTATTTTCATTTGAAAAATTTGCATAATATGAGTTTTTGCTGAAATTTTTCTGTTTTCGATAAAAATTTTGAAAATTTTGGTTTTTTTGAAAATTTGCATAATTTTCCTCTTCAACTAAGTTTCTATTTCAGCCCCAATATGTTTGGCATCTCCCCACCTTGATGAATACCAATCATCTCTGGAAAAGATTGTTCCAGCTGTTGCAACTTTAAAAAATTTATTTCCAAACACTTTTATTCTATCTTCAAGTCCTGTCAACAATTACATCATAGCTTTTATTGCCATTTCACTATTTTGGCTTGGGATGTTTTTAATTGTTTTTGCCGCCTTAAATTTTATAATTATATACCAGCTTCGGAAACTACGAAATACAATTTCAAAGCCAACCTATAATTTGCATAAAATGTTACATCGGTAAGAAATTGTAATTCATTGTCATAGTTTTCCAAGAACCAGATTGATGCAAATTTTCAAAATCTTTAATTTCCAGGGCCATATTTATTCAAGCAATTAATTTTACTTTATTTGTTGCATTTCCATGTTTTTTAATTGCCATCGGTTTCTTTCTTCAATCTCCAACCTACAGTAGCCTAATTGGAAATTTAGGTATTCCAATTAGTACCCTACATTTAATTGCTGATTCAATTGCTTTATTACATTCTGTTAAACCGTATCAAAATTACGTAATTTATTTATTTGGAAAAATTAAAACGTCAATTTTTGAGAAAATTTGGACAAAATACCCTTTTAAAATTTACACCATTAAAGTTGTTTAGTTTTTTTCTAAATTGTTTCAACACTGTTACTTTTTATGTAATTATTTTTTCTTGGAAATTTTCATTAAATTTTTTAAATTATAAAATTTAAATTTGATTTCGTTTATTTGTCACATTTATTTTAATATCATTTTTGTGACAGTATACATTTTATTGATGAACTTTTTGGTAATATTGGAGACATTTTAACACCAAATAATTATTTTGTTGTATTAATTTTTATTTCCACCAAATAAAAAAATTTGAATAAATAATAGCTCAAAAATATCCGTCCCCATAGAAAAAAACACAGTTTAAAAAAATTTGCATATGAATGATTAAATTTGCATATTAGCTTACATAAAAAGTTTAAAAAAGGGGTGTAGGATCAACGGAGAATATATTATGTAAGAAAATCTGTAAAGAATCAAAAGAATAAACATCGCGATAAACATATATTAATTAAAATGTTAGAAGATGGTTCTCTTTTTGGTTATTAAATTATGACGTTCTTGAAGCAATTCCAATGCTTTCTTCGATTCAATACTTTGCTTAAAAATAGTAATCATTGGTGGCTCATATTGGCAATGCCATGCTGCAATAACTCGATCAATATCAGATTGTTGAGGACAGTTCTTCAAACGTAAAATCCATGACGTACCGGAGGTAATTTCATATTTAATAATAATAATAATAATAATAAATTTATTCATGCCCTAACGCATGATGCATTAATAATAAACAAACAATAAAATAAAATTACGAACACAAGATAAATAAAACAAGATAAATTAAATTAAATAATTGAACAACTCAAACTAAAAACAATTTACAAAAGGAAAAAAGAAAAAACAACAAAAATGTGAGTGAATGTAAATTAAATTAAATTACAATATACAAGTTTTAAGTAATAGTAGTAGCTTTCTTTTAAGTATTATTAGAGTTTTAATGCCTGGAGATTTTTCTTAAAGGATCTCGAACAGGTATACTGTAGGTTTCTGGGAAGTTTTATATATTTTGAAATAGCCCGGTAGGAAAAGAAATTTCTCTTGATTGATTTTAGGGCCTTTGGAAGGACAAGTTTTTGTTGTGACCCACGGGTTTTAGACGATCTAAAAGTAATGTTAAGTTTAAAGTTAACATTACCGTTTAAAAAGTCATTTAAAAAGCATAGGTCATACTTATTTCGACGGGATTCAAGTGACTCTAGACCGAGCATCTCAAGTTTTTCTTCATATGGGGCATTGAAATGGGGTTTAAGTTCCTTGGAACGCAGAAAAATTAATTTAAGAGCGACTCTTTGAACTTTTTCAAGTTTGTCAATGAGCTTAACTTTAGTAGGGTTAAAAACGGGGGTGGCAAACTCAACTAAGGGACGAACATATGTATGATACATATGAACGAGGAGCTTAGTTGAGGTGGATTTTAGCGCTTTAAAGAGGATAAAAAGACGACCCAAAGCGTTCTTGGAAATTTTAGAAATATGGGTATCCCAATTAAGATCATTAGAAACGTTTAATCCCAAATCCCTAATGCAACTTTGGTTATTGGGGATTTTAAATCCGTCATAGAAATACGAATACTTGGGATTACTATTAGGTAAGCAATGTAAAACATTGCATTTGCTAATAGCAATCTCGAGTTGGTTTTCTTTGGACCATGCTTCAAGCTTTATTAAGAATTTTTGAAGTGGGGAGTCAGCAGCAGAAAGAACAGAAGAAATTGCTTTAAGGTCATCTGCAAAAAGCATGTTAATGACTTCAGGGGTTGCGCAATGAGAGATCAAATCTGCGATAAAGAAGAGAAAGAGAACAGGCCCAATTTTGGAACCTTGAGGGACACCAGAGTTGATGTCGTATTCTTCAGATAAAGATTCCCCAACCTTAACTCTAAACTTCCTATTGGTTAGAAACGCTTTTATCCATGAAATGATAGAATTTGGGACATTCGCTCTTTTGAGCTTTGCAAAGAGGATAGGATGGGACATTCTGTCGAATGCTTTTTTTTTAATATGTTGATGTTGCTTAAAAATTATTAATTTTAAATTAAAAACTTAAAGTATAACACTCACAATCATAAAAGATGCAAAATTTGAAAAATCTCCGGTTTTATCAAATTCTCTAAGTTTAATTGTTTTCAATTTTGGTGGAAGTACTCGATTAAGATGTTCAAGAGAATTAATAGTTGCAAAATCCCTGTAAAAAAAGTGATAACAAATTATATATATAAATGCTCAGAAATTGACTTACAAAGTTAAAGATTCCAAATTTGGCAAACACTCAAGTAAATTTTCAACAGAAGTTATATTTTCATTTCTTTCATCGCACAATGAAGTATCCATTGAAATAACTTCTTTCACATTGGAACATAAAAATTTTAAATAATTAATTGAAATCCGGGTTGTATGCAACTTTAAAATTTCAATATCACAAACAAGAATCTTTTCCATCATCGATGAGAAATCTTCTTGTGTAGATTTAATGTGAAGAAGACCAGTGAGCCATAATTTTTCAGGAACTTCTTCTTCAATTTTTTTTGTATTTGCAATACTGCATTTACTTTCGAAAGTTGTGCACGTCCACTTGCCAAAGTGATTTCGTAAGCTTGATAGAACATTGAATGGAAACTTTTGCTGTTGAAAATATGTGCAAACTTGCATTAATTTTAACGACATCCGAGGTTTTGCATTTAATTTCATGAATTTGTAAACATTAGATGGAAAGCAATTCTTAGGTTGTTTTGGCAAAACTGGAGTCGCATCTTCTGGGGAATGTCTTCGTTTCATTTTTACTTCTTTTAAACAAAAATATAATAAACAAATCACAAAATAAATGTTGAACAAAAAAATGAATAACAAAAGTGAAAATACAACAAATTTTGATAGTTTTTAAAAAGGAGTCAATACATGCATGCCACTGAATATAGTCAAAAATGCACCTTAACAAAAAAAATGTAACCTCTTCAATCGATGTGATAACAAAAAAAATAAAGAGAGAGAGAGAGAGAGAGAAAAATGCGTGATAAGTCAGTCAAAAAGCTCGGGGGGAGGAGAAAAGGGAAAATTTCAAAACATCAAAGGGACCGACATCCCCCTTTTCCCCCTTTCCCTGGGTCATTGGAGGGAAAAGTGGAAGATTATGAAACCTGCGGGGGAAGCGGAAATGGAAAGGGGACGAAAAGGGTCAAGTCCCCAGTGTGATCACCATTTGATCACCCTAGTCACAACACTGATGATGACGTTTTTGTAACAATTTTAATGATTTCTTAGATTCAACACTTTGTCCAACAAAATCAATGATTGGTGGCACATTTTGAAAATCCCATTCTTCAATAACTCGATCAATGCAAGATTGTAATTGCGGGTAGTTTTTCGGAGGTGAAAGCCCTCTTAAATATGTGACAATCTCATATTTAATATGTTGATTTTGCTTAAAAATTATTATTTTTAAATAAAAACTTAAAATTTAACACTCACAATCATAAAAGATGCAAAATTTGAAAAATCTCCAGTTTTATCAAATTCTCTAAGTTTTATTGTTTTCAATTTTGGTGGAAATACTCGATTAAGATGTTCAAGAGAATTAATAGTGACAAAATCTCTGAAAAAACAGAGATAATTTATTTTACCAATCATAAGTGGTCAACTGGTTGATTAATTAATTTTGTAAATTAGTCAGAAAATCATACGAAAAATAACCGAAAAATTTTTTTGCCTCAACGAATGCTCCAAGCAGGACTCGAACCTGCGACGTCTTGATTACCGGTCAAGGACTCTACCGACTGAGCTATTGGGGCACCGCCTTGGCCTTTGGAAATTTAGAGGATACTCTTTTCTGGTAAGGAAAAGACGAACATTGCCAATGGAGAGTGGGAATTCGGGATTCCTCGCCAAACAACCAATGGAATGAACATTTTTAAATTAGTCAGAAAATCATACGAAAAATAACCGAAAAATTTTGCCTCAACGAATGCTCCAAGCAGGACTCGAACCTGCGACGTCTTGATTACCGGTCAAGGACTCTACCGACTGAGCTATTGGGGCACCGATACCCTAAGGGAAAAAAAATTCTACCTATAATGTAAAATTCACTTACAAAGTTAAAGATTCCAATTTTGGCAGGCATTCAAGCAAATTTTCTATTGCCGTGGCATTTTTATTATTTTCATCGTAGAATATACTGTTGTCTGAATCAAAATCTCTAACATTAGAACACAAAAATTTTAGATTGTTAATTGAAATTGCGGTTGACTGAAGGCGTAATGATTCAACATCACAAACAAGAATCTTTTTTATTATCGGTGCACATTTCTCTTGTGAAACTGTAAGACTGAGAAAACCAATGATCCAAAGGTTATCAGGAATTTCTTCAATCTTTTTTTGAATATAACGTTTACTTTCAAAAGTTGTGTAAATCCAATTACCCCAATTATCTTGTAAACTTGTAAGAACATTGAATGGAAACTTTTGGTGTTGAAAATATTTGCATACTTGCATTAATTTTAAAGACATTCGAGGTTTTGCATTTAATTTCATAAATTTCAAAACATCTGGTGGAAAATAATTTCTTAATTGAGCCATTGAACTGTTTTTGAATGCTAAAGATGTATTTGGAGCTTCTGTGGAATTACTTTCTTTCATCATTAATTATTTGATACTAATAATTTTAACAACAACAAAATAAATTTTGAGTAAAAAAAAGAATGACCCAAGTGGAAATATAACAAGCGTACCTAAAAAAGGCTAAAATCAAATAAATCGATGCATGCATGTCAGAGAATAGAGTTAAAGACAGCGTTTTATCAAAAATAATTAATCTCTTCAATCAATGTGATAAGAAAACAAAGAAAAGAAAGAGTCATATTTTGAATAAGACTGTTTATGCGTTTTATTGAAATACGAATTAATCTATTAACATTTGAAAATATGTACTCTAAAAATTAATTTTATAAATAATGCTTTGAAACGACCTCGTAAAAAAGTTAAGAATATCATTGTACAAATGTTTTCCCTGTAATTACTCCAATATTGACTAAGCTTTATCAAATATTCAAAACGTTCATTCTGTTTTGCTGTTGAAAGAAAATTTTATTTTCCTTCGTAAATGTCAAAAAACGACAACTGAAAAAGAAATCGAATGCTTACGATTTTCTAAAAATAAAAATATATGTATTTCGACATTCATCATTTTTTCGAATAAAAAACAAATAAAACAAGTATTTTTCACATTAAACATTTAAAAATAAAACAAAAAATTCAAATTTTTATAGGCTTAAAAAATGAATGAAAACATTAAATTTGCTAAAATCACAAACTTCAAAAGAGATAACTGTTAAAAATCTTTAATATTTTAACCTTTTTTATTGTTGGTTGTATCGAAAACTAGCTTTTTAATTAATGTTGCATAAGTTTTGGTTCCGTATCCGTTTTTATTTTTTACTCTTTTTTTGTTTGTTAAAATCTTAGTAAATACGGCGATAAGTGTATTAAACTGAAAATATGCTCTTAAAACATTCAAAAAGTGCAAAGATATTTCATTTTTTAATAACTGAACCAACTTTAAAAGGGGAAAGAAAATTGTCTTTGCTTTTTTGATACACAAACAAAAAAAATGTTGTCTGCATTTATAAAGGCATAACTTTAAAAAACTCTGACAGCTACTTAATCAAATCTTTGAAAATAATTTTCAATTTTAAACATAAATTGATTAATAATAACAAAAACTTCGAAAGAGATAATGGTAAAAATATAAAAAAAACTTTTATTTACAAACTTAATATTTTTCTTCACTTTCAGTTACTGTATTCCGTTGTCGTAATTTTTAACATTTTTAAATGCTTGGAAAAAACAAGGTTTATATTTTAATTAAAAATGGTCAAATATGTTATCCATAAATTAATCTTACTAAAAAATGTACATGTCCACTTTTTTTATATTACAAATGATGGTTTTTGAAAAGACAATATTTAACAAGCAAATTTATAAAATATTCAAAAAACATCGAAATATCGTCTATTTTTTCTTTTTTTATTTATGAAAATGTTTACAATAGTTTTTCAATACTGAGAATAATGAATGTAAAAAACTAAAAATCGTAAAGACAACTTTTCTTTTTTTGTGTCAAAATGAGCAAAAAAGGCTTGTTTTATAAAATCTTTCAAAAAATTGTGACCATTTTTGACGTTTGCAGAAATTGAACAAAAATTCTTTTTTTTTTATAAAATTTTAGTCATTGTCAGCTTATACAATCCAATAAAAACATATTAATTCAATGAAATTTTTAATCAAAATTTTGTTGCGAAAATTCGGTTTCTCCAAAAATCATAAAAATAAGAATATCTTCGATAGGGATGAATGTTTATTAAACTTTTTAACATTGAAAGCTATCGAAATCATAGTTACACTTTTTTTAATGATCCATTAATAAATCATTAGCATGAATGAATGTAATTCTTTACAAAAAAAAGTGAAAATTTAATGAAATTTAAAAGCTAAAATTAATTGCAGAAGTATCAGGTTTCTTTTAAAATCTTAAAAATATCTTTGATGGTGTTGAATTATTTAAACCATTTTTAACATTTGAAAATTGTTGAAAATTACAGTTATATTTTCTTTATTAATGTGTTTTTTGATAAATTTTATCAAAACAAATTCCTTGTCTGTCTCTAAACAATTTTACTATTAAAAAACAAAAATGTTTCAGCACTGCAAATTTAAAAAAGATATTTAAAATATTCAAAACTAAAAAAAATTGGAAAAAAACTAACAAAACTGTCGAGGACATGAAAAAAAATTATTTTTTTGACATTTCGAGCCTTTTATTTTCGTCATAAATGTCTTTTTTTGCTTCTTGATTCTTTATTTTAGTTTTTCTTGATTTTTTGTCTGCGGTATTTCGAAATTTTCTTTGTAAAAAAATAAAGAAACTGTGAAAAAATGATTCATTTTTAGTCTTTGAGCAGTGATTAAAAAACAGATCTTTCTTTTTAACACAGCACGTCTGAATCAAAAGAAGGAAAAGGCGAAATTTTTTCTTTCCAACGTGCGGGAGCGTTTTGGGCGACACGTTTAGCGCAGTTGGGAGCATGCGCGGCTGCAGTCCAAAACGAGTGGAAAAAGATCGGTTCCACCTCGGAACACAAAAAAATATTTTCATCAAATTTTGTCAAGAAAAATATTATAATACTAATTAAACTACAAAAAAAAATTTAAACACCAAAAAATGATAAAAATACTGTAAATGTTTGTTGTTTTTTTAAGGAAAAAATTATGCAATTATTACTTTTTCCACGATCAAATTTTAATGTGTACAGGGAAAGATTACTTTTAAATTTAATTAAAATACTGTAATTTTTTATGCATTGAAAAAAATTAAAACAAGAAAATATGTCTTTGCTGTTGGATACAAAATTTTGGGTGGCCTTTTGATTCTTCCACATCTCAATGAATGAAGAATGCAGAGTAATTAGTCAATTAACGCAGGCTGTCTTGGAATATCAATTACCGTACAGCCATTACGAGCTCTTCGAACAATATTCATCATTGTTACGTAAGATCTTTTAGTGTAAAAAAGTGCTGATTTTAGAAATTTTGAAGGTAATGTTGTCGCATAGATACTTTCAGAAGGGATTGAAATTAAGAGACAGCCTACGAGAGAATTGAAAATTCAGGGTTAAAGCAGAACTGAGAATTTTTAAATGAAATTTTTTGCGGTTCATTCGATTAAACTAGATGAAAAAAACGTTATTCTGAGAGTTTTTGGTCAATCTATCTCGTACTTTTGATTTCGGGGTAAAGTAAAGTTACTGTATTGCCAAAAATGGAAAAATTACGGAAAAATTCGAAAGTGAATCAATCAAAAAGTTATTTCCTAAGCTTGTACATATAAGTAAGGGCTATTAATTGCACTATACAAAAAATTTTATCTGACCCCTTATGTCGAAATTTTGGCTATTGTAATTTTCACCCCCAAGAAAAAATTTACATATTAAGCCGGCAAGACAAAAGTAATACCTGATTAAATAGACCTATATCTGGGCTTTCCATAAATATATAATTTGTACAGATCCACTTTGTTATTAGGGATAGCTAATAAAAAAACATTGCGTGATCAATATCTCCAACATCAACTTCGGGGCAAAACTCATGTAAGAAGAAAGATATTGACATGCGGGGACTTGCATGATGAAATATCATGTTGTTGGAGTATTCTGGGTGAATTTCATAACATTTGGATATCACTTCTAAAAATGCTATCAACATAAAATTTCAAAATTTAGCAACATCAGACAGCGAAGAAAAAATCAAGGTAATTTGAGTTTTTAATTGAAAATAAAAGAATTAATGCTTTTAAAACATGAAATAGATTTAATATAAGCAATCAGAAGCAATGAACACTGCTATATCGGTCATTTTTTATTTTTCCGGTTGGTTTGAAATTTTCCATATTTTTGACCAATTTTTGACGTACCGAAACTGTATGTCATACCCATCGACTTTTTTTGCCGTTTCAGATAAAATATAGCATTTCTGGAATTAGTAGGTACAATTTTACTGGGAATACCAAATTTTTATTTCCCGTCATTTTTTAAATCGTGGCATTTTACACCTATAATAAAAGTTACAGTATGATGGCAAGCAAGAATAATAAAACAGATTTCAAATATTAATCATTTAATAATAGAAATATAACATTATTTAAATAAATGAATTCACTGGATAAAATTTAACAAAAATTTGCACTTTGTTTTCACAAATGCTTTTTCCAAATGTCTCCTTTCAAGCAAGCTTTTGCAAAAATCAAAACAATCTGTCCTTATTTTACCACCCCATGTCTGGTGCCATATTGCCGTCGTTTGCATTTTTTAGATTTTTTACTCATTTTCTTCATCAAAAAAATGTTTTTTCAAATGTAGCAAATTTAGGTTTTTGTCAACATACAAAATAATCAGTTAAATGTGTGTGTATTAATTAATATTCATGAATAATTATTGTGGTCTCTCTTTTTGTAACATTCATCCATTACGTTGTCGGCAATAAATTTTGATTTTTTAAAGAAAATATTTAAATAAAAGTTTTTCTTAAAACTTTAAAAATTTGTTCATGAAAAAAGCAATAATTGCATAATTTTTTCCTTAAAAAACAACAAACATTTACAGTATTTTTATCATTTTTTGGTGTTTAAATTTTTTTTTGTAGTTTAATTAGTATTATAATATTTTTCTTGACAAAATTTGATGAAAATATTTTTTTGTGTTCCGAGGTGGAACCGATCTTTTTCCACTCGTTTTGGACTGCAGCCGCGCATGCTCCCAACTGCGCTAAACGTGTCGCCCAAAACGCTCCCGCACGTTGGAAAGAAAAAATTTCGCCTTGATTCAGACGTGACAGGTATCTTTAAAAGAAATGTGTTAAAAAGAATTTGTCAATTGCTTTTCGTTTTTTTTCAAAACTTTATGCATCATTGAAGGTCGTAAAATGTAATAAATAAAATAAAAGTGATACAGGTAATATTTTTCGTTAAATTTTACATTACAATTTTTTATTCAATGAAAAAAAGAATATAAATTTTTTAATACATATTTGTTGCAAAACATGAGATGAATAATATAAATTTGTGAAATTCAAATAAAACATTTTTTTATTAAATGATTCATAAACTTGAAGGCTGTCAACAAAGTATTCCAAGCTGATAGTATCATATATTATATATGAATCAAATTTTTGCATAAAAAGTATTTGACTTTATTTCATAAAAAGGGAAACAAAAATATTCAAAAAAGTCGCATCCAAAAAAATCATTTTAACTTTTGATTTCCAAAATTTATTTTAGTTTTTTTTACAAAAAATGAAAACAAAGTATTCGTCTATCTAAATGGTTTTTTGCCAACACGCCTTCTTAAAATTCGTTCTATTTTAAAAAATTGCACGTTTTTTGATTTCGCAAAAAATTGTTTTTATTGAAAAATTTTTGATCTTTGATTTTTTGTTAATGTTTAACAAAAATTGAGAAATATCTTTATTTTTGTTCTCCCGGATTCAGATAAAGCTGTTAAATATAACTTTGAAACACAATTAAATGTTTGGTGTTAATGTTATCAATATTTAACAAATTTTTAACTTCAATGTTTTACACAAAATTAATTTAAATTAAAAAATCTTAATGTTCAAAACAAACAATATAAAAAGAAAGCAAAATATTGATTATTTAAAATTTTTATCCTTTGAAAACAACAAGGTAACTTTAAAAGAAATGTGTTAAAAAGAATTTGTCAATTGTTTTTCGTTTTTTTTTCAAAACTTTTGCTTAAGGTGAAACCTTTAATCCTGTTTTCATTATTTAAAATGATCAAACGTTGCAGGAATATAAATTTGTCGCACGACGGTAATATTTATCATTGTAACTCGTCAAAAATCATATTTATTGAAAAATTGTAAATATTTTCTATAAATCTTTACATAAAACAAAATATTCAAAAAAAGAAATTTGAAAATGTCGAATTTTTTAAGTTTAACAATGTCAAAACATTGATCTATGGTTAAACAAAAAATACAATATTATAATTAAAGATGATTCATTTTTTGATCTTTTGAGACAAAAAGCACCTGAAAGAAAGCTGCATTAAACATTCTTATTTTTTCGCTTTTTTCATCAATTTTGTTTCTTTTTCCTTTTTCTATCGAAAGATCATCGGACGCAAAAAAAACAATGTCGTAAAAGAAAGAACAAAATGAAACTATTGCAATTATTTGCCAAAAAACTATTTTTAGTAAACTCTCAAAAAAATTTTTGTTTTTTTTAATATTTAATTCTTCTTTTTTGCATTTTGATCTTCAAGAAAAGATCTTTGAGTTCAAACTTGAAGTAGTGTTTTTTTAATTTTATATTTAGAACAAAATCTTGTAAAGCATCCATTAAAAATTTTTGATTGAAATTGTTAAGAAACAAAATTTAAGCAAAGATATTGTATTCCAGCAAAATATGTGTTTGTAATGAGTAACATGATGAAATTGCGCGAAAACAACAGCAATCGCCCAAAAAAAAATATTCAAAAATTTGACAATCAATGACAAATTTTCTTTCAAATGATTTGTACAAAGTGGTGCAATGAAATTTTTTACCACACGTTTTCTTTCCCGCCACATAAGAAATTGATGATGGCTTTCTGACAAACGAAATATTTATTTTGAAGTTTTAATTAAACGCTTTTTTGAAACAATTTTGTAAATCCTTGATTCAAAAAAAATTGAGTTTTTTTCGAGAACTTCTTCAGCTAATAATCATAAATGCATTAATCATAACTTGAAGAAATAGAAAACATATGGTTAAATTAAAGTTAATTTATGTATAAAATCAAAACACGTTTCATACAAATTATAAAAATCAAGTTTAAAAAAAAACAAAAATGTAAAAATTTTTAAACAAGTTTCTATGCTCATTGATTTTTATAGTCAAATAGAAAAAAATCAAGTTTTTTAGCAGCGAAATCAATGTTTTGTCTTTTTCAAAAGACTGCCGCCTTTGAACTTCAACAATCCCATTTGAACTTTTTGAAATCTCGCTTCCTGCAATAATCATGCTTCGGCGTGAATGAAATTTCCCGCTTTCAATTTTCAATTTTATAAATTGTGGAACTGTAATGTCTTTTTAAATTTATACCGTAATTGTCCATTGCAAATTTTTCAAAAAAAAAAATACTTTTTGGTCTAATTTCTTACAAAATTTTTCGAAGTGTAGGGATTGGAATTGGGCGAGGAACATGAAAGTGAATTTCTTATAATTCCAATCATTTCTATTATTTCTTTTATGAACATAACACAAAAAATAAACAAAATATTCACACAAAAATACTAGTTTTATAAATGTTGAAACCAAGTGCTATTCGGAAAAGTTGTCTATTCTTTTAAAAAATATTTTTGAAAGAAAATGTCTGTGTTTATTTATGACACCAAAAATTGGTTGAGAAATTGCTTTTTTTGCGAAAAAGAGACGGAAAAATATTCAACACCTTTCTTTTGCCCAACTTTGAAATGATTGTATTTGCATAGATGATTAGGGGGTTGGAATTCCAACCCCCCACCCCTCCCCCCCTGTCAAGCGAAAAATTTTCGAGAAAAATGAGCAAAGGGGGGAGTACGTGAAAAAGTGGAAAAATTTTGGGAAAAGCGGGAAAAGGTGGAAGTACATGGAAAACCTTAAAATTTTCTTTTAAATTGGGAAAAATGAAAAGCTTTCACAGAATTATTCCCAAATAATAGCTGTACAATAACTTTATTAATTAAGCATTTTTTCAATTAAAATAGTAATAATCGTCAACAACAATAACATAAAAGGGGTTAAAATGTTTCCTTAAAAAGTTGTTAAATATATTATCTTTACGCATCATGAGAATTACAAATGGAATGCTTTTGCACAAAATATTTGAAATCATCTGACAGGGGATAATCTTAACAAATGATTACGTAATTCTTTTTTGAAACAAACATTTCCATAGTTAACAAACAATTAAGGTTATTGCTAACAATGTTACCCGGGCAATGGCAAATTTGCTTTTGTAAAAAATATACTATGACATAAACTTTTCCACAACGAATATACTATGACATAAACAATTCCTTTTAAGGTTTGAACCTTTCACTATATTAACTTGAAATAAAATGACAATAAGTCTTATGCAATTCAATCGGATCATTAATTACTTAGAGTATATATTCTTCTCCGTTTTTGTGATTTTTAACTTAACTTTTTCGAGAAAAGCAGCGTAACTGAGTAAACGCTATTTACCCACTTATTGCAGAACATCTAAGGTCAGCCAACTTTTGTAAATTAATTTGTATACGCAGGAAGGCATCCATAATAAAAAGTTTTAACTTTCAAGCGCATTCTTCTTTCATCCCGATTATAGAAAAGCGAGGTAAACCCCATCCAACATAAATGCTTAACATAAGTTACTAGACGCTTCAAATGTTTGCTTTAACCTCATCTCTCTCTTTCATTAATGCATCGAACAAATTTTGACATAAAACTTTGAGGGCGTTCAATAGTTAATTCTTTTAAATAATTGCATCCATTTTTCGTGGTTCCTTTGTTAACATAATCATTGTCAGAGTCGAGAATGACGGATTTTTCATCTTTCATCAGTTGCTTACCTTTACTTTTGCCGCGTTTTGATGAGAAACATTCTGTCCGAAGTTACGAATTCATCACTTTTACGTAGAGTTGCGCGGTCAATTGACCAATAGTAATTTACGGTCAATTCAAAATATTACAATTACAAGTAAAGTACTTTAATTTTTCTGGTTTTTATTTGACCAAATAATAGATTTATAGCATCTTCATGATGTTGGAGGTATTGTTGAAAATTTATCCTTACTTTTTTTCGATGCTTTTGTTACACTTCAGTATGATTAAGTGTTATTAAATCAAGATAAAAAAGCATTTTCAAACATTTTAAAATATTTCTATGTACAACTTTAGGTGGTGTATAGTACTTTTAATGGTTTTTGGAGTGCAACTGAGAGATTGTGGTCACAACTATGCTTCTTAGAATATTGACTTTGGTCTTAAAATGAATCTCATGTTTAAGTTTATTAATGCAGGATAGGGTTTTACAATCAGATGAATATTTTTCATTTGCCTATCAATTGATAAATCACTATCAATTACCCCAAAATCATGGAAAACTTTGTTTTGCAGATACTTCAAAATGATCCCTAATGACATGTTTTACATTGTATACTGATATTAATTAAATTTTAAAGTTTCGCCTCTACAATACGCTTTTGGCCCTAAAATGAGCCTTTTAAAGTGTTTTGAGCTTATGTATACACTAAATCACTACTTAAGGCGTATGCGATTAATTAACTGGTCGATTGACCAGCACTACTATTTTACCGGCCAACTGAACAACACTACTGTTACGTTACAGTTGGTGACAAATTTGTAACAACCAACAAATAGTTTCTCGTCGCCACTTTATTTCTGTGTCTAAACATTAGCTTCATCATCACCAATTTCCAAGAATCTTGAAAAACAACAATAAGCGATCAACGACGAGAACGAATTCGTGCTTCAAGTTGTAAGAATCATTATTATAAAATTTATAAATATTACAAAAACTTCACTTTGTCTTCATTAAGTTGAGCTTTAATAGTGACGTTTCTCGAACAAAAATAACATCATGAAAACCTTCAATTTATCGGTCAAAAGCAGAGAAGATTTTACAATAACAGAATTATTATTAATTATTCACAATTAAACCAATAAAGCAAAACAATAGCCAAATCATGAACAATTTAACCAATTTAAACGAGATCACACCAACTACGGACGCTGATTTTCAAAAACGTAAAAACAAACTCAATCTTATTAAACTTCGTAGATCAGTTAGAAGAAAAATAGAACAACCTAATAATTGCAAATGCAAATTTGCATCAAAAAAGAACATACCTCTTTTCTTTGTAAAACGAAAGTAGTAAAAAGAACAAATAATCATGAAAAATAACAAAAGAAACCAAAATTAAACCCCTACTTCTCAAATTTCGAAGTAAAAAAACTAACAAAATCAGTTAAAGAAAGTCCAAGTATTACAAAAAAAGGTCGACGAACCCCTGACAAACGAAATATAGGAGTAACTATAAGAAATTTTTTGGCGGCGCGAAGCGCCGCCGAAAAATTTTTTTCACATATGCAAAAAAGGTCGACGGACCCCTGTCACTCATTTCGAAAAATTTGTTGGGGGAGATAGCAAAATTTTATTTTTCCAACCCCCCTAATCATCTATGATTGTCAACGAAAAATTTCATTGTCGTTTTCAGAAAATTGCAAAATGTTTAAAAAAATAAAATGTTGTACGAAATTAAACCAAAAATAGCTTTATATTTTATTTTCATTAAACTTAATAAATTCCAAACAAGATTTTTGTGAATTGTACACATATTTTTGGTGCATTAACAGTTTATTTCCATTTACAAGAGCTGGTCGGCCGACAGCGAGTGAGGAAAAATGATTGAATGAAGAAAATGTAAAAGAGAGAAGGAAAAGAGAGTGATTGTTCCTCCTTTCCATGACTTAAAACCCGTGGGTCACAACAAAAACTTGTCCTTCCAAAGGCCCTAAAATCAATCAAGAGAAATTTCTTTTCCTACCGGGCTATTTCAAAATATATAAAACTTCCCAGAAACCTACAGTATACCTGTTCGAGATCCTTTAAGAAAAATCTCCAGGCATTAAAACTCTAATAATACTTAAAAGAAAGCTACTACTATTACTTAAAACTTGTATATTGTAATTTAATTTAATTTACATTCACTCACATTTTTGTTGTTTTTTCTTTTTTCCTTTTGTAAATTGTTTTTAGTTTGAGTTGTTCAATTATTTAATTTAATTTATCTTGTTTTATTTATCTTGTGTTCGTAATTTTATTTTATTGTTTGTTTATTATTAATGCATCATGCGTTAGGGCATGAATAAATTTATTATTATTATTATTATTAAATATGAAATTACCTCCGGTACGTCATGGATTTTACGTTTGAAGAACTGTCCTCAACAATCTGATATTGATCGAGTTATTGCAGCATGGCATTGCCAATATGAGCCACCAATGATTACTATTTTTAAGCAAAGTATTGAATCGAAGAAAGCATTGGAATTGCTTCAAGAACGTCATAATTTAATAACCAAAAAGAGAACCATCTTCTAACATTTTAATTAATATATGTTTATCGCGATGTTTATTCTTTTGATTCTTTACAGATTTTCTTACATAATATATTCTCCGTTGATCCTACACCCCTTTTTTAAACTTTTTATGTAAGCTAATATGCAAATTTAATCATTCATATGCAAATTTTTTTAAACTGTGTTTTTTTCTATGGGGACGGATATTTTTGAGCTATTATTTATTCAAATTTTTTTATTTGGTGGAAATAAAAATTAATACAACAAAATAATTATTTGGTGTTAAAATGTCTCCAATATTACCAAAAAGTTCATCAATAAAATGTATACTGTCACAAAAATGATATTAAAATAAATGTGACAAATAAACGAAATCAAATTTAAATTTTATAATTTAAAAAATTTAATGAAAATTTCCAAGAAAAAATAATTACATAAAAAGTAACAGTGTTGAAACAATTTAGAAAAAAACTAAACAACTTTAATGGTGTAAATTTTAAAAGGGTATTTTGTCCAAATTTTCTCAAAAATTGACGTTTTAATTTTTCCAAATAAATAAATTACGTAATTTTGATACGGTTTAACAGAATGTAATAAAGCAATTGAATCAGCAATTAAATGTAGGGTACTAATTGGAATACCTAAATTTCCAATTAGGCTACTGTAGGTTGGAGATTGAAGAAAGAAACCGATGGCAATTAAAAAACATGGAAATGCAACAAATAAAGTAAAATTAATTGCTTGAATAAATATGGCCCTGGAAATTAAAGATTTTGAAAATTTGCATCAATCTGGTTCTTGGAAAACTATGACAATGAATTACAATTTCTTACCGATGTAACATTTTATGCAAATTATAGGTTGGCTTTGAAATTGTATTTCGTAGTTTCCGAAGCTGGTATATAATTATAAAATTTAAGGCGGCAAAAACAATTAAAAACATCCCAAGCCAAAATAGTGAAATGGCAATAAAAGCTATGATGTAATTGTTGACAGGACTTGAAGATAGAATAAAAGTGTTTGGAAATAAATTTTTTAAAGTTGCAACAGCTGGAACAATCTTTTCCAGAGATGATTGGTATTCATCAAGGTGGGGAGATGCCAAACATATTGGGGCTGAAATAGAAACTTAGTTGAAGAGGAAAATTATGCAAATTTTCAAAAAAACCAAAATTTTCAAAATTTTTATCGAAAACAGAAAAATTTCAGCAAAAACTCATATTATGCAAATTTTTCAAATGAAAATAAATTAAGTTAATGCAAATTTTTGAAAATTTAGTATTTTAAATACTATGCAAATTTTTCAAAACTCCAAAATATTCTTACCAATTATTGATGCCCATACAAATACAGTATTAAAAAAATATGCAACAAAGCAACCCCAAAATTTTCGTTTTTTCGAAATAATTTTGAGTAACCTTAATCCAGCGATAACTCGATTAAAAACCGAAAATATAATTGCAATTACAGATGCCACAACTGGAAATATCAAAATTCCAACAACAAGCGGAAACCATTCATTTTTTATTAAAAAATAAGAAGTTGAAAAATTTATTGATGCAAATGGAAGCTCAAAAATTGGATTAAAAATAACCGCAAACACCTCCCAAAGCATGTTGAAAGAAATTTGAATAAAAATTGTATATTTAAAAGTTTCCATTTGTTTTGGAGATTTTTTTAGAACAATGAAAGCAGTAAAAAAATAAAAAATTAAAGAAAGTAAAAAAATGGAATCCATAAAAAATCGAAGGCAGTTTTGGTAGGTTGAATGATGGATTTGGTCAACAGAAATTTCTTTAAAATTTTCAAATGTCATCATTGTTTAATTTACAAGAATATGTACTGTATTTAATTAAATAAAATTATTTGAATTAAAAATATACTGTATTTAATAAACACTTAATTATCCAAAAAAACAGCTCAAAATTTAGCTCCAAAAATGTTGCAACAACTTTCGTGTGATTTTCAAAAATTTTTCTAGAAAATTTTGGATACAACAACTTCTTGTTCTTTAACTTTTAATGTAACCAATTTTCGGAACTAACTTTTTAAATAAATAAAATTTTGTTTAGGGTAAATACTTGAAAAAACTTTTTATTGGCACAAATTAATGGGTTTTTGAAAAAAAATTTAAATTGAATTTATTCTTTTTTTAGAAGTAAAAAACAGGTGTAGGAGTTTGAGTTGTGTCTTTATTTCTTTTTGCTGACTAATAATTTTGCACTCATTTATGTTTTAGTTTTGCGAAAAGTTTGTAGACAAAATAAAAAAGTTAAATGGCTAAAAAAAGAATTTAATCTTTTCTGTAAAAGTTAAAACACCTGGTTTTGGGTTCATTTACAGTACAAAATGACATAGACAAACTCAAAAATAAATTTGTTTGACATTTTCTTATTGAAAAAAAATACTGTGTTTGATTAATTATAACAAAAAAAGTTATTTAATATTTTAATTAATTTTTTTCTACAAAAGTTAAAAATCGAGTGCCTATAAAGTTATGTGAAATACTTTAAAAAATTTATGTCTGAAACAATATTAAAAAAATTAGAACAAATGTATACTGTGCATGGAGTGTTTTAATGGCTGTTGAGAAAACTGAAGGATATCTTCTTATAATTTCTTAAAGAGATATATGAATCTCTCTCCCTCTATTAACAAAATAGATAAAATGCCTTCCTCTAACTGTGTATTTGGTTTTGTTCGTCCATTTAAATGACCCCAATTTTTTAAAAACTAAAAACTTTATCTGGTCTTTATTATTTATTCATTCATTTTATATTTTTGTGTCTTCCAAAAATGAACGGGGCTCAAGTAAAACCAAATATTTCTTATGCTTCTGTTGTATCTGGAAATTATAAATATTTATCATGGTTCTCAGGATCTTCTTTATCTGATTTTCGTTCACCACGTAAACAATATTTCTCCTTACCATATGAAATTATGAAATATATCATCAAAAATCCAAAATCCCCAGAAGGATTGCTTAAATTTAATCAAACTTGCAAATATTTTTATTTTAAACAACGAATTTTAGTTGTTTCTGGAAAATTTACATGGCAAGGTATGGGTGGCTTTTTTAAATTCGAAAATGTTAGCCATTTTAAAAATAATGGTTTTTTAAAGAATGTTAAAACCCCAAATTTATGGCTTCATGATGATATTGTTATTGATAAAGATTATTTTTTGGATTTGAAAAAAGTTTATCGAAGTACCATAAAATTCTTGATTATTCTTCGAGCAAAAATAACTTTGAAAGAGCTGGAATTACTTGTGGCTGAAAAAACAGTTGAAAGTTTTACTTTGTCCATTGTAGGCAAAATTATTGATTCAACTAATGGAAAGTATGTCCCAATTGATAAAATTCTTGAACTACTCCCAAATGTTCGAGACTTTCGGTATTTTAATGAAAATGAAAAATATTCCAAAGAAACATTGAAAAAAATGGCTGCTTTAAAATTCAATAATAAACTAACAAAATTTATGCTATATTTATATGAAGTTTCAGCAGATTTTGATGCAAATTTATTATTTGAATTTATTTTAAAAAATGATGGAGAATTTTGTAAAATTCATTTAGTTCCAGGTGAAGAAAATGGGGAAACAACTTTATCAAAATTGAAAGCAGCACAAGAAAAAATGTGTTCTTTGGAAAAATGGAAAGAACAGAAATTTTTGGTTTTCTATGAATTTGAATTCGAATAATTTTGTTTTACACTTTTGTATGAAACTTTTTTTGTTGAATAAAATGTTGAAAGGATTTTTTTCTTTTTTTTTTCAAAGTTTTATCAGAGTTTGTGAAAATATGTAAAACTGCAACACGAGATTACAGTATTTGTGAAGGCAGGGTGACACAAAAGTTTAAAGGCTCGATTTTCATGTTCTTCATTCATATCGTTATTGGTTCGATTTCTCGTACCATAAAAACCTTCATTTGAAATCTTTGAAAAGCAGCTCCAAAGAATGTTTTTTCGTGTCGAGAAATGTAAGCACATTGCAGTAAGAATTTTATGTGGGGTGTGCATCTCCCTTTAAAGTGATCTTGTATACGCATCCCTTATACATTTTTGCTACGATTTTGATTGCATTTCTCGACGCGAAAACACCTTCAGTGGAGCTTGTTTTTTTCTTCACTGTTGCTGAAATAAAAAAAGAATAAAAAAGCAGCTCCAATGAGTCCCTGATTTTTGTAAAAAAAGTTAATAGACTCCTCCTTTAAAACATGTGAGTTCATCTCTGTCTCTCTATTAACTAAATGCAGTAGATAAAAACATGGCCAAAAAATAATCAATGAAATATTCCTTGCCGGAATGGAATGCCTCTCTTTTTTAAATATTTGATTTTGTTTGTCCATGTAAATGATCTCCAATTTCTTTAAAACTTAAAACTTTATCCCATCTTTCACATTCATTAATTCGTTTTATAATCTCTTGTCCTCCAAAAATGAACTGGGCTAAAGTAACTAATTTCCTCTTATTTGTTCGAAAAATAAAATTTTAAATGAGTTTTTAACGAATTCGAATTACTTCATTCAGTAATTGAATGTAGTAATTCGAATTCGTTAAGAACTCGTTTTCAGTTCAAATCACAAAATCAAGAAAGTTCTACTCAAAATTTGCCCTTGGAAAAAATTTGATGTTGTGTTTTTTAAATCTCACGAAACAAAAAATCGCTAATATTTCGTCAAAACTTTGAATGAACAAATTTCATCAAACTACAAAAACTTCATCGAAATAAGACTCTTGTTTTTTTTTGACATAGATTTATGCATATCAGTGAATTTTTGTGCTTATCAGTTTTAACCGTGGCCTCGACACTCAAAAAAAGATGGTCAAAGTTGTAAAAGCTCATTTTTTGTTTTTTGAAACATCACTAAAAATTGAAAGACGGCCACAAAAACAGTCCAAAAACAACGAATAAAGACATAAAAATATTGAGTTATATAAATTTAGTGGTAGGTGAAAGTTTGGGGCAGACGGAAATAAAAGTTGTTGCCAAATATTTCTTAAAAAATGAATATTTTTGTTTTACTGGTTGCAGTTTCGATATGCAATTATGCAAATTCATACAAGATTGGCATGTTGATTCCAGATATTTCAAGATCACAAGTTTGTTTCCGCTTTCGGATTTCAAATATCCCATTTGAAAATTCATTTTTAGTTATTATTCAATCAAAGAATGGGTGAAGTTCTTGCTGAAGCTGGGCACAATGTTACCCTAATTCGACTTCAAACTTTGGACAATGATGGAAAAGACCTAAAAATTGCAACAAAACCTGGCATGGAAGAATGGTTTGTAGATGGACATTTGGATGATGTGGATTATGAATGGATTAAGCAAAAGCAAGCTGAATCCGCTTACAAAGATGAATCAATTTGGTCATTCTTTTCAAAAGAGAAGCGAGAAGTTATCGCTGCAATGTTTAAAACTTTTACCAAGGCTTGTGAAAGTAAGTAATATTTTTGTAATATTGGATTACGGTACTGTTGAAATATTTGTAGAAATAATAACAAATAAAGAATTTATGGATAAATTTGAAGCTGCTGAATTCGATGTAGTTTTTACGCATATGTATGAACTTTGTCCAATTGGAATGCAACATGCGGGAAAAGCTAAAACTTGGGTTTGGGTTAATTCTGGGGCACTTTGGGATTATGTGGCATATTATATGGGATTACCAGTGCCGCCAAGTTATGCAGCACGTAAGTTTTTTTGATTTTTTTTGTTGGATAACCTCGGATATATCAAATCCGATTAGCATTTTGTCATATAAAAACAAAATCTTATGAAGAGGGTTTCATCAGAATGATGCAATAACTTTATTTCATTGTATCCTTCTGGATTTTAATGAGTAAATTTGAATAATGCCCAAACCATGGCTTTTATGTATTCTTCATAATCCAACTTATCTCCAAAATCCAAAATATGCAAATTTTTTCAGCAATGATGGCAGATGTTGGAGATTCTCTTACTTTTGTTCAACGACTCAAATCAATTATTGGGCATACAATGACACCATTTTTTGTCCAACATTTTACTGCAGGGCCACAAACTGAAATTTTCCGAAAACATTTTGGCCCTAATTTTCCACATTTAGCCGATCTCGCCAGAGAAGCCCCATTGGTTTTTGTGAACAGTAATGAATTATACGATCTTCCTCGGCCAACTTTGCATAAAATTGTCAATATTGGAGGTCTTGGAATGAAACAAGCTTCTGCAAAACCGTTGCCAAAAGAATATTCAAATTTGATTGAAAAAGTTGAAAGTGTTGTTGTTTTTTCATTTGGATCAGTTGCAAATGCCACTTTAATGCCACCAGAATGGAAGAAAGCTTTTATGGGAGCATTTGCAAGATTTCCTAAAACTCAATTCTTTGTTCGTTATGAAGGGTCAGATCTTCAACCACCAAAAAATGTACATTTTAGTCATTGGCTTCCACAAGTTGATCTTTTACGTAAGTCTGATTTTTAACGGGGTTTTGTTTTAGATTTTGGCAGCTTTACTGGAGATGTTACTGCTCTTTCAATTTCGCAAGAAAGTTCTCGAAGCTGAAAGTTATTGAAAATCATGCACCTTTGCTTTTTTCTAATGTTAGAAAAGTTAGAAAAAAGCAAAAGTCCCTGAGTTTCAATAACTTTCAGCTTCTCGAACTTTCTTGCGAAATCAAAAAAAACAGCAAATGAGAGACCTCGTTTAAGCAAATCAGAACCTTGTCCACCTAGTTAAACTTCAGGGGCTGTCGAAATCTAACATTAGCATAAATTAATAAATTTTGAATTTAATCCCCCTTTCGGTCAAATTTTTCCTTTGATCTTTGCCGCTTTTAAGGCAAGCGTCAGATTTTGCTTCACCACCCACACTTTTAAAACCGCTATTATCAGATTACGACAATCTCTTATCAAATATTACTTGTTAAAATCCAATTCCTTTTCAGAGCATCCAAAAACTCGTGCCTTCATTACCCATGGCGGATTCAATTCCTTGCAAGAAGCCATTCTTGCCTCTCAACCAATAATCTCAATTCCACTTTTTGGAGATCAATTCCGAAATGGAAGAATTGCAGAAAAACATGGATTCGGAATTGTTTTGTCCAAATCTGAATTGACCGAAGAAAAAATTTCTGAAGCTTTGCAAAATATTTTATCCGATTCAAAATATTCAGAATCCGTAAAAACTATGAATAAAATGGTTTTGAATAAACCAGTCTCGCCCGAAACATTACTCGTAAAATGGACCGAATTTGTTGCAGAATTCAAAACTTTGGATAATTTGAAACCAATGGGAGCAAAATTGGATGCAATTACATATTACAATTTAGATGTCTATGCTACCGTAATCACAATTACAGCAGTTATGTTATTTTTAATTTGGAAAACTTTGAAATTTATTGTTTGTAAAATTGCAAGTTTAGCAGGATTTAAAAGGTCTTTGAAAAATGCCGGCGTTAAAAAATCCAAAAAAGATGATTAAATTCAAATATTTTTGTTGTGCTTCTGAAGCTTTAAATAAATAAAAATTAATTTTTTTTAGTGTAAATAACATTAAAATTAAAACTTAATAAATTGAGAAAAAATATCGTTTTAATAGAACTCGAAGTTGTTCTTTATTCATTCTACAGTAATAAAAACTTAAAATTTATTCAAATACACATAATTCAATAAAATTACAGTTTATTTTTGAGGTTAATTAATATTAAATCATTTGCATCAAATAAGTTGTGTAAGTTTGATTAAACTTGTTTTCCACTATCTTTTGAACTTTGAGTTTTATCAAGTTGAACATTTTGAGCTTGACTTTCAGTTTTTACAGCAGCTTGAGGTTGGGCACCATTTGGATTAATTGGAACATCTTGTGATTTAGTTTTCTAAAAAAATTGCATAAATTTAACATTTCATTTAAAAAAGGATAACTTACTTCATTTTTTGGAATTGCTGAAGATGCTTCAATATTTCCAGATGTTTTTGATTCATTTGTTGTTGTTGTTCTTTTTTGAGAAGTTACAGTTTCTTTTGTGCCACTTTTACTACTTTTGACAGTTTGATTCATCTTTTTTGAAGAAATTGATTTTGATTCAATTGATTTTACAGGTTCAGCTGATGGAGCAGAAAGTTTCATTCCTTCTTCTTCACTTAATTGTTTTTCTTTCAAGGAATCTTCTTTCAAGAATCTATGGCACAATTCTTTTTTAGGAGTCTTTGACTAAAATTATTTCATTATTATATACGGTAATTGTTTTACACGGATTATGTATTTGCCCAAAATCCCGAAATCGATCAAAGTGGTCTAGCTCAACTTTATTAAAAAGCATACTGTATGCTACAGTATGCTTTTGAATCACTTCTGGTCATCTAAGCTGAGCTTCTAATTGTTATCAAAGAATCGAACAAACTTACTTTTTGAAGTTCATCACGAAAATCTTGAATTGCACAGAACCAACATAACGCACAACAAAAAATTACAATGAAAAAACCACACAAAATTCCAAGAACAATAGGAACCCAAAGCGGAAGCTTTGCGCAATCTTCTTTTGATGTTGTAGTTTGTATTAATGGAGCAGCAGTTGTATTCTTAATTGATGGAATTAGTGGTGAAGCTGTTCCATTTGAGAATGATTGAGACATTAATGAAAATTCTGCTGGAGATGGTAAATGTGATGTATTTTCAGGTTGTGATGGAGAACCAATTGATTGTGAAGCTACCGGAGCAAATGTTGATGCATGTGGTACCCAACAAGGATCCAATAAACTTTCAAGAAATTCAACAGGTACAAAATCATTAACATTAACATTAATAATGTAGTAACCATTTTGTTGTGGACCATCATAACTATTTCGATAAAAAATTACTTGATCTTCTAAAAGCATTGCAGCAGCTGAATTAGAAAGCTAAAAATTTATGCTAATTTAAAAAAAGATATGATTCAAAATACAAAACTTACGGCTAAGGTTTTCATCTCTTCGAAATATACAGAATTCACTGGGCCAAGTGTTACACTGTAATAAAAAAATGTTATTATATTTCATCAAATAAAACGGTCACCGTTGACATTGTTCAATCATATCAGGAGAGAGATCGTCACGAAAAATTATTCCAAATTTTGATTCACTTTCATAAAATGCAATTTGTGATCGATAAATACATCTGAAAAGAAACAGTTGTAAAAAAATATTTAAAGTATAGGGCAATGAAATTTTATACGGTATTGAAATACCGTATCGAGGCAATGCATATCAATTAATTTTGGGTTGAATGTAAAGATATACAATAAATTATCTGATAATTCATACTGTATTCTACAGTCTGTAGAAGATCAAAACAACAAAATCGAGGTTTCTTTTATGGACAAAATTCCGGAAATCCCTCCTTCTGTCTTGTTAAATAAATTAATGAAGAACAAAACTTACTGTGGAAGAGGTTCGTTACCGTAATTGAAAGTAAAAATCATGTCATCGATTGAAGCAACAAAGCTAATGAAGAACCAAAAAATAATTGAAACTTGAAAGCAATTCATCGTTCTTCAGCAACCTTTGACCACGTGAATGAAAAACTGTAAATGAAAAAAGGAAAATGGTTGCAAAGATTGTTTTACACTGAATCAAAAAAGTTAACTAATTTTATGCAAATTTTAAAATAATGCAAATCATTGACATTGTTAAACAAAACATGGTTTTTTAAAATGTTGTTAAGAATTTAATGATTATACAATACCTGAATTGGTCAATAATAATAAACAAAAAGTGGATGTTTTATCTCAAGTACGGTATTAAAAATTTCGACACTTTTACAGTAATAAATTGTGATAAATTCAAACATTGGATTTAATCGTCTGTAAAAAATATCTAATTCTGATGTTGTATTACAGTATTATAAAATATACATTATTTATTCAAAGATGATTTATTCAATTAAAATATAGTTATGAGAATGGATGATCTCACCTCCCTCAAAGGCTACTTGGAGGAGCACCATCAACTTTTTTAAGACTTTGTTGAACATTTGGAGGTTGAATTTGACTTTCAGTTTTTATTGCTTGAGATTTGGCATCACCTGGACCAAACATTGGAATAATTTCTGATTTGGTTTTCTAAAAAATTTGCATAAATTAAAATATTTGATTTGAGATTAAAACTTACAGGAGCAGGATCATTATTATTGTTGGAAGTTGGTGGTAAAAGTTTTTCTTCAGTTTTTGGAATCACAGAGGATGCTTCAATATTTGCTGACATTTTTGATTCTTGTGTTGTTCCTTTTGTAGAAGATACAGATTCTTTTGTGCCACTTTTGACAGTTTTTGATTTTTGAGAGATGGATTTTGATGCCACAGATTTTGTTTGTTCTGCTGATGGAACTGGAAGTTTTTTAAAGCCAGGAATTGATTCATGCTTTCTTGCTTCATTCCTTAACTAAAATATTTTCGTCAATTTGTAGACATAGATAATACATAAGTATACGGTAGCTTTGTTGATCATACTTTGACTCCAAATCCAGAAGTCGATCAAATAATCCGAAAAAACCATCAAGAATCAAAAAAAGAATACAGTCGAACCTCGTTATTACGTTGTCGAAGGGAGACACGTAATAACGAGGTTTCTGTCCAGAACTTTTTCTGTAGTGCATGTTTTTGCCCAAAATTAAAACTGTGACCTATCTAGGCCATACTCTAATAAATTGTGAAAAAATTTAAATATTAAATAAGCCCAGAAGCGATTGGCAAAATGTGAAAACGTAAAAACGAGGCACGTAATAACGAGGTTCGACTGTACTTACATTTTCAAGTTTTTCACGAAGTCGAGCAGCCGAACAAAAAATGCATAAAGCAACAGTTAATGCAACAAGGAATAAAAGAGTCAAAAGTCCAAGAACAACAAAAACCCAAATTGGTATACCGCAATCTTCTTCTTCTTCGGCTTTTAATGTTGAAGTAATTTGAATTAATGGAGCAGCAGTTGCATTTTTCTTAATTAATGGTAAATCTGTTTTATTTGAGACTGTTGGAGTTGATGAAAGCGTCGATGAAGGTGTTGATGAAGGTGTTGATGAAGATTCTGTTGGAGTTGATGAATTTGATGTAGTTTCAGGTTCTAATGCAGATTCCCTTGGCAGCGGTGCAGATGGATCCCAACAAGAATCAGATAAACGTTCAATATATTCAACAGGTAAAAAATCATCAAAAGTAACAATTATTCTATCTTTACCATTTTGTTGTTGAAGATTTTTATCTCGATAAAAAATTACTTGATCTTTTAATAACAATGCATCAGATGAGGTATTGCTCTAAAAATGTAATCCTGTTAAAAATGACATTCTTCAAAGCAGTCTTTTACAAGATGTCCTATTAAATATTTCCTTTGGTACACTTTTTGAGAGATTGTTTAGATCTGACGTCAGGTGTTTTAAGGGGGAGAAGGGGTTAACCAAAATCTAACGCTTATCTAAAAAGCGGCAAAAATCAAAGAGAAGAATCTGACGGAGGGGAATTGAAAATTTCGGCAAGAAACTTGACGTCAGATCTGGACAATCTATGAACAAAAGTAAAAGCTCCGAAAAAACATAAAATCGACTTTTTTTCAATTTCGAGCAAAATTCAAAATGTTGTTCACCGGCACTTTTTTAAAATGATCCTACGGGTCTGTAACTTTACATATAAGGTCAACATGGTCTAAAAATGATATTGGCAAGGTTACAGGTCATGAAAATGTCCTGATCCCGAGTTACAGTACCCTACCTACCGTATACCCGGAAAAATCAAAAAACTTAGATATGGTCAAATTTGGCATTGGAATCGATTAAGGGACTCAAAATTAGTATATATTTGAAATTTCAGAATTTTTGGACCACTAGGACCAATATGGCATCAACTTTAAATCACCAAAAATCTTTATGCCTATGTTAACTTTTTTTTTCAATAGCATCCCCTACACGAGACTGTCCTCATAAAATCCGCCATTATTTTGCGGTTTTTTTGGTATATAACTCATACTTGTGGCTAGGGGGGAACCCTGTCGTTTCTCAAAAAAACTGCAAAAATCAACATCTCCAGGATCTGTCGCGGAGAAACACCGCGATATAAGAAATTTACATATTATATCTTATTATTCTCTTTCAATGTCTATAAAAGCTTGAGTTGTCATCATTTTATTTGTCTTTTGTATCCATTCTACCATTCAATGTGAAGTTGTCTAATAAATCTCTCTTCTTTGATCTCTCTTCTTCTCAACATTCAATCTTGTGATGGAATCTCCACCACAAAATGGTGCATCGACCAAATGGATAACCCGCGTGGCACATCAATGTCTTGGATTGTTGGATCAAATGTTTGCAGGATCGTGGTAATATCAAATGGATGGTCCCACTGCTTATCAAGAATCTCTTCAATCTCGATCTTGGTGGTATGGCGAGCTGTGACAGTAACTGTACAGGGACTGATCACATTTTTCTACAAGAACATTTATTGGTAGTAACTGCTCTTAGTTGCTGACCACAAGAAATTATTAAATTAATGGCAGTAATAACTGCAATCAACAAATCCAGAGTGTCCTGATCTTCAACAAATGGTATTGTGATGTCCCGTGTGGTAGCAGTATATCCTGGTCCAAAAGTTTATTAACTGGATGCTTGATCCGGCTGCTCATCTCAATTTCCATCCTTGAATGATCTTGATATTTTGGAGCAAAATGAAAGGTTATAACTGTTAAGTTATTGACCAATGGTATAAATATCAATTATTTGGAAGGCAACGACAAGAAGTGCCTTTTCCATTATGTTTTTATGGCAAATATAGCTGGCTTATTTGGATAGCAACATAGCTTGATGCTTGGTTCTTGGTGTAAACCTTTTATGGTAGCACTTATTTAAATCTTTGACAGTAAACTGTACAGTTACTGATCAGTTACAATGGAACTTAGAAGAAAGTTCATCAATAAATTTGGCAATAACTGCAAGAGTTGTTGGCCTTCAACATCTTCAAAGGAAGTTCAAGAAAATTTAGCATAACCTGCAACAGTTTATTGTCTAAAAACAAGTTCAAATGAAAATTATTCAATTTTTTTAATCCTTCAAAGAAAGTACAAGTTAGTGTAACTGTAACAGTTCCTAACAGAAGTTTCAAATTTTGGCAATAACTGTAATAGTTATTGGCCCACCAAATTCGAGATGCTCAAACAAAAATTTCAAGACAACTAACTTTTCTAATAACTACTGTAACAGGAGTTATTGATTATCTTACAAGCACAACTTTCGCGCTGGGGAAGGTCTCAGCCGAGAAATCAATATCTCATCGAAATGCATGATCCTGGAAATTCTCATAGCTGTTTTTGGTTGATATTACCTTTAGCTCTGTATTCATGGACCTTCGTCGAAATCGTATTGGTGTTAACCTTGAGTCAATATGTTTAACTGTTGAATTCAAATTCCATCATTAGTTGCTCTTGAATCATCGAATATGCTCGTGAAAGAATATCTGTCCAAATCAATCTGAATATGTATGAAAACGAAAGACCTCTTAATTTCCTGAGAACCTGATATCAAAAGAATAATTCTCCAACTCAAAACTTCGTCATAGCTGAACAACTGCCGTGGTGGGGAGTGTCGCGGAGAAACACCGCGATATAAGAAATTTACATATTATATCTTATTATTCTCTTTCAATGTCTATAAAAGCTTGAGTTGTCATCATTTTATTTGTCTTTTGTATCCATTCTACCATTCAATGTGAAGTTGTCTAATAAATCTCTCTTCTTTGATCTCTCTTCTTCTCAACATTCAATCTTGTGATGGAATCTCCACCACAAAATGGTGCATCGACCAAATGGATAACCCGCGTGGCACATCAATGTCTTGGATTGTTGGATCAAATGTTTGCAGGATCGTGGTAATATCAAATGGATGGTCCCACTGCTTATCAAGAATCTCTTCAATCTCGATCTTGGTGGTATGGCGAGCTGTGACAGTAACTGTACAGGGACTGATCACATTTTTCTACAAGAACATTTATTGGTAGTAACTGCTCTTAGTTGCTGACCACAAGAAATTATTAAATTAATGGCAGTAATAACTGCAATCAACAAATCCAGAGTGTCCTGATCTTCAACAAATGGTATTGTGATGTCCCGTGTGGTAGCAGTATATCCTGGTCCAAAAGTTTATTAACTGGATGCTTGATCCGGCTGCTCATCTCAATTTCCATCCTTGAATGATCTTGATATTTTGGAGCAAAATGAAAGGTTATAACTGTTAAGTTATTGACCAATGGTATAAATATCAATTATTTGGAAGGCAACGACAAGAAGTGCCTTTTCCATTATGTTTTTATGGCAAATATAGCTGGCTTATTTGGATAGCAACATAGCTTGATGCTTGGTTCTTGGTGTAAACCTTTTATGGTAGCACTTATTTAAATCTTTGACAGTAAACTGTACAGTTACTGATCAGTTACAATGGAACTTAGAAGAAAGTTCATCAATAAATTTGGCAATAACTGCAAGAGTTGTTGGCCTTCAACATCTTCAAAGGAAGTTCAAGAAAATTTAGCATAACCTGCAACAGTTTATTGTCTAAAAACAAGTTCAAATGAAAATTATTCAATTTTTTTAATCCTTCAAAGAAAGTACAAGTTAGTGTAACTGTAACAGTTCCTAACAGAAGTTTCAAATTTTGGCAATAACTGTAATAGTTATTGGCCCACCAAATTCGAGATGCTCAAACAAAAATTTCAAGACAACTAACTTTTCTAATAACTACTGTAACAGGAGTTATTGATTATCTTACAAGCACAACTTTCGCGCTGGGGAAGGTCTCAGCCGAGAAATCAATATCTCATCGAAATGCATGATCCTGGAAATTCTCATAGCTGTTTTTGGTTGATATTACCTTTAGCTCTGTATTCATGGACCTTCGTCGAAATCGTATTGGTGTTAACCTTGAGTCAATATGTTTAACTGTTGAATTCAAATTCCATCATTAGTTGCTCTTGAATCATCGAATATGCTCGTGAAAGAATATCTGTCCAAATCAATCTGAATATGTATGAAAACGAAAGACCTCTTAATTTCCTGAGAACCTGATATCAAAAGAATAATTCTCCAACTCAAAACTTCGTCATAGCTGAACAACTGCCGTGGTGGGGAGTGTCGCGGAGAAACACCGCGATATAAGAAATTTACATATTATATCTTATTATTCTCTTTCAATGTCTATAAAAGCTTGAGTTGTCATCATTTTATTTGTCTTTTGTATCCATTCTACCATTCAATGTGAAGTTGTCTAATAAATCTCTCTTCTTTGATCTCTCTTCTTCTCAACATTCAATCTTGTGATGGAATCTCCACCACAAAATGGTGCATCGACCAAATGGATAACCCGCGTGGCACATCAATGTCTTGGATTGTTGGATCAAATGTTTGCAGGATCGTGGTAATATCAAATGGATGGTCCCACTGCTTATCAAGAATCTCTTCAATCTCGATCTTGGTGGTATGGCGAGCTGTGACAGTAACTGTACAGGGACTGATCACATTTTTCTACAAGAACATTTATTGGTAGTAACTGCTCTTAGTTGCTGACCACAAGAAATTATTAAATTAATGGCAGTAATAACTGCAATCAACAAATCCAGAGTGTCCTGATCTTCAACAAATGGTATTGTGATGTCCCGTGTGGTAGCAGTATATCCTGGTCCAAAAGTTTATTAACTGGATGCTTGATCCGGCTGCTCATCTCAATTTCCATCCTTGAATGATCTTGATATTTTGGAGCAAAATGAAAGGTTATAACTGTTAAGTTATTGACCAATGGTATAAATATCAATTATTTGGAAGGCAACGACAAGAAGTGCCTTTTCCATTATGTTTTTATGGCAAATATAGCTGGCTTATTTGGATAGCAACATAGCTTGATGCTTGGTTCTTGGTGTAAACCTTTTATGGTAGCACTTATTTAAATCTTTGACAGTAAACTGTACAGTTACTGATCAGTTACAATGGAACTTAGAAGAAAGTTCATCAATAAATTTGGCAATAACTGCAAGAGTTGTTGGCCTTCAACATCTTCAAAGGAAGTTCAAGAAAATTTAGCATAACCTGCAACAGTTTATTGTCTAAAAACAAGTTCAAATGAAAATTATTCAATTTTTTTAATCCTTCAAAGAAAGTACAAGTTAGTGTAACTGTAACAGTTCCTAACAGAAGTTTCAAATTTTGGCAATAACTGTAATAGTTATTGGCCCACCAAATTCGAGATGCTCAAACAAAAATTTCAAGACAACTAACTTTTCTAATAACTACTGTAACAGGAGTTATTGATTATCTTACAAGCACAACTTTCGCGCTGGGGAAGGTCTCAGCCGAGAAATCAATATCTCATCGAAATGCATGATCCTGGAAATTCTCATAGCTGTTTTTGGTTGATATTACCTTTAGCTCTGTATTCATGGACCTTCGTCGAAATCGTATTGGTGTTAACCTTGAGTCAATATGTTTAACTGTTGAATTCAAATTCCATCATTAGTTGCTCTTGAATCATCGAATATGCTCGTGAAAGAATATCTGTCCAAATCAATCTGAATATGTATGAAAACGAAAGACCTCTTAATTTCCTGAGAACCTGATATCAAAAGAATAATTCTCCAACTCAAAACTTCGTCATAGCTGAACAACTGCCGTGGTGGGGAGTGTCGCGGAGAAACACCGCGATATAAGAAATTTACATATTATATCTTATTATTCTCTTTCAATGTCTATAAAAGCTTGAGTTGTCATCATTTTATTTGTCTTTTGTATCCATTCTACCATTCAATGTGAAGTTGTCTAATAAATCTCTCTTCTTTGATCTCTCTTCTTCTCAACAATCAACCCTGGGGCAAAACTCATCAATGAGGTAAGATATTGACATGCGGTGATTTGCATAATGAAATATCATGTTACTGTACTAATTTGGGTGAGTTTCGTGACATATGAACATGATTTCGAAATATGCCACCTATTTGAAATTTCGAAATTTCGCACAATAGTGCATTGAAGTATTAATTCCAAAAATGTGAATTTTTCATAAATTTAAAGAGAGAATGTGTGTTACCCATACAAAGTAGATGCCAAATTAGTATTTTCAAGCATCAAACACTAAATTTGGTTAAATCCTGATTTTTGGGGACAACTCGAAAAATAGGTGTATTTTGGTCAATTTTGGAGGTATTCCAAAATAATAAAAATCACCATATATCAACTTTTTCTGCTTTTTACAATGAAATATAGCATGTCTAGAGTATTTATGCAAATTTTCAAGTAGGTGGAACCTCTATTTTCCATTTCGCAGCATTTTAAAAATGTGGTTATTTCTGACCTACATATATCCGTAAAAATCTCGTTTTCTCTATTTATAACTATTTTAAACGCATTTTTTGTAATATTTATGCAATAATTAACTAGGCTTAACTTATTACAATAATAATTCCGACTTTGACGTGATCATTAGATTTTTGATTTTTTTCAAATTTCAAAATTGTCGATTTCTTATTGATTGATATCGAAACTAGGCTAAAAATAAAGGAATAATCACAAAAAACAAAGAAAAAACGTTTTTAAAGACTTTGAAGAAGAAAAAAACTGATTTTTTGGTGGTTCAATTTTTAGAAATCACCTTAGTTTTTAAAATGCTGCGAAATGGAAAATAGAGGTTCCACCTACTTGAAAATTTGCATAAATATTCTAGACATGCTATATTTCATTGTAAAAAGCAGAAAAAGTTGATATATGATGTTTTTTATTAATTTTCATTATCTCAAAAATTGACCAAAATACACCTATTTTTCGAGTTGTCCCCAAAAATCAGGATTGAACCAAATTTAGTGTTTAATGCTTGAAAATACTAATTTGGAATCTACTTTATGTGTTTAACACATATTCTCTCTTTTAATTTAAGAAAAATTCATATTTTTTGAATTAATACTCCCATGCATGATCTTGCAAAATTTCGAAATTTCATAATGGTGGCATATTTCGAAATCATGTTCAAATGTCATGAAACTCATCCAGCATAGTCCAGTAACGTAGTATTTCATCATGTAAGTCACCTTATGTCAATATCTGACCCCATTGATGAGTTATGCCCCAAGGTTGATCCTGGAGATGTTGATTTTTGCAGTTTTTTTGAGAAACGACAATGTTCCCCCCTAGCCACAAGTATGAGTTATATACCAAAAAAACCGCAAAATAATGGCGGATTTTATGAGGACAGTCTCGTGTAGGGGATGCTATTGAAAAAAAAAGTTAACATAGGCATAAAGATTTTTGGTGATTTAAAGTTGATGCCATATTGGTCCTAGTGGTCCAAAAATTCTGAAATTTCAAATATATACTAATTTTGAGTCCCTTAATCGATTCCAATGCCAAATTTGACCATATCTAAGTTTTTTGATTTTTCCGGGTATACGGTAGGTAGGGTACTGTAACTCGGGATCAGGACATTTTCATGACCTGTAACCTTGCCAATATCATTTTTAGACCATGTTGACCTTATATGTAAAGTTACAGACCCGTAGGATCATTTTAAAAAAGTGCCGGTGAACAAGGGTACTCGATTTTGAAAAAAAGTCGATTATAAATTATTTGCTTGGGTTGAGAAAAAGTACCCAAAAAGGATGTTTAAGGAAAACCCCCAAAGCCCCAGTAAAAACATTGCTTTAAAATATATAAAACTTACGGCTAATTCTTTCATCCTGTCCAATTTGCGTTGATCAATAATAGGTTTCACTGTTACACTAAAACAATAAAATGTTCATATATAAGTTATTATAAAACAAATATACAAAATAGCACTCACTTTTTACATTGTTCAATCAAATCAAGAGATTGATCATCATAAAAAATTGGTTCAAATCTTCCTCGAAATTGTGTAAGATCTTCAGTGAGAGAATCATTTCCATAAAAAACAATTTGTAATCGATCAATACATCTGAAAAAATAAATTTATAAAATTAATAGAATTGAAATATTTGTACTGTAGAAGATCAAAAGAAGCAAGATTAAACATATCCCCCCTGGCGTGTTTAATAATACTTAAAAAGGATTAAAAAAACTTACGGTGGACGTGGTTCTTCGCGGTCATAAAAGAAATCAAATTTCAACTGGTTTTCTATTTTTGAAGCAGCAGCAAAAATTCCGATGAAGAACAAAAAAATAATTGAAACTTGAAAGAAATTCATCGTTCTTCAACAACTTTTGGTGACCACGTGATTGAAGATAAAGAAAAAAAACAATGATGATGACAAAATTCACTTCTCAACATGAATAAACAAAATGCATTATTTTTATGCAAATTTTAAAAATATGTAAATAATAAACTATTTGGATACTGTTACAACAAGAATCAAACTTTGCTCAAAATATTTGCATGTTTTTAACTTTATAAAATTAAAAATTAATCCAAATCAATGTCCAATATTAACGGATGTCAAAAATATTTTAATAACTTTAACAATCTCAATTCTCTCTAACAATTATAATACTTGCGAAAAGATACCATAAAACAGTTCTAGAAACAGAGATTAATCACTCCTTTTGTTCGGATTTGACCCTGAAAAAAATTAGTGAAAGAAATTTTTTAATTCAATTCCAACTTATTAAACTAAATATTCATTCTACCTGACTCTCTTCTTTTCTATTTATATTTATTTCTTGCTATCAAATTTAAATATTTCAAGTATAAAAAATGGATGTTCGAAATTATCAAAAATTCTTTCCTTCTCCAAATCAAAATCAACAACAAGAACAACCTGGATTTCAAACGATGAATTTTTATCCTCCCTCAACATCACAATTTCATCATCAACAATTTCAACAACAACAATTTCTTCAACAAAAACAATTTCAACAATATCGACAATCAATGATGAATTCAATGTTTTGTAATTCAATTTCACCGATGTCTGGAGCAATGAATTTTGGCTACAATAATTCCAACAATCAATTTATGGGAAATGGAAATCATCATCAACCTCAACAACGACGCCAACAACAACAATTTCAAGGTCGAAACAATTTTCAACGTCAAATGTCATCAGCTGTTAATCTTCCACCAACACCAACTTTTGATCTTGCTTCTGTTATGCCTCCACCAACACTTCAAACATCAGAAAATGGAAATGGCAAAAATGAAACACCTCGAGAAATCTTTTTCCGAACTTTATCTGCGTAAGTTTTTCCATTTAATTTTTTTAACTTTACTTTTAATTTTAATTTTTAGATCGTTAAAAGAAGCGAATAAGATTTACAGTGGAAAACAAACAACTTGGAAGAATCCTTTTCTTTACAAAACTCATTTATGCGAAAATTACTGTAATCGATCATATTGCCGTTTTGGAGTTAATTGTTGGTATGCCCATGGTCCACATGAACTTCGTTGTATTCCTGAAGTAAGTTTTTATTCTTCTTGTCTAGTGTTACATTACTGTATTCAAATTATTTTTAGTCTTCTGAACTTCCTGATCAAAATTTTATTACTCAATATTTATCATTCCTTGGACTTCCAAAACAAACCCTTGAACAAATTATTCAATATGCCTATTATGTTACCAATCTTCTTACATCCCCTGAAGGCAAAATTGCATTTAAAAATTCCTCTGAACTTCCATCAAATGATTCAACTCGTTCTTGCTCAACTTCACATTCACCAATCAATATTGATGAACCTGCTGAAGATACATTCATTGCTTCTGGTCCATTCTATCATTCAACAGCAACTTCAAACAAAGCTCAATTTCTTTCCTCTCTTGCATCAAATGGTGGATGGGCTGAAATTCAATCTGCAATTAATGAAATCGCTGAAAATTCAACTGAAAATTTTGAAGAAAAATCAGATTTTGCCAAATCCTTCCGTCTTTTTGGATCCAGCTTTAATCCTCGAAATTCTTTATAATTTTATTCAAAAATTTAAAGCTTTTAAATTTTGTTGTTTTTAAACTTTATTTTTAAGCTTTTTTGTTTATACCTTTGTATATTTTTTGTATTCTTATGTGTTTTTTTATTCCTTACAATTTTTTTATAATTTTTGTATTTTCTTGTTTATTTTTTGTTTACAAATTTCAATGAATTTTCTTTTTGGAATTTATGTGTTTATTTCTTATACAAAATTTGTGTGATATAATGGTAGAAAACTTTGTTTTTTAAAAAATATTAAAATTTATAAAATTATTTAAAATACAAAACAGAAAACCAATAGGAAGCTTTACCCTGAAAATTTGATAGAAGTTATTTAAAATTGTTTTTGATAAATTAGCATAATAGTATCCCTTTACCTGCTAATTATTGCAATAAGACTATCTCAATCTAAAAACTGCGGGCCAGGTTGATACTTTTTTTGCAAGAATGATAAATTTCAAATAACATTTTTTGAGTTTTTAAAATAAATTGTTGACAGATTGATTTTATTTATTCATTTGCGAGCGTTAAAATTTATGAACGGCTGTTATTTGTTTATGTTTTTCTCGCATTTTTTTGTTTAAAATATTTTCTTCTTTGATCGATCAAAAGAAACACGCCACTGTTTGTTCTTTAATTCCTTTAAATCCCCAATTTTCATAAACCAAAGTTTTATTTTTATTTTATTAACGAAAATAACATTGTTTCTATGATTGAAAAACTGATGCTGCTTTTTACATTGTGTATTATTTTATGTTTTTTAACACCGGTTCGAAGTTTTGCAACATCTTGTCAAGAAAAGAATAAATTATGTTCAATTGGTCATGGGTATGCAAATTTTCTAATAAATACCTAAAATTGTTGTTTTTGTTCAGATTTTGGAATGTTCGAGGAAAGTTTAAAGTTTATTTAATTGTTGATATTGAAACTCAAATGTCAATTATTGATCTCAAAAATGGAAAATATCTTGTTGTCGATACCGTTGAAATGGATGAAGGACTTCGTCGAGAAATTGATCAGTTAACAAATAATGGACAAAATATTGAAGCTGTTATTGCCGTTCATCCTTTTCATACTTTAGCTTTTCCAGCTTTTTATAAAGCATATCCAAATGCTTCATATTACGGTACACCACGGCATTCACGACGACTAACAGATATTCCATGGAAGGGTAATTTAAATGACTGTGAAACAAGAAAGAAATGGGAACCCATTATTGAATTACGGATTCCAGCAGGTTTGTTTTTGTTGATTTTAACATTGAAACTGGGGTTGCGGATCCCTGTATTTCATGTAATTAATCTTGCAATTTTGGGGGGAAATTACTGTCTGTTTACAGTAAAGTAAATAATGGTCATTTTAGTAAAAATACTGTTACTTTGGATTAAAAACTTTCTAATAGTAAAAAATAAGCATCTATGATGCATTAATATAAAATTGAGTGTTTAGATTTTTGGATACTGTAGGTTTTAAGTTTTTTAAAAACGTCGCTTCTCGGAAACGGCAAAAAATTTTCCCACTTTTTCAAATTTTTTCAAAAAGCTACCATATTCTTTTTAAAGTAAAAAATGCTTCAGTTTATCATTAGCTGATTCATAGTCAAGTTGTAAATTTTGTGGGATACTGTAATTTTTAAATCCCAAAACTGACTTCTTGCTAGTTCCTCACTGTTTTTGATATCTTGGAAAATGAGCAATCCCATTGTATGTACTTTAAGATATTCAAATTTCTATCTTTTTAAAGGCGCTGAATTTGTAAATCCTCAACCAGAATCCACCAATCATTTTATCAGTGTTTTTGTTCATCATCCAGAATCCCGGACTCTCCATGTTGATGACACAATTATGTATGCTGATAATCCAGGAATTTTACTTCGTTTAATTGGCTATAAATCTGGTACTTTCGCATTTCATCCTTCAATGAAAGATGAAGGCCTTCATCCAACTTCTGAAGCACCATATCTCTTTCGAGATTGGATGAAAAATATGTTGAAAGATTGGAAATTTGATAATATTTGTACCGCACATATTGGTGTAAAAATTGGTGGAGCACATGACGAGGTTAAAAAATTGCTTGAAAACACTGAACCATTATTCGCAAAATTATCTGAACAAAATAAAAATAAAAACCCTGAGGGCATTCTTCCTCCTGATAACCATCCAAACACAAATGTAAATGGTAATCAATGTTAAATTCTTTCATAAATAAATATGTTATTTTTGCCTAATAATTACTGTACTTTATATATTTTTTGAATATGAGTTTAGATAAATTGAGTTTTTTGCCAAGATCATAAATTTCATCAGAGTGAAAACAGTTTCAAATAAAGGTTGAGTCATTCTAAATTAGGACATATGACTCATTCGAACATAAAAAAATTGTGAAAAGCACAACGAAATGCAAACATCAAAAAAAGGTGCAACGATTTTTCATGAAATCAAGAACTGAAAAATTGTTGAAGCAAAAAGGTCCCGCCGTTTACGTTTTTTTCAAGGCAAAATAAAAGTAAAACATTCAAGCAAAGAATTGATTGTTTTCTTCTTTTCTTTCGTTTTTTTAGATTCAGTTTTTACAGTTCTTATCTTTTTTTATTTTCTTTTTTTGGATCAAAAACACATGAGTTTTTTTAATGTTTATACATTTTTTTTCAATATAAAACAGTTTTGAATAAAACGAACGAAGGAATTTTTCAAACTGTTTTTTCGCTTTTGGATATATAGGAAATCACATTAAATATGTTTTGGGCCATTATCGATAAAACCATTCCATCTAAATTTATGTTATTTAGATTATTTAGAGTCGCTTCCTACTTTTTGTCTTTAAAAATCTTAATAAAAAATTTACATATCTTTTTAGAATGCGAGATATCGACAATCCTTCCATTCCTTTTGAAGTTCCACTTCAGGGCTTCCCCCAGAACTCTGAAGTAATTGTTTCAGGACGATCAATGAAAGGTAGAGAAGGAGTATTTGTGGTTGAATTTGCAGCAGGACGGGATATTGTTTTGCATTTGAGTTTTCGGTACAAAACCGAAAATATTCTTGTTATTAATTCATTTACGAATGGAAGTTGGCAACATGAAGAACGACATCAAAATCCGGTTTATCATGAACAAAGTTTTCTGCTCCAGATTGAAAATAAACCAGGGCATTTTATAGCAAGTTTTTATTAAAATTTGCATATTTTATTGAAAATTATGATTTTAAAGATCTGGCAAAAAAATCACAAAATGGAATTTCGCCATCGGATGGATCCAATGATGATTAGTTCTATGAGAATATATGGTGATGTGAGCATTGACAAGATTAAATTTGAACGATTTGGTAAGGGTTAATTTTGTTGAAAAAAATACAAATGGTTTTTGATGAACGCAATAATTACAGTATGCTAATTTTTAGGCCTTCCTGCAGGATATGCTAATTCACCATATTCTTCTAATGTTCCACCAAATGGTTCACCTTACTCCAGTACCCCTCAGGGGCCATATGGTACTGCACAACCTTTTTCCGGTGTTCCATCCCATCAGGCACCGTACAATGTTCGGGGACCCCCATATTCTGATCCATTTTATTCATCAAATCCACGTCCAAATGGTCCTCCTCAAAGACCATATTCTAATGCACCAACATATTCATATCCACCATCATCACAATCAGGCCAATATCCGACCGGGCCAAATGTATATGGAAATCCTCCTTCTTCTCACAACAACCAGTATATTGGATATGGAACTTCACAAAACCCAAACATCGGTGGAGGTGTAGGTTTTAATACTGCAACAAATATTGGTGGAGGAACTGCTCCGAACAATTCACAAATCGGCAGGGGAATTGGTTTTGAAAGCCGTCCTTCATTCCCTCCAAACAATCAATATCCACGTCCTCGTTGAATCTTGTTATTCATTATTTTACAATCAATTTTTGGGTTTGATAACATTTAATGATTACAAATTTTATTATTCTCTACCTTTATAAACAAGTACCATTTTATACGAATTTAATGTTTTTATCATGATAAAAAAAACTTTTCCTTACAAGTAGGATAAACAAGAATGTTACAATATTGTTGTTAAACTAAAAAAAATTCAGTCTAAATTGCAGCACTCTTGTACCAAATTTGCATAACACTTTATCAATCACTATTTTTTTGTTCTCATTTTGGCAAAAATGAACAAAAGAAAAAAGGGCAAACTAAATATGTGTTAAGGATTTTCCAGATCTGACATCAATAAGGTTTTTATGTTTCAGAATCCGCAAAAATGAATTTCTAATGTTATTTGGGCCAAGGATTTAGGTGAGTTACAGTGTGACCCAAAATCTGGGTGTTTGAAGCCGTATTTTTAAAAAATTCCAAAAGTAGAATTATTCAAAAACTACAAACATGGTGAGTCGGAAAAACGAAAACAGTATTAAAGAGTCAGCCTCCTTTAACTAAATGCAGTAGATAAAAAATTGTTAAAAAAAACAATCCATGCCATATTTTTCTTGCCCTCATATAAACTCTTAAAATATTTCGTTTTGTTCGTCCATGTAAATGACCCCAATTCTTTAAAACTCAAAACTTTATTCCTTCTTTCACATTCATTCCTTCATTAATTTTTATTTTTTTGTTCCCCAAAAATGATCGCTGCTCGAGTAAATCCAAATATTTCTTATGCTTCTATTGTATCTCGAAATTATAATAAAATTTATTCATTTCAATCACCAAGAAAACAATATTTCTCATTTCCTTATGAAATTATGAAATACATCATCAAAAATCCAAAATCCCCTGAAGGCTTAATAAAATTTAATCAAACTTGCAAATATTTTTATTTAAAACAGAAAATATTAGTTGTTGCTGGAAAATTTGAATTGGGAAGTATAAGTGCTCAATATCAATTTGATAATGTATATGATCACAAAAATATGGGTTTTTTAAAGAATGTTAAAACACCAAATTTATGGCTTCATGGTGAAATTGCTATTGATAAAGAATATTTCATTGATTTTAAAAAAGTTTACCGAAGTACCATAAAATGTTTGGTCATTTTTGAAGCTGAAATAACTTTAAAAGAATTGGAATTACTTGTGGCTAAAACAACTGTTGAAACGTTTATTTTATCAAGGTTTGGCAAAATTATTGATTCAACAAATCAAAAAAATGTCCCAGTTAATGTAATTCTTAAACTGCTCCCAAATGTTCTAGATTTTCGGCATTTTAGTGAAGATGAAAAATATTTAAAAGAAACTTTGGAAAAAATGGTTGCTATAAAATTTGAAAGCAAACTTGAAACATTTGTGCTTTATTTAAATGAAGTTTCAGCAGATTTTGATGCAAATTTATTATTTCAATTTGTTTTAAAAAATGCTGGACAACTTTGTAAAATTAATTTTATTCCTGTTGGTCAAAATAAGGAAGCAACTTTATTAAAATTAAAAGCAGCAGAAGCAAAAATAAAATCTACGGAAAAATGGAAAGAACAAAAATTAGATTTTAGCTTTGAAATAACTGATTGAATTAATTTGCGTAAACGTTTTTTTTGTTTTTTTTCATTCTATATTTTGTTGCATTTTGAATAAAAAACACAGTTAAAAAATTTTTGAAAAAAATTTGAAAAAAACTCATTAAAATTTGTAATTACAAAACCGTGTTTTATTGCAAAAAAACTCATTAATTTACTTTCTTTAACTTTAACATGTTAAAGGAATCGCCCGCGTTTTGTCAAATCCTTCAAACACCACTTGTCTGTACATAGAAAATTTACATAAAAAAGTATATACGATTTCCCTCAAACAAATGGAAAATGTTAGTTAGTTGGTTTGTTGGATTCACAAAATGAAGAAATTTGATTGAAAAAGAAAAAAGTGCATCAAACTTTGTCCTGCATTTTGTGGCATGATAAAATTTGCTTGTGTTTGGGAAAAGTTACAAGAATCTTAGATGGCCGCCCTGCAGGGGAGGGTCACCCCTGGTTAAGTAAAAAAATGATAGAAAAAAAATTAAGAATGAAAATTTTCATTTTTATTATTCATTAAATATTGTTTGAAATTTTTCTTTGAACAATATTCAATTATCATCAGTAAAGTCATTTTTCTCATCCCTTTTTTGTTTCAACTTTTTAGTGGAATGTTTTAAATTAAAAACTCCACAAAAAGATACATATTTAATTAAAAATTCAAATACGGGGCAAAAATTCTCATCTTTTCAAAAAAGGTTTCTTCATTATTTTTTTCTGTAAACGTTTGTTGATGGTTTTTTTAAAGTTCAAATTTCCCTAAAATTTTGATCAGTTTTTTTGCGATCGGCGCGCAGACATTTTCTAAAAGCATAAGAAAAAAACTGTCAAAACAAAAATTTCGAAACAACGAAAGAAAAAACACACAATTTTTCGTGTCATCTCATTTTTTCTATAAAGAAATTTCTTTTCTTTAAAAAAATGTAAGCTTTTTTATCTGTAAAAATTTGTACTTTTTGAATATTTAATCTTTTGAATAAAACTGTGGCAAATTAAATTTAAATGAACAAAATGTTTCTATTATATATGTTGTATCGGATTTTGAGAACCGATATCCGATTTTGGGAACGAAAATCTTATTAGTTGGTTCACAAAACCTGATATCGGTTATTGTGAACGGATATCGGGTTTCAGGAACCGATATCGGATTATGCGAACCCCTAAAAAACTTTGTGTTCCCAAAATCGGATATCGGTTCTCAAGAACCGATATCGGTTTCGGTTCTTGAGAACTGACGGTTCTCAAAATCCGATACAACATATATTTCAAATAGAAAAACAAAAATTCAGTCCATGTTTCAATTGTGACCAAAACAGTAATAAAATAATAAGGTAACTTTTATCACAATTGAAAAAATAAAATTTTATACAACAAATTGGTTTACTGTAGTATATGATAGACATTTTATTATTATGTTGTTCAAAAGATTAAAATATTTATTTTATTTTCGAGAAACACATTTTACTCTTAAACATTAAACTTTTACTTCATGTAAGAAGGATGAGGTAATAATCATTATTTGTTTATTTTTAAGTTTTAACATTTTTTTATGTTTGATAATCAAAAAATTTGTTATTTCAATGAATGATAGAAAAAAGCATTATTTCTTTTTAAATTAATGAGCTATATCCGTGGTAAACATGCTTGCATCAAAACATAACAAGAAAAATTTCATTAGCCAAATTTAACATTTTTTTAACAAAAACTAAAATATTAAAAACAAAACATTTCAGGGAAGAAACTTTTTGTTGTTTTAAGAAATGTCGAAAAATGGAATAATTTTTGATTTCATTTTCAAAGAAAAATTTGATGACTCCAAAATGTTCAATATTTCTTCATCGCAAATAATTTTTTTTACACCATTTACTTTTAAAATTTCGCAATTTTTGGATGGTGTTTTTAAAAATAAACGAAAACATGGGTTGTTTAAAAAAGGCAAACATACACAAATGCCACATGTTTTGCATTGATGATCGAAAAAGAAAAGAATCGTACAGGTGTCAATATTTCGAAAGAGAATAGAATGATTTTCGATTTCTCCACTTTTTAAGGGATCTAACTTTTTACATTTTATTAATATTGCATAAATTTTCTGCAACATTTTTGGTAATGACTTCGACCGTTTTTTTCTTTGAACCTAAAAATCGGTAAAAAACTTGGGTTATTTTTCAAATATTTAGAGAATTTAAAAATGCAACAAAGCACTTTTAGAAAAATAAGCACAATGCTTTTATTTTCTACAACGTACATTTTGCATTGATCAAAAACACATAAATTTGAAGAACGAATAATCATTTCTATTTCTTTTTCAAATTATGTTGTCCTGATCGAAAAGGATTAAATACAATGAACATTGGTTTTTTGAAAGCTGTCCTTCATTCCAATATCTTTTTATTCATTTTTGGTTTTGAAAGCTTTCCTTCATTCCCTCCAAACAATCAATATCCACGTTCTCGTTGAATTTGAATTCATTATTTTACAATAAATTTTTGGGGTGTGATAATTAATTTGATGAGTGCAAATTTTATTTTTCTCTATCTTTATAAACATGTACCATTTTATACGAATTTCATGTTTTTGTCGTGATAAAAAAACCGTACTACAATGTGATAGAATTGTCCACAGATACAATAAAAAGTTTGAGAACGTTTTGAAATGATATTTTAAAAAAGTTGAAAAAACTGTTTTTATTGTTGCTGTTCTTTCATCTGTCATTGTGGCATATAGTATCGCTCTCCAAAAGATCGATAATTCCATTGATTTTTGTTTTTGTAAAAATTTCGAACAATTCTAAAATTCTTGACTGTCCATTCAAAGGATCCCGCTTGATTGTTCCTTTCCATTACTTCTTTCCAAAGTTCTCCAAATAAATTTAATTCTGCATTTGTGTAATCTTTTCGAATTGAAATGGCTGTATAGTTTTCTTGGGCATTTCTAATTTCAACGGCACATTCAGATACTTTCTTGGCGGCATCCTTTGAAGTTGTGATAATTTTAAGCATATCCCGATTCCTTCCAACCCATTCAAATTCTTCTTGTTTTAAAATTGCGATACCTTTTAATTGACAAACAGCAATTAAACTTTGAACAAATTGATCAATAAAAGGCACATTTTCATCCTTGAAAGTTATGAGAACATTTTTTTCACGTTTTGGTCGATCACATGCATCTATCATGGCTTGTTGAACAATTAATTGATGTTGGGTGGGATCTGAACAAAGTGGAGTTGATTCAATTCCACAAAAATTAAATGCTGCTATCGCAGTTGGTGATAAAGTTTTAACAGGAAAAGGAACAGCGGCAGCAGCATCAGCTGAAAATAGATACTCTTAATAGGTCAAACTTATTTAGGTTGAAAACATTTTCACAATGTAGCATAAATTGTTCACACATGTTTTATGCAAATTTTTAATTGACCATGGACCTTGATGCAACTTTACAGGCACATGGTATTTTTTAAAATTTAAAATGATAATGCACAATTTCGTGATATCCATGATCAACAAAATATAGCCTTTATAATTTAATATAAATTTGCATAGAGCTACATCGGTACCAACAAATTTGCATAGATATGTTTGTGAGGATAAGGAACATAATAAAACATATTGTTCATGGACTCAAACAATAGTATACCTTTTGAATCATCAATTGAAACATTTTGTTCAACATTTTTGATTACATTTGAAACATCAATTGATAAATCACAAAAATTATTTTTCAGCTCAAAAATATCATCTTTAATATCAAAAACAATTTTTGGAGGAGATGGTTTAATCTTGGCATTAAGAGGTTTCAGAATCCCTTCAATTAATCTGTCTTTTGATTTTAGATCAGCTTCAAGTCGATTAATTTCTTGAAATGCCAAATTCAGCTGCTGAATAATTTCTGCTTTTTCCATTTCTTTAATATTTTGTTCGTCAGAAATAGTAATAAAGTACGACATTTTTTGAAACAATGTGAAAAAAGCAAAAATGTACTAAAAATTTCAAACAGCTTTTGATTTTAGTTTAATAAATTATGCAACATAATGCAACTATAATATTGGTTTTTTAATCCTCCGTTTTAATGTGGTTCATAAGTTTAAACCTATTTAGTTTTATGTATTAACAATTGTAAAATATGAATATTTATTCAAAAAAGGGATTAAAACTGCAAGGATGAAGAAACACAAAATTTATATGAAATGAACATATTACAATTTTTTGATCGTTTAATGAATATTTTAATAATTCCATTCTTTCTCTTTTGCTCTGGCTAGTTTCAGTTTTTATATAAAGTTCTGTATTCAGATTTACTTCAACACAAACAAACAAAAAATTCAAAACAGGATATAAAAGTCTGTGTGAAAAAAGTTTTTTCATTTTCTTTCCCTTCGAGCGTATTTTTCTAATGTTCAAATTTTCCCAAAATTTTGCGATCGGCAGAGAAAATGCGTTTGACACTGTTTCGAAGCTTTAGAAGAGATAAAATATAAACTTATCAATACAAAACTATCGAAAAACACAAAGAAAAAACATACTTTTTTGTTATCACGCTTTTTCGGAAAGAAATTTTTTCATGCTTCTGCTGTTTCTATATGATAGGTGAACAAAAATTTATCCAAAGAATTCATTTAAAATTAATGAATCAACTAAAATATCTACTTTATTGGAAAAAAAAACATTTTTGACAGATAAAACCCTCATTTCATGTAAAAAAGTGAAGTAATTAATTATCGTTTATTTTTGGTATTTTAATATCTAGATTACACATTGTCTCATCATGAAACTCTCATGTTCGACAATCAAAAAATTAATTATTTGAATAAATAATAAAAAAACAATATTACTTTTTTAATAAATGACCATATTGCTTTCGCCATTTGTGGCACATTAAAAATTTAAATTGTGTGCTTTCATCAAAGCAAAATAACATAGACAATTTATTGTAAACATTTTATTTTATTAAACAAAAACTTAAATATTAAAAATAAAATATTTCAGAAAAGATCGTTTCCATTTGTTTTAAGAAAGGTCAAAAAATATTGCATTCTTTTTCACAAACACCAAACACACCAAAATGTCAAATTTTTTTTCTTCGCAAAAACACAGAATTTCGCTACAACATTTAGAATCGATTTTTTTTGCATTTTTTTTATTTTTTATTTTTGAAAAGTAAATGTACAAAATCGATGAAAGAATAAACGTATCCAATCGAAACTGAATGGAGTTTGCTGAAAAAAATCTTGACATTTTCAAACACAAGCTCAAAATTAAATTAAAATACAAACAAATTATTCCACAGTGCATTTTAGACTTCTTAAAGCAAAAATCAATAAAAAAAGCATTGTTATTTTCTTTGCTAACACCAAACTTTTTAACCATTGGATGCGAGTTTTGTTTTATTACTACATATTGAAAATACCTAGTAAACATAAACAGCTTAAATAATTATGAGTACTTTTGTTTTTCTCTTTAGAGGTCACTGACTATTGAATAGTATTTTTAAATTAAAGAATTAAAAAAACTTATGTTTTGAAATTTCATTTTTATTTAAATGTAAAACACAGCTCGAATATTCTTCTTTTGTGTTACAAGATAACTATTTTAATTATTGAAAAGAAGAAGTTAATTATTATATGAACATTCTTTTTGTATTTATTTATGCGTAAAACAGTAATTAATTTTCAGCTTGAAAAACTTTATCTCGTTTGTTAATTGAAATTGAAAATAAAATTAAGATGCTAGAGTCTTCTATATTATTTTGGTTACGGAGGTTGGCAGATGTCCTTTACAAAATTATTATTAATCATCAAAAAAAGTCAAGAACTTTAACGTTTTTTTACTACTGAAAGAATTAAGTAAAATTTAGAAGCTTCACCAACATTGTTAATTTTGCTTTGGCATTTTTATCGAAAAATAGAATTCAATGTCTGAAATTGGGTTTCCGTTGGTTATGTTCTTCGTAAGTTTTTCTATAAAAGTCACAATTGGCACATTTCCCATCCGAAATCTTAAAAAGCCTTTGATATTTTACCGCCATAGGGGTAACAAGGCATACCCCCCTCCAAAATAAATTCTTCAAAGATCAATACATAAGTTTTAGCTCGGAATTTCAACGATAGTATTAAGCCTTGCATCTCTTCGAATAATTTATGCATCAAAATTTTTGCATAATCCATTTGGTGCAATTTGTGTTCTTCAAAGTATTACCGAAACATTTGCCGGAATATGTTTTGGCATTTGGGCAGCTCCAATGGCATTTTTGTGAGTTCTATTATTTTTAGCCTTGAAAATTTTATTATGCAAATTAATATATTTGTTTGTTTTAGTTATCCTGAATTTTCAAAAAGTTTTATCGGTTCAGTTTTTGGTTGTATTGTTGCATTTTGTTATTACCAAACAATGTATCTTCATCTTTTAAAATCGATTAATCGATTCTATGCAGCAGTTTTTCCAATTCATTATCACACAAAATTTACAAATAAAATTGGAAATATTATTCTTGGATTTACTGTAGTATTTAGTTTATTTGCAATTAGTCAATTCTTTGAATATTCATGCAATTACAATTTTGATCCGGTAATTTTTATGTGGAGGCAACGGGAACCAACCTGTTCACAAACGCGATATATTTCTTTAATTTCACTTTTAACAACTGTTATCGGTTGTGTAATTTGTGACATTGTAACATTTTGTTGTATGATAATTTTCAAAAAAAAGTTTAATCACACAAACAGTAGTACCAATGAAAGACGCTTTTTCATACAGGTAAAAATTGATATAATATATAAAAAATCCTTTGATCTTTTACCGCCATCGGAAAAAGATCAAAGGCGCAAACTTTTTGATTAAAATTTTTTTATCGATTTTTTCAGACATGTTTGTCAACGATTGTTTATGTATTTTTAACATTATCCTTTAAAGTTTTTGCTGCACAATTTGCAACTTCTCAAACTTTATTGATTATTTTTGTTACAATAGCTTGGCAATTATTTCATTTATTAAATCAGTAAGCTTTAAATACATTTTTAAAAAAATAATTTATTAATTTTAGATTGGTTTTTGTTGTTTTTAGCATAAGAAAAAAAGTGAATCCGATAAAAGTAACACCAAATTCAATTTTGACTATACCAAAACCTATGGCAACTATCAATTAAATAATAAAGTTGTTTCTTCAGGTGAACATGAAATTTTAATAAATATGTATTTTAATTCTGATTTTATGCTTAAGTAAACCAAAAATATGTTTTATGAATTTTATTAAAAATCAAGTGAATAACTAAAAATGAATGTTTAAATCAACAAAAATTCACCATTTTTAATTTTGCATTTTTTTGTGTTTTTAAAAAAGTTAAACAAATCGCAATCAAAAGATGTTACTGTAGTTTTTGATTATGCTGCGACCACTGTTAATTTCAATTTGCAAATGTGCTAACAAACAGCATAAATAATGTATACGAAGCTTTCAAAAATCCTTGCAAAAAATAAATTTAAAAAAATTCAAAAACAACGACAAAAAAGAAAGAATTTATTTTAGATGAAAATTTTGTCTGTCTTTAAATGTCATTTTTAACGAAATTTTCATTTTCGTTGCTTTTTGCGATTAAAAAAAGAAGAAAACATTTGTGTTTTTTTTTGATGTGTCATCTTTTTTCTTTAAGAAATTTTCAGCGCCGCAACTTAAAAAAATTGAAGGGAGGGGAAAAGAAGGGGAAAACTGCTTATAAATGTCTTAAAAAATGTCAGTTTACCTAGTATGAAAACCATTCTTCATCTAAGTTTTGGCTCCAAAGGAGAAGGAAATTTCCCTCCTTTCCAACCCGCAAAATTGCAGCCCTGACAAGAGTTTTTCTAGAAGCGTCATAAACATAGGTAATAAAAGTACATATCAAAAATGTCGTGCTTAAAATAAATGCATTGTTTAATTTATTTCAATCTCCCAGTACTGCGCACAGTGCAATTATCAAATTTAAAACAAACACAAATCTATTTTTTTTATATTTATGCTTTGCAATAGAAATAAAAATTGAAAATATTCATGTTGAATCTGAAAAGCTTTGATTATGCTTACCTGTAGAGGCGTTTCGACCATTTCCTCTGGACGCCATAGGATCTTAAATATTTGAATATTAAAAATTGAGTACCGGACGGTCATCATCAGCAGAGCCGGATTTTAATCGTTCATTTTGTTCATTAAAAAATTATTAATTTGCAAAATAAGATAAATAATAAAATGTATATAGATAAGCTGTCAATGGAATATCACTTTTTTTATTAATGGAGGAAGATGTGGAATAAATAAGATATTTGAAAATGAAATTTTGTCATTAAAATTGGGTGAATTTATCTTTATCTTTAACTTTAAATCTCAAAAAGTAAAATCAAAATATTCAAAAAAATATTAAAAGAATGCAGCATTTTTTAGTAATAAGTTACGCAAATATATTTTTTGTTTAATTTCTTCCGCAAAGTTCTGTTTTATAACAATCTTTAAAACCTTTTAAAAATATGATAGTTTTTCATTGTAAAATGAAATATTTCAAAATCTTGCTTCCTTTTGCTTTTCAATATTGTCAATTTTTCCGGTTGGTTTTCTTTCAAATCGATAGTCTTCCCACAACATTCAACGCCTGTTTTTTCTGACGATGGAAGAAAAAGAACACATTCAACGTTTTCTTCGTTGATAATGTAAAAAAAAGAAAAAATACACATTTCTTTTTTTACAATTCTTTTCTTTTTAAAAATTATTTCTGGAAAGATATCATCAAAAGATTTCTCATCTTTCCATCATTTTTTGCTTAATCATTGATTTTTTTGTATTTGAATCTTTTGTAAATTTTTATTTATTTGAATTCTGTGGTTTAACAATTTTTAATAAAATATTATGCGTTTTTTTTTATCAAAGTCTTACGCGAGACGATCACATTTTTGATAACAGTATTTATTTAAAAAATGTCGACTTTATTTACAAATCAAAAAAATTAAAGATTATTTTTGTACACACTTGCATTGTTTATTTTAGTTTAAACTAACAAAAAAAAGCAGTAATGTATGTTTTATGTAGATTTAGACCGGTGAAAAAATTTATTAACTTTAAAGTCGTTATCAAATATGTTAGTTTAGTTTTCAATAATGTATTTTTGTAAAGAATGCATTTTTAAAAAAAAAAATAAATAGCTTAGGTAATCTGTATGAAATTTTTAACTAAAGCATGTACGGAAAAAAAATTCAAAAATTCAAAAATAAAAAATAGGTGAAATGGGTCAATTTTTAAATCTTAATCTTAATCTTAACTACGTTAAAATGTCATTTTTTGACGCAATTTTTTTTTAAACTTTTGCTGCTTACATTTTAGCGATCAAAAGAAGAAGAAAAAAGCATTTGGGGTCTGTTGATGAAAATAGGGAAAAACAAAAACGTTTCATCATCTATTTTTTTCTTCGAAAAAAATATTTTTAAAAAATGGTCATAAACTTGGTTTTAAAAAAATCCGACTTTTCATTTAAATTTTCCCAATTTCATGGTTCTTTTTTTGTTTGAATTTTTCATGTAAATTATTTTCTTTAAAGGAGGAGATCCATCGTGAATAAACTTTTTTTACAAAAATCAGGGACTCATTGGAGCTGCTTTTTTCTTTCTTTTTTTGCAGCTGCAGTGAACAAAAAAAGCAGCTCCAATGAAGGTGTTTTCGCGTCTAGAAATGCAATGAAAATTGAGTATCAAAAGTTTATTCACGATGGATCTCCTCCTTTAATATCGTTAATCACGTACATTCTGATATTTTACAATTAAATATGAGAAGTTGTTTGATGGCGCTGAAGCAACTTTACACACCATCGAAACAGTAATAAAAATGAAGTTCTTTTTTTGCAGATGTAAATCTCAAAAATGATTGTTAGTTGTGAATTTTAAAAATTCAAAAATTTTAATTGGTTTGATTATAAATGATGACTATGGTTGTCAAAAGTAAACATTTTTCAACAATAAATTACAGCTGAAAAGAATTTTTTAATTCTTGATTATCACGGTTTGAACTGCAATATAAAAAATTATTAATGCACATTGTTCATCAGATGAATTTTTTTCAACTCAAACTAATATATCTTAGAATTTATTATCTCATTTTCTGTTGGTAAATAAAATAAAATTTTCATTTAAAGATTCAAAAAAACTTATTCAACATTTTTGAAAAATAAAATATGGGAATTTCCCTTTCGTATTTTTCATTGTTTTTGCTTTTTGACGGCGCCAATATTTTCTTTCTTTAACATTCATTATTTTAAAAAGTATGAGAATGTGGCATATTTTTATTTGAAGATGAAATTGTGCCAAAAGTGTTTATGTTATGAAAAAAAGCATGGGGAACAATAATCAATATGCCAAAAGTTTTCATATTGTGCCCAAAACTTCCCTAGGGCCAAAAAGTGACCAAAAAACCTCATTTTACAGTATTTTCGAAAGACGAAGCTGGTAGCATATTTTTTTTGATGATGAAATTTTGCCGAAAGTTTTTATGTTTTGTCTTTCGTTAGTTTTTCTAGTAAATTTTTGATTTCCAAGACTGACCAAAAATCATTTTTTTCAGACAAACTGTTCGCAATGAATTTATTTCCTTTTATCGACTATATCATATCCCAGGAATTAAAGATCCAAACGAAACGACAGTTAATACTTTTCATACATGATAAAATGCACATGTTTGTTTTTTCGTGTCACATCCATTTTTTGTAATTAATTTTTTGAAATAGCTTCTTGATTCCATTGTTTATCTTAAATCTGTAAAATAAATAATAAATTTGTAAAAATGTAAAGCTTATTATTTATTATTACCGTGGGAAATCCAGCTTTGAAATGTTGGGGCATAAATAAATAATCGCCTTCCGACATTTTAAATGCTTATTTTTTTTGAAGTTTTGATTGAAATCTTTTTTCTAAAAAGAATAGTTTTTAAATGCTGCACTGTAAGAAAAAGGGGCTTTAATTTAAACAACAAAATTTGAAAATATTTTATTATTTTACAATATTTTATAAAAAAGAATCTGAAATGTATACAAAAAGATAAAGAAAAAGTATAAACATACCTTTTAATTTATATTCAACGGTTTTCTGTTTTACTTGATTTCAAAATAAATTACAAATGTGAAACTTTAAATAAATTTATCGATAAATTTTGTCGTGTTTTTAACTTACAAAAGAAAATTGTGAAACTGTAATTTATGTTTTTTATTATTAACGAAAAATTTGCTTTGTTTTGTGGATCATTCATACTGATTTTACACAAAAACCTAATTTTACTAAATTGACTTGTAATACTTTTGTATCAAATGCCAATTTAAATAGAACAATTAAAATATTCAAAAACCAAAATTTGCAAAAAAACAAAAGCTTTTTTTTAAGATTCTGTTTTTGCTTCAAATATCGTTTCACAACAAAAAAAATCTTTCGTCAAAAAACGCATTCGTAGAAAACACTTTTTTGTTGCTTTTTTAGCAACAAAGATGTTAAGGGGGAAACCATCGGTTTTTCGTTTTCATTTTTTTGCGGTTACGACGACGCAAAATTGTTCCCCAAAAACGTATTTCATCATTTTTTGGGAAAAGTCTAGCAAAAAATGGTCATTAAAAATGGAAAACAGCTAGTGAATGAAGAAAATCATCGTTTTTGAATATTTTGTTTTGATTTTTTTTGCTAAAATTTATAAATAAATAAATGTATATAAATAATATTTATTCAAAAGTGCATGTTGATGTTTCTACCTCAATGCTCTCCAACGCATCATTAATTATAATTATTATTGTTTTTGTTATTACTTTAAAAAAATATATTACAGATAATAATCAGTATATTCACAAAGAATATTAATTTTATGAAAATAAAACACAATCTCAAACAATTATCTTCCTGAAAGTTGTCCATGTTTTTAAGGCTTTCTTGAGTAAAAATGTATGTGTTGTTTTACAACACCGAAAATTTAAATTAAGTGACACATATTTAACGTCAAATTACGGTAAAGTCCTTATCAATAATTCAGTTTTCTACTTCATATCATAACTATAATTCCAATAGCTAATTATACCTATGTCTAAAAAACGTTTGTGGCATTTTAAAATGAATATTTTTGGTGGAAAACTGCTTCATACATACTTTTAAATATTTATTTCTTGCAATGAATTGTATTTGTCACAAAAAAAACTTTTATAGTGTGTTCGTGAAATTACAGAAACAGTTTATTTTTTAATATTACAACCGCAATTTATTTTTTGGTTTTAAAATGCTTGTTATTTTATCATATTAAATCCCATAAATTTAAGTAAGCAGTAAAATATTTAAAATTATTTTCATTATGAAACTGCCGTCGTTTATTAATCTTTCATTTTCTCACAAAAAATGTTTTGTTTTGCCCTGTCAAGAATACACCCCTTCATTGAAACAAAGTCAAAAAAGTGAATTTTATTTTTGCAAAAATAAAATTTCATATGTCATCTTTTTTTGGAATATTTGATTTTTTTATTTAAAACTCCCAATCATTAAAATGAACTGCTTTTTATTTATTTCGCTTAAACAGCAGTATATTTCAAAAATCTAGAAAACCTGATCTTGAAAGTTGGAGAACTTTCAGGGATGACAATTCCTAAAAATCTTGAAATATTTATTTTAAACATTAAAATTGAAATTTGTTTTTCATTATTTAATAAAAACCTTTTAAAATGTTGACGAAAAACATGCTATAAACGAATTTTTTCTCCTAAATCAATTAAAATCGTAACTGACAAAAGCCTTTGATCTTTTGCCGTCGCCGTGTTAAGGCGGCAAAAGATCAAAATCGTGCCCCCCTGAAATAAAAATGCACACCCCCAAATTTTTTTCGCCTATGGCATTGTGAACAAATACAGGATTATCCAGATCGGATGTCGGGGTTTCCTAAAATTTTCAAACCCTTTCTGCACCCCTAAAATTTTTTCCTGTGATGTTTTTATATATTTCAACTCACCCTCCTTAAAATATCCGATAATCCCAAAACATTAATTAAAAGATAAAACGCATTTTTCCAGTTTTGCCAATGCAAAAAGTAATAAAGTTTTTATGTGAAAAAAGCAAGCAAAACAATATTCTTTTCTTTTACAAAGCATCGACGTTTTTTTCTAGACTAGACAAAAAGTGGTATTGACTGTTTTTAAACTGCGATCGCGATGACAGATATTACACCAAAAGAAAACAAAAAGGAAAATGCTGCAATTTTTGCTTTTATTTTTTTGAAAGGAAATTTTCTTTTATTCATTTTTTGAATATTTGATTTTAATAAGAAAGACTTAACATAAACGTAAAAAGATTAGCAGGAAACGATGTTAAGAGATCTTTTAAAGTGATCAACACTGCAATACTTATATTAAAATCGTTAAAAAATATTTTGATTTTTTGTCTTGGAAACGCTTTCAATTTTAAAATTTTTATTTTTTCACTCATTATAAAGCATCAATTTTTATGACAAATTCATCAGCAGAAATATAGAGATACTTTTTTAGTCACATGATGACTTCAATAAGATAGTTAAACAAAAAAACATTCAATTTTTATCATTTCACAAACTTCTTCTAATCCAACTTTTACTCTTTCCTTTGAGGCACAATTAATAAATTCATCCAATAATCGAAAACCAAGTTTTGCGGGGATTTGTTTTGTTTCTTTCCAAATTGCATTTATATGTTCTTTAATCAGCATTGCCATCACGGATACCGGAGTTTCAGTTTTTTTGGAATTTTCAAAAGCATTAAATTCTAACAAAACTGGAGTTTCTTCGTTACTGATAATTTTAAACTTCCAGTCAGGATTAATTATAATATCATCAGGGGACATGGACATTATTTTTATGAGATCTGCAAAGAAATTAATAAGATCGATTTATTTGTTGTTTAACAATTACCGTATGCTGCACCAGACAATGATGTCACTTCTTTTGAAGAAGCTGCAAAAGTTGGCTTTGGAAAACCAAAATCCATAAATAAATCCTTTCCATAAATTCCTAAAATTTGAATAATTATTTAGTATTTATAGTGTAAAATTTACCATTCCATGAATCCATAAATATGTTACAACTTTCTTCGTCATTCCAGATACAAATAACAGAAGAATTATCAAAAAATCCGATAATTGGAACTTTTTTAGTTTTCTCTACTTTTAAAGTTTTTGGCATATTTTTAACTTTGTGAAGCATGACAGGTTCATGGCAGATTGTTGGATAATTGTTGATATCCACGGATAAAGTTAGTTTAATTCTGTGACCTTCTTTATTAATTTCAAGGGAACTTTGTAAGGCAGTGTTTTGACGTGTTAACTAAAACAGCGGTGTTTTGTGATTAAAATTCCAAAAAAAAACCGATGAGATTATCTTCTTTTTTCCACAAAATGTTGTTTTTAATAAAAACTCACAAAAAACTTTTTATGAAATCTTGAAACAATACAAGATTTTGACACTGGAAGATCTTCATGTTGTTTTATTGCTATTAACATATCATAATCATCTGGATATTTTCCAACATTTGTAATCCCAAATTTTTGTAAACATTCTGGAATAACAAAATAGTTTTTGCTGCCTTCAAGACCGTACATTATTTTATGGTATTTCGATAAATTTTTTTAAAATCAAAGCCATATTTTTTGTCAATAACAATATCTTCATGAAGCCATAATTTTGGTGTTTTAACAATCTTTAAAAAATCACCATGTTTGAAAGGGTTTACATTTTCGAATTGATATTCACCACCTGAACGGTCATATTCAAATTCTCCGGCAATAATTAATATTTGTTGTTTAAAATAAAAATATTTGCAAGGTTGATTAAATTTCATCTTCCGGGGATTTTGGATTTTTGATGATGTATTTCATAACCTCATATGGAATGGAGAAATATTGTTTGCGTGGTGATTGAAATGAACGAAATGTGCTTAATTCAATGTTTTGGGATACAACAATAGTATAAGAAATAGTATGTGGCATACATTTTAGACAGTTTAGTCATCTACATTTTAGACATCTATTCAAAAAAAAGGTTCAATGCCTACATTTTAGACATTTTTGATTACTGTGTTGGTGAAGCGTGTTACTGGAAGCTTAGACTTTTTTGCCAGGAAATTTCATGTTTTAATTAGATATTATCTAAGACAAAATCTCAGACACTAGGTGCGAGAATAGGTGCGAGAATAGGTGCGAGAATAGGTGCGAGAATAGGTGCGAGAATAGGTGCGAGAATAGGTGCGAGAATAGGTGCGAGAATAGGTGCGAGAATAGGTGCGAGAATAGGTGCGAGAATAGGTGCGAGAATAGGTGCGAGAATAGGTGCGAGAATAGGTGCGAGAATAGGTGCGAGAAAAGGTGCGAGAAAAGGTGCGAGAAAAGGTGCGAGAAAAGGTGCGAGAAAAGGTGCGAGAAAAGGTGCGAGAAAAGGTGCGAGAAAAGGTGCGAGAAAAGGTGCGAGAAAAGGTGCGAGAAAAGGTGCGAGAAAAGGTGCGAGAAAAGGTGCGAGAAAAGGTGCGAGAAAAGGTGCGAGAAAAGGTGCGAGAAAAGGTGCGAGAAAAGGTGCGAGAAAAGGTGCGAGAAAAGGTGCGAGAAAAGGTGCGAGAAAAGGTGCGAGAAAAGGTGCGAGAAAAGGTGCGAGAAAAGGTGCGAGAAAAGGTGCGAGAAAAGGTGCGAGAAAAGGTGCGAGAAAAGGTGCGAGAAAAGGTGCGAGAAAAGGTGCGAGAAAAGGTGCGAGAAAAGGTGCGAGAAAAGGTGCGAGAAAAGGTGCGAGAAAAGGTGCGAGAAAAGGTGCGAGAAAAGGTGCGAGAAAAGGTGCGAGAAAAGGTGCGAGAAAAGGTGCGAGAAAAGGTGCGAGAAAAGGTGCGAGAAAAGGTGCGAGAAAAGGTGCGAGAAAAGGTGCGAGAAAAGGTGCGAGAAAAGGTGCGAGAAAAGGTGCGAGAAAAGGTGCGAGAAAAGGTGCGAGAAAAGGTGCGAGAAAAGGTGCGAGAAAAGGTGCGAGAAAAGGTGCGAGAAAAGGTGCGAGAAAAGGTGCGAGAAAAGGTGCGAGAAAAGGTGCGAGAAAAGGTGCGAGAAAAGGTGCGAGAAAAGGTGCGAGAAAAGGTGCGAGAAAAGGTGCGAGAAAAGGTGCGAGAAAAGGTGCGAGAAAAGGTGCGAGAAAAGGTGCGAGAAAAGGTGCGAGAAAAGGTGCGAGAAAAGGTGCGAGAAAAGGTGCGAGAAAAGGTGCGAGAAAAGGTGCGAGAAAAGGTGCGAGAAAAGGTGCGAGAAAAGGTGCGAGAAAAAAAAATTTAAAATCTCAAACTGTAATACAAAACTTAACAAACTTAAATACCTTTATAATACAACACAATCAATTACAACACAAAACAAAAAGCCACCTTCCCACACGATTAGTTCTGTCGAGGCGACTTAAAGTTTCTTTCTATAAATTGGGCGAAAATTATTCGTCTTTCAATTAAAATCTTTAAGTCGATAACGTTGAGGCAGATTTTTCTCTTGCCTGAAATTTGCATATGCACTTTTTCATTCATTCATTGCACACCTCCAGATTGATATAAAGTCTCGAATTGCATTCCATTCTTCATCTTTCCTCGACACAAAGTGTTCTGTCAAGCGGTCGTGTCATTTGAATGTAATGGTATGATAAAAAAAAAAAAATTTCAACTTATGGAAAATGGAATATGGAAAAATGGAATATGGAGAATATTGTTCCTTAAACTTCTCCTGAGCTTTGCCGGGCAGAAAAGAAATTTCAAAAGGACATAATTTTGCCTTCTTGAATCTTTGATAAAATCTGTTAAACTGTTAAAACGTTAACGGACATTAAACATTTTTTATTATTAAAAAATTCCTTAAGGGAATTTGGTTGTTGAGAAAACATTCCTGCAACTCTTTGGTTCTCAAATACATATAAAGTATTTTGAATCATACCAATCTTTTATTTTGTTCTTAGTTTTCCAAGAACATAACTTTGAAACTTGTTGTACTAGTTCATGTTATTTAATATTTCGCGGACTTCTTAAGCCGTTTTTAATTAAAACAAGATGTCATAGTTAGATAAATGGAATTCTTAGATTCTCATATTTATACTTGATATTACAATTTACGGATGTAAACACATTTCACCGGTTTAAATTTCAAGATTCTTGCTAATATTAGCTGAAAGAACCTCATATTATTGCTGTTTATGAAGTTCTCTTCTCTTATTGTCTTTAAAATTAAAATAGGATTTTGAGTAAATAACCAAAATCGTGCAAAACTTCGCATCATTTCTGCTACAAATGATCAAAATAGACAATTTAGTAACTACATCGATTTGAACGAAGTCTAATCACATTATTTAATGTTAACAAACAGACTGTGCATACAGCTGTATTAATTTTCAACTACTTCAAAAAAATTAAAATCAGACAAGTTGACAAATCCTTGCAACATTGATAATCATGAAAAAATCTCTATTTCATCACTTTTTTTCTAAAAGAGAAAACTCTTTAGCTTACCTACAGTTTAAGTTAATATTCTATTTTTGAAATTAACAAATCGGCAAGGAACTTTAAACTGATATCTACGAAATCAGATACAGCTTAAATAATTTAGCGACTTCAAAATAAATATTTCTTTTGTCTAATCTCCGCAAAATTGTGTCTCTGTTAATAACTCAGGACATTGAAGAAACAACCGATACTGGTTGATCAAGACGTCATTAAATAATGCTAAAACGATGATTATTTTAATAACGTGTTTTCCTGTCATATAATCTACTTAATCCTGCTACAAAATCATTTAGTTTTAGCTAAAGATTTTTATTTATGGTGACATTTTTAAACAAAATGCTGTATTTGGAAACTTTAAGTTCCTTTTTCTGTATCTTTCACAGAATCAACAATTGTTACAGAAGAAGAATTCAATTGGTGTACAAAATAGTTGAATATTTCTTACTATGGACTTTGCTATGTAAAATTGTAATTTTATCGCTTTTGAAAAGAGATCATGGGGGGACTCACGGATGAGGCCTCCAGAGTGTCTTGTTACAAGAAATAATCAATCTCAAAGCTGCACTTCAAATAAGAAGATGTCTCTTGAATGATTTATGATAACCCAGAACCTACAATATATGGTCTGGTATTTAAATAAATGAAGTGATTCAAACTTCCAAATAGCTGAATATACGTTTTACTTATTAAACCAAAGAAATAAAATGCTGATTTTTTATACATAAGACCATTTGATGATTGATAAAATTTTACATCATCAGTGATTTATTCTTACCTTAATGGCAATTTACAAAATCAAATCTCCAAGATATTCTGTTGATTATTTCAATAGCAACCGATGCATCTGCACTTTGCATGTTTAATACTTAAACATTTTCAAAATGCTTCAATTCAGACAAGTGATAGAATGATATTAAATTTAAACATCTATCAACAACTCCAAGTTTATAAGTCAGCTTGATTGTTATCATTGTATTCGGATAACTACATGAACGATCTTTTTTGACGTTCATAATTTATAGCAATAGTTTCATTATTAAGTATCATACTTATAAGACGACAGTCAACTTCAGACTGCAAATCATTTAGTTTCAACTAAAAAATTTATTTACTATATTGGCATATTAAATAATATCATGTGCTTCTGTTTACAACAAGACTCAAAATAATTGTAACTGGTTTAATTTTCATTGTGATGATTGGTTATATTTTACTCCATCAATAATCTATTCTCAGCTAGATTGCAATAATGCAACTAGCTTACCTATCAAAATAACTGGTGACAAAGAGATATATATAAAAACAATTTTCGTTGAGGCAGATTAATCTCCCTACGTTTTAAAAAAGATATTGACAGCTTCCAAAAGAAATGAGAGAATAAGCGGGTAGTTTCCAAAAAACGAAACACCACATGCAGACAAGTTCTTTATTTATTAAAGCCAAATAAAAAATAGAAACTGATGCGTCGACACAGTTCTATACGTTTCAAAAATTTGAAGGCTACTTAAAATATTATTCAGTTTTCTTGAAAAAGGAGAACACAAATAAATTGGTGCAAGAAATTTCTATGGTATCAATGCTTACACCGTAACCAAGATAAAGAAAAATCGTACGTAAAAGAACAAAGATATTTCAAATAAAACAAATATCGCTTTGCTCTAGGAATTTCCAGAGGAATTTAACATAATGACAATCTTTGCATTATTGTAACCGTGGATTATAGAATGTTATGGTGGCTATTAAAAACAAAATCAATAAGGTTTTGGCGTAAAACAAAATTTGAACTGTGCAAAAGATTTACATTCTGATACACTTCGAAGTTTTATCATAGATGCTGATGAACTATCGAAAACTCGTGCACAAAATAACATCTATATAAGACTAAATTTAAAGCTTATATAAACACACCATGTTATTTGGGGTGATATTATTAGCACCAAGCTGAAGAAACATATTTTAATCTGAGTTTATTATTCATTTAAGAGTATAAATGATTCCTGCAATGCAAGAACAGTACTTAAATTATACTCAATAATTCTGACAAAATTAATGAAATATATCGTCTCTGTTTATTCAAACCCATATAATTGATTTATATTCAGAAATCGGAGAAACATTAACAAAAAATCTACGCTATTACAAATTTATGTACCGTCTATCTTATAAATGAAGACTCATACAATAGCTTGCAAAAGATTTGTGCTCCTCATAAAACACTCACTCTTCGGTGTGTTTATGATATTGAAATTATTCAGTATGAAAAATGAATGGACCAATGTTCATCGAAACTAAAAAGATGGCTATATTAAAACTTATTTGAACAATTTTAGTGTAGTATATTAATGGAGCAATTTTTTAAACAATACAAACGATGAAAGATAATAGATCTATCTTTATTCACGAAATTTCTTATTGTATGGATGCATATCACTGATCACTAAGAAAGGATCAAGTAAAAATGATGTTGCTAGAAAATTATATATATATATATTTAGATATATAAAAACAAAAGAAAGATTCTTTTATCAAACAATTCGACAATTTAGACATCCTCGAGTCTAATAAAACGATGATCCTAAGGTAAAGACCATATACGGCTTTAAACTAGGCTTTTTGTGTTGTAATTGATTGTGTTGTATTATAATGATTATTTTTCACCAGACAATTTTAATTGTTGAAGAGAAAAATTTATTATAATACAACACAATCTATTACAACCCCGCCCTCCTCCCTCTTTACCTAATATTATTAATGGAAAGAGTCACAATTTATTAAACGAAAACGAGAATATGTGTATTTAGATAGCATATAATTCAGCTAATCTTTTACAAAATTATGAATTTCTCATGAAGTAATTATATGAGACTTACAACTAAGACAAGATAATATGATGATATTCAAAAACAAACTTTCAGTTTTGCTTAAAGTAAACAGAAAATGAAACTTATCATGAATCAGACAAAATATTTCCGAAGAAACATTCGTCATATTAACTATAAAGAAGATTGCACCAAAGCAACTTCATAAAATCAAGGATAAATTATTTAATGTTAAAGATGAATAGTTTTATTTATCGGAAAGATGAAGAATGGAATGCAATTCGAGACTTTATATCAATCTGGAGGTGTGCAATGAATGAATGAAAAAGTGCATATGCAAATTTCAGGCAAGAGAAAAATCTGCCTCAACGTTATCGACTTAAAGATTTTAATTGAAAGACGAATAATTTTCGCCCAATTTATAGAAAGAAACTTTAAGTCGCCTCGACAGAACTAATCGTGTGGGAAGGTGGCTTTTTGTTTTGTGTTGTAATAGATTGTGTTGTATTATAATAAATTTTTCTCTTCAACAATTAAAATTGTCTGGTGAAAAATAATCATTATTTAGTATGGAAATAAATGTTTATGAACCAATAAAAAATTTTTTTTCCTGAGGTCAGCAAATCTTTCGCACCTTTTCTCTCACCTTTTCTCGCACCTTTTCTCGCACCTTTTCTCGCACCTATTCTCGCACCTATTCTCGCACCTATTCTCGCACCTATTCTCGCACCTATTCTCGCACCTATTCTCGCACCTATTCTCGCACCTATTCTCGCACCTATTCTCGCACCTATTCTCGCACCTATTCTCGCACCTATTCTCGCACCTATTCTCGCACCTATTCTCGCACCTATTCTCGCACTTTCAAAAAAAAAATACGACAAAAATTTCCTTTAAAAAGAAGACAACACTGTTTTCAGGCCGACATCATCTGCAGCGATGTAAACATTAAAAGACCAAAGAACAGAAAATGATGTGGTTTTGTGTTTTTGAAATTTAAAAGAAGCTTTTTCTTTGACTGCTGTTGTCCACTTTTCTATCGATATTTTTTTCTAAAAATTTTGTTTGAATTTTTTATTGCTTTAATCATTTTTAAATCAAAATTAATAAATTTTTGGATTTTGCAATTAATTCATTGTGCCAAATTGTATTGTTGGAATTATAATCCATGAAATCCATTAATAATAAAATTTAAAAAAGTTTGTTCCATTTACCTTTTGAAAGAATAGTTTATTTTTAATCATCAATAATTATATGTGTATGCCGCAAAGAACAAAGCCAACTTTAAAAAGAATATATCCTAAAGGAAAATCAGTTTGGAAAAGCTATGGTCATAAAAAAAACATTTTTAAACTTTTTAAATCATAGAATTAGCAAATTTGACATGATCTTATTTAATTTATATGTTTTTTTTGTTTTTTCTTTTCAATTCTTGAAATCATCGTTTTTATAGCCACATTTTGAACAATGCTACTCAAGATGAATTCATTGATTGTTTTATGTCACAAAAAATAAAACAAAAAAACGTAAAAAATGTTGTTTGCGATATTTCGAAAGATGACTTTTCTGTCTAAATCACACTCCATTTGTAAAGACTGTACATTGTGCAAGAAAAAAAAATAGCGCAGACAAACTTGCGCTAAATTTTTCTAATCTGGAATCAGGAATCGAAACGACGACAAAAAAATTAGTGATTGCATTTTCAGCTTCAAAAGTCGAGTGCTTGCTTTTGAATATTTTAATTCATTTTTTATTAAACCGTTACATGAAGGTTTTTTTAAATCAACGAGGAATTAATTAATCTTTTGTACATTGCCTCAAATAAAGGATTAAATTGCTTAAATCATTAAAAATAATTTTGTATATTTGCAGAGCAATTTTGGAAGCCCACAAATGAAGCAGCCGACAACGTTTGATTTTTTGATTATTAACAGTTTTACATTTGTTATTTTCTATATTACTGTTGCAGTTTTTTTATTTTTGTTTATTTTTCAATAATAGTAAAACGATAAAAATGCTATTTCTTGATTAAATTCAGTTTATGGTAATTTCACACCCTGATAGAAAAAAGTAGTTCAATAAAACAAACAACAGAACAAAAAATTTTTTAAAATCTCATTGTGTTTTATAAAAAATAAAGAGGTGATGCCAGTTTTAAAAAAAATTCACACAAAAATATAGTTTATTATCAGGCAAGCATAAATAATTTTCGCCCCTTTTTCCATTATAATTTTCGCCCCTTTTTCCATTTTTGAGCTATCAAAATAATATTTTTTTCTTTTGATAATTCGTGATATTTTAAAAACAAAATGATATGCTTGTTTTAAAATGTCATTTTTCCAGCGCTAAAACTAGAAAAATAAAAGAAAAAAGTGTTGTAACATTTATGATTTGAAAGAAAAAAAGATGAATGTCTGGGAAAACAGAAAGAAAGAATTTGTATTTTTTAGGGTTTTTAGGGGTTTGAATATTTTGTTGAAATGTTTTGTTTCTTATCAATTTTTATACTTGAAACAATCACTGATTTTTCCTTTTCTTATCAGACTACTGTAAATTCATGTTACATACATTCTGCACATTAATAATAAAAGAAATTTGTAATTCTTTTTAACTCTTTACATTTTTTGAATGAAATGAACATTTTTGTCATCGTTGCAAAAGTGCGTGAATAGACAATATCATTTTATACAAAAAATTAACAATTTATAGGACGTTTTTTGTAACATTTGAGAATTTTTGACGATATTTGGCATTAGGAAAAATTTTTTTTCTCAGAATTGGCTAAAAATGTGTTCCTAGGGTAATTTTAGTCCAGGAATCCGAATTTCGTCATAATATTTGACATTTTTCAGGTGGATTCTGAGATTCAGAATCCTGGACCCAGAATCTGGATTCTGAAGCTACCTTTTCAGAAAATTCCAAAAATGATACTATTCGAAAGCCCTGGACGTATTTAGTCAGGAAAATGCAAATGTATTCATATTTGACCCTTTTTAATGGTTTTATGCCCCCGGGAAGTTCAAAAATAGCCTAAAATTACGGTAATTGGGCTCCAAAATTCACTTTTACAGTTTACGCAAGGGCCATTCATATTTTTTTATAAACTTTAACTAGTTGGGCATCGAAAAATACCATAATCTTGAAAAATTAGGTGGATCCGAAAAAATTTTTCCTGTGCTACTTTTGTCGATTTCAACAAATTCAATATCTCCAACATAAACAAAAAATCAGAACTTTGGAAAACGACTATGAATTGCCTTCCGGTGACTTTTATAATGAAATATAATGTATTTGGAACATTTTTGGAAAGTTTCAGCCCACTTTCATCAAGTATGTACATTTGGGACCAGCTTAAAATATCTGGTTTTTACCTAAATTAACACCAAAATACAAAAAATCGCAAAACTGATTTTTTGGTCTAAAATATTTTTTCTTATGGTTTGTTAATTTAAAGTACATGTTTGTGCAATAGACAAACGCATAAACAACGATATTTGGACCAATTTGAATTTTTTAGGAATTTTTTAAAATACCTCATTTTTGGTCATTTTTCATGATTTTCGAATTTCATGAAAAATGTAAGATATGAAGTTTTTTGAGTGTTTACCATGAAAGACATGCTAAATAAAAATTTTGGGCAAAGTTTCAATACACTAACACCTATATTGTATATTTGGGATCAAATTTTATTTTAGCAATGTTACCACAAATTTGTAATTATCCCTATGTAGTTCGTTCTGGATTTTAAGGGTTCAAACTTTGCCCAAAATTTTTATTTAGCATGTCTTTCATGGTAAACACTCAAAAAACTTCATATCTTACATTTTTCATGAAATTCGAAAATCATGAAAAATGACCAAAAATGAGGTATTTTAAAAAATTCCTAAAAAATTCAAATTGGTCCAAATATCGTTGTTTATGCGTTTGTCTATTGCACAAACATGTACTTTAAATTAACAAACCATAAGAAAAAATATTTTAGACCAAAAAATCAGTTTTGCGATTTTTTGTATTTTGGTGTTAATTTAGGTAAAAACCAGATATTTTAAGCTGGTCCCAAATGTACATACTTGATGAAAGTGGGCTGAAACTTTCCAAAAATGTTCCAAATACATTATATTTCATTATAAAAGTCACCGGAAGGCAATTCATAGTCGTTTTCCAAAGTTCTGATTTTTTGTTTATGTTGGAGATATTGATTTTGTTGAAATCGACAAAAGTAGCACAGGAAAAATTTTTTCGGATCCACCTAATTTTTCAAGATTATGGTATTTTTCGATGCCCAACTAGTTAAAGTTTATAAAAAAATATGAATGGCCGTTGCGTAAACTGAAAAAGTGAATTTTGGAGCCCAATTACCGTAATTTTAGGCCATTTTTGAACTTCTCAGGGGCATAAAACCATTAAAAAGGGTCAAATATGAATACTTTTGCATTTTCCTGACTAAACACGTATAGGGCTTTCGAATAGTATCATTTTTGGAATTTTCTGAAAAGGTAGCTTCAGAATCCAGATTCTGGGTCCAGGATTCTGAATCTCAGAATCCACCTGAAAAATGTCAAATATTATGACGAAATTCGGATTCCTGGACCAAAATTACCCTAGGAACACATTTTTAGCCAATTCTGAGAAAAAAAATTTTTCCTAATGCCAAGAAATTCTCGATTGTTACAGAAAACGTCCTATAATCACAAAGAATTGCAGACATCAACCGTACAGTATTAAAAAAATTTGCCATTAAATGCATTATTTCAAAATTTAAGAAAAGTGAAAGTGGCAATTTTTCTAATCAATAATTGCTTAATTTTTCATTGTAAAAACAGAAACTTGTAAAAAAGTTTTTTTTTTGGTAGACACCATTGCATAACTTTTTCAATCCCACAAATTTGCTAAATTCAGTTCAAACATTTTTTCAAAAAGTAAAAACAAATAAGCACAAAATTAAAATTGTACTACCTAGTTGAAACGGAAGTGGAACATTAAAAAATTAAAACGGAACTTCTTGGATTTTTTATTTTCATTAAACAAAAAACATTTCATAACACATAACTGATGTCTGCTTCAAAAATCGTCGCTTAAGCGATAATTTTGATTTCAAAAGACTTCCTTGTGTAAAAACATTAAAAAAATGAAAGAAAAAAAGTCGTCGCTTTTGATACAAAAACTATAAGCATTTCTTTTTTTTGCTCTTTTTTGTCGCCAGTTTTTCAATATTTTGTTGCATGTTTTAGTAAAATGAAATATTCAAATTTTATTATTTTAAAACAATTTTACATTTAAACTTTAGCATTACGTGTTTGCCGCAATGTAAAATGCGCAATATTAATTATTTATTCAATTTAATATCATCCCTTTTGTATAAATTGAAAAGCGTTTTTATAAATTTTTACATCAATAAAAAATAATAAAAGTTAGAATTTTAACATCATTTCTTAAATAAAGCATTCTAAAAATTTAAAATTTATTCAAAAACAACAAAATAAATGATTTGCAAAATAATTTGTAATGAAAGCTTTTTTCAATTAAAACAACTGTTTTTCGAAATGAAACTATGCAAATAATTGTATTACCTAGCAACAAATAATTGAAAAATAGAACATTTTAATTTTAATTCTTATCGAATTGTTTCGAATTCATGTTGTATTTGTGCTTTGAAATCATTTCGAAAGAAAGTTTTTGTTTAATAATATGAAAGCAAATAAGACAGATGTTTGGAAGTTATAAAAAAAATACGAAAAATCACAAAGACATTTTGAGCGTCTTTTTTTTGACATTTTACGTTTCGCAGATAAAATAAAAAGAGAAAAAATGGCACAAAACAACTTGTATGACTTCAATGTCTTTTTTTAAATATTTTATTATTTAAAAGTTTGAACTGCTTGGTTTTGCTTATATTTAAATTAGAATGCAATGGAATTTTCAACACTGTTTTGAATACCCCAAGCAACCATTAGTTAAAAGATAAATAAAATATTCGAGTTTCAAATTTATTATTTTAAAAATTTTTTACGTTTATGCTTTTTAAAAACCATTTTGAAAGAAAATGGTCAAATAAATTTGTTGATAACTCCAGCATTAATGGCTATGGAATTAATCTTCTTCAAAATATTAAAGTAAAAAAGAATATTCAACTTTTCACATAAAAATTTTATTTAAATTTAATTAAAAATGTCAATTATCATACTAAAGCCATACCAGCCATGAATGATGATTGAGACAAATATTGAACAAAAAAGAACTTCAAAATATTTTCATCAGTTTTAGGCATTTCGTTTTTAGTGAGAGAAACACGTTCTTGTAAAAAAAAAAATGTCTGGTGCAGCGCCCTTCTGCAGCAAAAATTGAAAAAGGTGTTGTTGAAGATCAAAGGAAAATGCCGGCAAAAAATAAAAAAATAATGTTTGGATCCTTCTTCTCCTTTTCACAAAAAAGGGGCAGCCATGTTGAAAAAAAAGAAAGAATTATTCGTAAACCATTTTTTTTATTATGTGTCTGCCGATTGGTGTCGAATTTAAATTTTTTAATGAAATGTTCAACTTCTTTTTATTTTTTTATTAGGTAATGTTACGTTTAAAAGTCTTTCTGACATTAAAATATACATAATTACAAAAACTTGGTAACATGGTCACATTACATTATTTATAAAAATGTGTCATCGAGATGCATCATCTCAAAATTGAAAAAATAAACATTTAGTAACAATTTTTTTAATCAATAAATATTTAATATTTAAGTTTGTGTTGCTTTTCGTTGTAAGAGAGAAAATTTACAAAGAAAACAAGAAACGAATTTTAAAAATTTTTGCAAAAGAAAATGTCTTATGAATCAAGAAATTTGCAATATTCTTCAATTAAAACTTTTTTTAAAAATTGAAAGCAAATCAGTATAAAATAAAAACTGTTTATGAAATCAATTTCATCTCTAAATAATTGAAAAGAAACTTCTTAAATTTTTAATTTTTATTCAGTCAAAAAGCATTTCAAAAGTAAAATCAATGTCTGCAAAATATTCAAAAGTCGTCGTAACTTTTCCTAAGAAAAAAAAATTTTAAAAATTGTTGAAAAAAATATTTTAAAATGAAAAGAAAACGTCAATGACCGATTTAAAAAGAAGACGAAAGCGCAGAAACAGCTTCTATTTTTAAAGAAAATACAATTTTGCTTTTGCATATTTTGATTTTTTTATTCTTAAGAGACGATATACGACAGGATTCGAAAATTGTGTTACATGAAATTTTTAAATGAAATTTTTAGTGGTCCATTCGATTAAACTAGGTGAAAAAACATTATTCTGAAAGTTTTGGGTCAATCTATCTCGTACTTTTGATTTCGGAGTAATTGAAAATTATGATATAATCAAAAATGGTAAAATTCGGGAAAAATCCAAAACTAAACCAATCAAAAAGTTATTTACCATAATTATACATATAAGTAAGGGCTTTTGGTTGCATACCAGAAAAAATTTTTATCTGACCTCTAATGTCGAAATTTCGGGTACTGTTATTTTCGACACAGAAGAAAAATTTGCATATCGAAATAGATGAAGGAAAGACATATCACACCAAATAGCCCTGTTTCTTGGCTTTCCAAAAATATAAAATTTGTTGAAATCGGTGGGGTAATTTTCGATAGCCAGTAAAAAAGGTTCGCGTGATCAATATCTCCAACATCAACCTTGGGGTAAAACTCGGGTATTGTGAAAGATATTGACATGAAGTGACTTGCACTATCAAATATCATGTTAGTAGAGTATACTGGATGAGTTTCATGACATTTAGATATGTTTTTGAAATATGCCATCAACATGAAAAAATCAAAATTTAGCAACATTAGACTTCGAAGGGAAAATCAAGGTAATTTGAGTTTTTTGTTAAAAATAAAAGAGTTAATGCTTTTAAGATATTATATAGATGTAATATAAGTAATTATAAGCAATGAATATTGATATATCGGTCATTTCTGATTTTTCCGGTGGGTTCGAAATTTACCTTATTTTTGACCATTTTTCGAGGTATCAAAACTGTATGAAATATCATACCTATCAACTTTTTTTGCCGTTTCTGATAAAATATAACATGTGTAGAATTAGTAGGTACAATTTCAACACTTGGGGATGCTGACTTTTAATTTCCCATCATTTTAAAAATCATGGTATTTTTCGTATATAAATTATCTCTAAAATCCGTGTTTTATGCATTCAAAAAGATTCAAAGCATCTCAAATTTAGTTCTAATGATTAATATTGCCAGTAAAAGCGATTTATGAACAAATTCGATGTTTATGCAAATTTTTGAAAATTCCGATTTTTTTTTAATTTTCAAATTATTGAATTTTTATAATTTTCTTTTTGTGTTCAATGATACGAAACACTGTCACTGAAATCAAAAATAACGTTTTTTTCTAATATTTCAAAGAATTACACTGATTTTAGAGATAATTTATATACGAAAAATACCATGATTTTTAAAATGATGGGAAATTAAAAGTCAGCATCCCCAAGTGTTGAAATTGTACCTACTAATTCTACACATGATAGGTATGATATTTCATACAGTTTCGATACCTCGAAAAATGGTCAAAAATAAGGTAAATTTTGAACCCACCGGAAAAATCAGAAATGACCGATATATCAATATTCATTGCTTATAATTACTTATATTACATCTATATAATATCTTAAAAGCATTAACTCTTTTATTTTTAACAAAAAACTCAAATTACCTTGATTTTCCCTTTGAAGTCTGAAGTTGCTAAATTTCAAAATTTCCTGTTGATGGCATATGTTTTTATGATATCCAAATGTCATGAAACTCACCCAGAATACTCTTACAACATGATATTTCATTGTATAAGTCACCACATGTCAATATCTTTCATCATACATGAGTTTTGCCCCAAGGTTGATGTTGGAGATATTGATCACGCGCACCTTTTTTACTGGCTATCGAAAATTACCCCACCGATTTCAACAACTTTTATATTTTTGGAAAGCCCAGAAACTGGGCTATTTGGTGTGATATGTCTTTCCTTCATCTATTTCGATATGCAAATTTTTCTTCTGTGTCGAAAATTACAAAACCTGAAATTTCCACATTAGGGGTCAAATAAAAATTTTTTGTATAGTGCAATAAATAGCCCTTATTTATCTATAAACGTTCGTTGATGGTTTTTTTAAAGTTCAAATTTCCCTAAGATCAGTTTTTTTGCGATCGGCTCGTAGACATTTTATAAAAGAAAAAAATGATCAAAACAAAACAAAACTTTCGAAACAACGAAAGAAAAAACAAAACTTTTCGTTTCATCCCATTTTTTCTATAAGGAAATTTCTTTCCTTTCTTAAAAATTTAAGCTTTTTTATCTGGAAAAATTTGTACTTTTTGAATATTTACTTTTTAGAATAAAACTGTGGCAAATTAACTTTAAATAAACGAAATGTTTCTATTATAGATTTCAAACAGAAAAAGAAAAATTCAAACAGTAATAAAATAATAAGGTCATTCTTATCACAATTGGAAACATATAATTTTATACAACAAATTCGTTTACTGTAGTATATGATAGACATTTTATTATTATGTTGTTCAAAAAATTAAAATATTTATTTTATTTGAGAAACACATTTTACTCATAAACATTAAACTTTTACTTCATGTAAGAAGGATGAGGTAATAATCATTATTTGTTTACTTTAAGTTTTAACATTTTTTTGTTTGACAATCAAAAAATTTGTTATTACATAGAAAAAAGCATTATTTCTTTTTAAATTAATGAGCATGTTTCTGGCACTATCAGTTGCCAATGTGTTTGCATCAATACATAACAAGAAAAATTTTATTAGCCAAATTTAAACATTTTTTAACAAAAACTAAAATATTGAAAACAAAACATTTCAAGGAAGAAAAAACTTTTTGTTATTTTAAGAAATGTCGAAAAATGAAAAAATAATTTTTGATTTCGTTTTCAAAGAAAAATTTGATGACTCCAAAATGTCCAATATTTCTTCATCGCAAATAACTAAAAAAAATTTGTTTACACCACTTACTTCTAAAATTTCGCATTTTTTAGATGATGTTTTTAAAAATAAACGAAAAGATGGGTTGTTTAAAAAAGACAAACACAAATGCCACATGTTTTGAAATGATCGAAAAAGAAAAAAATCGTACAGGTGTCAATATTTCGAAAGAGAATAAAATGATTTTCGATTTCTCAACTTTTTAAGGGATCTAACTTTTTACATTTTATTAATATTGCATAAATTTTCTGCAACATTTTTGGTAATGCATTCCCACGCTTCATTAAATATAATTATCATTGTTTTTTTTTTACTTTTTAAAAATATACTGCAAATATTAATTTTTTTCACAAAGAATATAAATTTTATGAATATAAAAAACACTCTTTAACAATTATTTTCCTGAAGATTGTCCATGTTTTTAAAGCTTTCTTGACTAATAATGTCTGTGTTGTTTTTCAACACTGATTTGAAGACAGATTTAAAAAGACATCATAAAATTTTTAGTTTGAACATTAAAATTAATATTTCAAACTCCCTTTCAACCTCATTTCAATTTTCTTCTTTGAATTTTGCCATATTTAAGGTAAGTGCTATATTTTAGCTTACCCCGTCCCTCATCGAAATATCCGACGTTAGATCGCGGCAATCCCAAAACACGGGATAATTAAAAAAACGCATTTTGTTAATTTTGCCAGTGCAAAAAGTAATAATGTTTTTATGTTAAAAAGCAACCAAAACAATATTCTTTCCTTTTACAAGCCATAAATGTTTTTTCTAACACTAAACAGAAAATGTGTATCGAATGTTTTTAAAATGGCTGCGATCGCGATGACAGATATTACACCAAAAGAAAACAAAAATGAAAATGCTGCAATTTTTGCTTTTAGTTTTTCTTAAAGGAAATTTTCTTTTATTCATTTTTTGAATATTTGATTTTAATAAGAAAGACTTAACATAAACGTAAAAAGATTAACAGGAAATGATGTTAAGAGATCTGTTAAAGTGATCAACATTGCAATGCTTATACTAAAATCGTTAAAAATATTTTGATTTTTTGTCTTGGATACATTTTTAATTTTTAAAATATTTATTTTTTCACTCATTATAAAGCATCAATTTTTATGACAAATTCATCAGCAGAAATATAGTAACATTTTTTGAAGTCACCTGATGACTTCAATAGAAATGTTAAACAAAAAAACATTCGATTTTTATCATTTCACAAACTTCTTCTAATCCGACTTTGACGCGTTCCCTTGAGGCACAATTAATAAATTCATTCAATAATCGAAAACCAATTTTTGCGGGTATTTGTTTTGTTTCTTTCCAAATTGCATTTAAATGTTCTTTTATCAGCATTGCCATTACCGTTGGCATTTCCAAAAGTATTGAATTCCAATAAAACAGGGTTTTCATCATTACTGGTAATTTTAAACTTCCAGTCGGGATTGATTACGATATCATCTGGGGGCATGGACATAATTTTTATGAGATCTGCAAAGAAATTAATAAGATCGATTTATTTGTTGTTTAACAATTACCGTATGCTGCACCAAACAATGATGTCACTTCGTTTGAGCAAGACACAAAAATTGGTTTTGGAGAGGCAAAATCCATAAATAAATCCTTTCCGTAGATTCCTAAATTATTCTTTAATATTCACCAAATTTACCAAATGAAATAAGTAAGTTACCATTCCAAGAACCCATAAATTTATAGCAATTTTTTTCTTCATTCCAGAGACAAATAACCGAAGAATTGTCAAAAAATCCAATAATTGGAACTTTTTTAGTTTTCTCTACTTTTAAAGTTTTTGGCATATTTTTAACTTTGTGAAGCATGACAGGTTCATGGAAGATTGTCGGATAATTGTTGATATCGACGGATAAAGTTACTTTAATTCTGTGACCTTCTTTATTAATTTCTAGGTGATTTTGTATGACTGTATTTTGACGTGTTAACTAAAACGCAGTGTTTTTTCATTAAAATTCCAAAAACAAATTTTTTTAATACTCACAAAAAAATTTTTTATGAAATCTTGAAACAATACAAGATTTTGACACTGGAAGATCTTCATGTTGTTTTATTGTTATTAACATATCATTATCATCTGGATATTTTTCAACATTTGTAATCCCAAATTTTTGTAAACATTCTGGAATAACAAAATAGTTTTTGCTGCCTTCAAGACCGTACATATGATCAACAATTTCCTTCAGGGCATGAAAGAAATACGTTTTAGTATCTTTCTCCAAAACAATCGGATTCCACTTAGACAATTTCAATTTTAATGCCGCACCTTCTGGGGTTGAAACAAAGTTTTCAGAATCTAAAAAAATTATTTTTGTTGGATTTCCTGAACCAATAATTGTTTCAAGATCATAAGTTTCACGAATGCTTCGATAATTTTTAATCACATATCCATCATCAGTTCGAGAATAAAAAACAATATCAAAATATTGCTTCATACGATATGTCTCATAAGAATAAATTTGCATAATTTCATTATCAACTGCTGAATCAACTTCTGCAGCAATTAAAATTGACATTTTGGTAATCAGTGATTTTGACATAAATCGATATGGAATTTGAAGATTTTGAAGTTTTGAAGCAAATTTATCACATAACCCATTTTCAATTTTCATAAATTCTTCATCTATATCAAAAACAATTCCTTTCACGGATGTTTTTACATATTCTGGTGGATCATCAAAATATTCCAACAATTGATAACTTGATTTTGTGTATTCAGGAACTTCTTTTCCAGTCGAAACATCAAAAAATACAAGTTCTAAGGGTTCATCCTCCCCAATATCGTAATCTCGCTCATACAAAGCTACAAAACCGATCAAATTCTTTGGCATTTTTGCTATCACTAAAAAAAGAACGAGTAAAGTTATTTTGTTTTCGCTAAAAAATGTTGGAATAAAACTTGTAATTTTTAGCTCCCAAAAATGATGAGTGCCACCCCCCGAAAATTAAGTATGGCTGGTTGTATATTAATGAGATTAGTAAAATACACAAACAACTTTTACGGTAAAAAAAAGTTTTACCAGCCTAATTTAGACGCACACTAAAAGCAAAACTAAGAGAGAAAGAGAAAATAAAAGCGAGCAAGACTCTCTCAAAATCGTACTCCAAACTACAGAAAATAAGAAATTTTCTCATGACCACAGGCGATTGTTGAAAGTTTTTGTGATTTAACTTTTAAAAACAAAAAAAACACTAATGTACGGTTTTTCAAATTCTTTTGCAAAACTCACGAAACTGTGTTTTTGTATTTGTTCAAAAGTTTCTTTTCATTAATATCAAGGCTTGTTTAATAAAGTTTTTTTAAAAAAAACCTTATTTGAAAGTTTAAAAATAGGTCAGTGAAAATCAAAATAACCTTGAGTTTTTTTTGAGTTCATTAATTTCAATCAAGCAAATTTTTATAGGGTTCATTTTTTCAACGAATAAAGCTGCGGTTTACCAAACGATTTTTGCATTTTGCTTTTGTGCAAGATTGGTCAAACAAAATATACTTTGAATAATTTAGAATTCGTTAAACGCAAAACATAAAATATCCCTTTTTTGACCATAATAAAAACAATTGAAGACATTAGTGGAGGGATATAAAAGCAGATTCTGAAAAATCAAAAAATGCATCTTCAAAGAAAACATTGAAAATGAAGTCCTTTATCATTGTTTTTATCGTTCTTGGTCTTACAGGTAACAATATTTTATTAGAGCGGTATTATATCTTAAAAAAAATTGTTTTATAGCATTTTGCACTTTTGCCGAAATCTTAGATGGTTATTACGGGCAGCGAGCTATTTGGGATTCTGATAGTACCGCAAATGGATATTACGGTTACGGTACTGGATATGGATCAAGCGGATATTCGGGATATGGTGCAGGATGGTGTTGTCAAGGAGATCAAGCATGGTACAATTATCGTTGTCGAACTGATACAAATTATTATTATTATTGTTGTTAATATTTAAAACATTATTGTATACTCAATAATTTTTGAGCAGATGTGTTACTTTTCACCGAAAAAATCCTATACAATTTTTTAACATTTTTAATAAATTGATGAATTTTAAACTTTAAAAAACACCCTGCGCTCAAAATTTCCTATCGTTCCTTGCATTTACATATTTTTGTAAAATGTTTAAATTTTACAAAAAAAGATTTTTTCATCGCAACATTTTATTCAAAATACAAAGATTTTTCAAACAAAAAAGTATATAAAATCAAGGTGATTGATAAGAAAACAAAAATTTTTGCTCTTTCCATTTTTCCAAAGATATCACTTTTCTGAATGCTTTATTCAATTTTGAAAAAATTCTTTCCATATTTTGGCCACCTACAATTAAGCTAATTTTACAAAATTTTCCACCATTTTTTAAAATAAATTCAAGTAATAAATTGGCATCAAAACCGGGTGAAACTCCATTTAAAAGCAGCAGAAATGTTTCGAGTTTATGATTAATTTTTACAGCTAACATTTTTTTCAATGTTTCTTTTGAATATTTTTCATTTAAATAAAAATACCGAAAATTTCTAACATTTGGGAGTAATTCAAGAATTGCATCAATTGGGACATGTTTTTCATTAATCGCATCAATAATTTGGGCAGTAAAGTAGAAAGTAAAACTTTCAACGGTTTTTTCAGCCACAAGTAATTCCAGTTCTTTCATACTTATTTTTGCATCACTAATAACTAAACATTTTATGGTACTTCGATAAATTTTTTTTAAATCAAAACCATATTGTTTGTCGATAACAATATCTTCATGAAGCCATATTTTTGGTGTTTTAATAATCTTTAAAAAATCACCATATTTGAAAGGGTTTACGTTTTCACATTGATATTCACAACAGCACAATTTGTAGATTGTTTTAAAGGAGGAGATCCAACGTAAATAAACTTTTTTTACAAAAATCAGGGACTTATTGGAGCTTGTTTTTTCTTTCTTTTTGTCCAGCTGCAGTGAACAAAAAAACAAGCTCCAATGAAAGGTGTTTTCGCGTCAAGAAATGCAATCAAAATTGCGTATCAAAAGTTTATTCACGATGGGTCTCGTCCTTTGAGTGCAAAATGATTCCTTCAGAAATATAAAAATGTATAATGGCAAATAACTATTTTATAAAAGGTAACAGAAAAGTTTTCAATTTTATACATAATATTTTACTATTCAAGCTGCTCTTTAAAAAAAAAAGAAAAAAAAAGTGTTTGTCGTTTGTTTTTTTGTTTGAAAGTAAAGTTGTATAAAATAAGATAAAACTAAGAAAATCATATTCCCTGCATTGTTATTACTGATAAGAAGTATGTACCCTTGGTTCTAATACAAAAGTATAAAATTGATTTTCTTTTGGAAAATTCGAATCACAAAACAAAAAAATGAATTGGATGCTTACTTTTTTCTTTATTTTTCCTTTATTTTTTTCATCTTATGCAACTTGTCCTGTTGGTACAATCGCGTCTTTCACGGATAAAACAATTTGTTATTTGTTCAATTCCACAAAACAATCGTATTTAATTGCTGAAGGAATTTGTACCCAAAGTAATGGCCATTTAGTGTCAATTCATAACATGTTTGAAAATGTATTTGTCCAGGGTAAGCTAATGTTCTCAAATAAAATGTAAAGAGTTATATGCAAATTATTATAGAACAAGCTCAACAACTTTTTACCGAAAGTGCCGAAAGCAATTTTTGGATAGGAATTACTGATTTATTGACCCCAGGAACTTGGGGATGGATTGATGGAAGTCCAGTTGATTTTGTGGATTGGGATAAAGGACAACCAGATAATATTCCTGGGCATGATTGTGGTGCTGAAAATCTGCAAGGTGGAAATTGGATTACTGATAATTGTGATAATCAAAAGCCATTTGTTTGCAAAATTATCATCCCGCAGAATACGACCAATGCACCTCCAACAACGCCAAAGTTAAACAAATGTGATGATTCATGGATATATTTCGATCGAACAAATTCATGTTACAAAGTTTTGCATAATCTTAGTTGGATAGATGCCGAAAATGCTTGTTTTTCTGAAGGTGCACATTTGACTTCAATTCACAGTTCAGAAGAAAATAATTTTATTGCTAGTAAGAATTTTGTTATAACGAAAATTCCAAAACTAGAATACTTTTATGTATTTTAGATTTAATACCCTTTTATCAAAATTGTGTTAATAATGATAACTACGTATGGTTCGGATTGTACACAATTGATAACCAACAATCGTGGCAGTGGACAGATGATTCAAAGCTGAATTTTACTTTCTGGGCAACAAGTCATCCATCGCACAACAATTTGTCTTTCTGCGGGGCTATGTCTTATGGACTTTCATGTAACTCAGCATACGGTAGTTGGTTTGATGGCTATTGTCCTGTTGCAGTTGGCTTTTCAGTTTGTAAAAAACAAGCGCAAATTTAAATGCATTTTGTTGAAATTTCCAATAATCGTTGTTCAGAAAAATATCATTTTTAACAATTAAAAACATGAAATTTCAAATCCCTTCTATATCATCAAATTTAAAACTATAATAATTTTGAAAAGAATCAAACAAAAATTGAAAGTCATGACTCACAACAAGTAAATTCTTAAAAAACGTTGACGTCACTATTCGAAGCACCAGCAAAATTTGAATAAAATTTTGAAAAAAGAAATTTTAAAAAAACTGCGCGTAAAGGATCACACATGAGAATTAAAAATATTGGACGAAAAAGATTTCCAAAATCCATAATCCAAATTGCTAAAATGAATGGGGTATCGTCGTTACTTCTTCTTCCAACAATTGTTCGAATTACGGTAATTGTCTGTAAAAGTGATTACTGTAATCTTACATTTCATGATGGCAAAGAACATGTTAAAAAACTTACCCTAACAGTTGTTAAAGCAACATCAACAAGAAAATCCCAAAATGTGATAATCAGCAATTTTTTCTCTTTTGCCATTGCTGATTTATTGTTGTTATTATTTAATCCCATATTCACAATATCTTTCATTTTAATTAAACGAAAAATTGTCCCCAAATTTAAGGAAAAGGTTAAAAATGCAGTTAATAAAATTTCAGATGTAACAATAATAGTTTGAATATGGGATGGAATCCATTTACTTCTCATCACAAATGCCACAGCTTCATCGGTAATAAAAATTACTATATTTCCAAAAAGATAATCTCCAACTAATATTAATGGAAGGACAAAACTTGTAATTATAAAAATTTTTCCATATTTTTGCCAAATCTGAAACATGTTTGTATTTTACAGTATCTTGCAAAATAATTTTTAGAAAATTTGCAGATTCGATACATTTTTTGAAGATTTTTCAATCTCGATCAATAGAAAAATTTCAGCAAATATCGTACCTTTTCATGTTTAAAAGGCAAAGTTAAACATGTTAAACGGTTTGTGGCACTTGAAAATATTAAATATCGTCGTACAAGAATAGTATAAAAATATAAAAACGATAAAATATTAAAAATATATCCTTGTTCTTTTGCAGTATAAAATCGATAGGTTAAAGGACATGCTGGTAATTTTATGTAAATCCATACAACAATATACTGTAGAATGTCCTAAACACAATTATAAATATTGCATTTAGTGATGTATCAAAACATTTAACAAAACTAAAACGAACCACAAAACCAAGGGCAGTTGAAAGGGTAAAAAAATATGAATTGTAAAGTTTGTTCCTTTTTGATGGAGTTAAAAATTGTGCCATCACAAAAATATACAATGGAAATAAAAATATACCATAAGAAATTTGAATAATTAATTGTGGTAAAGTGTACGGCATTTTTTGAGGAAACAATTTGGCAAGAGTTTCAATTTTTTATGAAAGAAATTTTAAAATTTCAAAAAATAGGACTATAACACAAAACTTTACAAACTTAAATACTCGTATTTATTAATATCACCTGTGGCATTGGAAATAAATGTTTATGAACCAATAAAAAATTTTAACAATTTTTAAAAAAGTGAGTTTGATAGGCGGTAGTTAAGTTTTAATTGTTGTTGCAAGAAAAAATGCTCGTTAAACTAGCATATTAAATTTGAGAGCCTGAACTTGTACGCCTCACAATTTTTGGGTTTAAAAAATTTTAAATTTTGTAACAAAATTACAGTTTTTTTTGTTATCCAAAAATTGCAGCAAAATTTAAAATTAAAACAAATAAAAAATTGTCAAATTTGTGACAAATAAAACTAAAGTTTTAGTAAACTCTTAAAGTGTGGGTTACTGTTTTTCGAGAAAAATGACTGTTGTTTATTTAAAATTTTATGTAAGTACCAATGTACTTTAAACACCCTGTTATTTTTTGGTTTTGTTGTTTGAATGATATGTACATAAAAGTTGTATTCAATTTAAAGAATCATTCGTTCTCAAGAGCAAACGGTTCTTTAGATTGGGCACAATACATAAGACTTGATAATTAAAAATATTTCAATCCGACCCAAATTTGTATCACCTTGTTTGAATTAGAAATTAATATTTATGAACCAATAAAAAAACTTTAACAACTTTTTAAAAAATGAATTTGATAGGCAGCAGTTAAGAATTAATTGTGGTTGTAAAAAAAACTTTTTAAAATGGTAGATTAAATTTGAGGGACCAAATTATGGGGTTTTCAAATTTGAAAAGTTTGTAACACACTCAAAAAAATGGGTGTCGAATACAACACCCATGAGTGTCGAATCCGACACCAAATCGGTGTCGAAAATTCCCTCACCAAAATTTTTTTCGACACCGGTTACGGTTATGCTCGGTTACGTTTACGACACCGAAAAATAACCTTAGGGTTTTGAATGGGTTATGCTTTGATTACGGTTAGGTTACGGTTACGATATGGTTATGTCTTGGTGTCGAAAAGTGGCACCCCCCAATAATTTTTTTGAAAAGATTTTTAATTCAGTCCTGTAATAATTTTGAATGGTTTTAAGTTATTTATTCTCCTTAAAATTTAGTTTTAAATTTTTCGAAAAAAATTATCGGGGGGTGCCACTTTTCGACACCAAGACATAACCTTCCCGTAACTGTGACCTAACCGTAACCAAAACATAACCCTTTCATAACCGTTTGGTTATGTTTTAGTTACGTTTTGGTTATGTTACCCAAAAGGTGATGTCAAAATAGTAACCGTAACCGAACCTTTGTATAACGGGCAAAAAAGTAACCAAAACGCGACACCCATTTTTTTCAGTGCAGAAATGTAAAAAGTATTTTTTGTTACCCAAAATACCACATTAATACAGAAATAAAACATTTGAAAAATTGCAATAATTTGTAAGTAATAAAATACAAGTTTTTGAGGAACATCAAATTGTACATAAGATGCTGTTTTTGTGAAAAATGACTGGTAAATAATTAAAGGTGTACTTTAAACACTATCATTGCATGACAATTTTTGTGTTTTTGTTGTTTGATTCAAAGATAAAGATAGGTTACAGTTTCAAAATTTAAGCATTTCACAAAATTGATTAATTGTGCTTAACAAGATTTTAATTATTTAATGACAAGAGAATTTTAATCAAATGAGGCGTTTTAATTTCAAAAACGAAATAAAAACTTCTCTGATTGCACATTGTTCCAACGATTTTCTTAGCACGAAAATTTATTTTCGTGGTGTGCAATTGGACCCCATGATTTTGGGGTCACAATTAATTTTTATTGTTGTTTTTATAATTCCATAATTTTTTTCATGAAAAATGCTACAAAATGAGGTACCACACATGTCATTTGGACCATTGGAAACATGTGCTATATATGGGTGACGCATACAAACCTAAAGTTTTTGAAGCCGGTTTCTACTCGATTTTTATGATTTTGGGTGCAAATGATAGCTGAGATATCAGTTATGCTGTATACGAGTCAAATTTTTGATTTATGGTCTAGTGTTAATTTGCCGGCAAAAATAGTGCAAAAACTGCTAATTTTACACCTTTTTTAATCGTTTTTTTTTTCCGTTTTTAACTTAGAACACCACTAAATATGCTCAAAATCATTAAAAAGCTCATAAAAAACTACTGGAACATCAACAAATGTGTTTACCGATGATCTGAAATTTTTTTAAAAAGCCTTGTTATACTTACGTACAAGTAAACGATGATTTTCAATTTTTTTCAAATCATTCGCAAACACATTTATTAATGTTCCAGCAGTTTTTTATGAGCTGTTTAATGATTTTGAGCATATTTAGAGGTGTCTTAAGTTAAAAACGGAAGAAAAAACGATTAAAAAAGATGTTAAATTAATCGTTTTTTCTTTTTTTCTAGACCATAAATCAAAAATTTGACTCGTATGCAGCATAACTGATATCTCAGCTATCATTTGCACCCAAAATCATAAAAATCGAGTAGAAACCGGCTTCAAAAACTTTAGGTTTGTATGCGTCACCCATATATAGCACATGTTTCCAATGGTCCAAATGACATGTGTGGTACCTCATTTTGTAGCATTTTTCATGAAAAAAATTATGGAATTATAAAAACAACAATAAAAATTAATTGTGACCCCAAAATCATGGGGTCCAATTGCACACCACGAAAATAAATTTTCGTGCTAAGAAAATCGTTGGAACAATGTGTGATTGTTTTACTAATTCTATGAAAAATTTAATTTTTTGAAAATAAATAAAATATTCAAAAACGAATGCGAAAATAAAATCGCCGGAGATAAACAAATTTTTCAATTTTGTTTTTTTCACAAATTTCATCTTGCTGTTTATTTCGAAACATAGTCACCTTTACCAAAATTTTCTAAAATGATCAAAAACAGCGAAAACATTCATTTTGGTTATTTCGAAAAAAAACTGCAGCTGTTTGCGTCAGACTTGTCGAAATAAAACTAAAATAATTGTTTTAATGTTTCGATGATTAAAAACAAAAATGTGTAATAAGAATAAAAATGAATGCTAAAATTCAAAGGTGACAGCCAATCAGCGCATTTATCAAATTCGTGTTGTGTGGCAGTATGCAAAATTTAGAAAAAAAACTAAACTGAATGTTTTAATATAGACATGCCTGCAATTGTAAACCTTTTTAAAAAATGAATTTTTTTTTTCATTTTTTTGTTTAAAAAAGGTTTTGGTATTTAAAAAATTTTTTTTATATTTAATTTTTGATACAAAAACGTTGTACTGCAAACAAAGAAAGAATACTTTTTTGAAACAGAAATAAGTTTTATTGATCCAGTTACTCTCATTAATTCAATATTAAAAAACTGTTCAATATAAGTTCCATGAAACTCATGATATATCTGTTTTTTCATTTGTTTTTCGAGCATGAAATGATTTGACAAATCTGATAGCTTTTGATCATCCGAATGTGATGGTATAATTTTATTAATCTAAAATTAAAAAATCACAAAGTTATTAAGGATTTTCGATGCGTAATTTTTAGCAAGTGCCAGGAAAAGATTTCTTCTTTCGTTGTCTGTCACTTGTGCAAAACAAAAATGATTACACTCTCTTCAAATAAAAAAGTTTTTTTGCGTCTTCTTTTTATCAGTGTTAATAATGTTAAATATCTTAATATATTTAACATTATTCAAAAAATGGCATACCAATAACAAAATCGGCGAAAACACAATACTGCCGGGTAACATGTTTTAGAATCGAGCACTTCAACGAAGTAGCTACCCTGCGCTGAATAACTCCTACCCCATTTTTGCATTTACCATTTACATAATATAATTGTTTAAGTTTAAAAAAAGGTTCTTCTCATCTCAATACTTTATTCAAAATACAACATTTTTCACCAAAAAAGTTTACAGAATTATTCAAAGGGTACAACGGGTAATTGATTGGAAATCCAGAATTTCTGTTTTTCTACAGATTTTACTTTATCTTTTGCTGCTTTCAACTTCGATAAAGTTGTTTCCTCGCCTGCTAATAAATAAATTTTACAAAATTGTTCAGCATTTTTAAGAATAAATTTAAATATCAAGTTTGCATCGAAGTCAGCAGAAATTTCATTTAAATATAGCATAAGTGTTTCAAGTTTATTATTCAGCTTTAAAGCAGTCATTTTTAACAGTGTTGCCTTCGAATATTTTTCGTCTGCAATGTAATACCAAAAACTTCGAACATTTGGTAAAAGTTGAAGAATTGCATCAATAGAGACATCTTTTTTATTAATTGGATCAATAATTTGGGCCACAAAAGAGAGAATACTGAAAATTTCAACCGTTTTTTCAGCCAAAAGTAACTCCAGTTCTTGTAATGTTATTTTTGCATGATAAATAACCAAACATTTGATGGTACTTCGATAAACTTTTTTAAAATCAAAGAAAAATTTTTTATCAATAACAATATCTTCATGAAGCCATAAATTTGGTGTGAAACCATTTGTCAAATTATGAAAATTCTTAAATTCATATTCACCACCTAAGGCTTTCCATGTAAATTTTCCAGCAATAACTAAAATTCGTTGTTTTAAATAAAAATATTTGCAAGTTTGATTAAATTTAAGCAATCCCTCGGGTGATTTTGGATTTTTTACGATGTATTTCATAATTTCATATGGAAAAGAGAAATATTGTTTACGTGGTGATTGGAATGTATAAATTTTAAGGTTTTTTGATACAACAGAAGCATAAGAAATATTTGGTTTTATTTGAGCACCACTCATTTTTGTGGGACAAGAAAATATAAAATGAATAATTGAATGGATGTGAAAAACTGAATAAAGTTTTTAGTTTTAAAGAAATTGGAGGTCATTTACATGGACAGACAAAACCAATTGTTGTCACAGGACGGCATTCTATGATTGCAAGAAATGCCATTGATTGTTTTTAATACAATTTTTTAACTACCCCATATATAGTTAATAGAGACAACAGAACTCATACAGTCGAACCTGGTAAAAACGCCTCTCAAGGGACCATGAAAAAAGGCATAATAAAGGGAAAGACATTATGAACGACTTGTAAATAATGAGGACCGATTAAGAAGGGACTCTATATACACAAACTTGATTTTTGCTGTTGGTTTATAAGTAACTACTGTAGTTTTTTGAACAATAATATCTTTTAAGTTAAACGTGATGCTTGGGTACAATGAAACCTGATAGTTATTGTTGAAAAACTTTTTAATTAAAATGCGTGATTGTGACGGACAAACATTGGGTTTTGGTAGCCGAAAATATAAATCTGATAAAATTTATGTGAAAGATTTTGAGACAAAAAATGCTTTCAATTTATTTATTTTTTGGAAATGCTTGAAAATGAAATTGGAAATGATTATGATACTCCTATTTTATCATCGTAGTGATACACCATTGATCTTTTTGTTGTTTTTTAGAAATAATTACATTTTATTATTGTTTTATTTCTAAAAAATGTTTGTTCAAACCATTTCTTTTTTTTATCGTTAATGATTTTCGTTAGAATCGAAAGTTTAAAAGTGCATTTTTGGTGTTCTTTGAGATGGTGTGACTAATGTTTGGGTGTGTTTTGATTATGTAAGTATTAGTTTCTTCATTTTTGGCGATGATTATTTCGTTTTTTTGACTAAAATGACGTACTTTTGATCAAAATTGTCATCCATTTTTATGTTTGCTGATAAAAAAAATTATTGCACCCAGACATTCTCCGCCATGCTGAAACTATAAAAAGAATGACAATGATAAGGTTATCCCAATTTCTTCTTTTATTACTTGTGACACATTCATCGATTTTTGTTATTTCATTGTTTCTACTTAAAAAGGCTATTTAAAGCTTCTTTTTTAAATTTATTTGGACCAAAAAAATCAAATTTTCTTTAAAAAATGAATAACTTTATTTTTACATTTGCTTTTATTTGTTTTGTATTTCCTACAGTAACCTGTTTATCGTGTAACAAAAATTCAACAACAGATCCAAGTGGAATCGAAGTTGTAGAATGTGATGCTCCATATTGTTATGTTATGGGGGTCATGTCTGGTAGTGATTATACCCTCAATTATGTTGAATTAGAAGGATGTGAAACCGAAATTCTTCAAAATCCAACTTTATCAATCTTTAATTTAACATGCAAAGTTTGTTTTAATTTATGCAAATTTTTGATTAATGAAATTTTTTAAGGATCAATTGCAAAGTGGTAATACAACTTTAATAGGCATTCCATTTTATGGTATGTTGTATTGTTGTAAAGAAGATAAATGTAACACTGAAATTCCTGGATTTACACTTCCACCTAAGCCTTCACCAACAACATCAACAACCACAACCACAACAACCACACCAAGTCCATCAACATCAATAAGTCCATCGTCAAGTACAAAGTAAAATAATATTTGGTTTCTTAATATTAATAATTAACTTGGAAATTTCAGTGATGGAATCAAAATGCTTCCAAATCAATTCTTCTTTGCATTTTTATTATCCATTTTTATGGTTACGAAAGTACTGTAAACCTGAAAAGTGTAAGAAATGCCATTTCTGTAATTACTGTAATTTCTTCCTTCTCGACCATGTTTTAAACACTTTTTTATTTACTGTCATATTTTAAATGAATAATATTGCTTTAAAAAGTTAAAGTAAACCTGAAAGTCTTTAATGTTGCATTTTTTATTCAAATGTGTACTCTGTCTTTTTATCACAATGATAAAAAACGAAAAACAAACTTTGGGAAATGGATCCCAAACATTTTTTTTGCTCCTTCATACAGCTAAAATCAAATACAAAAAGGCCCAAATAATTTTTTATTCCCTAAAACCAGCAAAGTTTATCATTTTACGCTGAGGTTATTTAAAAATTTGCTCTACTTTTGGATCGCTTTTGTGTGTCTAACTAGCACATTTAAATAAGGGGATTCATTTTTATTTGATTTTAGATTTTAAATTAATAAATATGCAAATCTTTTGGTTAAACAATTAACTATACGTAGCAGAAGTTTAAAAAAAATCCGAAACATAGTTGAAGTTAGGTCATGTTTCCAGTATTTATAAAAATGTGTTCCTACTTTTTTTCTGCAAATGCTTAAAAAAATAAAAACAACAGTTTTCTTCGTAATAATTTTTTGCATAACTTTTTTCTTCACTGAATTTTTAATTTTAAAGATGGTGACAGCTATTTTTTAACCATCAAAAACTTTAACAAAAATATTGATTTGAAAATGTCAAAAGAAAGAATTAGCGCAGAAATAAAAAATAGAAGAAAAGTCGGCCATTTGCAAGAGAAAATAGACGAAGAAAGTCTGGTTTAAATATTATTTGGTGCTTTTGTTTGAATATTTTGTTAAAAATTTAATTGAATTGAAACACTGATACCATTTATAAACAACATCATACATCTATATAAAAATAAAAGTTCTTAATAAATAATTTAATGAGTGATCAGGCATAATAAATTTAAAAAATAGATAAATTCATATACGAATATTTATGTCACTTAATTATATTTTTCAATTGGTGGCAATTGAAAATTCCTATTTAGGATTTTTAAAGCTTCAGGAGTAAACAGAAGATGATTCGCAGACAAAAAGCATTGAAAAACAATACAAAAAAGGATCGAAATAAAAATTCAGCGCATCCCCCTGTAACCAGAAAAATTAAGAAAACATCTCCAATGACAACGGATATCTAAAAATGCCGTTTTGAATTTCAATTGCACAAAAAAGTGGCAAAACGGCACTTTTGGCCAAAAAGACTTTGGATCTGAGCTTGTTAAGCATAGTCGAAAACATGGGTAAAGTTTCAAAAAGATTCATTTTTTACTGTGCGAGGCTTTTTTCATATTGGGGTAAATCAATTAATTGTTTTCAGTATTTATCGTACTAAATTTTTCACAACTTAATGTGCTCATTTTCCATAGTAAAAACTTTGATGTATCTTAAAGAAGAACATTATAATCGTTGTCACACCTTTTTATGCAATATAAGCCTTTTTAAAATCAGTCATTTTAATGTTTTTCTACCATTTCTTCTTCTAATAAATCTTCTGATGTTGAGAGTTTTGTGTTGTTGTAAATAAAAATAAGCTCTGATCAGTGATACACTGCACTGCTTGCAACAACTTGGTTATGCTTACGATTGATGAACCGTTGGAAGCTAAGATCTTTAGTGATATTGCTGTATCAGATTATTTGACCGTTTGTATCTCTGAAAATGGAACTCTTGAAGTTATTTTTCCTTGGACAATTGACCTTACTTTTTATACCTTATTTGATGGTGCTAACGGTACTGAAGATACTGAAATAGAGTGGTAAATCTTTTTGTTTGTTTGGATAAAAATTGATAATTTTGTAGGTCTAATAAAACACAGATTAGGGATTTTGCTATCATCAAATCAGAATCCGGATGCTTCACTGTTTTCAACAGCGGTGACAACATAGAATTAAACATTATCCTTTTTCGATGGAAAAAAGCGCAAATAATTAATTGTAATAATGATGCTTTGTTTGTTCTGCCATCGTGTAAGCCTAAACTTGTTCAAGCCAAATTTTTTAATTTTAAAGTTTAAGATGGTGGTGTCTCTCCTACTCCCGAGGTTAGTGCATCTATAGATGGACCCTGTAAATGCGTCATAATTGCATCACCTGCTGAACTACCTTGTATTGTATTTTCATTTATTAGGCCCTTTCCAAACGAATACTGTAAATTTCAAAGTCCTTTAAGTAAAAGTACATGGTTCCCAGCATAGTGAGATTCTAACGCAAACAAAAGTGTTAGTATTTTCTTTTCAGCAATGCCAATGACGCTTTAATATATTCTCCTGCAATTATCATTGAAATTCCCGCAAATTCTACAATAGATTTCTGGGCTCAAAATGTTTGGATATGGCAGAGTTTAGATTTTACAGGTGATATACCAACGGCTGAAATGTCTCCAGGTTTTAATGGCATGAAGCAAGTAAACTATTCACAACCTCTCATTCAAATGCATTCTGTAAATGTAAGCATAATGAGCATAAATTTTTATTTAAAAACAATCAGTGGTGAGGAGCGTTTAATTATATACAGTGACATGGATCGTGCAAATTATACGTAAGAGTTCTTTAGAAAACCCCCTTGAACAAAATTGTAACCTTTCAGTTTTACAAGTGTGGACAGTGGCAAAAATGTTTCCATTGCTGGATCATCTATGATTATTTACAATTATGAAGTAAATCCCTTAAATGATTATTTTTTCATAGAATATACAGCTTCAACAAACATGCTTCCAACAACTTTCCCAACAACATTGTCAACTACTACCCCGGAATCAACTACGGATTCGTCAAGTAATCCAACAAGTGTCGAACCTTTTACGATAAATGAAATGACCAGTACATCATATGACAAATCAACTTTTAAATTTAATATTTATTCAACTACCTCATTCAATGGAGGCAGTCCTAAAATGTCAACAAAAAATATCATGATTTTGTCTATTTATTTTATCTTGAATTATCGTTTCCAATAGTGATAACATTTCAAAAATATTACAGATGTACTATTAATGTAACTTATAAAAAACATTTATGATTGTTACAAGAGGAGACCGACCACAAATAAATTTTCTTCTCTTTCATTCATTGGAGGTCCCAACACGAAAATTTGAAAAATTCCAAACAATTTTTTTTTCGAGAATGAACACAAAAATGTTGAAACTCAGCTTCTATCCAACAATTTTTTAAACTTCAAACCATTTCGAAATCAGAAAAAATATATATGAAAGAAAATTTCATTAGAATTATTCAATTTGGAATTTTTAAAATTTTTCTGCCGGGACCTCCATTGAATGAAAGGGAAGACAATTTATTTGTTGTCGGTCTCCTCCTTTAAATTATAATTTGTAAAAAAAAGATTACACTTATTCTTAAGATGTATTTTTTATATTACAGTATCATTTAAAGCTTCAACAAATATTAAAACTCCATTATTGTCTTCGTAGATACTATAATTTGCAGCAAGGCTAATATTAGAGTATCCAAACATCACAACTTCATTTTTAAAAGTAAAATAGTCATTGACTTGCTTAAATCTAAAAGTGCAATTGTTTTTTTTTACACAAAAATGCTTTTCTTACTTATGCTCTTTTCCTGTTGAATTTACTCTCATTGAAACTTCCAATCGTTTTGGTAAATTTAAATATTTTGCAGTAAATTTTACAGTAACATTTTCAATGATATATGTTTGATGCACAGGATATTCACAAAATATTTTTTCTTTGCTCACTCCATAACAAGCAGTTGTGGCAACAGATCGATAAGGAAATTGTGAAATTCTCACTGAAGTACTGCTATATATATAAGCATCCGATTCACTTACAATCTTTTGAAAAGGCAAATACGAAATAACCATAAAGACAGATGAATTCTTCGGAATTTCAATTGTATAAAGGTTGGAGGCTAATACAATATCGTGCCAAGAATCATGTGTCTTAGAGCTGGAAAAGTTTTAAAACTATCTCATAGTAATATTTTAAAAAATTACTTGAATGTAAACAAAATTTTGCTTTGATTACCCCCTACAAAAACTGTGACATTTTCGGATTTTGAAGTCGTCCACACTTTTGTCATAGTAGATACTGTAGATGATAATTCATCTATTTGGATCATATGTGTGATTGAACAAGGTTCATTTGGAGTCGAGATAGTCGAAATGATAACATCTTCAAAAATTTGGACATTGGGAATCAATGAATTAATAGCCTAAAAATCAATAATTTAAAAAAATTAAGAAAATCATAAAACTTACATTTTGTTGAAAAACTTTGGTATCAAAAAGACAATTCCTTTTTGTTTCTACAAATTGATCTGCTCAGTTATGTAATCTATATGTGGGACAAAAAATTTTAAAGCTGGTTTAGGAAAAGGAGAAATTTATGCAAATTTTTCTGCATTAAAAGTAAAAAGATACGAAAGCATTTTTCGCTAAAACCCAAGTATCATAGTTGAGCTTCGAAATTAAGCGTATCCATCTTTTAAGGTCCTTAAACTTACTTAGCAGTTGTAAACCAACATAAGGATATCCTGTATCCAAATCTTGCGGACGCGTAGGAGGATCATAAAATTTTTATAATTCTTAATTGTACAAGTATACAAAAAATCATCTAAAGGATACCCAAATTTATCTTTTGTATTGCCACTGAAACGTAACTGTAATTCATAAATTGTTTTTTTTTTGGATTTACCATGTCTCATTTAATTGCACAGTCAAGTTCTTATTATTGAACAAATAAACATCACCATAATAAGAACGATGAATTTCAACTGTGTAATTGTTAAATTTCTGAAAAATTTTCAGTTTATTATTTAAGGTTTACTTAATTTACCATTTCGTCCGATATCTCAACATATGTTAATGGATGAATTGACGTGTCAATAACAAAACTAGGATTACTGAATGAAAGCAGAATTTGGTGGGATATTGAAGGCACTAAAAAACCAAAAGAACTTTTGGAAATAGTAAATACTAATTTTAGTAGAAAAAACTAGAATCTACTTTCAAAATTTAAATTATTAAAAAACAAGGTTCGAGGTTGAAGGTGGTCCCAATGAAATGTTTTGGCTTTTAACACATTCTTGTTGGCAGAATTTAAAAAAACGTACTGGTTTCTAAAACATAAATCGTAAAATGTTTTTAAGAACATTAATTTAGATAGGTGCCTTTTGTATGCAGTTGAAAAAAATGTTTCATACACTAATATGTCATTGGAGAAAATTTGAAAATAATCCAATGTTGTGATACGTGTGGCAGAAAACATGTTCATTTCAAATAAAGTATAGTTATTTGTACAAGATTCAATCTAAAGATTAATAAGATACTGGTAAAAATTGAATTTCTATCAGGGGCAACAAAATGAAAAGCATAAAAATATGTTGGGGATGGGATAGGGTTATTAAAATTTTAGAAAATCGATCAAATTTTATTGGGTTTTTGAGACAAAGAAAATAAAAAAAACACTGACAATAATTTCACATTCAAGATTACTGCAGTAAGTATCGTCACCATCAACAAGATATTCACCACCAGGACATGTAATTACTTTGGTACAGTTGCATACTAAAAATAATCACATATTTTAATACTGCAGTACTGTTTTAAGTGGCTGAAAATTTTGAAATTTTTCTGTTTTTTATGTACGAAATTCGAATCTCCTTTTTTCGGTTGCCCTGTACCTATTACCAATAACATCAAAACCAATATCAAAACCAAATCCAGGAATACTTCCATCACTGACAAAATTCCATATAATGGTTTTGTTATTCGGATATGGAGTTAACATAAAATGTTTATCATCTGCATTCGGACTAAAGTAAAATGTCAAAAAAGAAAAATAAGTTGAATTCATTATTACTCTAATTTTATCAATTTGTTATCAATATCATAATACCCAATATAATCTGCTATATCCCCCAAATTCATGATATATGAAACAAGGATTTCAGTATTAGGCATAATAGATAATTCCATTGTGCAAATTTGATTATTTCCATAAAACCCAAATTCTGGATGTAAACTCCATTTTTGTGCAGAACCGAAACAACTTCCATTTGTTTTTTCAAGTTTGTTTTGAACAATGGATATAATTCCAAGAAATTTTAAATTTGGCTGAGAATTGTTCAAGAAAATTTGAATAAATGTGTCACTATTGTAGATGGGATGATTCAGTTTAATCGAGTTTTCACTAAAAAATTCATTTAACTTTTTTGATTTTGAAGTGTGAAAAAGCAGACTAATCAAAAATGCATAGTTTACGACCCGAAATTTTACCCGAAATGTCCTTTTTTTGAATTTTAAACCAGAATATATTTTCATGACCAAATTTTCAGACCGGATGGATCGGATCAAACTGCCTTTTATTATATTAATTTGAAGACCTTACTTGACTAAAATCTGAGTTCGATTTTTAATGATTAAATGACTTTGACTGCCTTCTTCAAAAACTTCAATTATAATTTTAAAGCCATAACCTTCAGGGGCTTTAAATTGCCATCTGCATGGATGTGAACTTGCATGGGTTCCATTAAAAGTATTATTAATATATAAAACTTGACTTTCATCTGTAAACAAAAAAGGTTCATCTCGACTGACAGATTCAAGCAAGCAACTATCATTCCATTGATCAAATACAATTGATCCTTCAAGATATTGAACATTAACATGATTTTCTATTTGAGTGGTTGAAAATTTGGATGTATTTAATAGCAAAAATGTTGCTGGATTATAATATCCTCTCCAAGCTCTATAAGTAACATAACATCGAACATTCTAAAAAATAAATTGAAATATAACTGATTAGTCTTGATTCATTTGGGTCATCTCTTGATTTTAATGGGAAAACTTGATCATGAAAAATCAAAATTTGCATATAAAATCGAGACTTTTTCGAGACTTCTCAAAGCCCTGATTTTGGTCATTCAGTCAAGTTTTTTAATAAAATACAAAAGTGTACCTCGACTGTAGAAACAAAGGTAATTTCGCAATTATATTTATCCGAATCATTGAGTAAATTAAGACTATCAAAAAATGCTATTTCATTAGGAGGCAATTGAATAGTATAAGAATCAGAGGTGCAATTATATTTTGTTGAAGATACCGTTAAAATGAAACTTAGGAATAAAATAAAATATTTCATTTTTTCTTAAAAGCAAAGAAATTCTTGAAAACAAAACAAACTGTGCTTTTTGTAGTTAAAAAGTGAAAACGAAAAGTGCAAAAAACATCAACAATAAGCCTTTCTTATCACACCCAAACACACTTCAACAATTTTAATCCTTTGGTAATTTTTCTGTTTTTACATCAATAAATCCCCTGCCAAACCTACATTTAAATTGTGAGAACTTTCGGCTATTCTTGATAGAAGATTATCATTTACATGAAAATTTAAATCTGATTGTTGCTAAGTAAATTTTTGAGCTACAAATATTCTATATAAAAAATTTAAACGAAATATATTCAAAAAACGTATTCTTTCAAGCTTTAAAAAATGAAAGACATCTGTCGCAATAACTTCAATTTTGACTTTTCAAAAAAACATTCGTCACAGCAAATCATAGAAAAAATGAATTTTTTGCTGTGACACTTTTTTCAGCTTAGTTTGATATGAAGTTGTTCAAAAAAAACAGACCATGTTCAATATTTTTCGAATAATTTTTGATTTTCACTTTGAATTTTTTGTTGAGTTTTATGGCATTTTTATTTTCATTCTGCCAGCATCGATAAACCTAATCATAAATAAACCTAATAAAATTGAAGGAACGCTTCTGAACAAAAAAAAATAATCCTTCTGTACTTGATTGATTGTTTAAAATTTTGTTATTTTAAACTATCATAGTTTTTATTAATAAAAACTGCAAGCATATGCAGATTACTGTTTTATTATTACCCAATAACTTATGTTTCACAAGAATAGTTGTGTTTTTGTCTTGTTTTGAATATCTCAAATTTGTTAACTGAAAAAATGTAGTTTCGAATTTGTTATTCTTATTTTTCTTTTTAATTTAATATTTCAACGTTTACAATTGATAAAAAAATGGTGCCTTTGCAAAAATCTGCGATATTTTGCAAACGAAAAGAGATGCTCGTTTCCAAATGCCATTTTTACAGCACTAACATTTTTCAAAGTGTTGTAACATTTACGACTTTAAAGGTTTTGAAAAAAAGAGATATGTGTAAAACGAAAAGAAATTTTCGAAAAAGAAAAAAATGAATGTCTGGGAAAAAATTTGTTTGGACATAAACAAGTGTGAAATAAGTTTAGCGTTCTTTTTTTAAATTTCTGATGTCTCATTTGAATATTTTAGTTTTTTTAAAATCATAATGTTGCAATTTAAATTGCACGGTTTTTGAAATAATATAGAAATAAAGATAAAGTAGAGTTATGCTACAGTTTTGCAAATTAATTGGAGCACATTAAAAATGAAATTTGTAATTCTGTAAAACACAAAACATGCTTAAAATTGCACTTTCATAATCATGACAAAACATTCATAGCTAAATATTATTTTTTACAAAAAAAAATGTTTTTACAACTGCTGAAAATTTAACATTCAAATTTTTTGATTTTTATAGTTTATTCGTATTTATTTAACGTTGTTTGCGTATTTCTAAATTACAAAATGAGTCTTTATTTTATTCCATAAACTTTTTTTTCTTACAATACTGTAATCAAAGAAAATATAACTTGTTGCTCAGTTTTTAAAAACAAATAGAAATTTTCAAATCTGAAAAAAAAAGTGTAACATCGAAAAATAAGAGCTATCAAAAAACACCAAAAAACAATCAATTTTAGAAGTTCATCATTTTTACACAACAATGGACAAATATTGGGGAAAAATCATTTTATAGTTTTAATAAACACCAGATTATGCAAATTTTAATTGATTGAAGGTCTTTTTTGTTAGAAATATATAAAAATGAACTTTTAAACTATTTTCCATTTGTTTTTTCTGTTTTTCTGTTAAAAACTGGCCATTTTTTAACTTTAATAATATTTAGGTTTATTTTATAGTAAAGGTTTTTAAATAATTAAATAAATTCAATATCGAAGAGTTACAAAAAACTGAATCATTTCTGATGATTCAAAAAAAACTTTAAATCATCGAAAATTTTCCAACATTCTTTTTAACGAAAACAATGTTGGGATTTGTTTGTGGAAAAAGTTCTGATTGATTAGTTTTTTACTATAAATAGCCAAAAAATGAAACTTTTTTAAAATAAAAAAATATTTTCCGCTGAAGATGCGGTTAAAATTTTGGAAAAAATGTTGTTTGCCATATTTCGAAAGATGACTTTTCTGTCTATAGCACTGCATTTGAAAAGACTGTCCATTGTGCAAGAGAAAATAGCGCAGACGAACTTGCGCTAAATTTTTTGATCTTAATCAGGAACCGAAACGGCGACAAAAAAATTATTGAATGCATTTTCAGCTTCAAAAGTCGAGTGCTTGCTTTTGAATATTTTAATTCTATTTTTATTAAACCGTTAGATGAAGGTTTTTTTTAAATCAACGAGGAAATAATTAATCTTTTGTACATTGCCTCAAATAAAGGATATAATGGCATAAACCATTAATAATAATTTTGTATATTCGCAGAGCAATTTTGAAAGCCCAAAAATGAAGCAGCCGACACCGTTTGGCTTTTTGATTATTAACAGTTTTACATTTGTTATTTTCTATATTATTGTTGCAGTTTTTTATTTTTGTTTAGTTTTCAATAATAGTAAAAGGATAAATATGGTATTTCTTGATTAAATTATGGTAAATTTCAAACCCTAACAGAAAACGTAGTTCAATAAAACAAACAACGGAACAAAAATTTTTTAAAAATTTCATTGTGTTTTTTAAAAAATAAAGAGGAGATGCCAGTTTTAAAAAAGATTCACACAAAAATATAGTTTATTATCAGACAAGGATAAATAATTTCGCCCCTGTCTTTATGCTCATTTTTCCATTTTTGAACTATCAAAATAATATTTTTTTCTTTGCATAATTCGTGATATTTTGAAAACAAAAAGATATGCTCGTTTTGAAATGCCATTTTTCCAGCGCTAAAATTTAAAAAATAAAAGAGAAAAGTGTTGTAACATTTATGATTTGAAGGAAAAAAGATCAATGTCTGGGAAAACAGAAAGAAAAAATTGCACAAAATATTTTACGTTATTTTCATTTTGTAAATATTTCTTGCAACTTTCACAGTGAACAAAACAAAAAGAGTAACTTTAATTTTAATTTTCATGATGCAGAATGCACAGAATGTCTTTAATATATTTCCGCTGACAATATTAATGTAAAAAAGAATATTTAACTTTTCATCGTTGTGAAATTTTAATTTTACTGGAAATATTATTTATGGGTCGTAAATTCATGACGGAGACAATTATTGTACAAAAAAGAACTTCAAAATATTTTCATTTGTTTCAGACATTTTGTTTTTATGTGAGAGAAACACGTTTATTTGAGACATTTTTTTAGAAAGGAAGAAAATAATTTTTGTTTTGAAAATGTGTATTCTTTTGTATGAAAAGAAATGCAACGTTGTCGCCAGTGTGATAAATTTTGTATTTTTTGTGATTTTTTGGGGTTTGAATATTTTGTTGAAATGTTTTGTTTCTAATAAATTTTTGTACTTGAAATAATTACTGATTTTTCCTTTTCTTATCAGAGTACTGCAACTCCATATTCCATCAGGACATTATTAATAATAGAAATTTGTAATTCTACTAAACACATTTTTTGAATAAAATGAAGATTTTTATCACCGTTGCAAAACTGTGTAAAAAGTTAAATATCATTCAACAAGCTATTATCTACAAAATTTAATTCCATTTTTCTGTCAGTTTTTCATCGGTGTTTAACTTTTGTTTTTGAATTTTTAAAAATTCAAAAACAGTGCCACAAAAAAGTAATAAGAAATTTTGATGAAGATCATAGAAAAGTGCTGGCAGCAGCATCAACGATGTTTGAAAAGACAATATTTGCATCCTTTTTTTAAACAAAAAAGATAGATACAGCATTTAACAAATTATTCGAAAGAAGCAAATCGATGATTTACAAAATGATTTGTAATGAAAGTTTTTGTCAATCAAAACAATATACATTGAAAGTGACAGTGTGCAAAGAACTATATCAAACAGCAATAAATAATTGAAAAATAAAATGCTTGCATTTCAATTCTGTTCGAATTGTTTAAAACTGATGTTTCAGTCACTCTTTTAAAATATTTCGAAAGAAAGTTTTCGTAATTTAATTTGAAAACTAAAAAAGACAGATGTGTGGAAGTTTTAAAAAAATACAAAAAGCCACAAAAACATTTTGAGCGACTGCTTTTTTCTGACATGTCAAGTGCACTTTACGTTTCGTAGATAAAATAAAAAATGAGAAAACGACACAAAACAACTTTGTATGACTATTTTTGAATATTTTATTATTTTAAAGTTTGAACTGAACTGCTTGGTTTTGTTTATATATTTAAATTATCAGGGTGTTCCATAAGTTCTGTCGCACCAGTTTTTCCTTCGGCAAATCTGACTGAAGGCTCCAAAAAATCTGAAATTTTGCATGGAGATAGCCTAAGGGGTTATACAAACGGTGTAACATCGATTTTTCTGATATCTAGAGTTTTCATGGAATTTTGAGGAATTTTCGCGGCGAGATCCGGAATTTTCGAGTTTCTTGTGGAACGAGCTCTGGTAAAAATCGAATATGAGTGTTTTAGGGGTCAAAATGGCCTGCGGGGATAGCCAAGACATTGATCTTACCGAATTTAAGGATTTTGGAATTTTTAGGAATTTTCTGGAATTTTTGTGGAATTTTCAATATCAAAGTACTGTAGCACAACGAAACACAACGATTTTCGATGAAAATTTTTTCTGGAACGTCGTAATGTCAATGGAATTGATAGAAAATATCATTCAGTCATTTCTTCAACCAATAATATGAAAAATAAGGCTTAAAAATGTCTTTACAGATTTTTTAACCTTCATGAAAAGGTTATGGTGCGAAAGATTTTTGCATAATTATGCAAATTTGTCGATTTCGAAGCATTTGAAGTGAGTGAACCTACCGTAACCTTTTCATGAAGGTTAAAAAATCTGTAAAAATGTATTTATTCCTTCCGATTAATACTATTGTGTTCAAAGATCATTGAAAAATATGTTCTTTATTATTTCCGATGATTTTATTGTCTTTTGGAAAAAAATTCTATGAAATTCCTTGACTTACCTTCACTTACAGTAACCCATTCTTAAAAATTCCACAAAAATTCCAGAAAATTCCTAAAAATTCCAAAATCCTTAAATTCGGTAAGATCAATGTCTTGGCTATCCCCGCAGGCCATTTTGACCCCTAAAACACTCATATTCGATTTTTACCAGAGCTCGTTCCACAAGAAACTCGAAAATTCCGGATCTCGCCGCGAAAATTCCTCAGAATTCCATGAAAACTCTAGATATCAGAAAAATCGATGTTACACCGTTTGTATAACCCCTTAGGCTATCTCCATGCAAAATTTCAGATTTTTTGGAGCCTTCAGCCAGATTTGCCGAAGGAAAAACTGGTGCGACAGAACTTATGGAACACCCTGATAGAATGAAATGGAATTTTCAAAACAGTTTCGAATACCCTAAAATTCCATTTCAAAATCAATAATTATACTTAAAGTAATTATTGATTTTGCTTATTCTTATCATTGCTCTGAGAAATGCGAATCCATCTGTCATACACATTAATAATAAAATTTGTAATTTTTTAAAACTCCATTCTTATTTTTGATTAAGTGAACATGTTTATCATTCATCGCTGCGAAACACTGTAAAAAGATAGTTAAATATCATTTTATACCGAAAAAACCACTGTCACGATTTACTATTTTTGTATTCATCAACAATAATATTATCTCTTAAATTTCGTTTCATTTTTGGTGCTATGTTTTTAAAAATTTTTTTTATCGATGTTACACTTTTGATTTTGAATTTTAAAAAAAGATATTTGGATGCAGCATAAAAATGAAAAGGATTTTGTTGAAGATCAAAGGAAAATGCCGACTATCAACGATGTTTGAAAAAAGGATGTTTGGATCCGTCTTCTTTTTTTACAAAAAGGGACATCCATTTTGAAAAAAAAGAAAGAATTATTCGTAATCCATTTCTTTTTTTATGTGTCTGCCGATTGGTGTCGAATTTGAATTTTTTAATGAAATGTTCAATTTCTTTTTATTTATTTATTAGGTACGTTTAAAATTCTTTCTGACATTAAAATATACATAATTACAAAAACTTGGTAACATGGTCACATTACATTATTTATAAAAATGTGTCATAAAATGCATCATCTCAAAATTGAAAAAATAAACATTTAGTAACGATTTTTTAAATCAATAATTAATTAATATTTTATTGTATTATGATTGTTAAATTAAATTTTTTTAAATTTTTGCAAAAGAAAATGTCTTATAAATCAAGAAATATGCAAAATTCTTCAATTAAAACATTTTTTAAAATCGAAAGCAAATCAGTATAAAAAAAACTGTTAATGAAATAAATTTCATCTCTAAATAATTGAAAAGAAACTTCTTAAATTTTTAATTTTTATTCAGTCAAAAAGCATTCCAAAACCAAAATCAATGTCTGCAAAATATTCAAAAGTCGTCGTAACTGATTTCCTTAGAAAAAAAAATTTAAAAATCATTGAACAAAATATTTCAAAATCAAAAGAAAACGTCAATGACCCATTTAAAAAGAAGACGAAAGCGCAGAAACTGCTGCTGTTTTAAAAAAAACAATCTAGCTTTTGAATATTTTTATTTTTCAATTTTTAAAACGTTTGATGAAAGTTTTTTAAAAAAATACGAGGAATTAATCTTTTCTACTTGGTTTACTGTATAATATATTCAGACAATATTAAAAAGTTATTGTTTGCTATTTACTCGTGCTCACTTTGAACTAATGCTGTGCACAAAATAATAAGCATAAATAACTTTTTTTGAATCAAAACATTTTGCCTCATTCGTTAAAACATCTGAGATTCTGTGATTGCAAAATGCAACTTCAAATTTGCTTGTCTTCTTATTATGTTTATTTCAATGCTTACAATTAACAAAAAATGAAACTTTTAATATTTTTCAAAATTTTTATAAAAATGATTGAAAAATATAAGGTTTTTAAAGTTTTGAAAGAAAGTAAGATTTATCGGAAACGAAAAGAACTTTCGACACAGAAAAAAGGCGAATGTCCCTGAATAAAGAAATAAACAAGTGCAAATAAGTTAAGCGCATTTCTTCATTTTTTTGATGTCTCATTTGAATATTTTAGTTTTGTAAATACTGTAAATATTTATTTCAACTTTTAAACCAAAAGAAACAATAACATAAATTTTAACTTTAATTCAAAAGTTACGCGCAATATTAATGTCGTATTTATGTTTTATTTTTTATCATTGACTACAATTAATTGGAAAAAATGTTATCCTACATGTCTTGAGTATTTTAATTAAAAAAACAAATAAGAATTTCGAAACATTTTCAACCCTTTCAGACATTTGGTTTTTTGCGAAAGAAAACATTTATGCAAAACAATTTTTTGAAAGAAGTTAGTTTTCGGTTTGAACATTTATATTTTATATTTTTTCAAAAAGCATTACAACGATGACAAATGTGCAAATGTGACAAATTTTGTCTTTTTATTGGTTATTTTTGAAAGAAATGTTTGAATATTTTATCGAAATGACTTATTTTTTTGCTAATTGACAATACTTAAAGATATTTGTTAATCAACGTAAAGTAGCGTAATACAAAACTCACCTTTTACCCAAAATCAACCATTAAAAATGTAATTTGTAATTCGTTAAAACTCAAAACACGAATAAAATGAACACATTTTTCAAAATTGCAAAACAATGATAGTTAATATTATTTTTTACAAAAATAATTTTTACAACTGTTGTCGAAAACTAATCAATTTTAGCATTCTAATTTTATGGATTTTGATAATAATTTGTTCATTAAGAATTTAATTAAAGAAAATTTTTTTTTCTCACTTTTACAAAAAATAAAAAGCAGTTTTAATTGTTGCAAAAACTAGAAACGAATAAAAATCCATCAAAAAAACAAAAAAACAATCAATTTCAGAAGTTCATCATTTTTACACAACAATGGACAAATATTGTGCAAAAAACACTAAATAAGTTTAATAAATACCAGATTATGCAAATTTCAATTGATTGATGGTCCTTTTTTGATAGAAATATAAAAAATGAACTTTTACACTATTTTCCGTTTGTTTTTTCTGTCCTTATTATAAACTAGACTGGCCATTTTTCAACTTTAATAATATTCAGTTTTATTCAATATCGAAGGGTTGCAAAAAATTGAATCATTTTTTGATGATTCAAAAAAAAACTTTAAATAGTTAAAAATTTGTTTGATTGTTTTAACGAAATAAAATGTTAGTATTTGTTTGTGGAAGAAGTTCTGATTGATAATTTGGTTACTATAAATAGCTAGAAAAAATGAAGAAACTTTTTAAAAGCAGAAAAAATTTTTCTGCTAAAAATGAAGCTAAAACTTTTGAGGAAAAGAAAATGGATTCTTTCAAACCAGCGACCTTGAAAGAAATGGTAGGTGTAATTTGAAAATTTGCATAAAATTGCGATTCTTGATTTAACCAAAAATTTGCATAAAACTTTGTCAAATATTGTTTTTTTAGCTCAGATATGCCACATATTTTGATTATCTGTTGCTATTTGGTGGCATTATTGGAAGTATCATCGCAGGATTACTTCAACCAATGGGTGCATATATTATGATCCAAATTGATGGCTTAATGATGGATACCCATCAAGACATCATCAATGGTCGAGAAGATTTAGATCTGGTCGTTACAAAAACGCTACAAATTTGCATAAAACTTACAATTAATGCAACCTGCATTTTTACTTCTGCTTATTTATCAGTAATTTTCTCACGACAATTTAAATTTATACAGTAATTATGCAAATTTTAGATGCTATGTTTTTATTGTTTATGTGAAAGGCAAATTCATGTAATTCGAAAGAAATTCTTTTATTCCATTTTAAATCAGGACATGGAATGGTTCGATGTAAATCAAACCGGAGCATTAACACAAAAAATGTCAAGTGGAATTGATAGAATTAAAGATGGAATGTCGGATAAAATTGGAGTTTTGTGCCATGCCGGAACTTCGATTATTAGTGGCACTTCTTTGGCACTTTATTTGAAGTAAGACTTTTGGACAAGGTTGATGTGCAACATTTATGCAAATTTTTTGAAAAATTTGAAACAATTGTTTTTTTAAGTGGCATCATTAGTTTTTTATGATTTGTTTTTCCAGCAGTAATAATGTGCAATATTAATAATGTTTTAGTTGGAAAATGACAGCAATAATGTGGTGTATTGCCCCATTTTTGACGATTTCTCTTTTTGTCTCTGCAAATTCCATGAAAAAAGCAATCAAAATTGAAATGGACGCGTACAGTTTTGCTGGATCAATTGCAGCAGAAGTAATTTCTGGGATTAAAACTGTCATGTCTTTTAATGCACAATATTTTGAAATTGATAGGTAATTTTTAATTAACAATAATTACAAATTCTTTAACAATCATCAAAAATAACCACATAACATTTTAGATATCAAAAATGCCTTGGAGCAGCACAAAAACTTGGAATCCGAAAAGCAATAATAACAGCCATTTTTTCGGCAATTTTTTCATTCTTTCAAAATTTTGCAATGGCAATCGGATTTTATGCTGGTGCAGTTTTAGTATTTCGGGGTGAAATGATTAATGGACAAGTTATTGGAATTTATTTTGCTGTAATGATGGGTGCGACAAGACTTGGACAAGCTGCTCCAAATTTAAATGCAATTTTATCTGCAAAACTTGCCGCAGGCGAAATTTTTAGTATTATTGATATGGTAAGGAAGTTTATTGATTAATTAGGGAAAAATATCAGGGATAAGACTTATCACTCATAAAAGCTGATAAGGTGATATTGATTGATAAAGTTATCAATGATAAGCAATAATAAGGACTAATAACTAGTTTTATTAACTTTAGAAGCGTTGTTTATGAAATATGCAAATTTTCAGAAGCCCAAATTCAACTGTTCCACAACTACCGGCTTTAAACTAAAATCTGTCAAGGGCGATATCGCCTTCCAAGATATCCATTTCACATATCCTTCAAGACCTACCGTAAAAATTTTAAACGGGATCAGCTTCAATGTCAAATCCGGCCAGAAGGTAGCTTTGGTTGGACATTCCGGTTGCGGAAAATCAACTACTTTCGGTCTTTTGATGCGTTTTTATGAAACTTCATCTGGTTCAATAACCCTTGATGGAATACATTTAGAAGATTTAAATCTTGCATGGCTTCGAAAAACTATTGGAATCGTTTCCCAGGAGTCTGTTATATTTTCTGCTACAGTTGAAGAGAATCTACGCCTCGGGGAAGACATTCCTTTGAAGGAACTGATCGAAGCTTGTAAAACTGCTAATGCCTACGATTTTATTGTCAAATTGCCACAGGTAAGAAATCGTTATGCAAATTTTTAATTTGGTTAGATTTTTAAGGGATTTGAAACAATGATTGGAGAAGGTGGAGTTAAACTTTCGGGCGGACAAAAACAGCGGCTTGCAATTGCAAGGGCACTAGTTTGTAATCCAAAAATTCTTTTGCTTGATGAAGCCACTTCAGCATTGGATACAGAATCTGAGAGATTGGTTCAAGATGCCCTTGATCGGGCTTCTGAAGGTAGGATATCAAATTTAAAGGCGATAGGCAAGAACGAAGAGATGGGGGCATTTGATACCTGCAAAAAATTGAGAAAATCCTTTGATCTTTTGCCGCCGCTGTGTTAAAGCGGTAAAAGATCAAAGGCTTTCCCCACCAAAATGAAAATGCCCAAAAAATTTTTCTCCCTACGGCCTTGACGACAGGTGTTAGTATAATTATTTGATTCTCGAAATGCCAGTGCATTCTTTGGCTCTCTTTCGGAATATCACGGCATTTTTTTGTTATAATGCCATTTTTTGAAATGTTGCTTGTACCAAGGTTAAAATTTAAATCTTCAAATTTCAGGTCGAACAACAATCACAATTGCGCATCGATTATCTACAATCAAAAATGCCGATTCTATCATAGTTTTTGATAAGGGTTGTATCGTTGAAGAAGGAACCCATGAAAGTTTATTGGAAAAGAATGGATTTTATGCCAAACTTGTTTCGGCACAAACTTTAAACAAAAAAGATGAAGCTGAAAGTGAAAGCGATTTTGAGATTTCTGAAGATGAACTATTTCTGAAAGGGCATCGAAAAAGTGCCGATGAAATCGATCAAAAGAAACGAGAAAGTTCTCGAATCATCAAATCAATTGCCAATGTTAATTATGAAATTGAGGAAGATTTAAAGTAAACTTTTATGCAAATTTTTTACATCCAAATTTTGTTTAGTGTTGATAAGGCAAATGTATCAACAACCTTTTGTGATATTTTTAAATATGCAAAACCTGAACAAAAACAGCTAATTTTTGGATTGATTTGTTCAATTTTGACAGGAATGCGATATCCAATTTTAGCAGCTTTAATGGGACAATTCTTTGCAATTTTGGCGAAACTTCCAGAAACCGGAGAAGGCATGGGAGAAGCATTTTGGATTTCATTTGCATTTTTTGGACTTGCCGTTGTTTCATGTTTAACAACATTTTTCTCTGGATTCTTTTTAGGATCAGCGGGAGAAAAAATGGCAAGTAGGTTGAGAATGGCGGTGTTTTCGGTAAGATTTTTTTGGCACTTTTCAGATCAAAAATATTAGAAATACTGAAACCCATAGCTTTAAGTTAAGGTTAAAAATACTTATGCAAATTTTTTTCAGAATATTATGCATCAAGATGGCTACTATTTTGATAAACCCAATCATTCGGTTGGGAAATTAACTTCCCGATTGGCAACGGATGCTCATCATGTCCAAGGTGCCATTGATCAAAGGCTTTGTGAAGTCTTGGTTGGCATTTCTTCCCTTGTGTCTGGGATACTTTTATGTCTGTGGTGGGGGCCATTTGTTACGTTAGTTTGTCTCATTGCTTCTGTCGTGTTTGTAACATTCAAAATTACAATGTCAAATTATCTCAAAAAACGTGGCCTCAAAGATTTACAAAGTGCTGAAGAATCTGCAAGAGTAAGTCTATTTACGTTATGGGATTAAGAGGGATTTCATATATCTCTTTGTTGTCAGACTAACCAATAGGATTTCATATATCTCTTTTCAGATAGCAAGTGAAGGAATAGAAAATGTTAAGACCATTCAGTCCCTAGCAAGGCAGGACAACATTTATGCAAATTTTTGTGCCGCTGCTGCCAACCCCCATCAACGAGCAATAATCCGTGGCTTTTATCAATCTACAATTTTTGCATCAGGTTTATGCTTCAGTGGATTCAATTTTGCTATTTCATATGCAATTGGCATCTATTTGGTGAAAGAAAGATACACAAGTCCACAAATATTATTTCAGTAAAATTTGCATAATTGTTTCATTTTGCCACAAAAATTTTCAGAGTATCAGAAACCTTAACAGTTGCATCGATAGTCATAATTGCAGCAGCGAGTTATTTTCCAGAATATCTTCGAGCTCGATTATCTGCACAGATAATGTTTGATATGATAAGCGAAAAGCCAAAGATTGATGCCATGGATGAGAATGGCCTCAAAAATGCCATCAATGGAAACATTGATCTGAAAAATGTTTCATTTTCATATCCAAATGGCGGGAAACATTTAACCCTCAATAATCTTTCCCTTTCGGTCTTGGAAGGGAAAAATGTTGCCTTAGTTGGACCATCAGGATCAGGGAAATCTACAGTAGTTCAGTTGATGGAAAGATTTTATGATGTCTTGAATGGTGCAATCAGCATTGATAAAACTGATATTAGAAATTTGAATGTGCCATGGTTGAGAGGTGCCAGTGCCGTTGTTGGTCAAGAATGTACGCTTTTTAATTTAACGATTAAAGAAAATATAGCCTATGGAATGAAAGAAATTTCAATGCCGAAAATCATTGAAGCTGCAAAATTAGCGAATATTCATGGATTTATTGAATCCTTGCCAGAAGGATATGAAACAAATATCGGAAATAAAGGCATGCAACTTTCCGGAGGTCAACGACAGCGGATTGCTATTGCTCGAGCAATTATTCGAGATCCGAAGATTTTGTTGTTGGATGAAGCAACTTCAGGTTTGTGAATGACACTTTCAAAATGCCATGGCACATTTCGAATCAATTATTACTCCCTCTAAATTTTCAGCCCTTGATACTGAGTCTGAACGAATTGTTCAAGAAGCTTTGGAACGAGCAAGTGAAGGCCGAACTTGTGTAACAATTGCTCATCGACTTTCAACAATTCAAAATGCCGATGTTATTGTTGTAATTCGAGATGGAAAAGTTGTGGAGTACGGTAACCATCAACAGTTACTCTCTCAAAAAGGACTCTATTTTCGAATGGTTCAAAAACAGCACATGGATTAATTCATAAAAAGTACGAAATAAATTGTAGTATATTTTAATATTTGTTTGATAGGTTTCGTAATAAACAATAAACAAATTTATAAAAGAAAATGATGATAAGCTGACTGGATCAAAAAAAGTCAAAGAGTTTAGCAGAATTTATTTAATATTTTTAAATTTCCAAAATTATTGGAAAAGTTTTATAAATTTGAAAATACAAAAAGCAAAAAATTTAAATAATTTTGTTCATTTGACGAATTAATTTTGCCTTCTAAGAGATTCTGGAATCAGTTTTTCCAAAATGGATTTCACGAATCGTCGTCCGGGTCTTCTATCATCTTCTCGGGAGTCACGTCTTCGACTATTTTCTTCACGGGAATTTCGGTCATTCTTGTTTTTGGAGTTTTTGTTTTCATTTGATCGATTTCGATTTCTTTCTTCATTATCTCTATTTCTGTCTTCACTGGAATTTTTGGGTTTTTTCGGTGAAGAATGTCTATCATTTTCTCTAGAATCTTTATCACGTTGGCTTTCTCGAGATTTATCATTCTTTCTTTTATCAGATTCTTTTTCATCAGATTTATTTCTGTCATCTTTGCCATTATTTCTGTCTTCACTGGAATGTTTTGGCTTTTTATTGTTGGAAGAATTTTTATCATTTTCACGTGAATCTTTTCTTTCCCGGGATCGATCATTTTTTGGTCTTTTATTATCTTCTTCTTCATCATCATCTCTTTCTCTTCCCTTTTCATCAGAATCACGTTGATGATGTTTTCGATTATGCTTTCTTCGATGATGTGGCTTACGTCGATGCTTTCTTCGCTTTTTTTCTTCCGATGAATCACTACTGCTATCAGATCGAGCAACTCGTAAAGCACGATGCTCGGAAGCTTCTTCTGTTGAAGAAGTTTGATCCACCAAAGCCAAAGGATTTTTAGCGACAATATTCGTTATTGATGTTTCATTACTTGCTAAAAATTACAAAGGATTAAATTTATGTTAATCCTTACAAAAAATTAATTTGGTACTTTTCTACTCATTTTTAGGCTTAATTTGTAAAACAGATTTTTTCAGCAATCTCAAAAATCAAGTTTTATCTGTACAAAAAACAGCAAAACTCAAGGCCTATCAGTGATAAAATATAGCCACAAAAAGTAACAAACCTAAACTGCTGGCTGCAGCTTTTTCATCCAAAGTTTTGTCTTTCAGGCAATCAATTTCTTGTATTAAAGCTGCAAATAAAACTAATGAAACAAATAACAACCACTTCATTTTTGAAAAAACTTTTCCTTATCATGCTACAAACACTTTCTTAAATACTAACTAACATCGTTCACATCTTTAAAAAACTGTGTTTTAAACATTTTCATGATTCAGCAATTTCCTATGTTCATCAAAAAGTTGCTTGGCAAAACTTTGTAACAAGATCGACAAAAGTTTATAAAATTTTTGATTTTGGTTTCATTTTTGTGACTTTGTTTTGTCTTTAAAGGTTTTTTATTGATTAGGTGAGTCATTTGAAGACAACAAAAAAGAAGGGTGATGGAAATAATAATTGGTTTACGTTTATTGAACACCATTAATTAAGAACAAAAGAGAAATCATCAAAGAACACTACACTTTTTATTTTTCAGTTATGAAAAGTAAAAGCAGCATTTTTGCTCGTTTTTAAAAAGCTTTTAAATTAATCAAATAAGTTGAAGTTAAAAAGCTTAGCTGACTACAAAATATACTGTAATTAAATTTAATAAATGATATTTGAAAAAAGCAAAACAGCAATCATTTTGGTTGAATTTTCTAAAAATATTTACAATTTTAGAAAATTAAATTATGGCTAATTTTTTGTTTTGTCGAAAATATTTGCACCCCATTTTAGTCTAAATATGTGATAACTCTATTTCCCTTAATTTGCACTTTGAATTGTTTTTTAAAATATCAAAAAATGAAAATATTCAAATAAATAAAATGCCATATCATCCATAATATAATACCCCAAAAAATGTCCTTCTCCGGTTATACTGCCGCAACTTCGTACAATACTTTTATGCAAATTTGTGACCCTAAAAAAGGCAGTCCTTTTCCATGTTTTTTGTTTGAACTTCCATTTCGACTTGAATCCTTTGGTTTTGGATATATTTGTTGGGGCTTTGAAGCAGTGATAATTTTAATTTCAATTTTTGGTGAAATTGAAGAGCAGTATAAATTGTTTATTTTATTTCAAGCCCTCTGGGATTCTTTTATTGTGTATGATTTTGTTTGTGAAAATCCATCAGCAACAGATGGAAATCGTGGATATTGGGTTACTGGATATCAAACAAAAGGACCTAAATGCTTTTATGATAAATTATGTATGTTTTTATTGATAACAGCAGTTTAAGGGGTATGCCTTGAGGGAATTAAAATGATACCCGGGTATCATTTTTATCCCCTCAGGGCATAAAAATGAGTTAAACAATATTTTAAACAGTATTATTTTTTAATCCCTTAAAAGTTTGAAGTTCAAAACCGCAATATTTTTATTATAGGTAATATTTATGCAAATTTTCAGCTTCGCCAACAAAATACAAAATTATCAAAAACATCCTTCTTTATGTCTCATATTTGCCAGCATTTCTCCTTACCTTCTCCCGATTTTTTTGTGTCTTCTTTAACAAATTTTATAATCGTCATTCTTCAACTTTAAAAATTATCATAATTGCATTTTTGGCAAATTTAGCTTTTATTTTCTTGGTCAATATTGGTGTAATTGCCCGGCTATTAAGTGGTGGAAAATTTCAAGGCTTTGAAGATTACAGTGAAAAAACTCTTCGATGTTACAATCTTTACTGTTTCCGAGTTTGTAATACTTCATCCTTTGATCGATGCATGAAAGCTGAACTTGAAAATTATGCCTACAACGTCCTTGATTGCTTTCCAAAAGTTTTTCCATTATTCTTTTTGGCATTTTCAACGGTATTTTCGTTATCCTTGATTGCAAAAATTGGAACACAATTAAAATATCAAATTCAGCATAAAAGAAATGGTCTCCTTGTATCCCTTAAAATTTCAATTATCTGCTTTTCACAGGCAACTTTGTTAGCAGTAATTTTCGGGATTTCGCTATTTGCAAAGTTCCCTGAAATTTATGACCTCGGGGCAAATGGTGGAACAATGTGGACGGATGTGGACACCTTTTACAAAAATATTCCACTTTGGATGGATATTTTAAAGGAGCCTTTAACCGTAAAAACTTTAAATGTTGTTCGAATTTTGATAGATTCAATCATGATTTTGATAATCTTAAAAGGATATCGAAATTCATGCAAATTTTTTATGATTTGGATTTTTAAAACTATAAAAAATCCAAAAAAGTCGTTTCAAAATTGTTGTCGCCGATTTTCAAATTCTAATGTTGTACATATTATTCCACATTTTTGATGTTATGAACAACAAAAGTTTTTACGTTGTATAATAATAAATAATGTTTTTTGAACATAGTTACCGGGGTTTAATGAAATGGTGACAAAATTTGAACAAATTTCAAAGCAAAAGGAATTTTAGTTTTGTTTATTTAATTTAAAAACGATAAATATTTTACATCTCTCAAAGTAAAAACCCAGTTTTAAAGCATCATACTTTTCTCATTTTATGCTACAAAACTTTTGTTTTTTAATTGAATAATAAATGATTGTATCGATGTTACAGAGTTTTAGATAATACGGAGTTTCAAATTAAAATATTAATGATAGAAATTTTATTTATTATAATTAAAGTATAATTTATAAGTTGAAAAATGTTTCTCGAAACATTTATTAAAAATTCAAATACAAAGCGGATCCAAAAACTATGAAAAATAGTGATCGATAAATTCTTTTTTTTTGTTTTTCTATGTTTTCATTGCTTTTTTTACTTTGCTAAAATGTTTACACCTTGAAAAAAAGGCAAACGTCAAAACATTACAAAAATGTATGGTAGTTTTTTGTTTGTTACAAAATATTTGACAAGTGGTGAAAAAGAATACGCAAAATGTTTTTTTGACGGCATCACACTTGCAGATCGATATTTTTTCTCTTTTTTGTAATTTCATTTCTTGTCTTGTTTGTTTAAATTACATTTTCATTTATGTATATCATATTGTGATCAACTAATTAATTTATTGAGTGATTCATCTCCTTGTATTCCTATATAATTTTCTAAAGTAATATTGACTCAACTTTTTTTATCAAATTTTTTTAACAAAAATTAGAAAAACTAAAGAGATTTAAAACATTTATCAAAAATTCAAACATACTGCAGCTAAAGGAGACAGGAAAATAAAGAAAAAACGAGCAAAAATGTATTTTTTTCAGACATTTTAGTAGATCACTTGCTCGATCTCTGCTTATGAATGTCTTCTTTGCAGAAAAAAAGCAGAAAAGAGTCTTTTTTAAAAAGACGATGAAAATTTTGTGTTTTTTTATTTGTTTTCCAAAAAAATGAATTTAACACATTTAAAACGCTTAAAAATAGTTCATTGTGATCACTTATTTTTTTTCAGTTTATTAGAAATTTCGAAAAGTTTGAATATTTTTTTTAAATTTTACGTATTTGCTAAAACAATTAAACGGTTTTTTGAAAAAATCAGCATGACATTTGACACACAAGTTTCTGGCAAATATCAAATTGAGCAATTTAAAAATCTCTTCATTAAACCGGAACAAAAAGTAGAATTAATAAAGTCTTAACATTGCAAGTGTTGCATTTTTGGATCATTTTTAAAATTGTTGACTTTTACATACTTTTTGCAATGTAAAAAATCATTTGCTATATTTATATTGTTAAAGTCTATAGTGTATTTGTTGGTCATGGCCAAAGTTTTTTTGAAAGTTGTTCCAATTTTAATTATATTTTCTAAAATGACTTTATATCCGTTAAATGCATAAGAAACAAAAAAATTACGAAATATTGAAAAAAGGGGCCGACGGATCGTGTGTAAAAATGAAAGCCAAATGAGAAAGACTTTTTCCTTCCATTTTTAACACTTGTTTGCATTTTTTAGTTCTTCCTTTTGCACAAAATCCTATTTTCTTTAAAAGTCAAGTGTTTCGTCGCAAAAATATTTTGTTGAGCAAATTTTTTAATATTGTTCGTTTTTAAATGATATTTTGAATGTTTTATTTTTCTTGCCTTTAATTTCTGTTTGAGAAATACATATAATACAGGGGGTTACAACTTTGAAAAGTAGTAATTCAAGTACATTAATTTAAAAAAGTAAAACATGAAAACCCTATTCATTGTCAAAAAATTCTTTAAATTTTTAATTCTAACAAATTATTTAAATTTTAAAAAGTCTAAAACTGCTAAAAATTATTTGATAAATGTCCGAATATTTTTTTAATGTTTTGTAATGGTTTCCTTGTTTAAAATTCAGCAATTTGCTAAATTTTAAATAGGAAAAATTTTTTTTATCATTGCAAATTTTTAAAGCCATTAAATAATAATTATGTCAAGTTTGAAATCTTTAATTTTGAATTTTACCATAAAATTGAACAGTTTTGAGAGTAAGAATTAATATCATACCTTTAATGAATCATTAAAATTTACTTAATTTATGAAGGTTAAAAGTCTTCATTTGATACCATGGAGACATAATAAATGGCATGCAAAAAATTTATAAAAGTTTTTAATTAATTAAAAAAGTAATTTTTCAATTATTTTAATACAATTAATTTCTCAAAAGCTTTTTTCTTGTATAATGAATTCAACGTTTGAGAATGAAACATTTTTGGATGTTACAATTGGGATTATATTTAATTTTCTCTATTTTTCGGGATTAATTTTAGAAATTCTTTGTGCAGTTTTATTTATTTACCACATTTTTAAAAAAACAAAATATTTTTGTACTGGATTTTTTTGTATTCTAACAATTGGATTTGGATTTGATATAGCTTCTGTTGCATTATTAATTTTGGGGTTTCTTACAGCAGGTAATTCTAATCATGACATGTTTTTGAATATCGGGTATTTCCTTTTCTGGTATTCATCAATGATATTAGGACCATGGAATACTTTGATGGCACTGAATCGATTTACGGCAGTTTGGTTTTGGAAACGGCATGACCAAATTTGGAATTGGAAGTTTCTCGTTGGAGGAATTTTAGCAATGTTTTTTTATCCATTTATTCCAAGTATACATTTGTTAATACTAAATGTACATTGCTATTTTTATCCTGTTGATGAAGAAAATTGTATGGAGTTTACGAATACGGCACTTTTTGTTGGCACAATTTCTAATGGCATTCATGTAATTATTTCTGTCATTCTTGGAATTGCAACATCTTGTGCAAGTCGATTCGGAATAATTTCTATGACTCCTGAAACGAAAAAATTTGAGCAGTTTTTATTGATTCAATCAATTTTATCGTTGTTACTGTATTTTTGCCATCTTTCACATATTCTTACCACCGATGGCTCAGATGATACTACTTTTGAACGAATTATCGCTAATTTATCAGATACTTATTACACATTTTTAAGAATTTCTTCTGCGTTGTTGTTGTTTATTCTTTCGTAAGTTTAGAAATTTGATTTAAAAAGCCTTTAAAATTTGCAGGAAAACAATTCGACAAAGTTTTGTCAATTTTTATATCATTTCATTATTTCGTTGGTGCAAAAAGAAAGCAAACTTCAACAAACAAGAAGGAAGTAAAGCTACCACAGAAACAAGAAATTCAATTCCTATGTTGAAAGTCACATGACCTTTTTTGCATGAAATTTTAACTTTTTCTTAAAATTTAATTAGAAAATTAAAAGTGTTAATTATAAAACAGCAATGTAGAATGCAGAATTTCGTCGCCGGCGGCGGCGGTAAATCTCTTTGAACAATAAAAAAGTTCAAAGTGATTTACCGAAGATCAAAGAATGCCGCTGGTGGGGGCGATCTTTAAAACAAGTAAACTTTTTGTGCCATGTTTAAAATAAGTAATAGAGTAATATCCATATTATTAAAGTTTGGTAACTCTTGGTCAATTCCGATAATTCTTTTAAATGAACATTTTTTTAAATTATTTTTGCAAAAATAACATCATATTTGTTAAATGAAACAAAAAACATTTCTCAAATATTCTAAAAAAAGCCAAATGTTTGTGTGTAAAATAATGAAAGTCAAATGCGAAAAACTTTTTCCATCGATTTTCAACACTTGTTTGCATTTTTTTGCACAAAATCTTATTTTTTTAAAAGTGATGAAACAATTCAAATATTTCTTTGCTAAACTACTATTCCGACGTCGTTATTTCTTATTTTGAATGTTTAAATTTTTGCCTTTGCCTCCATCATAATAAATTTATATAATGAAATACAGTGCTTAACAACTTATTTAATCAAATGCAACAAAACCAAAAATTAAAGGTCATTAATTTAAAAAGCTAAACATGAAACCTCTATTCATTGTCAAAAAAAATATTTTAATTTTTAATTCAAACAAATTATTTAAATTCAAAAAATCTAAAACTGCTAAAAATTATTCGATTAATGTCCGAAGACTTTTTTTAATGTTTTGTAATGTTTTTCTTTTTTCACACGCAATGAATTGTGCTGTGCTAAAACTTTAGGGAAAGAATGATTTAAAAGTACCCCAAATTTTTATTAAAAAATCAAAAAAAAAAGTTGTGTAAACAACGAATATAAAATGTGCGATTTTTGTTCCGCTTTTAGGATATTTATGTCTACTATTTTTCTATCGTCTGTTTTGCTAAAATGTTTTCATCGACAAATCAAAACATTTCAAAGTTCGCAAAAAAATATGCTGACCGTCACAATTTTCTAAATGTTTTATTATAAAACTTTTATAATAAAAAGATGTTTGAATATTTTGTTTTCATAATTTTTTAATAAAAGTAATTTTTATGTATGTGTTGATATTGATTGAAGTTATTTTTTCTTTGTTTTGTGAAATATTGATTGCACGACGTTACCACCAATCAATAATATAAAAAAATGTAAAAATTCTTATGTCTTTATTTTATGCATTTTTTATATGCTCGTATGCTGTAACTAATTATTTTAGATGATGCAGTATTCGGAGAGTCGCAAATGTGAAACTCTTAAAAAATGTTATAACAGATTGATTCAATTATTGCAGAACTGTCAAAACAACGGTTTTACATATTCCAACATTAAATTATTTAACGTTAATTTGACTTATTACATTTTTTAATTCATTTTTTTGTTAAGAAAAATTTTCTTGTAATTATATTTAATGGTAGGAACATGAATGAAAAAAATCTCTGCTAGAGTTACAGTTCGATCATTCATTTTTTGTAATTCATAAAACTATGACTTTTAAATTAACCTCAAAATTGAAAAATATTTATTAAATATTAAAAAAATGAATACTACATAAAAATCCGTGTTTAAAAAAGAAATGTCCAAAATTATTGGACCAAAAAGCTCTTCTTTAAATTTTAAGACCTATTTATTTCGTCATCGAATTTTTTTGTAAAGACGCATCCTTTTCTTTCAAAGCTGCTAAAAAGAGAAGAACGCACATTTGATTATTTTGTTACACAAACATTTTTTTCTCTTTTAAAAACAAAATTGAAAATCTTTTTTTTGATGCATTTGAAAATTTTGTTTTTTTTCTTATTTTACTCTTTTAGGAAAAACACTAAAGTTTTCTAACTCAATTCTACGTTTTGTCTTTGAAAAAAAAACCCCCATTCCTGGGCATTAATTATGAAAAAGTTGAAATTTGAAAAACGCATCTTTTTAAATGAATTAAATGGTTTTTCTGCTTTTGAATCAATAATTGTTTTTTCACGTCCCAAATTCTTTTGTTTCATAATACACTTTTGCAATTGCTTTAAAATATAAATTCACAAAATATGTCAGGATTTTTTGTTAAGAAATGATAAGTTTTTTTCTTTAGAATTTCTTTTATAAAACTGTACATATGTATTTACACAACAATAAACCTGTCAAAAGTATAAAAAATACACATTTTTGTGAGGTTTTTTTTTCAATAAATTTACAATTTATTTAACAAATAAAAAAAACATGCAAATTTTAAAAATGAAAGTGGTTGCATGAAAGATTTGCGATTTTACGCTTCCCAACCAGAAGAATAGAAATTTATATTTTTAATGACATTGTTCAAACGAGAATTTTTTATATTAATTTAAAATTTGGAGTTTTCTAATCAAAGTTACCTAATTTTTAAATCAATTCTTTGTTGCAAATAAAGCTAAACTAGAAATATAATTATTACTGTTGATGACACCCTGTATCTTTTTTTTTATAATTGTGTTGCTCTTGTCTAAAATCTTTAGAAACATTTACGTTGAAAACAACTCTACAATAAAAGTTTTTAAATATTCAAAAAACTGACTAAACAAACATTTTTATAAAAAAGAAAGAAAAATGTGTGAACGATTTATTTTTAAACATTTGGCTTTTTAAGAGATCATTTTGAGCAAAAAGCATTTCCAGTTTTCGATGCAAAACATTTCGCGGTGAAGTGCATCCTTTCCGCAAAAAAGGCCGCAAAAGAAGCCAGACATTTTTGTTTATTTCATCATAAACCTTTTTTTGTGTTGCACCTTCTTTCAAAAATTGTATTGCTTCCATCGAATTTGAATATTTGAATTTTTTTGTCGGAAATTTTTTTGTTATTAACAAAATAAATAAAAGTAATACAGTTCACTGTTTTCATTTACATACAATGCAATCCATATTTTGGGTTACGAAAAACCAATTTTAAAGATAAAAGACAACAAAAACAACTAAAAATGCAGTATTTTTTTAATATTCGTGTGTAATGTTACATTAACCAATTATTGTTTTCACTGTTAATTACTGTAGCAATAGTTTCAAAAGTTTCATTTTTTCCCACAAATAATTGTTTGTCTGCAGTTAAATATAAACTAAAACTTTGCGTTTTTGAATCCAATTACTTTTCTTTTTATTATTGAGTTCTTCAATATATGAATTTAGCATGCCACAAAATTGGAGATAAGTATTTATAAAAATTAAATTAACAACTTTTAATATTACTTTCAAATAAAAGATTCAAAAAAATGTCACAAAATAATTTACTTTTTCTTATTTTTCTTAAGTTTCCAATTCACACAAAATTACTTTTCCTTTTTCAAAAAGAAAATATTGTGAGCGTTTTGGTTTAAAAAAATTTCGAAATACACCAAAAAAATTTTAGTTTTTTAGAAAACGTTGTATATGTAAAATGCAAGAAAAGAACCCTAAAAATAACAATTTTTTCTTTAAAAAGTGCGGTTTGCATCAATAAAACTTTTTTTGCAGATTTTTTCATGTGATTGATAAAAATAGTCGTTTTTTTATTAATAAAACTTGCAGCTATGACTTTTCTCTTGTTATTTAATAATTATTGACAATGTAAGTAATTGTCATGGATATTTGGTATGTAAACATTTTTTATAAATTATATCGTCATACCCTAACTTTTATAAAAAATTTTAGAACCAATCGCAAACTGATTAACTTAAAAATTCAAAAAAAACATTGGAATAAATGTTGGAGTAAAGATATGACGAAAAAAATCAACAACAAATAAATTCATTTCTTTTTTTCTTATTTTTCCATTTCTTTTGCATAAAAGTAGCACAAATCGAAAAAATAACTTTTCTGTGTCGCTGACCAAGTTTTTCTTGGATGTTGAAATATGTATTTTTTGCAAATCTGAAAAATTCTTGATCATTGGTCGGGGTAGGATTTTGTTGTTACGGTACTGGGGAATCCATAATTGTTTTATACTGTAACATTTAAATTTCCTTAAAAAGTATTTTATGTAAATTAATTTCAACTGTAATAATACATTTTTATCTAATTTGTTTATTGATGTTATTAGCTTCTATTTTGATATATAAGTAAATTACGACGAACTTTTACAAAAACAAATCTCTCTAAATTTTTGATCACATCTTGGCCCAAATGGATTAAGGCGATTCCCAATCTGCAGCATATTTTGAATTTCGACAGTTGAATTTCGAAAAAATTTAACGTATACGGTAGTTTCCCAACGGGAATCATCAGGTTGAGTTTCAAAAATAACACGGAAAATTTTTAAAGTTTTTGTTGTACCAGGATAAAGGATTTCTTGCATGATTGGAGGGAATTTTGGGGAATAAGTTGGAAATTTGCATCTATCCTTTAATGGTTCAAATGTTTTATTGACTTTAATAAAAATGGTTTCAATAATTTGATGGTACAGCGGATTATCTGCCGTTAATGGAACTCTTTTGGAACGGCAATTACAATACATTGGTGAAATTCCTAGCATTCCACAATCTCTTTCATCCGGAATTGGCGAAAATAATGATCTGCCATGAAATGTAATATCAGATGGAATATCAGCCCCCAAGGATTCAGCAATATCAATAAATGTTGCATAGAGATCATAATGGGTAATTAACTTTTTGGAATTTTGTTGCATTTGTTTTGAAGCGTCAGATTTTTTTCGAAGGGATTTTGGAAATGAAAAATACAGCATTGGATTTCTTTCTTCTAGGGCAACAGTTTCATGAAAACGATGCTCACAAACATTTGGTCCATGATCACCCATTAAAATGAAATATGAATTATCTAGCTGAAATGGGGGGCAAAGGCGTTAAAAAAATTGTGGAAAACATTTTTTACACAAGACTTGGTCTGAAGAAGTATTTGACCTTACAGTAGGAGGTATACTGTACTTTCACTTCGAGAGTTACAGAAGTTCAAAGTTAAAAAACACCCGTTTTTGGTGTGTTTTTCAAGTCCCTTTTCCCGGGGCCCCATGGCAACTGAAGACTTATGGAAATGGTTTTTGGTAGACCTTGGCTCACCTTCGTTGTTCCCCCAGAGTATGAGTTTGGGGGACTTTCGCTTCGAGATTCCTAGCGCTTTAAAACTACTTTTGCTGATTTTTGTACGTTTTGAACTAACTTTAACGTATTGGTGTATTTTACCGAGGAAAAATTAATCTCATAATAAAATATTGTAGCCACATCGAAAAGTTCAAAGAGATTTGCCGAAAATCAAAGTAACGCAATTTTTGACCGGTGCCGGGGACACCGGTATTTAAATAAAAATAAAACACTGCTTCTTTCTCCGAATTTAATGTAAAAAATAGCTTTTATCCCCGAAACTTTCCTTACCTCTTCTTTATTATTCTCTAAAAATTTAAGTAAAATATCATCTGCAACATATAACCAATTAAATTGATCATGTGAAGTTTGGGAATTCCAATTCAAAGAAAATTTAGGTTTTGTCGATCCATAAGCATTAATAAATTTATCAAAAAATTCAATATTATAATCAAGTCCAGAAATGCAATGATCCCCATAAAATAGAGTTTCCTTATATTTTGCAGTCTTTTTAAGTTCTGCACCAAGTGGTGCAAGTTTATGAGTTGCAGAAACATTTGTATGCTCAAAAATTGTATATACATCTTCATTGAATAAAGTGATATAACCCATTTCTTGTAAAATATTTCCAATATAATGTTTTGAAAATTTTTGATTATCACATAAATTTTTCATAATTGATGGTGGAATATTATCTCGAGGAGGTGAATGTCCAAGTAAAAATGCATCACCATTTGGCCATGAATTCCATGCAACTTTATTAAAAAATGGAAAATGTATTGCATTCATGTTTTTTTCAAGGTATTTAATTGTCTCAGGGAGAAATCGAATTCCCTGTGAACGTGAAACTGCATCAATGACAAGAATGTGCACATTGAACAATGGGGTTGTAGTAGTATTTTTTAGAAGCAGTTTTGCAGTTTGGATAGCACTTTCTTTTGGAATTATCTAAAAAAAAGTTTTAACTTATAAATCTGAAAAGTATGGAATTGGTAAAAGATGAACGTTTTTAATTGGGAATGAGCCTTACAAAGCGACCATCGAATATTCAATTTTTATTTTGACTCACAAAGTTAGATAAAAACTCAAAAACAGGCAAATTTTTGATGGGTGGGTGGAACACCGCTTTGATGTTGTCGGCAAAAAGCTTTGATTTCTATTCACCTAATAGGGAGGTCAAAAAGTCGATTTTTTGATATAGTAACAGTCCTTATGGTCGTGAGGTCAGCTCAAAATTTGCATAAATTATACTCAGTAATTAGGGAAGGACATAAATTTTTTTATGCCAAAATAAAAAAATATATATCTGAACTGACTCTTTTTTATTCATATATGCTAAACACTAACTAACCTGACAATGTAAATTTTCGTAATACTGTTCATCAGGATTTTTGTTTGTAAAGCATCGAACTTTAATTACATCACAAATTGACCGATCTTCTAATTCATGCCATTCAGATTTTGTATATGTGACTTCAATGTCATCAGGAATTAAACACTGCCATTGACAAGATGTATTTGGTTTTGCCAAGCTCAAATCAATTTTTACAAATCCATCTGTCAAAGAAGATAATTTTCGATATTTTGATTCACATTTTGATAGATTTGCATTCAAAAATTTTCTTGGAATCGTGGGATCCCAGGGATCTGGGGTTTCAAGTAAACATTGATCGTAATTGTTATTAAAATAGATATTTTCACTATCAGATGATGGTTGGGACGAAGAAGAAGATAAACTAATAAAACAGCCAAAAACCAAAAGCAAAAAATAGAATTTGCATAATTTCCATAGTTTTTTCATTGTATGATTATCTGAAAAAATTGATAAAAACAATGGATCGCGAAAATATGTGTTTAACAGAAAATCAAAAAATATCCTGAGAAACATCACTGTTAAAAAATGTGGACAAAATGATTTTTGCAAACAGCCCCTATATATTTATGGGGACTTTTGCTGCCATCAACTGTGAAAATTGTTTCATTTTTATGAACCAACATACAAATAATTTTTTAAAACGTGATTAAACTTTGAAAAAATAGTAAAATAATACAACTCCCTTTTTTATGATCACGTTTTAAAAAATGATTGATAATATACGATTATATGATAATGGAGCATTGTCTTTTAAAAAATAATAATTTTCTTTATCAAAAAGGAAGTACAAACTAACAGCACTGACATTTCTATTTTTACTCAACTCATCAGACACACACGTGCTCTCTCTGATTTTTTTTGATTTTTTGCTTTTCTGTTACCCCTTCAAGATCAAAAAAGGTGTTTCAAAAGGGGTCATAAAAGCATGCGCAACTGGTTTTGGTCTATAACAATCGTATTTTTTAACTTTTAAGTATCCCTGCAAATTTTTTAATTTTTCATGAATGAAGTATGCCAAATTTTCTATCAAAAATTTTTAAAAAACACCACAATGAACCTTTTTTAATTTTCTTTCTTTAAATTTTAAGACTTGTTTATTTTGTCAGAGAATTTTTTAAAAACACATCTTTTTATTTCCAAACCGCTTAAAGGGAAGAACTAATTTGATTATTTCGTAACACAAATATTTTTTCCTGTTGACCAAAATTTTATATCTATTTCTTTTTTTTGTACATTTGAAAATTTTATTGCTTTCTTTTAAAAATTTTTATTTACTCTTTAGAACAAAAAACCATCGATTATCCAATTCAATGCAATTTTTTGTATTTTTGGAATTCCCAAGCCAACTACAGGGCATTAATAATTAAATAAAAGTAAAAACTTATGTGACACAATTTTTTAAAATGAATTAAATGTCTTTTCTGCATCTGAATTTTTAATAATATCTTTTTGTTTTTGGACTTCCATTTGTCGGATTTTTTTATTCTATGATTATAATGAATCATTAGACTATGATGATACAATTTTGCGATAGCTATGAAAATAAATATAAATTCACAAAATCTATCAGTGCATTCTATCGAGCAATATTGTGTTCTTTGTGTGTTTAGGACTCATTCATATATAAAACTGAACACATATTTGTGAGGAGATTTTTTTAAATAAATTTACAATATAGAAAAAATTATAACAAATTATGCAAATTTTTAAAATTTGGGGTGGTTGAGTTGGAGGTTTGTGGTGTACGCTTCCAAAACAGAAGAACTGAAACCTTTTTTGATGAAATATTTGTAAAAAGTAAATTTGTTCTGAATGTTGCGTACAATTTTTTGACAAAAGTTATCTAATTTTTAAATTTCGTTGCAAATAAAACTTTGTCGGTTATAAAAATTGCCCATAAGTTTTCAGCTGCTTGAGTATAAAATATTTTTTAAAAATTTAATTTTGCTACTCTTTTCTAAAATCCTCCGAAGCGTTTGGGTTTAAAACAGAACTCTAACAAAATTTTCAAATATTCAAATAAAATGTGGCAAAATAAATATTTTTACAAAAATAAAAACTGGAAATCATTTTCTTCCAATTTTTTCAAAAGACAAAAACGAATTCTTATGTCTTTAAACGAACACTTTTTCATTATTGCATCAATGGAATAGCAAATGAGAGTGTATGAAATTATTGGCATTTAAAATAGTATGTATTCACGTCATGTTTTTTTCAAACTACGCGCGTGTAGAAATTGCTAGAAAACATAGCAATCAATCGCTGCGGGACCAAAAAAAGTTCAAATTTTCTCAATGTTTTTGTGATTATTATATCTAAAAAATGATTTTTAATGTTATTTATGTATCCTATCATTATTTACAGGTAATATGGTGTACCACAGTATTAAAATTAATAGATAAAAGTTGTCTGCGGAAGTTCTACTCTTGAGTTTAAAAAAGCATTTGCTGCAATCAACAGACAAGTTTATATTATCAAATATTTATACCGTGGTGCTCCATATTACCTAAAAATAATGATAGGATGCAGAAATAATAAAATTTAGATATACTTATCACAAAACAGTGGGAAAATTTAAATGTTTTTTGGTACCGCAGCGATTGATTGCTATTTTTTCTAGCAATTTCTACACGCGAGTAGTAATGCTCGATATAATTCCTCACTTTTGTCATGGGCGTGGCCTGATTTTTTTTGAAGGGCAAATTTTTTATGAACGGAATATTTTTTTTTGAAGGGAGAGTTGGGTGGGCCATTTTTTTATTTTGTTTTTTTAAATTGGTTTAAAAAAAGTTTGTTTGCGGCGAGACTCTTTTATGTTGCAAAAAGGTGTAACGTTATTTTTTTTTCTTGCATATATTATTCGAATGCTTTCTGATTCTGGCGTTGTGCCAAATACTAAGATTATCACTGCTGTTTCAAAAAGATATAATTTTGTTTTAGATTTAAAACTAAAAACAACAATTACAGCTTTTTGGATTAACGAGTAATAATTAAGAGAGCTAAATAAATAACTGACCGCATCGGACGCGGCTCAAAAATGATGACTAAAAATACGCGCCAAAAGTAGAACACAGAAAAAAAAGTGTGACATTTTATTTGAAAAACAATAGAAAAAACAAAAGGGCATGGGAAAGCTATGATTCAATGAAATTCCATTGTTTTGCGGGAACTGATTTTTTTATGGCAGGCTTCTTTGCGGGCAGCTTCTTCTTTGACGCTTTGAACTTGCTTTCTTTGAAGGGAAATGCAAATTGGGTATAGAAATCTGGAGTACGAGATCTCTTTAATCTTTTGGGAGCTTTTAAAGTAGATGGAGGAGGAAGGTTAGTGACTGCTTTTTGAGAGATAACTTGATTAAGATTTTTTGGAATCTCTTCTGCATTTTCTTTATATTTTTGTTGCCTTTGAATAAGCTCCTGATTTTCTTGGTTTTTTTTAAAGTTGCATCTGTGGCTTCTTTTAGCTGACCTATCGGATTTTTAGAAGGAACATTCTTTGTGCCACTGGTTAAAGTTGTATATCTTCCCATTGGAATTGCAATAAACTTTTGCATGGACTAAAAAGAAATCTTTATTACAAGTGAACATGAAAAAAAAATTAAAACATGACACAACAAAAAAACACGACACGCAAAATTATACAAATAAATATATTTAAACAGGGAGAGCAGTAGTAGTGTTACGAGCAAAGTCAAAGGCCATTAATGAATCAAATTCTGCATAGATAATAGCTTGTATTCCATTGGCAGAGACAGCTTGGGAAAATTTAATGCTGAGAGCAGTGTTTCCAACTTCTTGCAGTTCTGTGGATTTATCATTGGGAGCTGATTGTAAATCGAAGCAAAAGATTGTAGAATGTATCAAGTATTCCTTGTATGAAAGACCAGTGTTTTCAGTGCTTTCTATAAGATCTTTAAATGAACGGTAGTAATCCTTCTTTGCCAAATCATATGGGTATGCGGGAATCAGTTTTCCATTTGCACTGAGTTGAATATTTTGGAGATTAAAGCTTTTAAATTCAAACGGTGAAAGCCCAATATTTCCATTGAAAGCTTTACCATCAACAAGGCCAATAAAAACACGTTTTGGAAGGAAATCATTGAAAAGTGTAGCTTTATAGTCATATCTTCCAGCAGAAATGAAAAAATTGTTCATTAAATTACGTGTATAAGGATATTTTGCGACTGTGTTATCCTTAAGACGTTGCTGAATTTGATTATCAAGTTGTGGTAAAAGATGATGTTGTTTAACATAAAGTTTCATATCCAGCATTGAAAGGACATAGGGAGTTTTATCTTGAGCAATTAGATTGAAAGCTGTATCGTTTGGGGTTATTTCAATATCGACGGCAAGGCCGTAGAGAGGGGGGGCTTTTGGGGCACGTGCCCCCCCGAAATTGAGAAATTCCTTTGATCTTTTGCCGCCGCCGTGTTAAGGCGGCAAAAGGTCAAAGGCGTGCCCCCCCCTGAAATGAAAATGCCCACCCCGAAATTTTTTTCTCCCTACGGCCTTGATCGACGGTCATCTCATTCAAGAGAATCTTTTTCTGCTTGAAAAAATCAACATCGAGATGAGCAATTGTGTTAAAATCACCATTTTGTAAAAATTCTTTGCGTTTATCGAATCCATATCCAGAAACTTGACTTTCTTCATCATCTTCAAAATATCCTGCAAGCTGCAAGTGATCTTCGCGTCTTGATGTTTCAATACCAAGTCTTCTTCGTAAATATGCATTATATGGATATAAATCATTGGAATTGTAAATTTGACGACCATTGAAAGAAACTTTAAGATTTTTAATGCAAGTAGCACCAATACCATTGATTACACTAATCTTGTCAGCTTCAACAACAGGAGTAAATTTTGTATATTCTTTGCCATCATCACCTTTTCCAGTTTCCTTCTTTCGAAGACGAAAAGTCATGCCCAAATAACATTGAGATAGATCCAGGTAGGAAAGTCCAGAATTGATTGTGAAACGAGTTGGCCATGTTCCATAAGTGTTTACTGAATTATATTCAACAACACTTGTATTTTGGAAAGCAACATTGACTGGTTTAGATGAAAAGAGATCCAAGCTCAATGGAAGCCTATCTTCACTTGCAGGATCAATTTTCTTCATTGTGTAAAGATATCGTGTCTTGTGTAAGACCTTTTAATACTAGAAACTGGAGCAGTTACAATTGGAACAGTTGAAAGGGAAGGTTGAATGTTTTTATCAACTTTTAATAATGCTGCCCAATTTATTTTTGTTGGATCAATATTTTCGTGAAACATAAAATTGCAACCGACTGCACTTGATTGCTTAAACAAAGCAAGAATGGAATGCAATTAACCTTTTCATTCTTTATATACATCTTACTAGTATATGCACGTGCATCTTTAACAACTGCATGTGTATCATTTAAGAGGATGTTCGCTTTTTTGCACCTTTTTTGCACCTTTTTATATCCTTAACCATAGGATTTTTCAATTCTCAATTGATTCTTATTTGATTCTTACTTAATGCTACTATGTTTTTTATGCGCTTTGTTTAGATACACGGACAGACCCAGCCATCTGACTGTGTCTTTGAGTGGCCATGACGCGCGTGCCTTTGACCAATGGGCAAGGTGAATAAAGGTCATGTTTGCTTTTTGCACATTTTTTTAACCTTTTTATATGTTTGATCATTGCTTTTTACAATTGTCGAATAATTCTCTTGTGATTTTCACTTGTGTGTTCTAAACGAAAGACAGAGGAATGATGTCAGAATGCCAGTATTTTTTTAGTCATTAAATCAATAAGGTGTGTTTTTTAGTTGTGTATTTCTTGAAATGGAATATATTAGCCAAAAATTTACTTTGGATAAAAATAATAAAGTTGAAATTCGTTTGGATAATCCTTTAGAATTACCCGGGAATGAGTGGTATTGCGGTTTGAAAGAATTTAGTCTTGAACACAAATGGTCATTAGCAGAAGAAGAATTTGTTGTAATATTTCAAAACGGTTATAAGGCAATAATTAAACCAAAATATTATCATGCTGTTACCCATATTGATAAAGTGTTGGATGAAATGTTTCCAAAAATACGGGAAAAACGTCAAGGAAGATCTTATGATTTACTTGGAGATATTACTGGAGTAAAACGAAAACCAGCTGCAGAGAAAAAATCTGAATCAGCAGCAGTACCAGTAAATGAAACAAATTCGGACGGAAATAAAAAAGATGATGAAAAAGTTGATTCCAATAACAAACCAGATGAAAGTAAGAAAGAAGTAGTGGCAAAACTTGAAGCCAAAACGGAAAAAAAGAAAGAAGATGAAAAAGCTAATTCAAAACAAGTTCCCGAAAATGAAGAAGTTAAAGCAACTGATCCTAAATCAATTCCTAAATACGATGAAAAGAAAGAAGAAACAACGAAAGTAACTCCAAAACCTACAACACCATCTACAGTTGAAACAAAGAAAGATGAATCAAGCAAAGTTCAGGCACCTACAACAACAACGGTTGCAAAAGATAAGGATCCAAAGAAAGATGAAAACAAAATGCCTGTAGCTGAAGCAATCAAACGAAAAAAAGAAGCAGAAGAAAGTGATACTCCATTTAGGAGAAAAAGACCAAATTATGAATATGAATTCAGTGATTATGCCCTAAAACATTATCCAACACCGTCTTCACTGCAGGGAGAAGAAGGATTGTATGATGAACCCGTATTTGAAATGGGAAAAGCAGAAAAATTAGTTGCTTTTCAAGAACCACAAGAACCAGAAAAAGCTTATAGCATTGAAGGTGAAGAAAAGAAAACAGATGTGATTGCTGAAATTTTTAGTGGAAAGAAACATGTTTCAAAGAAAGCAGAAGAAGAAAAACCGAAACAATCAGATGCTAAAAAGTATCCATCTGGAAAGTGGCCAAAAAAGACTGTTGATCCATTTCCTCCAGGCTTTCCTGAATCGGAAAAAACACCAAAAGAAGAGAAAAAAGAAGAAACTAAAAATTATCCTTCTGGAAAATGGCCAAAGAAAATTGTTGTTCCACCAAAAACTCCATATATTACAGTAACATTGCCTACAGATGAAGACGGAAAAACAGGAACAAAGGAATATAAAGTATTTGAAAAAGTTTCTGATTCTCTCAAATATTCTCCAATTATTGAAGAGAATGCAAATCAGTTTACAAAAGCTGCAATTGGTTCAATCAAGTTTGAAAAAACTTCCGAAAAACATTATAAAATCTCATTTGATTCAACATATGTAAGAGCATTGCTTCCCAGTAACGGTTTTGCTGAAACTATGGGGTACACAACAAAGGATCTTTTGTTTAATGAAGATGTTGCCCAAGAATCTCCAAACCTATATTCAATGTATAGTCATGTATGCATGCATGTTAATCAAGTTTTACGTCCACTCAATAAAGATCATGGAGCTGAAGTTGCTGTAATTCCCGTAGATCCCAAACAAACTAGGCTTTATATGTTTTTCCCCAAACCTACTTATTTTAAAGTTGAAAAAACTTTGTTGTATACCCTTGACTTGGAATTTAAAAATTTTTATGATGGTCCTCTTGTATGCGCAAATGCAAATGGCCATTTTGTTCTTGAATTTGTTAAAAAGAAGAAATAAATATTCATTAACTTTTTTATTATTATTTTTTGCCTTAATTGTTTGAAAACAATGAAATATCTTTTCTGTGCGCGTTTTTGACTAGATAAAATTTTTTCCTAAAACATTTTGTGTTTTAGATGTTATCAGTTGCTCCTGTAATCCTTATTCAATTATCTTATGGTCCTGTACCAGTAGATTTTCGTCATAAAAGGAATGGGCTTCATAAGCAATATAATGGAGGATGGGAGCCTTTAAAGGATATGTTGCATTGGTATGAAATTGATTTAAAGGGGGAGTCGCATCGCCTACTAACTTTTTCTTATGACATTTCGTGAAAATCAGGCAAAAAGCATTGTTTTTCTTCATTCTTTTTTCGTTTCCCATTTTCAAAAAAAATGCGAATGCAAAAGAACAATGCTTTTTGCCTGATTTTCACGAAATGTCATAAGAAAAAGTTAGTAGGCGATGCGACTCCCCCTTTAAAAGGAGTTCAAGTCAGTCCTCCATCTACTTTAAAAGCTCCCAAAAGATTAAAGAGATCTCGTACTCCGGATTTTTATACCCAGTTTGCTTTTCCCTTCAAAGAAAGCAAGTTCAAAGCGTCAAAGAAGAAGCTGCCCGCAAAGAAGCCTGCCATAAAAAAATCAGTTCCCGCAAAACAATGGAATTTCATTGAATCATAGCTTTCCCATGCCCTTTTGTTTTTTCTATTGTTTTTCAAATAAAATGTCACACTTTTTTTTCTGTGTTCTACTTTTGGCGCGTATTTTTAGTCATCATTTTTGAGCCGCGTCCGATGCGGTCAGTTATTTATTTAGCTCTCTTAATTATTACTCGTTAATCCAAAAAGCTGTAATTGTTGTTTTTAGTTTTAAATCTAAAACAAAATTATATCTTTTAGAAACAGCAGTGATAATCTTAGTATTTGGCACAGTGCCAGAATCAGAAAGCATTCGAATAATATATGCAAGAAAAACATCGTTACACCTTTTTTGCAACATAAAAGAGTCTCGCCGCAAACAAACTTTTTTTAAACCAATTTAAAAAAACAAAATAAAAAAATGGCCCACCCAACTCTCCCTTCAAAAAAAAATATTCCGTTCATAAAAAATTTGCCCTTCAAAAAAAATCAGGCCACGCCCATGACAAAAGTGAGGAATTATATCGAGCATTACTACTCACGCGCGGAGTTTGAAAAAAACATGACGTGTATTTTAATGTTGCAATTACAGAAAATTTGCATATACTTTCTTAAATTTTAAAAATTCAAATAATATTAAACGCTTTTTTCAAGACATGTCTGACAAGTGACATTCGTATTTATTTCACACCAAAATAATTTTGTCTTCACACATAAAAAAGACAACATTTAAAAAATAGTCTTACAAGTTGTTGAGAAAAATTTTGCGGAGAAAAATGAAAAACATTGTTGGTTTTAACTTTTTTTAAAAAACGTAAAATTTAAAGGCAATGAAAAAAGGGGGATGGTTTTTTTACTTTTCAAAACAAAAAGCCGCAAAGAATTTGGAGAATAATTTTTAGTTTTATTGATTGTTATTTTGCAGTAGGTTTATTGTGCTAATATTCATTTCAATTTTATACATTTATTTGATAAGGAACAACAATAAAATAATAAGTAACATTTGAGTTGTGAAAATTTTTGCAACTCAAGATTGTGAGTTTTTGATTCAAATAAAGTGAAAAACGATAAACAAAAACTTTTGTCAACTCATTCAAGCCTGTTGACGTTGTCCAAATCGAACAGGGCAAGGGGATGGATAATATCGAGAAATAATTGGATTCCAAATTGCTTCAATTTCTTCTTTGAGGCTTTCAATTTCTCGCGGATTTTCAGTTGCAAAGGCTGCAACACATTTTTTTGCAATTGTGTCATATTCATGACCAGAAATATTCAAATTAGTCTAAAAATTTTGAGTAATTTTTGTTTCACGAGAAATATATTTTATATTTTTACTTACAAGCATCTGTGAAATATTACGGCAAAGATTTTGAAGTTGATTTTTTGAAGACATTTTTACATCATTATTTTGAGATAAATCATTTCCATCTTTTGAAATATCGATTGAAATTTGTTTACCAGTGGATTCATCTCTGACGTATACCGTAATATTGTCGTCAAATGTAATTTCGACAGCGATTTCAATTTGTGGAACACCAGCCGGTGCAGGTTGGATATCATTTAATAGAATATATCCAAGAAAGTTATTATCTTTTGAAAAAAGACGTTCACCTTCATAAACCTTAAATGAAATTTTATTTAAGAGAATAAAAACTTATAAAAATTTTGTTACCTTTATAAGCATACTAGATTGATTGTCAAATGTTGTTGTAAATGTTCGAGAAGATTTTGTTGGAAATTTTGAAGAAATTTGTGTTGGAAATGTTGTAAGACCTTTGATAATTTTATGTACTTCTTGGTTAGCTGTTTCAATGCCAATTGAAGATGGAGCAACATCCGAAAATATCATTTCTTGAAGCTGTTTCGATTGAACTTTTGACAACATTCCAGCTCGAATAGCAGCTCCAAAAGCAGCAGCTTCATCAGGATGAAGACTTTTATTAAGTCTTTTTCCATTGAAGAAATTTGAAAGTAATTCTTGAATTTTTGGAATTCGAGATGCTCCACCAACAAGAATAATTTCATCAATGTTTTCTTTGTTCATTTTGGCAAAAATAAGAGCTCTTTCAACAAGTTTAACAAATTCCCCGAATTCATATGCACAAATTTCTTCGAATTTGGCCCGAGTGATGCTGGTCGAAAAATCAATGCCATCAAAAAGTGATTCAAGCTCGATATTTGCTTGATTCTCGGAAGACAGGGTACGCATAGCATCTTCACAAGTAATTCGAAGTCGACAAATGGCACGAATATTCGAAAATATATCTTTACCAAATTTACGTTTGAATTCAGCAAGAAAATGCGTAATCATAAAATTTACAAAAACTTCACCACCAAAATTATTATTTCCAACAAGAGCTCGAACTTCATAAATACTATCTTCAATTGTGACAATAGAAATATTGCAGCTATTGCCTCCCAAGTCAAAAATCAAAACATTTTGTTCATTTTTGATTCGACGATTAAAATCATATGCAAGTGCCGCGGCATTTGGAGATGGTAATAATCGAACATTTAAACCTGCAAAATTTGCAGCTTTTTTGATTGCATTTCGTTGAAAATAATTGTATGAAGCCGGAATTGTGATTACAGCATCTTGAACAAAATCATTCAAAAATCTTTCTGCATTTTCTTTGACATTTTTCAACATTAATCCCAAAATTTCTTCAACGGAAAAAACTTTTTCAGCATAATTTTGATCAACTTGAACCAGTGGATTTTCATTTGCATCTGAGATAAATCGAAATGACCAATAACGGCTCCAATATGAAATAAAAGGATCTTTAATTTTGTGCCCTAAGGCACTACGAATATTAAAAACGGTATTCGAAGCATTTGATGCAATTCGATTCTTTGCACCTTCACCAAATATAATTTCATTATGATTAAAGGCTAAATAAGATGGAGTTGTTAGATTACCTTAAATTTTTTAATTATGGATTAACAACTTTGAATTAAATTAAAATTAAATTACCGTGAATATTTGGCATAACTTTAACTTCACCATCTTTGAATACGGCAGAACACAAATATGATGTCCCAAGATCGATTCCAATTGCTGCAGGCATGATTAAAATTTTACACGACTTCTAAAAACAAAAAATTTACTTGAAAAAAAGAAAATAATAGCCAATAACGGCAGAAACGTTTGTCGGGAAATTCGAAAATGTTAATTGTCGCTACTTATTTTTATCTTAAAGAAAAACTAATAGTGCCAACAAATTGTCTATTGCCGAAAGTCTGACTCCAAAAATTAGCATAAATAGAGAAAACTTTTTTTCTAGGTGGAATTTAATCTTTCCGTTTTCGTTCGAAAAAATCATTTTTTTTTCTTGCAAACCTGTTGTCTCAATGGCACAAATATGAGGCACAAATAAGCTATTATTGGAAAGCACTCGACTTAAGAAAAATATAAAAACTAAATGAATAAAACATGAACAATCTCTCAATAACAATTATTTTTGAAAATTTTTGTTAGATGTAAATACTTGAGAATTGTAAAAGTATGCCGTTGGATAAAATATTGGAAAGTATCCCTATAATCATCTTGAGATTTTCTCATAGAGAAACAAAAGTGTCCTTGTTATTGATATTTGGGATATTTGTCTTGGCAGGAGATTCATTAGCACTTAAATCTTTTAATTTAAATTGATATAATAAAACTGCAATTGGAGTTTGTTTATTACTGTAGAAACGTTGCAAAGCTTTTTGGGCGAGATCTTCGAAGAGGATAAAAATACATTAAGCATTGCTAATTTTCCCTTATTAAGCAAAATAGGGAAAACTTTTCATAAGCAATTAAAAATTCAAAAAAGTTAAATGTGTTCTTAAAATTGTTCAAAACGGATGCTTTTTTTCAATCTTTTTTTTTGTACCATTGCAAGCAGCAGAACGAAAACTGATTCGATCAAAAAGATGTTCATTTCAATGTCTTTTTTGCTGTTATTTTTTAAACTGAAAGACACAACTTTACAACCTTTAAAAAAAATTTTTGATATGATGAAATTTTTTAAAGAAAAAATGCATTAAAATGCCTGGAAATAATTTTTTATTGTATTTGAATTTTTTATTCATTATTAAATTGAAAGTAATCAAAAAATTTAAGATTAAAACGGCAAAAAATGCCAAAAAATGTTGTGAAATATCATTAAAAGAAAAAGACGACATTAAATTGCACATATTAAATTTTTGCAAACTTGTTAATAGACTAGCCTTTGAAAATAATGTTTAAATCTTTAATATTAGCAATTATTGATTTAAAAAACTACAAAAGCAGCACTTTTTCCTTTCCAAAATTACCATCTTTGCTGTACGTGCTCTATCTCTTTTTTCGCTCCTATTTTTTAACAATGATTAAACTACAAAAAATGTATGCTTCAAGTTTGCTTTTGCTTCTTCGAATGCTAAAATTATCGACTGACGTCTTTTTCTTTCCTTTTATTAGTTAGTTTATGACGTATTTTTTTCTACGCTGTCGAAATCTTGTTATCCCTTTTTTGAGTATAAAAAGTTGTTGCATCTTTTTACTTTCAATTTTTAAAAGTTGATGAAAGTGATTCATTTTGTTTATTTTTTTCTGTCATGGTTTAGTTTTATTTTAATTTCACTTGCTTTTGGTAGGTTTTTTTTGTTGTTTATTTCAGAGAAAAAAGATAGCAAAAATGCAAGAAAAAAATATCAAAAATAGCAAAAAATTGAAGCATTTTTGATTTTTGTGTTATCAATAAAATAAATGAAACCATTTTTACTGTTAATAATAAATCAATTTTTGGAATACTGTAACAATTGAAATTTAATTTTTTAGATACTGACAACGAAAATGAAGAAAATTGTGATATTCTGATTTTTAAAAATGGCACAAAATTGGATTGTTCAAATTTGTGCAAATTGACTCCAAAATGTCATAAATTCGAATGGGAAAATGACACTTGTGTCTTAACACTTTCTGCATATTCAAATTCATCATTTGATTCCTTCTCAACTCCTGGGAATTTTACAATTTCTGATAATGATACTTCAATGTCGCCTTCTTCTTCTTTCAATCCAAAACTTCGAATAAAAAGGAAAGGTGGCCGAGGTGGTGGAGGAAGAGGGTCTTCCGGGTCACGATCATCATCCTCTCGATCAAGCAGTCGATCATCTTCTCGTTCACATTCAACATACCATGGCGGCAGCAGTCATTATTATTACGGTAATAGTGGTGGTAGCAGAGGTGGATATTATGGTGGCGGAGGTGGAGGAACAACAGATCGATTTTGGCTCATGATTGCTTTTATTATTATTATGTTTTTGGTCTTAGTTGTTATTTGGTTTATTATTGTTAGTTTAAATCAATATGATCATTCACAAAATAGCTTTCGACCTCCTCGACAATATCCACCACCATCAAACACTACTACAGTACTACCATTTTACAATGGGTCAACAACAAAATATGAAGAAACTTTTAATCAACCACCACCACCGTATCCTTCTGCCCCTTTTTTAATTGATAGTGAAAAATATGAATCGAATGTTTAGTAATATTACTTGTATTATCCGTGATTAGTTTTCTAAATATTTGTTTTTAACCTTTATTTTAACATTTGCATAAAAAAGAAAAGAATAAAGATAACAATTTTACAGTAATTTTTTTTGTAAAAAAGCAAATTAAATAATTTTATTGAACAAAAATTATAAAGAACTTTTGCAGACATTTTTTAAATGATTTAAATCTTTTATTTACACACATTTTTATATCTTTTTTGACACAAAGACTTTTGGAAGAAAAACACACAAAAAAGAAAAAACACATTTTTTACGGGCTGTGTTTGTCCTTGAATTAAGCGGTTTTCAAAATGTTGTGCAATAACACACTTTTTTCCATTTATGTTTTTTTTCATTTTGGTTTTTTTTAATCTTGCCGGAAAATGTCCGGGCTTCATTTGAATCACCATGTTTCATGGGATGATTTATTAGAGCTTTGTTATGTTTATGAAGACCCTGGAATAAAATTACCAATTTGTGAATGTGGAAGAATTCAAGCGAGTGAAAAGAAAGTTCAACATCAAATCAAAAATCGAAAATATTTGGATGATCAAATTTGTGATGCTTCAGATTGCAAAATTGTTGGAGAAAAAATATTTAGAAAAACAGATAAGAAAAAATTGGTGATATCAAACAAGCTATTTTATTTGGAACGTGGGAAACCTAAAGTGAATGATTTTATTAATAAGTTTAAAGCGGCTATTAAAGAGTTTGCTAAAACTGAACGAAAAAAGGTTAAAGAAAGAATGATTCCAAAAGGTCTTATTGAGGTTGCTGAATCCTATAAACATGACCGGATATGTTTGGTGTGTTGTTGTCCTGAAGATGGAATTGCAAAATATTGTAAAGAAATTGAAAAAGGATTAAGGCAACAGGGAAAATGGCCAGTCGGGAATGATGACTACAGGTACGTTTACTGTTCATACATGATGTGCAAATTTTTGAAAATCCAGTGTTCTAATCCCTCGCTGGAAGCTAATGGCAATCAAAAACTCACTAATTTTTTGAAATTTGCATATTAGTGTGTATCCAGTAACTTTCTCAAGTATGATGAATTACAGATACCATAAAAATTTAGGGATTTATGTGGAAGATGGCGTTGCTCATGCAAATTATTTTCTGTTCTTATTGAAGCTGGGGATTCCTAAGGGTGGACGAGGGCCCAGGGCTTTTTAAGGCCCTGGTAAAGCCCGGCCCGGCCCGAGAGCCGGGCCCGGGCCGGGCCTTGATTTTCTTACAGTTCAAAAAAACGCAAAGGGGGGACCACGTCAAAATTAAGAAAAAACTCGTCGGCCCGGGCCCGGCCCTAGGGCCAGGGCCGGGCCTAAGCACAAACTGAGGGCCAGGGCCGGGCCTGGGCCCTAAAATTTGGGCCCTTGTCCACCCTTAGGGATTCCAAAACGTTACTTTCATTTCCAAATGAAAAGATTCAACATGCTTTACGATGTTGCCATGGACAAGCAATTGGATGGAATTTTCATTTTCTCGTTTCTCATGTTGTGAAAGTATATTGTTTTACAAATTTTATAATTGCTGCAAATTTACAGGTAATGTATCTCAAATTTTAGTTCATACTTTTTATACAAAGTTTTTTTAGGATAAACCTGATGCCTGGGGCCCAATGAAACCTGACACTTATTTTCGACAGTCTTTAATGGATGATTGTGACGGACAAACATTTCTTTTTGGATGCCGAAAATATTTAACTGATGAAATTTATATGAAAGATTTTGGGGCAATGAAAGAACTCTGCAAAAAATGCTTTCAATTTATGTATGTTTTGGCAATGCTTGAAAACGAAGTTGGAAGTAAATATAAAATTACAGATAGTTTATTTTGGAAGTAATTTTAATTTAAACCCATTTTTGAGCAGTACATTTTTCGTTTAAATTTGATTTTTTATTAAAAGAAACACAATTAAAATTATCAGAAATATGTGCATCTTTTATTCGACATAAATCTTTATAGATCTTTTTTTTAATATTTTCTTAACAAAATACAAAATTGAAGGTTTCAAAAACATTTATATTATTTTTACTACTGAAATTACATACATAAATATTATCAACTGATTTATCCTGGAATGTAGCTAAACAAAAACACTTCCAAATAAGTTCAATTAAGTTGAAAGTTTATTAATTGTTAAAATATTCACTGGAGAATTTTGATTCATAATTGTATCAAGATCATTCAAAGTCTTCTTAAATACATCATCGGCACCCATATTTGCAATTGACATCGCGTAAGCAGCTTTTAACATTTCACTTGAACTTGTTTGATTAATATTACCAGTACCAAATGGACGTAAATGATAAATGAGATATTCAAGAACATACATTAAATTTGCATTTACATAATGAAATGAAATTGCATAATCTGAACAACATCCTGGGCCCTATAAAAATATAATAGAAACATATTGTAATATAAAAAATAACATACTTGATCCATTGGATAATAAGAGTATGCTTGATACCAAAAATCTGCATCAACATGTTCGGGTAAAAAATGATGTACAGGAATAGATGGGAAAAATCGATGTTGTCCTTCTGCATCACGAGAATCTCCAGCTATGACAGTAATATTTTCTAAACATTTTCCCATTTCAACATCTTCAAATCCTCCTTCATCAGGTGAACATTTCTCTGGATCTGTTAAACCTTTGGTAACAAAAGCATTCAAAGCTTCCCGACTCAAAACATATCCAGCTCCACCACTCATATATTCTTGATCTGTCAAATTAAATTTACATCCAAAATATACAGGTTCATTAGGATTATGCGGCATAAGCATGAATCGTAAATTCTCAACAATTACATATGTATCATCATCAGCTTTAAGGAACCAATCATATTCATTCTGAAAAAAAGAAGTGTTATAAAGTTAATATTTATAGTATATAATTTAACTATTAAGGATTGTCAAAATCTGACCTCGAGGTTTTACAAAAATTTTCCTCCATCTGGTTTTTTCCTTTGATCTTAGCCGCTTATAAGATGTGCGTCAGATTTCGACTTGTTCCCTTCCATAAAACACTTGCCGTCAGATCTATGGGCCATCATCTACAAATACAAAAATGCACTTACCAAATAATGTTTATGGATGTATGAAAAAGCGGCTTTTGTTTTAGCCCAAAGATGATCACGTCCTTCAGAAATATTTAAATTAATAGCAGGAAGAGAATCATCAGCTTCGGATGACATGAATACAAAGTTGTTGCAGCGTTTGAGCCATGTTGCTTTAACGTGAATTGCTCGCTTGACATGATTTTGTTTTCCTGTTAAAATCCAGCAAAATATTCTTACTTTCTTGGCAATTTCTTGAGCTAATTCATCATTAACATTATCTAAAACATAGAATTCACTTAAATAATTCATATATACTTAGAAACTTACGTTGATTTGTTCCATTTGCATGAAAATAATATGCTTCTTTTGGGGCATCATCGTCATTTCCATCAGAATAAGTAGGTGCAACATATTTATGATGAGAATCTTTTTCTGCAGTTTGAAATGCTCCAAAAAATACTGCAACACAAAATCCAATAATTATTCCAATAAAAATATTTACAACAGTTTGATTTTTAAATCGAAAAGCCATAATTTAACAAATAATTAATTAATAAAACCGTTGATTTAAATATATATTTCAGCAAACTAAAAATGCAATAACTAATGTCAAACAACTAAATAAAAATGCTAAAAAAAAGTAATGAATGACCCAATAAAATTAGCATTAACAAAAATGAAAGAATCTAACCCAAAAAAAACCATCCATGGTTTATGGATAGTGTTTTGTGAATGAATGCCAACGCATTTTTTACAGTTTTTGGAAAAAAATAATTTCAGCGCATTTTTTCTCCAGCTGCAAATTTTGTTTTCTTTTATTAGGATTATTATTGTCCAGATCTAGAAATGTTAAACCTCACCCACCCTGACGTTAGATTTTTTCTTTGATATTGCATAATGACTCATACCATCAGATTCTCCACCAAATTCTCTATCGACCTCTCAGACCACATTTTTTGATTTGCAAAAAAAATATTTCTTTCTTTTCTCTTTTCAACCAAAAAAATTAACTTTGCTGACTTTTAAAATATCATTTCTGCCATTTTAAATTTGCTATTAATTCTTTTGATTTTATTTTTTGTTTATTCTGCTCTAAAATGACCAAGAGGGAACAACCCAATACCTTTTCATTTTTTATTTTTGTGGTGCCTGTACCAAGACTTTGTTTTTTTAACATTTGACGTTTCCAAACATTGTGTAATAACACATTTTTCCATTAAATACGCTTTTTATTTATATTTCATTAAGTTTTTCAGCCAACATGTCCGGGCTACATTTGAATCATCTCATTCCATGGCATGATTTATTAGAGCTTTTTTATGTTTATGCTGATCCAGGGATAAAATTACCAATTTGTGAATGTGGAAGAATTCAAGCGAGTGAAAAGAAAGTTCAACATCAAATCAAAAATCGAAAATATTTGGATGATCAAATTTGTGATGCTTCAAATTGCAAAATTGTTGGAGAAAAAATATTCAGAAAAACAGAAAAGAAAAAATTGGAAATTCCTTGGGGTTTCTATTTTCTGGAAGAAAGCGAGGATGCAAAAGCGAAATATTTTATTAGTCAATTTAAAGCGGCTATCAAAGAATTTGCAGAAACTGAACGAAAGAAGATCAAAGATAGAAATGTTTCTGAAGCTCTTTTTCAATTTACTGAATCTTACCCAAATTTTGTCTGCAGTGGATATCACCAAATGATGAGTTTTGATCCTGAAGATGGAATTGAAAAATATTGTAAAGAAATTGAAAAAAGATTAAAAGAAGAAGGAAAATGGCCTAGCAGTGGTGACGACTTTTGGTATGTTACAGACACTTAGTGAATTAGTAATATGCAAATTTTTAAAACTGAAACGTTCAAAGCTTTCGTTGAAAAACGATTAGAACAAAAAACGTTTCATTACAAAATTTGCTTGTTAGTGTGTATACTGTAATTTGCTTGTAGGCATGACTAATAATCTTAAAATTTAGGGATTCATGTGGAAGATGGCGTTGCTCATGCAAATTATTTTCTGTTCTTATTGAAACTGGGGATTTCAAAACGTTACTTTCATTCCCAAATGAAAAGATTGAACATGCTTTACGATGTTGCCATGGCCAAGCAATTGGATGGAATTTTCATTTCCTCGTTTCTCATGTTGTGAAAGTATACTGTTTTACAAATTTTATAATTGCTGCTAATTTACAAGTAACATTTCATATTGTAGTTCATACTTTTTATTCAAATTTTTTTAGGATAAACCCGATGCCTGGGGACCAATGAAACCTGATCAATACTTTCGGAAATCTTTAATGCGTGATTGTGACGGACAAACATTCATTTTTGGTTGCCGAAAATATTTAACTGATGAAATTTATATGAAAGATTTTGGGGCAATGAAAGAACTCTGCAAACAATGCTTTCAATTTATTTATATTTTGGCAATGCTTGAAAACGAAGTTGGAAGTAAATGGGAAATTACGGATACTTTATTTTGGAAGTAATTTTAATTTTTTTGTGTAAAATGCAATTTCTATAAAACGGTGTTTTCTTGTTAATAAAAAAGCTAAATTAAAGTTGTCAAAATTATTTGATTACTGTACCCCGGTGTAATTATGCCTATGGCATCTTTATAGATTGAATATTTTATTAAACATGTTAATAAATTTGAAAACTTGAATAATACGATCAAATGTCATTAAAATAAATTTAAACTAATTTTATGTTGCTTTTTTTAAAACACATCGCAAAAACTTCAAAACTCCGAGAAAGAATCGTAAAACCACTATGCAAATATATTTTTTTATTCGATTTCAAACATCTGTCTTTTCCATTGTCGTTGTTGACGACGGATATTGCAGCCGCAGTGGCCTGTCTCGCTAGATAATTACCTTCCGCAGTTTCTTCTTTTTTTCCATCGATGTCCTTTGCCAATGTTTAAACTACACAAAATGTACTTTTCTACCATTGCTGCGGTTTTTATGTGTTACTAAAAATATCGACTGACGTCGTCTTTTTTTCTTACTTTGCGAATGACGCATATTTTTTTAGTTGTTAGATTGTGTTGAAATTTCGGAAGTGCCCTTCTTTTTAAAGTATAAAAATTTGTTACAATTTTTTTCATTTCAATTTTTAAAAAGTTGATGAAAGTGATTCATTTTATTTATTTTTTTCTGTCATGGTTTAGTTTTATTTCAATTTCTTATGCTTTTGGTAGGTTGATTTTTTGTTGCTTATTTCATTGAAAAATGCCAACAAAAACTGAAAATTGTAGCATTTTTGATTTTTTTGTGTTATAAAAAATAGACATTATCACACTTTTTCTTAATTTTTAAGATGCCGTAACACTTGAAATTTAATTTTTCAGACACTAAAAACACTGCCAAAAACAACGATGAAAAACAGGATATTCTAATTTTTAAAAATAGCACAAAACTGGATTGTTCAAATTTGTGTAAATCGACTCCAAAATGCCATAAATTTGAATGGGAAAATGGCACATGTTTTTTAACACTCTCTGCTGATTTGCATTTATCAATTGAATCTACTTCAACTCCTGGGAATTTTACAGTTTCTGAAAATAATACTTCTGCTTTCAACCCAAAACTTCGAATAAAAAGAAAAGGTGGACGAGGTGGTGGAGGAAGAGGCTCATCTGGGTCACGATCGTCATCCTCTCGATCAAGCAGTCGATCATCTTACAGTAGCAGTCATCACTATTATGGTGGCGGATATCACGGTGGTGGAGGAGGCGGTGGCATGTCAAAAGATTTTTGGGATACATTCAAATTTATTGTTTTAATGCTTTTAATATTAGCTGTTGTATGGTGTGTTATCAGTAGTGCAAATGAATATGATCAATCTCGGAATAGATTTCGACCTCCTCGACAATATCCTCCACCACCCCCAAATACCACTACAGTATTCCCTAATACTTCAACACAATTTGGGCCATCATTTAATCAGCCTCCACCACCGTATCCTTCAGCACTAAAGAAGCCTAAATTACCAAATACCTCAACACAATGCCTTCCACCTCAAATACAACCTCCGCCATATCCTTCTGCTCCCTTTTTAAGTGATGAAAAAAATGAATCAAATGTTTAATTTCATTGTTGGAATTTCATTTTATTGTTTTTTTGCTTTTATTTTAGCAGTTTTATTATCTTTTAAATTAACATGTTTCTAGTTTTTTAGTATAGTATTGTATTTCAATGTTGATATTTTGAGTATAAAATAAAATTACAATTAAAACAAAAATAAAATAAATTATGCAAATTTTCAAAGCTAAGTGCGGTTGCGTGGATGGTTTTAGGTGTTACACTAAGGATGGACACGGGCCCATTTTTTTAAAGCCCGGCCCGGCCCGTGAAATCAAAAGCCCGGCCCGACCCGACCCGTACGGGCCGGGCCGGGCTGGGCTCAAGCCCGGGCTTTGTCGGCCCTCGGCCATCCTTAGTTACACTTCCAAATTTGAGAACTTTATTTTAATCCAGTATTTTCAAAACGATGATTTTGTGTGTTTAGTTTTTTGACCATGAAAATTTTTAATATTAATCAGTTTTTGTGTCAAATAAAACTTTGCTAGATGTGTAAAATATCCAGTGTTTTCAGCACTTTAAATATAAACAGTTTTTACAAAATTTAAATTAATTTTTTGTTTGCAAAGAGCTATATTAGTAATATAATAATTAATGCGTAATAGATCAGCAATGTGAATTTTTAAATTTAAAAACATTTGTTTAAATTTCATGTGTTACACTAGTCCAAATTATTTAAAAGCATTTAGGGTTAAAAAAGAGATTCAACAAAAATTTCAAATATTCAAAAAAATTGTTGAAACAAGCAATTTTTAAAATGAAAGAAGAACATTGCGTAAATCTTCCTATTTTTTACATTAGATTTTTTTTGCGTAAAAGCATTTCCATTTTTAACACAAAACATTTGTTGTGAAATGCATCTTTTTCAGAAAAAAACGCTAAAAAAGCTAGACATTTTGTTTTTTTCATCATTGAAACAAACATTTTTTATGTTTCATCAATTTTCTTTCGAAAATTCTTTCATTTCCATCGAATTTTTTGTTTATCACGTCTTAGCGATGCTAATCATTTTCTCAAGGCTAATAGTGTAAGAAATTTAGTTATATTTAGCCTGGGGCCATCCAGCAGCCATTTTGAATTTGAATATTTTGTTTGTTTTGTCTTCCATTATTTGCATTAAAGAATAAGTTATGGCATTTGTTGCAGAAACACAAAAAGCGCTTGCTTTTATTGCCAATAATAAACATAAACTGAAATTGCCAAAGCTCTGTCATTTGGGTTCATCTATCGTTGGGATAATCCACAATCTATAATTTTGTTAGATATGTCATCAGAATAATTTTCTTTATATCTGAAATATTTTATTAAGCATGTTAAAAACATATAAGTACATTTGAGTAATACGAAAAAACTTCACAAAAAAATTTGTTCTACGAATTATATTTTTTGTTACACAAAATTTTAAACGGGAACTGCATTTTTCGTTTTTATTTTTTAAAACGAGTTCTATTTTTACAATGTGTTCCAAAGTATATACACTTTGGAATACATTCTAAAAACAGAATTCTTTGAAAAAAAGGAAATTAATGAAGGAGTTCCGGTCAAAATTTTTGTGTAACAAACAAAACAATTTGTTGTCAACTGATTTTTTTTCTTACTTTGCGAATGACGCATATTTTTTTAGTTGTTAAGATTGTGTTGAAATTTTAGGAAGTGCCCTTCTTTTTTGAGTATAAAAATTTGTTACATTTTTTTAAATTTCAATTTTTAAAAAGTTGATGAAAGTGATTCATTTTATTTATTTTTTTCTGCAATGGTTTAGTTTAATTTCTGATGCTTTTAGTAGGTTTTTTAAAAGGGGACTACATTTTTATTAAACTCAAACTTTTATAGTTTATTTCATAGAAAAACAATTTGAAACACAAAAAATTTTGTTGAATTTTTGATTTTTCTTGTTTTTAAACAAAACAGTATTTGTAAATAATCTGTTTTTCACAAACCCTTGTAATTTAATTTTTTAGATAACAAAAATGAAGAAAGAAATGATATTCTAATTTTTAAAAACGGCACAAAATTGCATTGTTCAAATTTGTGCAAATCGACTCCAAAATGCCATAAATTTGAATGGAAAAATGGCACTTGTTTTTTAACATTTTTATCAGACTTAAATGTATCATCTGATTCTACCTCTGCGAGTTTTACAGTTTCTGAAAATGATACTTCAATATCCCCTTATGCTTCTTCTTCCAACCCAAAACTTCGAATAAAAAGGAAAGGTGGCCGAGGTGGTGGAGGAAGAGGGTCATCCGGGTCACGATCATCATCCTCTCGATCAAGTAGTTCATCATCTCATAGTAGTAGTCATGGTGGCGGATATTATGGTGGAGGAGGCGGCAGTGGGATGTCAAATGATATTGGAGACACCTTGAATGTTAGTGTTTTTATGATTATAGTGTTAATTATAATATGCTGTTGTTTTTGTTGCTCAAGTGAAAATGATCAATCCCAGAATAGTTTTCAACCCCCTGAAGAATATCCTTCATCATCACCAAACAATACTACAGTATTACCGATTACATCAGCACAATCTGGACCGTTTAATCAACCACCACCACCATATTCATCTACTCCCCTTTTAAGTGATGAAAAAAGTGAACCAAATATTTGATTATATTTTTTCAGCCTTTAATTGTGTTTTATTATTTTTTAAACAAACATGTTCTTATCTTTTTTAAATAGTGTTTGTCTCATATTTTTAAAGAAAATCACTTTTAATCAATTTTGTTGTCATTATCCACTTTTCAAATACAGTTGTGAGTCACAACTTGTGACAACGCTTTTCAAGAAACAAAACATATAAGCCTGCTGAAAAAGTAGCAGGTCGTTGTTGTCATGGTGTTAGGGGTGGGCATAAAATTTTTTGTTGCACAAAATTTCAGCTTCTACGCATTTATATTACACAAGTGATGGCTCAAAATGCTGGAAATTGCGTGCTTCAAAACCTTAGATAGATAAAACATAAGAAAAAGTAAATATGCCTTCTGTAAAAGAAGGAATCTGAAGGAGCTCGTTTTTTAAAGGAAATTTCTTCGAAAAAATGTTAAAAAAACAGTGTTTCACTTCGCCAAAAGCTAGAGAAAAAATTTAAAGTTATGAATCAAGAAGCTTAGAATCCTGGAATAACACATTTTAACACTTATTTTCGGCATTTTTAAGGTTTCTTAATCGAAAGAACAGTATTAATTACCCCTAGGAAACTTAAATCAGGAGAAATAGCTAAGTTTAAGCGAAACACATCTGTTTTTCTTACAAAATCCAGAGGGATGTAGAAAATCCGCTGTAACTTTTGTTGGATTAGCCCGGGGAACTTGGTTTATGTCTTAAAATATGCCTAATAAACATAGTTTCAACATATAAAAAAATCAGGAAGTCGCCCGGAATCGCCCATATACTTTTCCTATATTATATACTGTATAAAATTTCTCATGGTTAACAAAAACGCAATTTTTTGAATTTAAACATTTTTTTAAACAGTTTTAAGCATCATAAGCTTTTTCTCCATCCTTTTTTCTATATATAAAAATAGAAAAAATAAATTATAACGTAAATAATGATGTTATTAAGTAATTTTAATTGAACGCATTCAATACCTTCAACATGTTTTTTTGCGTTTTTGCAATGAAAGAAAAAAACGAGCTCCCTTTTTTGCGTTTATGCCCACCCCTACATGGTGTAAAAAAAATTCCAATTTGAAAGTCAAAGAATATTTTTTGAAAACTGAAAAACACTTTCTTGGTTTTTTGTCTTTGAATGACAATTGTTTCTTGACTTTTTTAAAGAAAGAATGAAACCAAAATTTTTTGAGAATCAGAATCTCAGAAGATTTATTTATATTATTATTGAATTTAACTTGAAACTTTGTACTTTATTTGTCACTTTAAAAGCGACAAAAAAAGAACACACCTTTTTTTTGTTTGGTGTCGACCTTTGTTTGTCATCATCAATCAATACCACTTTTTTCAAAACATTGTGCAACAACTATATTTTTGTTTATTTTTTTACTCAAACAATTTTGTTTAATTCAATTCCAATTTTTCAGCAAAAAATGTCTGGGCTTCATTTGAACCACCACGTTTCTTGGGATGATTTATTAGAGCTTTGTTATGTTTATGAAGATCCAGGAATAAAATTACCAATTTGTGAATGTGGAAGAATTCAAGCGAGTGAAAAGAAGGTTCAACATCAAATCAAAAATCGAAAATATTTGGATGATCAAATTTGTGATGCTTCAGATTGCAAAATTATTGGAGAAAAAATATTCAGAAAAACAGAAAAGAAAAAATTAGAAATGCCTGGAAATTTGTATTATCTGGAAAAGCGTGAAGATAAACCAAAAGTAAATCATTTTATTGATCAATTTAAAGCGGCTTTAAAAGAATTTGCTGAAACTGAAAGAAAAAAGATCAAAGATAGAAATGTATTCAAGCCAGTTGAAGATATTAATAAATATTGTAATGATGTGATGAAGAAATTGGAAGAAACGATGCCAAAAGAGGAAATGTGAGTTTTAAAATTTAAAAATTGAAGAGAAACAGTTTTAAATTTTGCGTTAACAATCTGATGTGGGTAGTTTTTCGAAATTTTTAAGCCCCTTTACCCTCTCGATCAAACTTTTTCTTTGATGTTTGCCGCTTTTATGGTGAGCATCAAATTTTAGTTAACTCATGCCCCTTTAAAATACCCGACGTTAGATCTCGATAATCCTTATCAAAATGTAAATTTAAAAAATCCCCCAAAAAATTTAAGTGGTCGGAAAAACAGTCATATTGCATTCTTGCTTTTGAATATTCTTTATAAGTCAAAAAATTAGAATCTTTTTGCCAAAATCTGTTGCTATGACACTTTTTTATGACTTTTAAAATTTTTAGCGGCGATTCATGTGGTTGGTGGAGCTGCAAATGCAAATTGTTTTCACTTTTAATGGAAAATGGTGACTCTAAAACTTTGCTTTCGATGCCAAATGAAACAATTAAAGAAACTTTACAATGTCAACATGGCGGACAAGCAGTTGGAAATAATTTTCGATTTTTAACTCATTATGTTAGTCAAGTATATTTTTACACAAATTTAATTGTTGCTGCTGGATTACAAGTAATAACATTGTATTTATTACTGTAATTACTTTAACACTTATCTTTCTAGGATAAACCCGATGCCTGGGGTCCAATGAAATCGGACACATATTTTCGACAATCTTTAATGTATGATTGTGACGGACAAACATTCCTTTTTGGTTGCCGAAAATATTTAACTGATGAAATTTATATGAAAGATTTTGGGGCAATGAAAGAACTCTGCAAAAAATGCTTTCAATTTATGTATTTTTTAGAAATGATCGGATCTGAAATTGATGGTAATTATAAAACTTCAGATTCTTTATTTTAATATTGTTCAATTTTTAACATTAATAAATTATTTATTTAAAAAGCAGTTACAGTAAGATTTAAACACTTCGTCGAATTTGAATAATTGCAGTTGTTGAAGTCTTTTTCTGAGCAACAAATATTACATTTGCTAACACCGAAGTAGGCTTCGGTTTTGTGAATAAACTTTTCAATAAATTTCGAGCCCTTGAAGTAAAAGTAAAAATTACAATTGAATGTACGGTATTCATGCAAACTGTCATACAACTTGTCATTGTATTGACATATGGGGCCATGAATGGAAGGATTTCAGGAATCCTTGGCAAATAATTAAATCCAAACCATTCAAATTGAAACACCGAACAAATTACAAAACATTGAAGAAGAATTTTTATTTCACTTCTCTTTTTTCTTGTTGATGAAGAATTATTTGTTGTTGAAATTGAAGGAAGAGAATCGGCACCGTACCGAAATCGTTTAATAAACCCAAATTTAATCTCCAAAAATGTTATAAAATAAATAATTATCATAATCGATGGAGCAAAAGTTGAAAAGTGATCAGCAATCTTAAAAGTGATGCAATATTACATCATAAAAAAACAAAGTATTTTAGCTCTCACAAAGAATTTCGTCTACCGTAATCCAAATCCTGACTTACCGGTTCTGTAATGTGTAAAGCAAACCAGGGTCGTTCAGGTGTTTTTTGATTAGTTAGTCGAAAAAATTTTGGATCAAAATAATTATAACTTCCCCCGAGGGTTAATGGAACGATAAATACTGCCAACAAAATCCATCCAAACACAACAGTATAAAAAATTTGAGGATGTCCAAAAAATCTATCATTTGTTGTTGGACAAACAAAAACCATAAATCGATTAATTGTTAGAATAACTGCAAATAACAGGGTACCGTAATAAGCAATTTTATCAAACATTGAAAAGAAGTAATTGATAAAATCAGAATAAAACTGAAAGAATTAGTATCAAATTCAGTATAAAAAGTGGTTTCACTATTTAAAACTGCCTGAAAAATTTACATAATTAGTAACCTGAAATCCTGCTAATGTTGTTGGAACAGACAAGAAGACATGGGTTGTCAAAGCCATAAAATCAAAAATCAATAACTGCCAAGCAAGAACAAAAAACGAAGCTTTTTTGAATTCTTTGTTTCCCTAAAAATATTACTTTTTGTTTTTGCCTACCGTAACTCATTATTATAGTTTTGCAAAAACTTACTTTAATCAAAACAATTAAAAGCAAAATATTGAACGTTAAAGAGCAACAAACAAAAATCAAATAAAAAATTCCACAATAAATTCTAGTTTTGTCTTCCATCTTCTGGAAGAAGTTACTGTAGATTTATTAACAGAGATTACTGTAGAAGGATTGAGAGTAACACTTTTTAATTGCTTAACAAAGAATTAAGCAATATCTTCTAGAACTACAAAAAAACAAAAGTGCAATTTGAATATTTTTCCTATTTTTTTAAACTTACTCATGACACTTTTAATAAGGTTAAAGCTTAAAGCTTGATTGAAAAACGTGAAAACTACACTTTTTTATTGCTTCAATGATTCTTCCTACGTAATAGAATTAACTCTAATTTTAAATACATAAAAAAATTGCAATATTAAATATGAAATTAAATTTAAAAATAACTTTATTAAAATTAATTTTTGCACGATTTCTAGAATACTGTTGCTTAAAAATGGAAAGCAAAAAATGGTCCCATGATTCATGGGCCATGAAACTTTTATTAAATTTAAACCAAAAATTGCAATAAATTTTTGTTTCCGAATTTAACTAAATTTTAACACATGAATATTGTAAAAAAGAACGTACCCCACCCACAGGGGAAGTGGATGGGGTACATTCCGTAAGCTCCCCACCCTTCTGACAACCCCCTGATGGCTTAATTCATTTATTATCAAATGTGCCATGATTATGATTCAGGCAGCAGATGTACTTTATTCAAAAAGTGTATCATTAAAGGGAGCGGCCGGGATAGAAGAAATAGATTTTTGTTAGTCCATGTGGTCCCAGCCCGAAAGCTCTCTACTAATCGAGCAAAAAAAATTTTTTTACTCAATTAGTTGAGAGCTTTCGGGCTGGGACCACATGGACTAACAAAAATCTATTTCTTCTATCCCGGCCACTCCCTTTAATCTTTGATAGTGCTTTTGCCAAGTTTTAAGAAGAAATTTACACTTTTTTATTTAATGCAAATTTTCAAAAAAGTGTCTTCAAATTTTGACCTTGCTTTTGGCCAAGTGATTAGAAGAAATATGCAAATTTGACAAAGTTAATTTTTGTACATTTTTTTCTATCCATCATTTGTTTTTGTCATTCTTTCTCGAGGTCGCAAAAGATTACAGAAAATTTAATTCATACAAAAAAAGAAAACAAATGCCAAAATGAAACGACCAAAATTGAATTTTGATATTTTGCTTGGAATTGTTCAAGAATTTGATGGTGGAATTGATCAACATGAAGAAACCTCGGAAGCTTTAACCAAATTCATGCTTTCTGGACGTGAACCTTTCCATGCTTCTCTCAATTACTTCTCTCGTGCACATCGAATTAATTTTCGTGATCGTACGTTTGATATTGTAAGTTTTACAACATTGTTATTAAGTCATTTAATTAATGTATTTGTTTTTAGTGTGTTAAAGATAAAACTCATTGCTTTGGATATGATTGGCTTTTGAAGGAAATTATTTTATCTGTTTCTTTGCCATCAATTAATCACTTCTGTGTCTATGAACTTCCTGAAAATCCTAAAGGGTATGAAATTATGGATCAAGTTCTTAAAAAAGGTTTGTTATTTTTAGGAGTGCCTTTTGCTTGCTTACGAGATTCAAAGTTCAAAGGCTTATTAATGTCCCGGGGTCAAGATATTTTGGTTAAGAACAAGAATAAAATGAGTGTCTGATTATGAAATTTCAGGACAACCCCGTCCAGTGCTATGACCTCCCTTCCTTTTCCTGAATCCATGGGAAGAGAAAGACAAAGTCAAAGCATTCTTAACATCCATGACTCTTCTTTGGTTTCTCTGCCATCTTTGGTTTGGAAAAGGAGCTGTCCAGACATAAAGTCCTAAAAGAAGGATGTCACCGTGCCGCCTTTGATGTGCGGTTAGAAGTATCTTTGATGTAGAGGGGTAAAGCCGAATTTGATGATAGCTTTTTATCAGCAAACCAGTCTTACTCCTTTTTAATTTTAGAGTCTTGTGCATCAAAGGCGGTATGATCTTTACTCCCTTCCCCCTATGATCCCGATGTACTATTACCATCATCTTATGTAAATCCATTTGATCTAATTTATGTTTTTTTAGATTTGAAACATTTAACTCTCTTTACGGATCTTCCTTGGGAATATATGCATTTCTTCAGAAATAGCTGCAATTTTGAAACTGTTTATTCTCAACATCTCTTTCCTGAAAATGCATCACTTTCGGTACATTTTGTTTTAACTCTGACGTATTTATTATTTAATTTTCTTTTAGAAAGTTTTTGATATTCCATCTGAAGAACATCGAATGATTTTTTCCAGTTTTGATGATTTCCTTGGCAGAATACCGTATCTTTTTCTCAAATACAACCCTGCGGTTCACATCAATAGTGTCTATGGTTTCGATTCTCTCTCAGTGTTGGTTTTTTTGAAATTTAAGTTTATGTTGTAATTAATTATATAAAATATTTTAGTGAGATGTATCCTTATGTAAAACGACTTATTTTGGATACCTGTGATGTTTCACCTTTTTTAAATTTTAAGTATGCGGCATTTTGTGATACTGTAACCTTTCCAAATCTTATTTATCATGAAACAAAATTTGTTATGCAACCTGACTGGAAATTAGATGGTGCTCTTCATGAATTACTACATTTTCCTGGTTTAAATTTGAATCAAGAAATAACTGAAGATGAAGATTTTCGTGAACATGAAGGAAATATTTCATTTATTTTTACTTGTGCTGATGAGGAATTGGATTCTGTAAGTTTTTTTTGTTTATAGTGTCAAAATAGAATCCATAAAATTAGGGACGAGTTTTGTCCAGGTTGAAGTCGTTAACTTTAAAGTTCAAGTGACCAATGAAAACCCCGGCGGGAAGATTTTTTGAAAACCTTATTTAAGAGGCCATTGCTACTGGGGGCGTTCAAGAAACCTTGATTATCTTCAGAAATTCTTTCCCTCGGATTATTTTTAAACGTATAATGTTCTTAGGTTTATTATTTGAAAGATACAAATCCAGAAATTATTTTTAATCAATTTGAATCTTCGATTACCAAAACCTATGAAATCGGTGATGGAAGTTTTGTTCACTTCATTATTAAATTTGGTGTTTTTGATTTATCTTCGAATGATGGTGATAATGGTATTGAAAATGTTGATGTTCAAAATGTGCCTGAAAATGAATTACATTTAGAATTCAGTGCCGTTGAAGAAATTAAGATGTGCGTTGATACCATTTGCAATTCATTTTTTGATTCTTATACTTCTTACAAATACATTTTTCAATCAAACTTGATTTATGTTTGTCTTTGGCCATATATTATTTTTTGGTATTTCAATTGGATCAACATTCTTTTATTTGATTATTCTCTCGTCATTGATCATAATTATCTGCCATTTGGTTGGTTTTTTATGCTTTATTTGATGTTATTAATCAAATATTTGTTGATTCATACGTATAAATTTGCAACAAATTGCTATATGGCTCGCGATCTAGCTCATATTTATAATTCTTTGTAATAAACATATTGTTATTTGTATGTTAAATCTATAAATAAATAAGTTTTTTTAAGAAATGTATTTTTAGTTAACAGCATCTACAGTTGAAACACTCGAAAAAATTATGATGAACAAAAAAGATTATTAAAGGGGGAGATCCACTTCATATAAATCTTTTTTGTTTACCGGTACTGAAAATCAGGGAAGAAGAGAGAAAAGATGCACTCTTTTCTTTTCTCTGACTGGCAGAGATGTCTCTTTTTCTCTGCTCCCTCTGTTAAAAAATTTATATGAAGTGGGTCTCCCCCTTTAAGCCAAAAAACTGCAAACTCTAAAATTCTGCAGACATCATTTTTTATACAATTTTACAGGTACTGTAACATTAACTTTAAATCCGGCACAAATTACCTGAAATCGATGAAAATTAAAAATAATATTATTGTGATTCACAATGTGTGAACACCCAAAACCAAACAAAGAAAGTACATGTTTATTATTGAATTCAGAAACCAATTTATTGAAATTTTTATTTTCTTTTCCAACGTAACATAAGCTTTCGCGAAATGATGATTAACAGAATTAAAGAGATGATTTATCTGTAAAAAAAAGTTACTGTATTTTAAAGAAGCCTCCCCCCACCCAAATGAATAGCTTTTTGTAGCCTAAAGTATTCAAAACAACAGCGAATGAAACAAAGAAAATCACACTAGACAAAATCTCGAGATGAAAACAAAATACTGTTTCATTTTTGGAGAATCAAAATTATTGATGCTGTGATGAAAATTTTAGATAACCTTATTTCTTATCAAAAAATAATATTCCATGTTCAAGACAACTTATTCACAATATAAAATTTTAATAGTGGATTACTTGGCAAACTGCTACGAAAAAATATGCAAATTTCTTTTCTATCCTTTATTTTTACATTTCATACTTTCTCGTCGTCGCGCATTTGTTTTTGTCATTCTTCCTCGAGTTTTTAAAAGATTGCAGAAATTTTGTTTTGTACAAAAAAGAAAACAAATGCCAAAATGAAACGACTAAAATTGAATTTTGAAATTTTGCTTGGAATTGTTCAAGAATTTGATTGTGGAATTGATCAACATGAAGAAACCTCGGAAGCTTTAACCAAATTCATGCTTTCTGGACGTGAACCTTTCCATGCTTCTCTCAATTACTTCTCTCGAGCACATCGAATTAATTTTCGTGATCGTACGTTTGATATTGTAAGTTTATTCAACACTTTTATTTATTTTTATTTGTATGTGTTTTTAGTGTGTAAAAGATAAAACTCATTGCTTTGGATATGATTGGATTTTGAAGGAAATTATTTTATCCGTTTCTTTGCCATCAATCAATCACTTCTGTGCCTATGAATGTCCTGAAAATCCTAAAGGCTATCAAATTATGGATCAATTTCTTAAAAAAGGTTTGTTTTTTTATGATTGCTTTCGCTTGTTGTGAACAGAGGTATCCAAGGTTTGAGGGTTTTTGATGCTTCTGGGTTAAGATTTTTTTGAAGAGTGGTCCTACCCTGTGCAGACAAAACTTTCCCTAAAAAGACACCATCATAGATGCTGGTGTGAGTTGGTTAGGTCATTTTCAGACAACAGATTTGTAGACTCTTGTTGTTAAAGTCGTTGTAACTTTTCCCCTTAAAATTATCACTCCATTTTATATTTCTACTATTTTCAGATTTGAAACATTTAACACTCTTTGCTGATCTTCCTTGGAAATATATGTTCTTCTTCCAATATTCCTGCAATTTTGAAACCGTTTATTCACAACATCTCTTTCCTGAAAATGCACTTCTTTCGGTATTTTTTAATTTTAATTAAAACTTTTAAACTTTATTGATTTTCTAGAAAATATTGTTTATTCCATCTGAAGAACATCGAATTATTTTTACAACTTTTAAAGATTTCCTTGTCTCAATACCGTATCTCTTATTGAAGTACAACTTTTTGCTTCCTGTAGATGATTCTCTTTATATGTTTGTTTTTTTTAAATTTTTAAATTAATGCTGAGAAATATTTTAGTGTGAAGTATCCATGCGTAAAGAGGCTTATTTTGGAAACTTGTGATTTTTCACCTTTTTTTAATGCTGCTGCATTTTTTGATACTGTAACATTTCCAAATCGTATTTATCATAAAGCAAAATTTATTATGCATCCTATTTGGACTTTGGATAATGCCCTTCAAGAAGTGCTACACTTTCCTGGTTTAAATTTGGATCAAATTGGAAATGATAGTAAATATGAAGGAAATATGTCATTCATCTTTACTTATCCTGATGAGAAATTGGATAGCGTAAGTTTCATGTCTTTGAGTTTTATAAGAAGCACTGTTTGATTTTGAAATTGATTTTAAGTTGATAACTTTAAATATTTCGACTACAACAATAGAAAACTGTCTGTTGTTGAAGTTAAAAAAGGTCATAATCGTGAAATATGTTTTAGGTTTATTTTTTGAAAGAAACAAATCCAGAAATTATTTTTGATGAAGCTGAATCTTCAATTACAAGAACCTGTAAATATGGAGCTGGCAATTTTGTTCATCTTATTATTAAATTTGGTGTTTCTGATTTATCTTCAAATGATTATTCTCAAAATATGTCTCTAGATGAACATTCTTATGGATCCAATAAATACGAAATTTTCCGTGAAGCGTTTATGTTAGTCGTTAACATCTTTTACTCTTCGGTTTTGGATGCATTTAATGATTACAAATCAATTTTTCAATCAAACTTGATTTATATCCGTTTTTGGCCATTTATTATTTTTTGGTATTTTAATTGGATTTACATTTTTTTATTTGATTATTCTTTCGTCGAAGATCAATATTCTCTACCATTTGTTTGGTTTTATCTAATTTATGCAGTTATCTTGTTCGAATATTTAATTATTCGTACCTGGGACTTTGCACTTAATGTCTGGTATTTTTAATTTATTTTTTCTTTGTGATATATATATATTATTTGTATGTTAATATTTAATTAAATGAATAAAAAATAATAAGAAAACTCTTTTAAGAACTGTATTTTTTGTTAACAACATTTGCAGTTAAAACACTCTAAAAAATACTGATTGTGGTGATTAACAAAAATTATTAGTATTTTAATTTACAATTGAAGACTAGCTTATTTCAATTTTTTTTATAAGAAATTTTTAATTTTAGCCTTTTACAAACACGGATGTTTTTTTGCATCGAAGAAGATGGACGTCTAACAAAAAACGCTTTTGCAACTTTTTTCAAAAAATAATAGTTATTTCTACGATGAATTCATCACGATTTAGACTAAAACCTTTTTTTCAGTCATCGTGTTTATCGATGTTCCGAAAAAGACGGAGGACTTTTTGCATTAAATCGAGCAAAGAAACTTGCGAAACTAAGAAGTTTCAAAAGTTTTTTATTTTAATAAAATGCCATCACATCTTAGACCAATGAAAAATATTCGCGTTCCTCCAAGCAATAATATTTCATTTTTGCAGTTTTTGAATTTTCCGTATATCTTTTTTTTTAAATCTGTCAACTAAATTGGTAGAAACAATCTTATATTTTAAACGTTGGTGCTTGCAACCCTTACACCACACCATATTGATCTGAACATTAAATAAGGTTAATGAAGAAATAAAATTACATTTCTAAAATTGTGTTTAAAAAATTTGATTTGCAACATGGATTGCACATATTTTACACTAAATAAATATAGACACACTTTTCATTTGCTCTATCTAGAAAAATGGCCTTTTTTAAATCAATCCTTTTTTGACTTTCTAAATCTCCCTTTAAATTTTATTTGTTCTGTGTTGTAAAAATATTCAAAAGCTTCTATAAACGACAAAATGAAGAAAACTCGCTCTTTTGTGAAAATTTTAGATATTTGTGTTTAAAACGAAACCAACAACTCTGCGCCGTTTTGATGAATCATTCCAGCTCGAATTCGTTGTCGCAAATGTTTTTTTTCGATCTGCCACTGGCTGCCAGTCGTTTTTTAAAGAGACATTCTCACCTGACAAAAATAAAACAAAAAAAAATAAAGAAAAAAGGGCAGCTCAATCAAAACTATAGACATCCAAAGACTATTTTTTCTGGTGTTTTTTTTTTGAATTTTTAAAACATTTAAATAGATTTGTGTTTGTCGAGAAAAAGCTTTGAATAATAAAATAATAAACATTCGTTAAAGGATTAAAAACAAAACACAAGAAAGAAAAGCTCTTCAAGTGTCAGTTCTTCATTAAAAATAAAAAAGGTTAAAAAAACAGTAAATATTTTTCATTTTCATTTTTTGTTTTAACGTTAATCGTATTTTTGTAACATTTAAATTTTAAACATCATTTTTTTACATGTAAAAAAATATGACAGAAAAATCGGTGTAAATGTGTTTTTTTCGAAAGACGAAAACGATGTAATATTTCATCACTTTTTTTGAGCAAGTGACAAAAAGGCAGTGAAAATATGTTTTTTTCCGATGTGAATAGACGTTTTTAAAATGTTGAAAAAGTTTTTTTTTCATTAACAGAAACCTCAATTCTTTTTAACAGAATTGGTGTGTACATTTATGTCCATTTTATTTTGCATTTATTTTTCACTTTTTTCAACTTTTGATGATCTTTGAATATTTTGTTTTATTTAAACAAATGTTCGTAATAAACTTTTGAAAATACAAAAAAATAATTAATCATGACAAAATGAAAAGCATCCTTGTAGCTTCAACTACAATATCACTTTCAATAATTAAAAAAACAAAAGTTGAAATCTCTAACACCAAAATAATGATATATTTTTGAATTTAATTAGCCATCCCTATTTTCATTGCTTGCTTGAACCTTTTTTTGAGAACACGGATGTTAATAATTTGTTTAGAAGAAAAGGAAAGTCTAACAAAACATTCTTTTTCAGTTTTGTTTTAAAAAAAAATAGTTATTTTTGCGATGAAGAAATAAAAGGATTTTTTCAGACATCACTTTTGTTGACGTCCAAACAAAAGACAGACAAATTTTAGCATTAATCATCATTGCAGTGTGCATCTTTTGCAAAATAAAACTAAAACAAAATTTGTGTGAAATTTTTTTCGGACATGTACATTTTTTTGTTAAAGACAAATCTTTTTTGATTGTGTTTGAATTTTTTGTTTGATGTAAAAGTATATTGTTTCATTTAAAAATAAAAAGTTATAACTTACAAGGGAACCGTCAGAAGTGATAATTGAGTTTTTAAACGAAATATGTTTTTTTGGGATGGTTTTAGGTCCCTAATGATCAAACAAAAATATTACGTGCTGGTTTTTAGGTTACGATACTTTTTCGGCACTTTGAAGTTCTGCGATTTACCTTACTCCCCCCTTTGGATTCAAAAACGAAAAAAATTGAAATTTTTTAAATTTCGCAAATTTTGCTCCAAATTGTTCCTGAGGGTCGGTAATAAGCGAATGCAAAATATTTTTTCACCACAAGGCCGATAAATTTATTTTTGAACCCTTCAAAGTTCTTGTACTAATACATGACGCATGCATAAATTGCTTTAAAAAGTGGATTTAAAACGTTTTTAAGCAAAAATATTTTATCGTTATCATTAATATGCTTATTACTAACATTTCCATCCATTTTTAACATTTTTTAAATTTTTTTATTTTTTTCACTTTTTTGAGCACGTACTCCCCCCTTTGGATATGAGGGTGCAAAACTTCAAAGTGCCGAAAAAGTATCGTAACCTAAAAACCAGCACGTAATATTTTTGTTTGATCATTAGGGACCTAAAACCATCCCAAAAAAACATATTTCGTTTAAAAACTCAATTATCACTTCTGACGGTTCCCTTGTTAATTTTGCATTAATCATTGAGAAGAAAGGAATTTCAAATTTAATCTTTAATGATTAATGATTAAATTTCAAATTCCTGTCTTCACAAAAATCTTGTTCCTTTGTTGCAGTACGCGATATCTTACAACTTAAAGGATTCGTTTTTAACTTTTTGCGATCGACTAATTATAACTGGTTTGGGCATTTTACTGGTATTTTTTCGTAAAAATGCAAGCAATAAAAATGCGTTGTTGTTGGCGATGGAGCCGTTGGTAAAACTTTTTTATTAATTAATTACACAACTAATGCATTTTCCATAGAATATATTCCTACTGTATTCGATAATTATTCTGCAAATGTTATGGTTGATGGACGTCCAATCAATCTTGGATTATGGGATACTGCAGGTCAAGAAGATTATGATCGACTTCGTCCATTTTAATTTAAAAATTTAAAAATTATCCTCAAACTGATTGCTTTTTGCTTTGCTTTTCCCTTGTTAATCCTGCTTCATTTGAAAATATTCGTGCAAAGTGATATCCTGAAGTTTCTCACCATTGTCCAACTACTCCCATTATCCTTGTTGGTACAAAGTTAGATTTACGTGAAGATTGAGCTACTGTTGATAGACTTTGTGAACGGCGCCTTGCACCAATTTCAACTGCCCAAGGTTTTTAAATGTCCCGAGAAATCAAAGCTATTAAATATCTTGAATGCTCTGCACTTAGCCAAGTTGGCCTCAAACAATGTGATGATTTCCATTTAAATTTTAGACATTAACAATTAAAATGTAAAAATTATTATTTGAAACCAGAAGTTTAAAAAATTAAATTATAATTTTTTGTCAATAAGAAATTTTTTATTTTGAAGCTGGATCAGTTTTTTTCGCAGAAACAAACTTTGTTTAAAAAATCGAAATGTTCTTTGCTTTTTTTTGCATTTTTTTCGTTGCTTTTTGCAACTTTTGATCGTCTTTGAATATTTTGTTTTATTTAAAGAAATGTTCGTAATAAACTGGTGAAAATATAAAAAAAATTAATTTGTCATGACAAAATTAAAAGATCCGCCAGTGACTACGAAGGACAAACTCAGTAATAAAAAAAAATAAAAGCAGAAATCTCTGCTATAAAAATAATAACAAAATTTTGATTTTCACTTGTCATCACAATTTTAATAACTATCCTGCTTTTTTTCTTAAAAATAACATTAAAAACTTTATCATTATTTCATTCACCTGCTTTTTGAAGAACACGGATGTTTATTTGTTCTGAAAAAAGGCGGATATTTAACAAAAAAAACCTTTTTTGCAGTTTTGTTTAAAAATCAGTAGTTATTTTCACGATGAAGAAATGAAACATTTTTTTCAGTCATCAACTTCATTGTTGGCCGTCAAATGGTGGATGACTTTTAGCATTTATCATCATCGCAGTTTATCTATCACAAAAAAAGCCAAAACAAAATTTGTGTAAAAAATCGTGGGATAAAAAACATTTCTTAAAAGAGATAATCGCAGTTTTTTCTCTTTTTTCATTTTTGATCGTTTTTGAATTTTTTGTTTGATGAAATTGAAAGAAAATTTAAATAAAAGTCAAATTATAATGTTTGATCTTGAAAATATATTATTTTTTTACTAAATTTTATAGTATGCCTATCCGCTGTGTATCATTTCATTAAATAAACGTATAAATTGCAGTCATCACAAAAAACAAAATTTATTAAAAATATTTCGTAACAAATTAAAAAGTTTTTATAATAATAACATGAAAAAAAAATATTGCAGTTTAATTTTGCGCTTTTTATTTGTATTTCAATATTTAAAACATTATACTTGTATTTTATTTTACTAAAAAATCTAAATGTAATTTTTTGATGATTCGATTTACAAAAAAAATAAAGGCAGTTGCTAAAACTACAGTTGCAGACCAGTAATAATTTTAAAAGAGGAAAGACTTTTTACATCAACGTAAATAAATAAAGACAATTATTATGTTGTTAATTTCTCTTTGAAGTGATAGAAATTTAATTTTTTTAAAATTAAAATTTTGTATCTTTTAATAAATATTTAATAATTTAATATTGGGCTTTAAATACCATGCTTTCGTGTGAAAAATGGAAAATTTATCAAATTTTTAATACTTTTTTGCTTAAACCCCCTTTCTAGTAATTAAAAAAAATACCAAACAGTAAAATAGATTAAAAAATACAAAAGATATAAAATGTAATACATAAAAACAAACAAATTAGATGTTACTTTTTTCTGAATCGCAAAAAATTTGTTAATGTCATTTATGCAAGACGAACAAAAATGATGTAATATTTAGTCATTTTTTAAAAGTGACAAAAAAGGCAGGGAAAATATTATTTTTCCGTTTTTTTTTCGTTTTTTTTCAATTCGTCTTTGAATATTTTGTTTTAATTAAACAAATATTTGTATAAACTTGTGAAAGAAAATAATTTAATTTCTTAAAAAATGAAAAGAACAAAATATGAAGCCATGAAGAACAATAATAAAAAAAATGAAAGCAGAAATCTCTGCATCAAAAGAATAAAATATTTTTGATTTTCAGATGTCCTCCCAATTTTCGATAACTAACCTCCTTCAATTTTCTTAAAACTAGAGGTGCCCCGCCCCACCGGGGCGGCCACCATAAATTCATGTAAAAACCTATGTCTCGGTTATTAAATTGAGCTAACACTGTACTCAAAGTTTTAATAGTATCTAAATTTAGATATCCAAATGTGAACATCCTGATTTTTTTCAAACAGTTTTTTGGAGCACTGATACATCCATGATTTTTAGTTGATTCAATTCTGTTGTTATTTCTACAGTATCCTGTCCGCTTACAACTAAATTATACTAATTTGAAATTTGGGCCCGGGCCGGGCCCAAACGGGCCTAGTGGGCCCGGAGCCATGCCTAAGCAAAGGCTAACAGTTTAAGCAAACAACCAAAAAAATAAAAAAAGAATAACACAAATAAATTTGCTTTAACTTTTTTAACCACAAAAAAATAGAGAGCAAAAATAATTTGTCATCAAAAATGATGATTGACGCTTGCCACATTTTGCCAAGAAAGCGCTTCTTTTAAAATAAAATGGGTACAGACAACATTTGTGTAAAAAAAAGCTAACACAAAAAACAATTTTTCATTTTTTATTTAAGACCACTTCCCGTTCCTTTTTATTTCAATTATATTTGAATTTTTTGTTGGATGAAAGCGAAAAATTTGAAAAAAGTAAAATTAATATGCTTCATTTTAAAATGAAAATTTTTAACTTTTCTTTAAGTTTTTCAGCTATCGGCTGTGTATCACTTCATTAAATAAAAGTTAAAATTTCTGTCGTTACACAAATCAAAATTTATGAAATTTTTAGCTCTCTCATTTTTTGTCAGATTTTTAAGTACACATTCTTTCAAAAATTATATAACCAATATAAATTTTTAAGCATTTCCTTGAAAATAGGATCTTTGGTTTATTTTATATACGCCTGTTTGAACTTGATTATGGTTGCAGATGTTTTTCGTTTCACTTTTAAGAAGGCAGAAGTCTGACATAAGAAGGGTCATGTACTTTTAGCCTAAAAAAAGTTTTAGGTAATTCGATAATTATCCTTCACGAATACCAAAAATTAAATGCACCTTTCAATGGCTTTTATTTTAAGGATTTGAACTTTTAATAGTTTTTGCTATTCAAACATGTGTGCTTTTAAGTTTTATTGAAAACCTGTAAATCATGCTTTTTTTAACTTTTTGGTGTTAAAATAATTTGTTAACTTATTCTTTAAAATAATGTGTAATAAATTTATTTTACAATTTTGCAACTTTATAAATGTTGTTGCCAAAATGTTTAATTTTTAAAAAACATAAATGGTTATTATTATTAATTTTTTATGATTGCAAGTTATACAATTCCATGGAAATAAAAATAACTCACAAGAAAATATTTATGTTGTAACCCAAAAAAATACGAAAATATATAACTTTTACGATTTCTTTCGAGTGGTTGTGATTTATTAATTTTCAATGGCAGGCTAGATTACTCATTGAATAAGCAGCTGTATGGCATAATAGTGCAAATAGAAGATGAATTTTGGGATGTCTAAAATTTTATGATAATTTTTTAAACGTATAAATGATGAGAATGTTAAATTGAGTTTTCAGAATTAGAATTTGTTGCAAAAGTTGTGTTTTTTTCATAAACAAAAGAATTTTAAAAACTCTGAAATTTGCATATTTCCACCCATTTTTAATTTTCAATGAAATATAGCTACAGAAAAAGCATTTTACAATCCTAAATTTTAAAACTTTTGTCACCTGCACTCCTGATTTTCAAACATTTAATTACATTACTTTTTTAAAAGTTGTAATTATAAATTGTCATGTATGCTTGTAAATTGTATGATACATTTTTATTTACTTTTATTTAAGTACCACTTAAATAAAAAATTACATTTTATTAATGGCGTAAAAAAAATTGCCATTATTATGATAAAATTATATTCCCAAAATGCAAAAAAGGTATTAATTATGTTTGACCTGTGTCTACATGCCTTGAGGGAATAAGAAGTTGTGTTGGGCATGACTGATAAAAGTTGTCACTTTCAATTGCACCTTTTTACACATTTAAAACAGTTGCATTTTGTTTGTTTTATTCAAATTTGTTAAAAATGGCAGAATTTGAAAGATACAAACATTTGTTTGCTTTAATTTATATAATTCCTTCTTTGATACTGTATTTCATTGTTTTGCACAGACTTTTTTTCAGTGCAGCAAGAAAACAAAAATTTTCTTCAGTTTTTTATAAAATTTTTGGATTCTCTGCAATAATTTACATAATACACGCTTTAATCTATTACTTCCTAATCCGATTGCCAACAATTCCATTTTTGGCTACCGTACTTCAATCTTTACCAAAAGAAAATTTTTGTTATCCAATTTTATTTTTTATACTGTACTTTTCTGGACATGCTGTACATTTTTGTAATTTTATTACTTCCTTCAACAGATTTACCATATTTTTCTTAAAACTGAAATACAATAATTTTTGGAAGAAATATCTAAAGTTAATTTTTATAATTTGCATAATTGGACCTGTAATCCTTGTTTGGAATGTTCCATTTATTGGAATTCAAAAAATTGAAGTTAAAACTCGTCCATTTTATATTGATCAAACTTTACATTGGCCATCTTGGATGAGGAAATCTCAAAATTTAGTTATTCAAATTTGTGTTACTGCAACTTTATCCCTTTCAATGAATTTATATTTTATTTTTTCTTTAATTAATCGAAGAATTTACGGCAGTGAAGATAGCCAAAAAATTTCGAGTCAAGATATTGCATTATTTTTGTACAGTTTTTTGGTATTTTTAAGTGAATTATTAAGTGCATTCACACAGGTGAGGAGTTCTTGGAAAATCATGTGCTTTAAATAGAATAAACAAATACCCTAGGGGGATTAGACAAAGTCTGGCAGCATTGCCCTGAGGGGATTAGCTTTCAGGAGTGAAACGCCTCTACAGTTTTTTTGGAAAAGTGAGAAATATTTTGTAACCTTTTAGCCCACTTGAGTTACAGTAGTTTTATGTTCAAAAGTACAGAAATTCCCCCACGGTAAAATGAAAGATAGGCTATCGTAAAAAAAATTGAATTTGAATTTAAATTTGCATGATTTGTCTAAATCAAGTTTTTGAACTATCTTTTAAATATGTTTTAATGAAATTTTTTAACAATTTTTTTCATTTTCAGGCATTACTCCTCATAGACATGGCAACATTTTCACCATTTATTGTAGAACATCAATATTTGATTGCTGATTTAACTGCGTTGGCTCCAGTTTGGTTTATTCTAATTTCAGATAAAATTTTGAGAAAAGAAGTTTCAAAAGTTTTTAATTTTAATAATACGCCATCACAAGTCAGGCCAATGATAAATAATATTCGTGTTCCACCAAGCAATAATATCCCATAAATGTCATCTTTTAAAACATTTGTATATAGTAGTACTTTTTTTTATTAATAACTAAATAAATAGTTACTTTTGTAAAAATTATAATCCTAAAAGATCTTTGACAAAACATAATAAATTGGAAAAGCGCAGTTTTTTTAGTTATTGAACTATCCAAGAGAAAAATTTTTTGTGTGCTAGACAACACAAACCATTTTGCAAAACAGAGAGAGCAAAATGGTATGTGTTTTTGCAATGTATTTGAATTTTTTATATACATTTTTTAACGAATTTTGCCACCTGCATTACAATCATTTTATGAAACGTACTTATATTTATAAATGTAAAAATAAAATTCAACATAATCTTGTTCCCTACATTAAACAAGATAAATTCAGGAATTTAATTACATTTTTAAAATTGTGTTTAAAAAATTGATTAACTTACAACATTTTTGATCCTTTTTATATTCAATAGAACCAAAAACGACATTTTGTAAAAAAATTTCAAAACAAAGTGTTCAGCAGTTCTTTGTCGTTTTGATGAATCATTACTCCTTAAACGCATTATCGCGAATGTTTTATTTGATTTGTCAGTCGTTTTTGAAAAGAAGACATTCTCATAAGGCAAAAAGTGTAAAATCAGCACGAAAAATGTAGAACTGACAGCTCAAAAAAAGCATCAACGATTGGAAGATGCAAAAGCGAATTTTTTTCAAGTCAGTGAAATATCCAAGAAAACATTTTTTTGTCTAGAGACAACATAAACCTTTTCGCAAAACAGAGAGAGCAGTGATGCTCATTTTTGCAATGTATTTGAATATATTGTATAGTTTTTTTTATGAATTGTATTATCTTAATTCAAATCAATTTATAAAACATTGATTAATTTAAACTGCAACTTTACCGTTAAAGTCATTAAGAATCAATATATTCAAATCATTAAAAAAAGTTGATAGAAAAATAAAATTACATTACTTAGATTATATTTAAAAAATTTGAATCAAGTACAACATTTTTGGTTTTTAATAAAAATTCAATACAACGCGTCAACCAAAAATGACATTTCTTTATCGTAAAAGTTTTCAAAACAAAAAGTTTTTATCTCAATTTTTGTGTTCAACACAAAAAAAAGAGCACAAAAAATGTAGAACTGACAGCTTTTAAAAAAAGTGTCGAAAACGAAAAATCAATTTTTGTAGTATTTTGTGTCCGGTTCTTTTTTGAATTTTTAAAATGTTTTAAAAACAAATACTTGATTGTAGAAATAAATCTATACAGATAAATTTGTGAAGATCGTGAAAATCTTACACAAAAATTGAAAAAATAGAATGATTCCATAACAACTTTCAACAGTTGATATAAAAAAATAAATTCATGTTTTCAAAATTAAGATTTTTAAAAATTTTTAATCAGTTTTCATTCAAAAAGGAGCCTGTTTAAAGTAAACATTAAAGAATGTGTCAAAATCTCTGTTTAAATATGAAATTTTATTAATCCTGAAACATTACAAGATGCATAGAAATGTTTAAACAAGGCCTTTACAGTATAATAATCATAAAAACTAAAATACAAAGAATGTTCATTTTTTAAACATAAATTTGGTTTCTAAAATAATAACCAATAAATATCCAAAAGGAGCCCCCAAAAAGTCGGACTAGATTGGCAGAACAATTTACAGTAGTTGTAGCTGTTATAGTCGATGAAACTGCACCTGTGGTGGTGGTGGTGGTGGTGGTGGTGGTGGTGGTGGTGGTGGTACTGTCATATGAATCATCACATCCAGCATTTCCATAATCATATAATCTATGATTATAATATCTCATTTGCATATCAAATCCTTGCCATTCAATTAAATTTTTATCGAATTGGTCTTCCGTTATTGAATTACTACAATTAGGATCTTCTCCATCGATATTGTTACAAATTTTATATTTTCCATCTGACATTAAATAATCATCATACCTAAATATGTAATAAAAGTATTCTAAAAGGCACAAAATTTTGTTTTCTTACCATATTTCTTGAGGGGCATGATATGGATATCCAAGTTGATTTTCACATTTCCCAGAAAAAAATCCTTCACAAATTGGCATATGTGGGAGTAAATCTAGACAAAAATATAAATGATCGATGATTATGCATAAACAAACCACTACTATGAACAACGCGATAAGAATGAGGAATTTTTTCTTTATATATTTTTGCCCAGTCATTGTCTCCTAGTCGAGGTTCTCCTGAAATATTTATCATTTCAATTTTATAAAAAGTTTTTTATTAAAACTCAGTTTACTTGAGATACGAGAAAGATTCCGGTAGGATATGTTTATGCAAATTTTCTAGTTCCATTTAGGGTATGTTTTTAGAATTGTTTAAAAACACCCCAAATTTTTTCAGGAGTTTCATTAGGATTTCCTTAAGGATTTACGAAACATTACAATTTTGCCTGATCCGCAATTTTCGATCTTTCATGACCTGAAGGATTAAGTCAATCCTGTTTATCCCCTCAGGGGTTTTGAACAAAAGCCTGCAAAGAACAATCCTCGGGGACTAAAACTCATTTTTATTCAACTTCGAGCACATGCTGCAACGACGATTTTTCAAAGTTGTCCAAAAAGGCTGAAATTTTGCACAAAAGTTCCTTAGGACATTCTAAGATACTTCCATGGACGATTTTTCGTTTAAACCCCCTGGGGGGATAAAGGGGATATCCTTTATCCCTTAGGGCATGAAAAATCGAAATCGCCGGATTAAGTAAAAGTAATGATTGGGGAACGTTTTTAGGACCTATATAAAACTCCTGAACAAATTTTAAGTGTTTAAAAAAAGTTTACGGTAGCCTAAGGAAGTCTGGAAAATTTGAATATTTGGTTTTAGGGGGATAACTCGAAAATTTACATACCAGCGTCAATTTTTTATTTTTTATATATAATCCTCTTATGAAATGCTACATTTTAGTACAAAAATTTTTTTTCCTGCCCCGGGGGAACATGTCGAAAATCGAGATTTTCGGTTTTTTGCTGTTGAGACGTATATAACTTTTGACGATTCTCTTTCGTTCTCCAATGGCGCAGTCGTGTAACGCGCTTTTTTAGTAACCGGAGGGTCGCGGGTTCGATTCCTTTTAGTGTTTTTTTATTTTTTCATCAACTTTTTGTGTTTGTATAATAAAATTTATCATTTTTTATCATTCTTATCATTACAAAACTACACTTTAAACAATATTTAAAAATAACATTACACAAATATTTAAATTCCTTAGGCTACCGTAAACTTTTTTTAAACACTTAAAATTTGTTCAGGAGTTTTATATAGGTCCTAAAAACGTTCCCCAATCATTACTTTTACTTAATCCGGCGATTTCGATTTTTCATGCCCTAAGGGATAAAGGATATCCCCTTTATCCCCCCAGGGGGTTTAAACGAAAAATCGTCCATGGAAGTATCTTAGAATGTCCTAAGGAACTTTTGTGCAAAATTTCAGCCTTTTTGGACAACTTTGAAAAATCGTCGTTGCAGCATGTGCTCGAAGTTGAATAAAAATGAGTTCTAATTGGAAGTCTGTAAACAAAAAATCTGGTTTTTAAAACAACTTCAAAAAATCCCCCATCGTTGCAACCTTTTTTCCAATCAATAATTTTAATTAATACAAACTACTTACCAAAAGTATAAACTTTAATAGTTTGATTGAACCCAAGAATTTTCATTTTTAAAGCTATTAATGAAGCAATTGGACCTCCAAGTGAATGTCCGGTAAAAGTGATGGAATAGTCAGGAAATTCATTTAAAATATCTTTGACATGAGTGGTCCAAACTGCTTCAGAAGCTTCAGAAAAATCTGAAATTACTTTTCCAAAAACACCGAAACCATCAATATTCCATGGAATAAAATTATCAAAAGTTAAATTTGCTAAAATTTGAATTTGATCTGGATAAACATATCCTTGAAATGCAAAAATAATTTCTTTTAAAATTTCGGATTTTGTAATTAAAACTTGACATAAATCAATATTAAATCGAGTACAAGGTTCAATGAAATCTATGTTCAAAAGTTGCCAATCACCAGTCGGATAACTTTTTTTAAAACATAATAATGCCATTTTTTGAGTAATGTTTTCGGTATCATTGACAGGCAAAAATGAAGCTGCCACAAAATTTATTAACTTTTTTGAATATGTTTCGTCAAATTGGCATTTTACAAATGATATTGTAAAAACAGTAATAATTATATTAAAATATAATAATTTATGCATTTTAAATATCATCAAAAAATGGTGTTTTTTACATCAAAACACCCAAGAAAGAACAATATTTTCATTTTGACACACCTTAAAAAATCCAATTTTAATTGATTTTACTTGAAACTCTTTTTAATCATTTTTAGGACTACAAAAAATGTTTTCTCCTTTTTTTGTTCTCAGTTGCAATTTCTTCTAAAAAACATCCGTTTAATGCTCGTTAAAAAGTTTTAAACAAAAATAGTGTAGGAAAGGCATATATGTTTCTTTTATCTACAGATTTTCTATAAACAGCCTAACGGTATTTGCCAAAGATGCCGAAAAGTTCAAAAAAATCCCTGTGAAATGAATATATGATAGAAAAAATTCTGTTGTCTTTCTTTCTTTTTTTTCTTTTATTTTCCGTTTTGTCATCTTAATTTACAGTACACATTCATCTAAAAATGCATAAAATTAACTTTAATAAAATTATTAAAGAAACTTTAAATAAATCCAACATTTACTTCATTGACACAAAGGAATTCAGAGTTATTAAAATGCTTGCATCCAATTAGTATGAAAAGTTTCAACTACAAAAAATTTTTAAATTTCAATTAATGCAAACCTTTGTCTTGCATTCTTGAAAATCTAAGGAAGTGTGATCACTCTAAAAATTTCAATTGTTCAAATTATGTTTTCAATCAAGTAAACAGATGCAATAAAAAAGTTTTTGTGACAGCTAAATTTTGAAAATATTTGTTATAAAAAAAGTGTCAGTCGTATGTACATCAAATCGTAATGTCAAAAAAATGGCGCCAACACTGTGTACCTTTGTTTAAAAAAAAACAATGTGCTGCAATGTTTGAATGAACTATTTTTTCACTCTTTGTTGCGTATTTGGCCTCAAAAAATAAAGTTGATGCCAACGAGAAAAAACACTTTAAAATTGATCTCTTTTGATGCAATAGCCTAAAAGAACGATTAGTAAATTGATCCTCGAAAATAAATGAAGTGGTTCTTTTTCATATCAAAGAAAGCCATTTTTTCAGATTTGTCCTTTAGATTTTTTGTTGCTTCTCCAGTCAACTGGACAACTAGTCGTTGGACAACTGCAGTCCAGTTGACTGGAATTGCTAAAAAAAAATTAACTTGTTCCTAAATTTTGGTATTAGTTTTATAATAGTTTTAATTTTTTCGTTTAAATGGGAGAACCCATTTAAACGAGAAAAAAATTTTGGTTGCGTCCATTTGTAGAGAGCAATACATTTAGTCAACTGATTTTTGTAAAATTCATTTTTCAGATAATGCCACCAAAATCAGTTGAATTAATTGCATTCGACAAAGATCACAATCTTCAATTTGAAGGAAAATGCAAACTTCGAATTAATCGGATTTCATTGATGCTTTCCGCCGAACCTGAAAATGAAGGTATAATTTTAGTGTGTTAAATTAGTTTTCTAAAGATGACTTTTTAGAATTTAAAATGATCTCTGCGATGTTTAAATGGGATTTCGTCATTAAAAAAGTATCTGTTCTAGTTTAATTTGTTTAAATTTAAATTTTGTTTATTTTTAGAACATTTTATTTATTTTTGGTGAACATAAATGCAATGATTTTATTTTGGTTTTTGATGATGAAATTCGATGCAGAAAAGTTTATGACTATATTAGCAAGGACAAGGTCAGTAATAAATATATTAACAATTGTTTTTAAAGATAATTTTGTGTTTATAGGTTCAATCTGATGATATCGGAAGAGATATCTTCTTCCAACGCTTCTGGATTCCATTTTGCAATAAATTATCAAAAAATGAAGAAAGAAATGTTGAATTAAAGCAGATTGTGAAACAATGGATTGATAATCATGAGGATAAAGAAAAAGAAGAACTTATTGCATTTTTGAAAGAAAATAATGTTTTTGATCTTATTTATTCTTTAAATGATGAAGAAGAAACAACAGATTTGTTAAAAACTCGAGTAAATCGGGTTGAGAAAATTCGTAATGAAAGGTTAGCTTGTTTTTGATGTCTTGAGTTAACTAATCAAAATCATTAAAGGGCACGTAATCTTCGAAAGCGAAAACATGGAGAAATTACTGCTGGTCGAAATGCAAAATCTGATTCACCTATAAAGTAAGGGTCAAGAATTTGTAATATTAAATTAGCATATTTCGATTTTAGTGCAAGAAAGAAAAACATGTCAAGGAATTTTTCATCAATTATTAATCATACACAATATAAATTTGTCAATGTTCAATCAAATGTTTACAGTCTTCGAAGATTATTAATTTTTACATCAACTGAGAAGAAATATTGCTATGAATTTGCATGGGGTCCAAAGAGAAAGTTATATTACTGTATTGGATGCGAAGCAAAAGCAAAAGAAATATCTGCAATTACAAGCACAAATGAAAATGGTGATGAATGCATTAAAATGGAGAATAAAAAACACGTTTGTGTTGCAATACCGTATATTCCTGAAAAATATATTGAAATAAAAATCTTCAAAAAATCTGAATATGAAATTTTGGAGAATTGTAACATCCATTTGGGGAAGGTCCTTGTTATTTTTGATAAAAATGATAGAAGTCAATGCTGGGATTTTCGATTAAATACCCAAGGAAACCTTTTTATTTGTCGACAATGTAATGCTCATGCAAAAATGTGGAATCAAAATACTGAAGCAGAATGTATTGAATTAAAAGACGCCAATCATAAATGTAATTTCATACCGTATGACCCAAAAAAGTATTATGAATTTAGTGAACTTGTTTTGTTACCAAATTTTGAAATTCAAAATATTACAAAAAATGGAAAAGAAAAGAAAATCTTGATAATTTTCGATTCAAATGATCGAAGTTTATGTTATGTTTATTCATTCATTGAAAATCTGTATACTTGCCGTGGATGCCGCAAAAAATTAACTCATGTTTCTGCAAAAATTTGTGAAAATTCTGATGGAGAAAAATATGTTATTTTATCAAAATCAAAACATGTCTGTGACTTACGGCCATATGCAAATTTCTCAGATCAAGAAATAATTCTGCATCAACCTGATTTTGAATTTTTGGAAAATACTGAAAATGGAACCAAAAAGGTCTTTGTTTTTGATGCCGCGGATCGAAGTTCGTGTTACATATTTTCACAACAAGAGAAAAAACAGAGATATGCCTGTCGGGGGTGCCAAGATGTTCAAGCTTTACAAAAGAAGAAAAATATTTCTGTTAAAGTTGCTTCACTGGTCTTATGCGACGACGAAGATGATGAAAGCTATATTCGATTAAATGGGACAAAGCATTCATGCAAACCAAAAAAATTTGAACCAGAAAAATATGCAAAAAAAGAAGTTTCAAAATGCTACAATTTTTTATTCTTCCGAAGAAAACAATTTCAAAATTCAGTGAATGTTGCTCTATTTCATCCAGAGAACAAACCATTATGTTTTGAACTTAATTTCAATAAATTCAAATTTGCATGTGGAAGATGCCATCGCGAAAAGAATTCAGTCATTACAATAATTGAAAAAGATGCTGATGGAAAAGAATATTTTAATCATGATTACAAAAAGCATGTTTGTGACCCAATTAAAATTTCATCTATTCGACCTCCAAAATATTCTTAACAGAAATGACCTAAATTTGGAAAAGTCGGTAAAAAAGACACCTGAAATTGATGAAAGCAGAATTATCAAAGCTCAAAATTTTCAACTTCGTCCAAACAGAAAAAGTGATCCAGATTCAAATTTATTTGTTTTTTCTTCTGAAAATCGAAATCTTGGATTCAAATATTATTTAAATTCAACAAAACGTTTCGTCTGTTTTTATACAAATTGTTGTTCGAGTGCAAAATTGAAGATTAATGAAAATGGTGAAAAATTTATTATTTTGGGACCAACTGATCATAAATGTGAACCTGTCAAATATGAAAAGTTTTTGCGTGATGAAAAAACTGTAGATTCTTCAGAATTTATTACTGTTTCAAAAGAAAACAAAGTTACAAATATTATTCTTTTTACTTCGCCTGAACGAGAAGAATGCTATGAATTTAGTTTAAAAAGCGGCAGAAAATCCTTCAAATGTCTCGGATGTAACAATTTGAACAAATCGTTTCTTGTAAAATTGGGCAAAAATGAAAATGGTCAAGATGTTCTTCAACTCCCAAATCTTGATCATGTTTGTGTTCCAAGAAAATATAACAAAGAAAAATATGAACCAAAAATATACAAAAATGGACAATTTGAATTCGTTGAATCTTATAACCATGGTCGAACAAATAAAAGATTGATCGTATTTACAACAGATAAAAAAGATTTTGTTTATGAATATGGCTGGAGGGAAAAGAATACTTACATATGTCTTGGATGTCATTTAAAAAAACTAACAACACTTGTAAAATTGGTTGATGATAAAAATGATGAAAAATATCTCGAATGTGCCCCCACCAAACATGATTGTGAACCAAGAAAATATGATCCAAAAAATTACAATCAACCAAAATTTATTACAAATGATAAATTTGCATTTCATGATGGCAAAAATGGTGAAAAAGACAAATATTTGATTATCTTTACTTCTGACAAAAAAGAATTTGCATACCAATTTTTTAGAGAAAAACAAAAGAGTTATGTATGCAATGGTTGTCATAATAAGAAACAATATTTAACTGCAAAAGTTGTTGAAGATGAAAGCGGGATAAAATCTGTTAAACTTCGTGAAAAAGAACATGTTTGTAAGCCGATAAAGTATGATCCAAAAAAATATAAAATTTTTTTTGTTTGACATTTCTTATTTTTATTATATTTATATTTTTAAATTTTTTTCAAAACATTTATTTTTAAACAAACAAAAAATGTAAAAATACCAAAAGACACATCGAAAAAAAAGAGATAGATGACTCATTGATGCAAAAAAATCATGTTATGTTTTTATAAAAAGGTTAAAATAAAATATTGTTGAATAAAAACAAAGTAAATTTGGGATGCATTTTTTAAATCGATTTTCGTCAACACCATTTAAAATCAAGGATTTTCAAGTAATTCAGAAAGTTTTACTACGTTTAATTGACTTCCCATCATACCCGGATTTGCAACAGAAAGAATTTTCTTTATTTGAGGTGGAATATTATATGTCGAATATTCGTCATCGTTTATTTCAATATACTTTGCTTTAGGAATTTGTTTTTCAGTGGATTCAACGACCTTAAAAATGAATCGTCTAGTAATATTAAAAACTTCACAACTTACAGTATATCCAAGTAAAGTCATTCGATCAGCATCTTTTAAATCGAAACCGTCAGAAGTATTATCTGTTGGATCTTTAAGTTTTGGGAGAAGGTAATCTTCATATAATGTTGATAAAACCAATTCTTTTACAGTAGATGAAATAATTTTATCAGTTTTTGGTTGACGTGGAAGCAACATTTTTCCATTATTTTTGACTGTATCAGTTTCATCAAAATTGTTAGCTTGAATTACATTATTTTGTGCAACTGAATTAGTTTCATTGTAATTATTGGAATTTGTTTGAATATTTTGATCAGAAGCTTCATCAGGAATTACAACTTCAACGCATTTAACAGGACCATCTGGATTTAGCCAATGTTGCCCAAGAAAAGGAATTGCAATATTTTCACGAGCATATTTTTTCAAATTTTTGAAAGTTGGAAGAACATCCTTAAATAATTAAATATCTTAGATGTGTTATAAAGCTTATAAGACTCGGATATGATATATCTAAGGATGAATGAGGGCCTAAATTTTTCGGCCCTGGCAGGGCCCAAGGGCTTTCCATAATTCTTCGCAAGTTTAAAATTTTTTCATTGTGAAAAATCCCTCCCAAGTAAGTGCCATATTATAACATATAAATATTGTGAGAAACTTACTTTAAGGCGTTTATCATTAACAAATTCAACAGTGCTTCCATCTTTGAGGTACCGCATACTTTTTAACAAAGAATTCATTTCCTCCTTTTTAACCTTGCCTTCCTGAATTTTGAAGAAGCTGAACGGCGGTGATCGCCTTCTAGAACGCCTTTTCTAGATGGATAACTTCAATAATGTGTTTTTCTAGATATACATTTTCTATTTGGTTATTTTTGTAAAAGTCTTTTAAAAAAGTCATTTCTGTATTTTTATTTTCTCTGTTACACATTTTTAAAAGATCACTTCACACAAATTTTTTCTAACACTTCATTTCTATTACTGCAAAATAAAAATAATATTTTTTTAAAAAAGTAAATTAGAAAAAATTTTTCCAAAAAATGATTTCTGCATTGCAAGGAGCAAGAAAGAATCCTTCTAAAAAAGTTTTTTAAACACGGTGTGTCGAACGTGTCGGTGAGACTTTTTGCCAAAACGACTTTTTCAGTATTAAATTTTAAAACCTAGATTCTGAAGAACTGAAACAATTTAAACGAATTCTGTAAAACCAGAAAAAAGGAGCATCATCTCTTTAGTATGAATGAGCAGGAAACTGTAAAATTCGGATTCTGAATCCTGCAGGATTCAGAATCCAAGAATTTTTTTTCTCCAGAATCCATAAAAGTGGTATCACTAAATTCGTCTCGACGAGTAGATTACGACAAGAGAAAAAAATTTTAGTTTTTGAAGATTCTGAAGCCATAAACTTCAAAAGAAAAAAATACAGTAGAAATTTTTAAAACACTGAACCAAGCTTCAGAATCGTCGAAAACTAAAATTTTTTTCTCTTGTCCTAATCTACTCGTTGAGACGAATCTAGTGATACCACTTTTATGGATTCTGGAGAAAAAAAATTTCTTGGATTCTGAATCCTGCAGGATTCAGAATCCGAATTTCACAATTTCCTGCTCATTCATACTAAAGAGATGATGCTCTTTTTTTCTGGTTTTACAGAATTCGTTTAAATTGTTTCAGTCCTTCAGAATCTAGGTTTTAAAATTTAATACTGCAAAAGTCGTTTTGGCGAAAGGTCTCACCGACAGTTTTAAAGGAATTCGACACACCGTGTAAAATGTACTTTTCTAGATCGTCTCTGCCAAGATGGAAAAACTCTCACCACGAAACTTTTTTTTCGTGCAAGTTTTAAAAACTTTTTTGAGATTTTGCTTTCTGCTTTTAAAGATACGGTATCTGCAATTTTTAACAATTTTTTTCAAGATTTTTGATTCTGAAATAACTCTTTCAAGTTGGTTTTGTTAGGAATCAACACATTCGAGATTATGAGATGCTATTTTCCCTTTTCTAATTCGTTCTTTCTAGATGGTTTGGTTTTATCTTAGCAACTTCTAGCCAGAGTAATGGCTTGAAAAAGAAAGTTATATTGATATGCAAATTTTTGACATTCGTGATTATTCCAGACTGTGTTGATCTACAACAAAACCATCTTGAATATAATAATTCAGAAAAAAAAATCATGAAAAAATTTGTTGAATAAGCCGATACAGTAACTTTCCACCAAGAAAGAAAAATCTAAAAAAAGTTTTTCAAAATTGCACGAAAAAAAAGTTTCGTGGTGAGACTTTTTCCATTTTGGCAGAGACGATCTAGAAAAGTACATTTTCAAAAACTTTTTTAGAAGGATTCTTTCTTGCTGCGTGCATTGCAGAAAGCATTTTTCAGAAATTACTGTTTATTTTTTTACCATTTAATAGTTTAAGGTTTAGATGAATATTATTTAATAATGAGCATCGTGATATAATTTTTCTAATTTACTTTTTTAAAAAAATATTATTTTTATTTTGCAGTAATAGAAATGAAGTGTTAGAAAAAATTTGTGTGAAGTGATCTTTTAAAAATGTGTAAAAGAGACAATAAAAATATAGAAATGACTTTTTTAAAAGACTTTTACAAAAATAACCAAATAGAAAATGTATATCTAGAAAAACACATTATTGAAGTTATCCATCTAGAAAAGGCGTTCTAGAAGGCGATCACCGCCAGCTGAACATATAAACATCCCGAAGAAGATTATTTTCTTGATCAATATCTTGAACATTATCAAAAATTTCGGTGCAAAATGAAAGATTTTGTGCTGTAGGCCTGTATTCATTTGCGGTGGTATTGAAATTCGTTGAAGGGTCAGACATGCACTTGATTTTGAAATATTTCATTAACTACAACGGAACCAATTAAACTTTTGATGAAAAAAAGAAAGCTTACCCGTTGGAGAACAATTACAGGTGCTCCTAATCCTCTTTTAATATGTACCATAAGAGAAAAAGGAACAACAAGCAGTTTTAAAAGCTGATCACCATCTATTTCAAATTTGCTTGGATCACGGGCAAAGTTTAAAAGAATTTGTGAGATTAACCAATATATTTTTGAAGCTCGGTATTCATCTGGGAGGGTCGAAATTGCAGCTTCTTCAACCAGCCAAAAAAAGTGAGTTAATGAATATGGAAGATATTTTTCATTTGGAGCAAATCCTCTCATCATAAATTGAGGGATGCGAAGATCAAATGAGCTGGTACCAGATGAATTTAAAAATGCCATGCTGAAATGAAAATTGTGTCATATAGGCCTTGCTTTTTTCATTTCAAAAAATCACCTTCAAATATTTTTTCGTTGGGGATATTTTTTTATTTATTGAAAATACAAAATTTTTTTATAATTTGTTTTCTTTTGCTCACCTCAGAAAAATACATTAGCAATGATGTATAATAACATATACATCATTGCTAATGCATCAACTATAAATCAAAATTCCCTCGCTATTTCAAAGCAATGTAAAAAATTTAAAGGCTGTCCTCGGGCCTCAAACAACTCGGCCCGGCCGGCTCTGAGCCTGAAATTTCCAACCCCTGATGTAAATACACACTTACAGATCGCTGGCGAGCTCGGTATTTCCTAATTGAATTTGCTTTGATCTTCCATCAGGTTCATATTTGATTGGTGAGAAACACAAATCAAAAATACAATGACCTATGGATCTTTTTGGACCAATTGATGAGTTATAGCATGGTCGGGGATCAACAAGTAAAAATCTGGCATCTTTTTTGCTAAGAATTGGACGTTGACCTTCATAACCATCAGAAACTTCTAGAGAGACACATTGAATCCAGCCAGGGATTGAGGGTAAGGCAAAAGCAATTGCAGTGTTCTTGATGACGGTATTTTGAGTTTGGTTACCTTGACGTCTCGAAATTCCGCGTCGAATAGGGCACACAGTTTGCACCTGTTCCTTCTCCACTTGAAGTGCTTTACCATTCAGTGATTTGAATTGATTTTCAAAAGATGATTGCTGACGATTTGTTCTAAAATGAAGACAGGCTATTTAAATTTTTATAAAATATTAAACTCACACTTTGGTTTGAGTTTTATCACCATTTATATTTTTATGGCGATTTTGATATTGTTTATTTCCTTTTGAGATAGACTTATCAGAAGGAGAAGTATGATTAAGGATATTTTGCCGTGGGTTTTGTTTATCTTCATTATTTTGACGGGGAAAATGGAGATTTTGTTCTTTTGGATTTTCACGATGACCATTTCGAGCATTTTTCATTTTGTTTGCTGCACTTAAACGAAAGTATGCTTATTTAATACAATAAATCAAATACACTTACTTTTCAGATGAATCAGATTTTGCATCTTGACCAGCAGTAATTTCTCTATGTTTTCGCTTTCGAAGATTACGTGCCCTTAAATAATTTTTTAATGTTGATTATGACGTGAAAAACTAGCTAACCTTTTATTACCAACTTTCTCCAATCCATCCGTTCGAATTTTTTTGCAAATTTTTGCTTTTCATTTTTTTCTGAAATTTCGATGAATAAATAAGATTGAACACGTTATTTTCTTTCAAAAATGCAATAATTTCTTTTTTTTCTTCGGCTTCCCGAGAATTAATCCATTTTTTCACAATCTGTTTTAATTCAATATTTCTTTCATCATTTTTTGATAATTTACTGCAAAAAGGAATCCAAAAGCGTTGATAGAGAATATCTTTTCCAATTTCGTCAGATTGAACCTAAATATCCAAAATATTCTCTTCAAATGAATATATTTATTACTGACCTTGTCCTTGCAAATAAAATCATAAACTTTTTTGCACCGAAATTTATTATCGAAAATCAAAGTGAAATCATTGCATTTATGTTCACCAAAAATGAATAAAAAATTCTAAAAGAACTCGCAGTTTTAGTGCATGAATATTAAAATCTTAAATGTTAAACCTTTTTAATCGAAAATTTCCATTTGAAAAGGGCAGATTTCATTTTAAATTCTAAAAAGTCACTTTTTCAAAAATAAATTAACACACTAAAATCAAACCTTCATCTTCAGGTTCGGCGGAAAGCATTGAAGAAAGTCGATTAATTCGAAGCTTACATTTTCCTTCAAATTGAAGATTGTGATCTTTGTCGAATGCAATTAATTCAACTGATTTTGGTGGCATTATCTGAAAAATGAATTTTACAAAACCAGCAAATTTTATAAGGAAAAGATCGTAAACTGCAACAAAAAAATTATGGATTGTATCTAAAAAAAGTTTCTGCTTTGACAAAAAAGTATCACTTCTCCTATTTTCTGGGATCAATGTATTAATTATTCTCTCAGGCAATTTGCATCAAAAGAAGAAAAAATTCAAGTGTTTTTTGGCATCTGCTTTTATCACCCAATAAAAAAAATGCATACACCAGTCAACCTCTGTTTTAAAAAAAGTGAAGGATCACAATTTTGGCGCCTTTTTGTGACATAACAATTTGATGTACCTGACACTTATTATAGCAAACATCTTTGCACACACAAATACTTTTGGATTACAGCAGTAAAAACTTTTTTGTTTCGTTAATAAAAGAAAAATAACCGAAATCTAACAATTTAAATAAAATTTCACAATTTTGACCATGTTATTTTTTTTTATGTATTTATATTATTCAATTTTTTCTTTAATTTGTAATTTTTCTTAATACATAACGGTTAACCGGTTATGTATTAAGCACAAATATTTTCAAAATGGAAATCAGAGGAGTGAAAATAATATTAATGAAAAGTTAATTATATTGTCATAAAGAAGGATCTTCGGCGGCAAAAATTTTAAGAATTTAACAAAGTCTATTAAGAATTTTGCAAAAGCTTTGACACATTTAATGACCCTAAAAAACAACAATAACAACCAAAATAAATAACTGATTGTTATCTATTTTTCTCTTTATTTTTCTTCGTTTTTTATTCCGAAAGCATTTCCTTTTTTGTATCATCTGTTTTTGCTTTTTTAAAAGCTTAAAAGCAAATGCCCCCCAAAAAATATTTCCACTACTTCTGCCATTCCCGATTTCGGACAGAGGGAAACAAAAATTTATAGCACTGGGTATAAAAAAATGACCCAAAAATGGAAAAAAGATGCATTTCATCAATTTCTCTCTTTTTCCTAACTTTGGATGGACTTTGTCAATTGCATTTTTCTTGTAATTTTGAAACATTTATTTTCAAACAAACAAACAAAAGATGCAAAAATGCCAAAAGACACATTCAAGAAAAAAGAAAAATGAACTCATTGATGCAAAAGTAATCATGTCTGGAGGAAAAGAAGGGATTAAATGTTTGTGAACTTTTATCGAAAAACATGTATTTCAAAACTTTCAAGCATTAATTTCGAATGTTTTTAATTAAAAATTGTTTATTTGTGTTCCAGTTTTCAATTTGGACATAAAATTTTTTTCGGCACAAACATTTATGTTTTCTTTCATTAAATGGCATTTCAAGTGGTTAGAAATAAAGTGGATTTTCAATATGCCAAATAATCATTTCAAATCTTTTGATATTTTTCGAACTTCTTTGTCTTTGATTAATTTTTCGAAGGTATGATTTTCTTTCTTTGGGTAATCGCCGCCTCGGTAGCGCAGTAGGCAGCGCGTCAGTCTCATAATCTGAAGGCCGTGAGTTCGAGCCTCACCCGGGGCAATCTTTTTTTTCTCTCATTTTTGCAAAATATTTTTTTACGATTTTTTTAAAAAACAATATACATTTTTATTTTTACAATTTTACTCTTCTTCAGTAATGAAAATGAGTCATCTTCTTCTTTTCCAGATGTGAGTGTGTGTCTCATGTGGTGTTTTTAAAAGCATCTATTAAGCTTTAAGCAAGAGCAGTAATCTCATCATCAGACACAAAAAGAAGAAGAAAATGTCCCACTTTTTGTCAAATAAAGAAGAAGGGTCCTTTTATTTAAAGAAAAGAAAAGGAAACAATTAGTTAAAACTAGGAACAACAAAAACGACGATGATGAGAGTCGTCTGGTACTTTTCACACCACCGAAAATATAGAAACATAAAAGTGCCGTTCGTTTTTCGCCTTAAATGGCAATGGTTTAGAAAAAAGAAAAACAACAATTTTTTCAAGATGGACATTTTTTAACAATGAAAGTGTTAAAAAATGTTTGTTTCTGGAGAAGGAAAAACAATGTTCATCTTTCTGTTTTTAAAAAGTCAGTGTTTTTTGTGGCATAGAAAATATACTTGCATGTTTCCACTGTGTCTCTGTCAAAACTTTTGCCTTCAAAATGGCAGCATCAAAAAAAGGGATGCTTTTGAAGTAGAGAAAATAATCTTCCTCTTCCAACAACAAGAACAGAAGCAGCAACATTTTTTGTTGTTGTTGAAAGACTTCCAAATTCTTTCTTCATTTTTTTAGCTTCCCTTTTTTTAAAAGGCTGCCCCCAACAACGAGAAAAAAAATTGTGGCACCAAAAAAAGCTGTTGTTTTCTTTCCTCATTTTCTTTCTTCTTTCCTTTTTTTTGTAAAGAGACTTATTCATCGAGAATAAGAAAATATACATTTTTGGTGTCGTCCTCTTTTTCCACAATTTTATATAAACGATGAAAAGAAAAAAATGAGAGGAGGAAACATTTACTGGAAGAAAAAGAAAAAAGAAGAAGTAAAATCTGTTTTTCTTGTGTTAGTTTTTTTTGTTCAATATATTGCTTTTTTACTATTATTTAAAAGAAGCTTCAGTTTACTCCCAAAATTTTGCTTTGTTGAGTTTTTTTAGGAGATGATTGGTCAATGTTGTCTTAATTGAAGCTTTTTAATTCTTGTTTCTTTGTCTTGAGGACTTTAATTCTTATCAGAGATTTCATAAGGTTATGCAAATCATTTCATTCCGGCGTTGCCACAATAAGGTTATGTATAAATGTTTCCAAAATACTATAAAAACTTTCTAAGGGGTTTTAAATTAATTCAGACAAAAATTATATGTTATTAAATTATTACAGTATACAAAAAATTGGTAATTTTTTGATTGAAATTTTTATTGCATGTTTTTTAATTTGTTTTCTGAAGCATTTTATTCAAGTTTTAAAAGAAACTATCCGTGATTGATTTCACAAAAATTTTTTAGCTTTTTTCCAAATATTATCTTCAAAATTTTAACGTTCAAAACAAACAAAATTTTTGGCATTGATTGCCTGAAAAATTTTAAAACAAGCATTTTCCTCTTCTTCGACTTCCTTTTAAATTGGTTTTTGCTTCTCAATAATTGTTTCACATTTTTAACAATAATTTTTAGTTTTTTTATCTCTTTTTTAAACCCTTAAAAATTTCATCTTCTAAAAAGTTGAAGAAAGTTTCAACATTATTTTTTAATCCCAGATATTCAAATATAAAAAACAATGCGTATCGGATTTTAATATCTTCTTCTTCTTCATTTTTGTGTGCTTCCACATTTCTCTCTCTCATTGAACATCTTCTTTTTCTTCTTCTTTGTGATAGTTGCTGTATATTTTTCTTTCCTTTCTTGGGGCTATTTATTTCCCTTGAGGGAAAAAGAAGAAGAAATTCTTTTGCAACACACAATTGAAAGAGAGAAAAAACGAACTCCAGACATATATTTTTGGGGCAGCCAGAAATGAAAATGAAAGAATGGCGCCACAGAAAAAAAGGGCAGAAGGCTTACAGTGAATGAATGTCCAATGAATAAAAATAGCCAAAAACTGTCTTATTTTATTTAAATTTTTTTTGTTGAGGGCGGCGCAATGTGCCATTTTTGGGAAGAGGAAATTTGAAAAGCAACAACAACATTTTTTTGGGAGAAATTTATTTATTTTTCTGTTGTTGTTGTCATTTTTCTGAAGACTCAGATGGGACATTTAAAAGATGAAGAAGATGATGAAAATGAGAAAATTTTTGGAGTAAGTAAATTTTAAAGAGAAAATGATTATAGTCTTTTTCTTCTACTCTTTTTTGAAGAAGTATATAGTTTTTTTTGATGAAGTTCTTGCATTTGTTTGTTGTTAGTGGACTTTGTTTTACGATACTTTTTGGATACCCAGTTTTAATTGAAACATCATTATTTAAATTTTGTTAATGAATACAGTTATCTCAAAAAGTTTTGTCATAAAATGCAGTAATTTTAATTCTAAAATTATGTTTATTCGATATGTTAATTTGATAGTAGCCAATTAAAAGATCAAAATGCATCGGCTAAAATTAGCCTTATTTTTTGAAACTCTTTTTTTACCATAAAAAAACACATTTCGAAATATTTTTTCCTGTTTTTTAACATTTTTTTAATCAACCCTTTTTTGGATTTGTTTTTTGTTGATTGCTTCTTTTTATTTTCAAGAATTACTCATGCCTGCTAACATTTTTATGAAACCTCAAAAATTGCATGTTTTGTTAATACTCTGAAATATTATGAAAGTTGTCTTTTGACTAAAGCCTTGTTTGAAAATAAAAAATATAACGGAAATGGTTTAAATATTTTACATTCTTATTATTACTCATACATTCCTTTAATTTTCACAAATTGTTCATTTTACTTTAAAAAATTGAAAAAAAAGATGTCAAAATTTCGTTGCTTTGGTAACCGTAACCTTTACTTTTTTGTTTTTATTATTCATTCTTTTACATTTTTAATCTTTATAAATTAAGAATTTTGCAAAAGAAACTTCTGTTTTTGATTTTTCTTGCATTTTCATTAAATTTCTTTCTGCATTTTTTGCTTTTTATTATTCATTTAATTTTACTTTTTTATTTTCATGTTTATGAGTAATATTTTTACATCTTAAAAATTCCAATATATTTTCAAAGCAAAGGTATTTGCATAAACAAATCCCATTTAGTGAAGGGATTTATCTCTCAATATCCGAAATATCCCTTCCGGGCACTAAACTTCTTAAAGCACTTCAAAAAACAAGTCGTTAAAACTGTTAATTTATGTTCCAACTTTGGCGAAAAAACAATTGCGCAATTGCCTCATCAAAAAATAAATTATTGCCATTGTTTCTGCCTTCAAAAAAGACAATAAAAACTTTAAAGAAAGCATAAACATTGTTTACTTTATGTCAAAGTCAAAAAAAAAGTAAGTAATCCAATTCAAAATATATGTTTTTTTCTTCCGTATCACTCTCTTGAGAAAACAACAACACAACTTTTAACTTTCAAATGTTTTTTAAGCTAAAATATTTTGAAGTAGCTTTAAAACTTTTAAAATTTAAGCCTAACGTTGTCATTTGATACTTTACAAAAAAAGATCAGTGTAGATATGTGGATTGACGAGATCAAGATGTTATAGATATATTCTATTTTATTATAAAATTTTTATAGATTGCTAGGAGGGGAAAGTTCATTAGAAGCATATGGTCAGTGATATATGGTTTTAATTAATGAGATCGACTTTTAAAAGCATGGTTAGGATTAAAAAGATTACCTGCCAGAATGCTTTGATTTTTGTCGCCTTTGAGATGAGCTTTTGATTTTAGCTTACCTCCTCCCACCTTTAAAACTGCTGACGTCAGATCTGGACAATCCCTAACTCAAATATCTTACACGCATATATCATATCCGTTTCATCCTCTTTATTGTATTACATAAAAAAAGCTTTTTCTCAGCAGCAACAAAAAATATAACAAAAAACTCTTGTATATTCTTTTGTTTCAATTTTTGTGTTGCGCGAAAAACGAGAAAAAACTCGCAATTGTTAGAATAAAGCAACGGAGAAAAAAAATGAAACACAACGCATTTTTGCCCAAGAAAAAGCAGAGTATTGATTCAGCTTATTTTCGGGTTTTGTAAAGCTGCAAAAAAGTCTTTCTTTCCCCCGAACAATTTGCTCTCCTTTTTTGGCCGTCAATAAATAAAAATGTCCACGCTGTTATAAGAATAAAAGTAAAAAAAAAGTAAAGAGCTTAACCTTCTCAAATATTAATTTTATTAAATCCGTTAATGACTTTTTTTCATTGAAACTTTGTCTTTTTTAAAGTTTTTGAAGTTGAAGTTTTTGAACTTCACATTTTGCAGAATTTTCGTTTCTAACCGTTGTTTTTAGCCTAGCTTTTTTAGTCTATCTTTGGAGCACCATTGTACAAAGTTTAGCTTTGTTGAAAGCTAATTGACCAAGGCATTTTTGTCTCTTCTTTTTTTTGTCTTCCTTTCACCGACTGGCACTTTTCTTAAACCTTTTTTTGAGTTTTACAAAGTTGCAGTATTCCCAAAAAACTAAAAATTGTTTAACTAAAAACTTTTTTCTTTTAAAAGCAGTGTTGTGCTTTTTACTTTTCGTCGACTCCGGTGACTCCGACTCCGACTCCGACTCCGGAGTCGGAGTCACTGGAGTCGACTCCGGAGTCGACTCCGACTCTAAAAAATCTTGTAAAACATGTAAAAATGCGTTTTTGATGCTGATTCTTACTAATTGTTATATCTAATTCACATATTAACTGTTTCTGATGATTTTTAACAACTTTTGTTAACAAAAAAATTTTCACACTTTTTTCAAATTTTTTCGATAATTTTGAAAAACCTTTGTAAACTAATTTAAAAGCTATTTTTAAAAACCTAATATGCTTATAATATCGATAAATATGGTTAATTCAAAAGAAACAGCTTTTCTAGCAATTTTTAAAAGTTTGTGCCGGAGTCGACTCCGACCCATCGACTCCGACTCCAACTCCGACTCCGGAGTCGGAGTCGCAACAACACTGTTTAAAAGCTTTAACAGGGATATCGTATATCCAAATGAGATACATTTTAGTTAAATTTTGAGTTTAATCCTTAAAACCGATTTTGAAAGTTTGTTTATCATTTTTTCTATAGTATTTTTTTTTTACAGTTTTTAAGATTTGCTGATTATCCTTTTTCATTCAAACGCCTGGGGGCATATAGCTTCATCTTCTCATTCACATTGCAAGAACGTAAAAATTTGAGTAAATGAATGCAATTTATGGTTCGCATTTAGAATCGTGAAAATTTGCATATTCACATTTGGTGAACACAGTTTTAGTGATTTCTTTATGACTTTTTTTCTAAAAATCAAAGATCTCAGCAAACCCAAAATCTCAAAACCTTTGCTTAAATATTCAATGATGACCATCTTTGACCTTTTTTCCTTTCATCTTTTCCTCTCTTTCTTTTGTCTGACATTTGTCACAAAGAAGGACAAGTAAAAACAAAAAAGAACTAGCCGTCATTTTTTTTAAAAAAGTATTTTTTTAAACAAAAAATTTTTCGAACGCCTCTCTTTTGTTTTTTTTAAATGACAAACATCTTTTTTTTCCTCCGTTGTCCGTTTTCGAATTCTTCCGTCTTTTTGAAGCATCCCTTTTTTGTTTTTTGAAGAACAAAAAATTTTATTATTTTTTTGAAAAATATTTTTTTTCAAAAGCGTGAAAAATCGGAAATATTTGAGGCTGTTTTTCTTTGTTTTTTACGTTTTTGATTCTTTGTTACAGGCATTTTTTCTACTGACCAGGTTTTGATCATTTCTGCTTTCGTAATACTGTAGTTTTCTATCTGAGGTTTTTGAACAATTTTTAAACATTGATTCACTTTTACTCTATTTTTTCACAATTGTGTCTGGAAAAATTGCAACAATTTCGAAATTGAGTGTTCTGTTTTCTCATGGGTATTACTCACTTTTTTCTGAGGTTTTTAGTTATTTTTTTACAGTTTTTGGTCATTTTAATGAGATAAAAATTGATTGAAATGTTTCAAAATGTTTTAGTTGAATTTTTTAAAAATATCGCAATTATTCGCGAATTAGGATAACTTTTGGTAAGATTATTTACCCATTTTTTGAAATATGACTTTGTGATACAATCTAAGTCAACAAAATCTATGATCTGGAAGACTATATTCCTAGCGATAAAGTTGTTTTTATCTATCCATTTTTATATCAGATATTTTATTATTATTTCCCATTCTATTTTCAACAATTCCAAAAACAACAAAAAATAACATTATTAATAATCGCATGAATATTTAATAAATAATTTTTTTCACAATTTTTGTTGTTTTTTGACGCAAAAAATTGACACTTTTCCATATTTTTCGGATAAATAAAATCCTGTGTTTTTTTGCAATAACATTAATAATAATTTTGTGTTATTTACAATCCTTTTTTCCCCTCAATGTTTTTCTTGTTGTCCCTGAGTGTTGTCCCCTTGTCCCCGTCCCTTCTATTTTCCATTATGTCATTTTTGGCTTTAGTCAACTGCGATAATCGCCCTCTTTCACTCTTTATATATATTTTGTCGCTGCTACTTCCATTTTTTTCTATCCCACTTGAATCTCCCCTTTTTTCTCTCTCTCTTATGTTTCTATGTATGTTTTTCCGTAACTTTTCTTTCTCCTTTTTTTTTTCTGTTATGTCAAACGAAGCAAGCAAAAAAAGAAAAGAAATAAGCACAAAAATATATATGCATTATATGAAATTTCCCCCATTCATGGAAACAAACCATAAGGGCCAAAGCAAAAAAAAAATTATGTATTCTGTTAGTTTTTTTCTGCATTCCTTTTTTTGTTGTTAAAATCGACACATTCAAGTTTTTTGTCCAGATTTTTTGTTATTCTTTTTTTTCTAAAATGGATTTGCATATTTTTATTTGATGTTGCTTGTTTGAGGCCATATCTTTCTTTTTGGTTATGTTTAGTTCGGGATTTTAAGTATTTTCTGAGTATTTTATCAATTTTGGTCTAACACAAACTTTAACATGCTAGAAATTTTAATAATTCAAAGCTGTTATCAATTTTTATGTTTGTTTTTTTCCAGTGTGTCTGTAGCTCAGTGGTAGAGATACAGCCCAGTAATCAGTAGGTCAGGAGTTCGACTCCCGCTGATAACTGTGTACACTAATTTTTTGTGAATCTTGTAAAAAGTATTTTCATTTTTGATGTTTCAAATAAAATTTTATGAAATCTTTAATTTTTGTTGTTCAATACAACCAACTAAAAAATACATCATTTTCAAGATTGATCTCTTTCTCTGTACAAAAATTCCATTTCAATTCATTCCATAATATTTCCCCCATTCATCCATGACTGCCCCTGTTTTTTTTTCTTTTTCCCATTCATTTTTTTCAAGGCCAATCTAAAAAAATATATATTTTTATTCATTCAATTGGCCTTGGCGTCCATTTCTCTCTTCCTTCCCTTCTTTGTAGAACATTGTTCTTGAGTAAGTGGTTTTTTATAACATTGAAATATTGACACCTTTTTTATATTTCAATTAATCCTTCCATTTTTTGGATTTTTAAAAGTAAAAATGCAAATTTTTCTCTTTAAATATTGATTTTATCCTAGTAGTTTTCATAGCTTTATTTTTAACTTTTTACAACTTTTTTAAAATGTTATGACAACTGACGGAAATGTCTATCAATTATTTTTTTGCTCCACAAAAAATGAATCACAACTATTTTTTGATAGGTTCTTTTTAGACTTTTTTTAAAAAAAGGTTAGACCACTTTTTCTCTTTTTTCTCTTTCTGTTTGTCTATGCATTTGGCCAATGCTTTTACCGCCGCCTCCGTAGCGCAGTAGGCAGCGCGTCAGTCTCATAATCTGAAGGCCGTAAGTTCGAGCCTCACCGGGGGCAATCTTTTTTCCACTACTTTTGCATGTTTGTTATCATTGATTATTTTCTACTTAAAAATTTTAACCCCCTATTTTTGTGTTTACTGCTTGATTGCATGAGTGAGTGATACATCAAAAAGAAATTTTTTTAATGACTCGATTTTTTTAAAAGTGATTTTTTATGAGGCGTTAAAAAATTCAATTTAGTCATAAATTTTTTGTTTTTGAGTAAAAAATGCATAGATTTTTTCGTGTTTTATTTTTGTGTAATTTTTATATTTTTATTAATCAATCATAAATTTTAATATATTCATTTTTGCAGGGTTTTTATAAACTTTACGAGCTTAAAGGAACATCATCAACCAACAAGAACAAAAGCTTGGGTCTTTTTTGACCAAGTTGTAGCAGCCGAGCCGAAAGTCAAGTGGATCATCACTTTAAACTAAAACTTCGCCTTTGCTCTTGGTTGTTGCTTCGGGAGATCGTGTTAATCCCCTTTCTTTTCAAAAATCCACAACAACAACATCCTTCGACAATCAATTTTGTTACATATTTTTCTTTCCTGCTGCTTTTTTTGAAAAAAGTCCACGAAATTTTTCTTTCTCAAAAAAAATTATTAAAAACTTTTTTTGACTCTGAAAAACAATTGCGTTTCCGGTGCCAAAATTCAAAGCAGCCGAGAAAAAAGAACTTGCATGAATATATTTTTTTGGCAACAACAACAACTTCAACGTTTTTTTGATTGACATTTTTATTTTTATTTTATAATAATTTTTTGTTGCTGCTGTTTTTGTGTCAAATATATCAACTTTTCTTATTTTTTTTGAAGAAATAAATCAATGGTTGCAGCACATCACGACGCAATGGAAGAAAAAGATTTAGCTATTCCGGATGTGCCCTTGGCATGTTTTGATGATGAATTTGGTGATGATTTAACTAAGTGAGTTCAACAATTTTTCGTTTTTTTGAAGGTTTTCTTTATTGAACTTTTAACTGTTGAAGATTTAAAAAAGTTGAATTTCGAATGGCATTTTTTATTAATTTATTTTATGCTAATCTAGGATTGGATTTCATATATCTCTTCCAACATACAACAAAATTTGAAATTTCTTATTTTTCATGTTTTAGTCCCCACACGAAAGTTTTACAGTAATCATTAAAAGCCATTTTCTCAATACTTCGAGCTTTTTTTGACCCCCCTGGCACAATGGTTTTAAAGTGGTCAAATTTTTACAATTCCCCGGCTATATACCTAATTTTTCACGTAGAATCGATTGGGAATATCAGCGGTACCAAGTTTTCACGTGGATTTTGAGATATGGATATCGGATATATCATATCCGGACATTTTTTCATATATACCAAAATTTGTCAAAAACCTAAATGACAGACTCTGAAAAGTATATTAAAGTCCTTAAAGTCCAAATCCGTTGACCCCTGAGGGTTTAACATCATTTTGAAAATTTTTTAAACGTCGACTTTTTTTAAATCGCTTATATCTCAAAATTTTTATACCCGGTATACGTCCGGAGATTATTCCGTCTGATAGAGCACAAAAAAGTGTACCTGGGGGTAATGATGGCAAAACTTAATTTGGGTGCCACCGGGTTTAAAAAAATTAAGGAAATCGAAAATTTTTCAAAAAAATAATTTCCACAGGGGGGACCAAGCTGAATTTTGAAAAATTAAAAAAAAATTTTTTGCTTGAAAATCATTGGAATAGGTAAACAAACACCTAAAAACATTATTCTGATAGTTCTTAGTTAATAAAAATGTGAAAAACCGGCACAAAACTGAAGATACCGTAACCATAAAATAAAGGTTTTTTTAAATGGTGCACCGGAGTTAAAAACGTTTTTTATTAACTAAAAACTATCAGAATAATGTTTTTAGGTGTTTGTTTACCTATTCCAATGATTTTCAAGCAAAAAATTTTTTTTTAATTTTTCAAAATTCAGCTTGGTCCCCCCTGTGGAAATTATTTTTTTGAAAAATTTTCGATTTCCTTAATTTTTTTAAACCCGGTGGCACCCAAATTAAGTTTTGCCATCATTACCCCCAGGTACACTTTTTTGTGCTCTATCAGACGGAATAATCTCCGGACGTATACCGGGTATAAAAATTTTGAGATATAAGCGATTTAAAAAAAGTCGACGTTTAAAAAATTTTCAAAATGATGTTAAACCCTCAGGGGTCAACGGATTTGGACTTTAAGGACTTTAATATACTTTTCAGAGTCTGTCATTTAGGTTTTTGACAAATTTTGGTATATATGAAAAAATGTCCGGATATGATATATCCGATATCCATATCTCAAAATCCACGTGAAAACTTGGTACCGCTGATATTCCCAATCGATTCTACGTGAAAAATTAGTTATATAGCCGGGGAATTGTAAAAATTTGACCACTTTAAAACCATTGTGCCAGGGGGTACTCGAACTATTCAGATAATGGCTTTTAAATTTCACCATTCTTGGTATACTGTAACTTTCCTAATTTTGGCATTCTTTTAAAGAATTTCGTTTTTGCGACCACAATTTTTTTGGCAAACCCAAAAAACTTTTAATCCCATTTTTTCCCTCCATAAAAATTTTGTCTTTAAAAATTGCGAACTTTGAACATATGTTTTTTTCTCCTGAATAACAAATTGATCTCAAAAATAATTAATTGGCTTTTCTTCTCTGCATTTTTTATTTATGGATAAACAAAAAATGAAAAAGAAACAAAAACGAAGCATGCAAAAAAATCTTTCATTGGCTTAGATTTTGCTATTCATGCCATGGCATTTTTATGTGATATGTTTTTATAAGCATTTCAAAGTGATGCATGCCATGGCATTTGTACAGTTTAATTACAAGGGCAAATGTTGGGATTAAAATTAGGTTTTTTGGCCTTTATGATTTTCTCTTTATTCAAAATTCAGTTTTTTGTTATATCTATTCCGGAAATTTCGGCACTTTTATCACATCCAAAAATATCTTTCTTTTCTTTTGTTACAGCAAAAAAGCAATTAAAACTGCTCATTTCAAAACATCTTAATCCAAACAATAAAAGCCTCATCCAAATATCCCTCATTCCAAAACATTTTTCTTGGACATAGCCCATGCCATGGCATCACCCTCACATTTTTCTATCCCCTCATTTTTTTAATCTTCTTTTTTTATTACTGCTGCAAATAATGTTCCCCAAAACTGCAGCTTTTTTGGACAATAAAAAGAATAAAATGCCCTAAGGCATCTTTTTTTAGCTATAAAGGAAGAAGAGTAAAACTGCAAGCAAGCATGACTCTAAAAAGATCCAATTTGTGTCATCTTTTTTCCTGTCTTTTTCTTTCTGGATTTATATTCCTTGTCTTTTTTTTGCTCAAAGAAATTCCAAAATTGAAAACGAAAACAGCAAGAAATAAAACATACATAAAAAAGCTTCAAATTTTTGGGGTTGACTTTTTTGATGTCAACTTTTTTTTCTGTTTTTTAGGGTAAAAAAACAACAAAATGAATGGCATTGATTTTTCATTGTTTGGCAATTTTCATTTTTTAAGAGAAGAAATTTTTTCTCGTTTTTTGGTTTTAGATTGCTTTTTTGGGTTTTGAAAAAAAACAATGAATTTGAAGAGAGATGGTTTTTTGTGTTTGTGACTCTTTTTTTGGCATTTTCGTTCGTTTGTTTTAGTCATATGGGGGCTTAAAAGCTTTTCCATGGACAGAAAAATGTGTATCAGTTTTGGGTAGGGATGACTACGGTATTCGATGTGGAGAAGTATTTTTAGGTTGTATCCTTTTCGGCAACATTCTTAAAATTTGCATAAATTTCCACAAATTAAATTTGATAACAATGACAATTCTTAAATACAAATTAAATTTGATAACAATGACAATTCTTAAATTGTCCCAAAACTGCAGAATCTTACTGTATCGATCGAATGAATCAACTTGTTGATCCCTCTAGCTAATGTGATATCTGATCTATCGCACTAATGCTAATCTAATAACTAAAAACTTATGTTTTTCTTTTCAACTTTTATTACCTTTCTTTCTTCCCCTGCGGCAAAACCACTGCCATCTGGCTTGCTTCATCTTATTTTATGCGAAAGAAAAACTTTTCAAACACTTAAAATCTCCGTCTCAAATTACAACTTTTTTCGCTTTTCTACCCCCAAGCCCTGCAAAAATGCCATAAAACACTAAACTTATCCAAGAATGCCAAGATAAATTTTTCTTAAACTTTTTTTCTATCTTAAACTTTGACTCATCCTTCAAAATTTTTAAACTCAAATAATTTTACTTCAGAGAACAAATTGAAGCTCAAGCAGAAAATGCAAAAGTTGTGCTAAATTTATTGCATGAAAGTGAAGAATCTAATTTATCTTCATCTTCTTCATCCACCCTTGAAGGGCTTTCAACATCCCTTGAAGATTTGGTTGGATGTTTTGATCAAAAAGTTAATCACGTTTTAAAAGATTTGGGGGAATCTACAATCCAAATGGCACCCGTACAAATTCGAACCCAAGATGAAATTATGTCTGAAAGCCAGTAAGTTTTTTAGTTTACATAAAATTTTTGCTTTAAAATATATTTGTGAAAAGTCCAAACCTTCTTTGTGGCAGTTTAATCCTTTGAGATATAACAAATCCATTTATGCAAATTTTCGTTAATGTCTGTTGTTGGTTACTGTAATTATTATTGCTTTAAGACCTAACCTAAGATTAATCAATGTCCAAGTTATAAATGTAGGATAAAACGAATCCACTGAAACCAATTATGCTAATTTTCTAACATATTTGAATATTGTTGGTCACTTTATGTTTTTTGTACTTAAATCAAAATTAAGATTAACAAATTCTAACGCTAAATTTGTTATTGTTTGTAACCGTACTTTTTTCAGTTTTAAGTCCAAAGCTTCAATTTAACGAAATATTTTTTTGACTAAACCTTACCCGATTGTTTTTGCAAAAAACACATTTATTTTTGAATAAAAAAGAAAGAGCAAATTCCCATTTATGATAATTTTAGAGTATGGTGGACTTTGACAGGGAATTATGGAAATTTTCCACCTCGGACCCCCGAGTGGGGAATTACTTTATGTTTTATGTATTCATCCACAAATTAAGATTAACAAATTCTAAAGCTAAGATTTATCGAATCCTTCAAGTTCTATTATGCAAATTTGTTATTGTTGGTTACTGTACTTTTTGAGTTTAAAATCCAAAGCTTTATTTAACCAAAAAAACTTATTAAACCTAACCTATTTTTTTTGGAAAAAACACAATTTTTTGGATAATGATAAAAAAAACAGAACAGATATTTCCCATTTATGATAATTTTAGAGTATGGTGGACATTGACAGGGAACTATGGTAATTTACCGCCCCTTAATTTTTCACAATCTCAAATTCGAAAAAATCAAATTGAATCTCTTAATCTTTCTTCTCCCAGAGATGACCCTGCCAATGACAATGTCGATTCAAACAATGATGGCAAATCTGATGCCGGATATGATGGGTGTGAGCCACATGATGAAGAAGATTATCGGCAAGCAATGGATTTACATCAGCTAATATCCCATCAATTAAATTTACATGGAGAAAATCCTCCAATATCTGCAGATGAAGTCATTGAAGAAATTGATGAAATTATGCAAACTTGTGACTTAATTCATTCAATGACAACAGATCGAACAAATGATTCATCTGTTGATTCAATGTATTCCTCGATGCGATCTCCCTTCACTTCAACATCACAATGTGATTATAAATTTAAGCACACTGCAGCCTTGAATGTTACCTCTGAAGAACTTTCAACCCTTCCACAATCAAAGTTGCTAACTTTAATGGCCGAAATGGAACAACTTATTATGGTTTATAATGCTGAATTAGTATCAGAGCTTGCACATCGAGATGAAATGATTTATGAAAAAGAATGTAAAAATAAATTTGTTACTTTGTTAGTGAAAATTCAAGATCAACGACGAAAGTATCAAGGCCAAAGCAAGAAGAAGAAGTTATTGTCAAAATTGGAAGGATCTCCCCCACCACAATGTATGACAGCTTCAATTCCATTTGATGAAGAGAATACTGTATTAGATGTTCCTACATTAGAATCAATGATTAAAGGTAAGCATGGGTTTTACTGCCACTACAATACCAATATCAGAGATATATGATATCCGATACCTGTATATCACATACATCCGAAATCTTATTAATCACTATCAATCTTTTTCAGTCCTAGAAGCTATTAGTGAAGATAGTCCACAAGTACCAAATTTAATAACAGATTATATCTTAAATGGTAAGGCTTTCAGATATCCTTTATATCTATCAAATCTTAATCCCTATTTTCAGTCGTATGTCCATCAACAGAAACATCTGCAATCACTAATTAATTAAATCTCTTTTTTTTTATTATCAAAACATTTTTTTTCTACAACCTTTCTTCTTTCGTTTTCCGGCCGAAATTTTATTACTGTACCCGTTGCTAAAAAATTTATATTTGTTTTAATTTAAACTTTTTTATTAATTTCTTCTTTTTTGACATTCAAGTCAAAAACCAGCCATTTTTTGTTATCAGAAAAAAGAGAAAACTTTTTTTGCTGCCATTGTTTAATTTTTTGTTTTTAGAGTTCAATGCTTTATACTTTGTAATTTTTTTTAAAAAATTAGAAAAAAACATTCCACACAAAAAAATATTTTGTGTTTCAATGAAACTTTTTTGCTTCTTTTTTTACCACAAATGTTTTATCATAAAAAAATTACTATGATTTGTTTTCTGAACACAATTTGTGCAAACTACCGTAACCTATAGTAACAATGAAAAGATACTTTAATGGAAGCATAATACCGTAAATTTGGAATTTTCATCGATGAAAAATTTGAACAATTTTTTTATTAAATCAAACAAAACTCAACAACAAAAATAAACTAATAAAAATATTAAATAACTATAATTATCACCATGAAGTTCATATCAAATTATTGTAACTATGAAACTAACCAGAATACATTTATCATGATAAACCATATTGTTCTTTAATCTTTTTTTGTTCACCCATAACTTTTTGATAGCTGACCGGTTGACAGACATGTGACATTTGAGCTCGAACACATTCATCTCCATTTTTATCTTTGATGACATGAGCACTAGCACGAACATTTCGTGGACATCGATTTCGATCACATCCCAAACAAATATATGTGAATTTTGAGAGTCGATAATATTCATAGACTTTATTCTTGGTTGAAAAGATAATAAGCCGTCCATTTTCAGCACCTTTGGCATTCAAGAGAAATTTGTAATCAGAATCTTTAAAAATTTGGCATTCTTCAGTATCTTTTTTCAATGCATCTTGTTCAGCTTTGATTTCTTTGTATGGACGAGGCTTACATCGATGACCACCATTTGGAACTTCAACACATTCAATACCATTTTGATCTTTGATAATTTTAGCTTTAACAAATTTTGGTTGACATTTTAGGCATACAAGTACAGTACCTTTGTAATAATATTCACGAGCTAATTCTTGATTGTTCGGTTCAAATACAATCACGCGTCTCTTTGGTTCACGATTTCGATTCATTCCATATACAAATTCTTCAGGTGGAACAATACGAATTTTTGACAGAATTTCTTGTTTTTCCTTTGTTTTGGTATAACTAACAAGCCGGCAGGAATGATGTCGAAGTACTTTAACAGTTGTATCATCCAAAGAGACATATGCCTTTGCTTTATTACATTTTATGCATTTGTAATGTTTCTTACTGCAATTAATACCATAAATTCGAACTTTTGCACAATTCTCTGATTCAAAAACCATCAATCTTGTTCGTGGGATCTTTTTTGCAGTACATCCAAATTCAAATTTCGATGAATCCAATTCAATCCATTTTCTAAAATGGTTATCAGTGATTATTAAAATATTGATAATCTATCTAACGCCGGTATGAACCGGACAAGTTTGAACCCAAGGATTTTTTTGGTAGTGGCTAAAGAAAGGGAAAGGAGCATTCCTTAAATCTTTTGCCGCCTATAGCCGCTGACGGCAAAACATTAAAGAAATCATATCATCTTAGAGGTACCGAAAAGTAAAAAATGTTACGAAAAAATATTCCTAAATATCTCCATCTCCAAAAAAGGATTGTCCAGATATCTTGAAAAAAGTACTGGCATCATATCTAGGCAATCCTAAATTGCATATAAAACTTACTCATCAAATTTTTTCTGATTTTGATACTTTCGCGGTTTTTTATTCTCTCCCTCTTCTTCTTCACCAGACAATGATGAACCAGGCATCGGCTCTTCTGTATCCATAGGTTCTTCTTCAGCAGCTGGCGCAGACGCTTCCAAAACAGCATCCGAATATCGCATTGGAGAGCAAATATGTGAAAATGGCTCAAAAACTTTAAATACTTGTCCATCTGGAGATATTTTAGCTTGAACTTCACGATTCTTTGAATAACATTCCAAGCAACGATAATAAAATTCTCTTGAAGTTGACTCATAAACACGAACAAATCTTCGATTCTTGTGTTCAAAAACAGCTATCAATTTAGTTGTATCTTTCTTGTTATCAATGGCTTTAAATTGATCATTTGAATAATTTGTATGAAGCATAAACCTGCAAAAAAAGTACTTGGATAAAAATGGAGCTGTAAATAAATTTGATCAACTTACTCTTCATCTATTGCAGAAGGCTGTACCATCTTGCAGCACGTGTTGATGGTTTTGGAATCTGAAATTGAAAGTTATACAATACTGTAGATCAGAAAGCTTAAAAGCAGATGAAATTTCAAAAAAATTTAGCTTTCCTTCCAAAATTTTTGCAATTGCGATAAAATATTTTTGGTGACATTTTGCCAATTTACTTCAACTTTAATATTTTTTCAAAAAATTGTATGCCAAAAAAAGAAAGAATAGATCAAAAAGGGTGCACATTTTTTATGCAAATTTTTTCATCTTTATCTAACAAATTTAAGCTTACTGCATTTACTTGCATTCGATTTAATTGGGTTCTTTGAGGAGGAAGAGGCTGCATTGAACTTGATGAAGAAAGAGCAGCATCTTGATTTGATGAAAATAATCTTTGAGATGCTGCAAATTGTTGGATTTGTGGTGGTGTTGTTGAAGATTCCTTCATTTGACGAGGAAATTCAAGTAAATCCTATACAAAAAATTTGCATAATCTTACAAAAATAATTAAAACTTGCTTTACTATCACGTAATAATTTTGATAATGGATCAACAAATTTTGATGCTTTAGATTTTGGTTGTAAATTTTTTTAATTTTCTTCTTTTGAAGCAGATTATTTATCATTGTTTGATTTGCTAAAAGAGTGAACAATCGATGGACATGTATGGCATTGATTTAAATTAATGTTGGAAAATTGGCTGTTATTATCAGCATAGGATCGATCTGTTACGCAAAGTTCACGCTTTTTTTAAAATCTGTTCCTCTTCTTTTGTTGTCATCTAAAACTTATTTTAATCAAAAAATCCTTAATAAATTTAGCACAATTTTTTTAAACAATGGTATTGTAAAAATAGTACAAAACAGGACAAACAACCAAACAAGAAGAAAAACATAGCAAAAACTAAATTGCAAAGTTTTAATACACCATTGTTTTTTTGTGTCTAAAAATGGTGTTGTTGCGTCATTCTTATATGTGTATAAAAATAGCGCTTATTTGAAATTCAATGTGATTCAAAAATATTGCATCATTCTTATGACTTACTGTTCCATCTTGTATTTTAAGAAATGTGTCGAGAAGATTACTGTCTTTTTTTCTCTTTTATTCATTGACGCTTTTTGTCTGGTTTTCTTCATAATTTTTTTATAAAATAAAAATATGTTTCAGATGGCAACAAAAGAAAATCAGCTGTTTTTAAAGAAGCAACCTTCTGTAACCGATTATTCTGATACTGATATCAGCAGCCAATTTTTCAATCTTAATTTAAATCAATGTCAAAAACGCTCAAAAGATGATAAATCACATGTTCATTCATTTAGCAAATCAAGTAATTCCAAGAATTTTGGTAAAATAAATAACTGCAATTCTACAAAATTGAAAATGATCTAAAAACTGTTTTCTGAAACTTAAAACATTCTCCTGGGAATTTTTAAGTTATTCTTCAATTATTTGTTTTAATGAGAATGACAAAAATAAAAACAGTTTTGTAGGATTGAACCAAAATTTTTGCTAAAGGGTATACGGTATCCGATAATTACCAAGAAAACAAAAAATTATGGAATAAATCAACGAAAGATTTGCACTTTAAAACTTCAAAGAATCCAAATTTGAATACTGAAATTGAAGGCAATCAAAAACGTTGGAATAATGTTGAAAAGAAAGATCAAAAGAATAGCCGCAGCAGCACTTTATCCCTTCATATTGCAGCTTACGAAAATTCTTTTGAAACAGATTTAAATGAATTTGAAAATTTGCATAAGGAATCTGAAACATCCAAATCTGTTGCCTTTTTATCAATGCTTCAAGCGAGTTTGATTTCTTTTGAAGGATTAAGTTTATCTTATTTTTTATGTAGGATTTTGTTGAATTTCCTCGACAAATGAATGGCTTTGAAGAAAGTGCACCAGAGATTATGCAATTTAAAACATCTCAAAGATTGCTTGCCGGTGGTGATAGTATTATGCAACCAGGACCAGTAAGTTTTTAAAATCTTAAGCTCATCTTAAAAGCGGCAAAGATCAAAGGGAGAATCTGACGGAAGGGGAGGAGGTTCGAAATTTTCGAAAAAATATCCAATATCTCAGATCTGGATAATCCCATATCAGGATCACGATATCCTCTACTGAGATTTTTTGTACTGCACAGCCCTGCACATATTCATGTGCAGGGTAGTGCAGTAATAAAAATTCTTGATTTGTCAAATTGAATTACTCCCTTTGGTATTGTTCAAATATTATGTCATCAAAATTTCGAATTGGATCCTTACCTTCCTGTGCCTCATATCTCTCCTTTGATCTTTTACCGCAACATCAAAGCGGCATCATAATTCTTTGTCCCCCTACCTACCTATCTCTTGATGAAATAATATCTGGGAATCCCCTTTGATCTTTTTTTTTACCAAATTTGCATAAAATTTTCTAGAATGATCCATACTCAATTTCTCGTCTTCCAAGAAGTAGTGGTTCCCTTGGCTTTAAACGATTACGTCGAAGGCCAAAACGTAATGCTGATCCAGTTGGATTTGAGCAATGGGCACAAAGTGATCGAGAATTTTGGAAATTTGTAACAAAATGTTTAAGAAATTGGCGAGCAACAGAACGGCAATGCTCAGCAACTCGTCGACCAATAACCTTCTTTCAAAATATTAAACTTAAAGTTCAAAGTGATCGAAAACTTTATCAAACTGAACTAGATGCATATCGTCAAACTTTACGGGAATATTCTCCAATTCCAAATGGTCAAAGTTTTGATCTTCCATGATTATATTATTGATTTTGGGTACGGTATTGTGTATACGGTATTTGTATTATTAATCTTTTTTCTGTTTATTTGGAATTAATAAAAATATAGAGTAAACTTTTAAGTTGTAATTTTTGAAAAAATTAGAAAAAAACATTCCACAAAAAAATCATTTAATGAGTTCTAATGAAACTAGTTTTTTGCTTCTTTTTTTACCAGAAATGTTTTATCATAAAAAATTACTATGGTTTCTTTTTTAAACACAATTTGTGCGAACTAAACACTACCGTAACCTACAGTAACAGTGAAACGTTAATGGAAGTAAACTAACCTTAGAATTTTCATTTATTTAGGAACTTTTTTTAACAGCAGCAAGGCAAAATAAAACCATATATTTTTTCAATTTTTTCACGTCCTTTTCCGTTTTTTTAAATTTAAAAAAGCAGTTGATCAAACAAACGCTTTGGATAAAATTCAGCAAAATTTTATGCTAATTAGCATTAATGATTGAGATTTTTTAATAAATTAAATTCAAAAATGCGTAAACTTTTCCACCCAAAATGCATACAAAAAATATGAATAAATTAAAATTTCTTGCTAAAAAAAACTTTAAAAGGGTCAACTTTTTCTTTAAAATTTTTATTTCTGGTTTCCGCTTTTGTGAAACGCTTGAAAAAATGTTGGGTTTCATTGCCTTGATTTGCTTGTCTTTGGTTACTGTAATCAATGCACAAAGTTGTTTGACGATTGTTGGGGGTAAGATATCGGATACAGTAAACAAATGGTAAAAATTGTAAATTTTAGCATGTGTTGGTGGAGCATGTCTCTCTGGACAATCGTGTATCAGTGATATCTGTTGTATCACGGATACCCCAGCTACTGCTACTACTGTTGCAGCTTCAGCACCACAAACATGTTTGTCTATTATTGGGGGTAGGTTACTGTAGCTTTGAAATATGCAAATTTTTCTGATTTCTAGCATGTGTTGGTGGAGCATGTCCATCTGGACAATCTTGTATCTCTGATGTTTGTTGTACAACAGAAGCATCTGCAACAACTGTTGCACCAACTACCGTATCTCCAGTTCAACAAACATGTGCAACAATTGTTGGAGGTAGGATTCTATAAAGCTTTATGAAGGATTAAAATCAAGCTTTAAAGCATGTGTTCTTGGATCATGTCCTGGTGCCGGACAAGCATGTATCAGTGATGTCTGCTGTATAACTGCTCCAGCTGAACAATCTACTACCGTAGCATTTACCACTGCAGGCCCCACAACCAGAGCCCCAACAACTCCAATGACAACGACACCTGCTGCGGCACCGTAATTCATGGCCTTCTGACAACAAAAAATTGATAATATGCAAATTTTTAAACGATTGGCACCAATTTCCGCGAGCAATTAACACATTTTTTAAGTTTGGGCAAAAGTTTCTCAATTTTATCAACTATTTCAAAATTTTGAAAATTTGCATATTACCAAACTCTGACAGTTTCGAATACCGTATACCCCCCAATTTTTAGATGCTATGATAAAGTTGGTTCAAATGGTGTAAGTGATTGTCCAAAACTTGCATATCTTTGTAATGATCGAAATTATTACGATCTTATGACACAAGAATGCCCAAAAACTTGTGGTCGATGTTCATCTGTGCCTGCCGTTGCCGCCACAACTGCTTCACCAACTTCAAGCAGCTCTTGTGTTGATAAAGTTAAAGCTGATGGAACTTCTGATTGTGCAAAAGATGCATATCTTTGTAATAATTCTGTAAGTTTTAGTTTGTCAATCGTTGTATTACAGTAATCTTTTGTTTTTCAGCTTTACTACGATCTTATGACTCAAGAATGCCCAAAAACTTGTGGTCGATGTTAAAATGAAATTTTCTACGATTTAACTTTAATTTTTATCAATTAAATAAACATTTTCAATTTCAAAAACCGGAAGCTTACTTGAATATTATTTCAAATACAGTAATTACTATAGTATTTAAAAGAATGAAATATTTTTTTTGAAACCTTAAAAGAGATATCATTATTACAGTTTAAATAAAAATTCCACAAATTTAATGCTTCAATAAAAATAAAATCTTGTTAAAAAAGCAATAATAAATAGTATCATTTTAAATAAATTCGTTGAAGGATTAGTATTATTTGAAAGTTGTTGAGCAATTATTGGATTTGAAGAAACTTCATCTTGATTCTGTGGAATTGAGGTTGTTGTTGTGGATTCAGGAGGTGTTTCATGAACTGGCGCACTTGATTCACATTTAACTTCATTCTTTGTTACTTCTTCAATAAAGCTACAGTAATGAGTGACAAATGTACGCCTTCCTAAATATAAATTTAATTCATTTATAAATTTTTGTAAGATAAATAATTTAAAATAAAAAAAAATTAACTTACCCTCTTTAACACCTTTTCGAATATGAACACCAATTTGATAAAATTTTCCATTTCTTTCAATCAAAGTTGGACCACCTTCATCTTGTAAAAGTTCTTCAATTCGATTTTCAACTAAAAACTTTAAATATCATATATCAATAATTTTACAGAAATGGCAAAAAACATACGATGTTTATCAGAGAAAAATTCATTGAAGAAAAACATTCTTGAATGCTTCAATTTTGGTGGTGCTTTTTTAGTAAAATCTATAAATTAATTGATATGTAAGAAATCTAAGTTACTGAACAAACAACAAACCATTTATTGAACATTTTCCATATCCAACAGAGATATATGTAGAATTATCCAAATAAGTTAAAGTATAATCATCTGGCAAGGAAACACGTTCAACTCCAAAATCCGTGCCATCAGGAAATTCAATCACAGCAATATTATTTTCCCTTGGCCAAACATAATTCGACGGAAAATATGCAGTTGCATTCATTGGATTTACGTTTATTGCTCGAAAATCTGGAAATAATTTGCCATAAACAGATCTGAAACCAAATATTTGTATGTTATTTTACGTAAAACATTAGCTACTTGTAAGAAGAATGCTCAGTTATTTGAATTTTTTTGTTTATGCCTTTGTTCCAATCTTGATAAACACAATAAGCTGATGTTAAAAGATGACGTTTTGAGATTACTGTAGCCGTACATCCAAGGCGATAATAAAAATTATATAATGGAACAACAAATTTGAATAATTCAGATGGAGTTGATTGACCTTTGTAAAGTGGTTCAAAGATTTTAAGCGGTATTTGATTTTCGATATTTCGTTCTGGATAAATTGATTCACATTTTGCTTCATTCTTTGTTACTTCTTCAATAAAATTACAGTATGCTGATACTCGAGTACGCAAACCTTAAAATATCACGTAAACTACAGTTACTACAATGTAATTTAACAAGTGTTAAACTTACCATATTTACTACCAGATCCAATGCAAACACCAATATTATACCATTGATCATTTCTGTTAATCAACATTGGACCTCCACTATCACCAGATAAAGTTCGATGAGTTGTATTTCCAGCACAAACTCTAAAAGTTCCAAAACAGTCATCTACGATGGACACTTTTACATGTCGTAATAAACCACCTAAAAAAAAGTGAATGCAAAATTAACAGATTATAAGATATTATAAAAATACCATTTTTGCAGTTGCAATATCCATATCCAGCAATATATCCTTCATCACCTCCTTTCTCGAGATAATCTTTTCCAAGTTTCACAGGTTCAACCCCGAAATCTGTGCCTTCTGGAAATTCCACAATTGCGATATCACTTCCTCGAGATTGCCATGTGATTGGCAAATATATACTTAGGCTCAAAGGATCTGTTTTAAACATGATCTTTTCAGTTCCATTTCGAATTCCAATAGTCACATTACGATTCAATACTCTGAAAACTAATATATTCAATTATGTGTTCCGAATTGGTTGTATGATGAAAAATGAAATATGTACTTACTGATATCTTTCATATTCGGTGCTATCATTTTTGAGATGAAAACAATGTGCAGCAGTAAGAACATGTCGATTTGAAATTACCGTTCCTGTACACCTTCCTCCAACAAACACACGTACAGTAAATTGAAATAAATCAGGTGGAGTAATGGTTCCATTCATAATTCTCTAAAAAAGATCAATTAAAACTTTTTACATGTTTTCTTACAAAATGTTTTGAAAGAAAAAATTACCTCTTCATTGTATCCATAAACAAAAGTTGAACTTGCAAAAATTGAAACAGCAATTACCCAAAAATTATTCATCATTGAAACAACACTCAATTTTTTAACGGCAGCAAAATTGTACACTGATTTGTTTTTCTTATTCCTTGATTATTACGATTATGCAAATTTTATTAAATTACCATAATATAACGTTAGTCCATTTTCTGTATGTTAATTATGTTATCAAAAGACTTTTTTGTTTTAAGAGATTTTAAAATCCATGTTTTATTAGTGCTCTGAATACAAGTTACACAAATTTAACATTAATAAAAATAAAATTTTGTTAAAACACCAATCAAAAATAATACAATTTTAAATTCATTCATTGAAGCATTATTTGAAAGTTGTTGAGCAATTATTGGATTTGAAGAAACTTTATCTTGATTCTGTGGAATTGAAGTTGTTGTTGTGGATTCAGGAGGTCTTTCATGAACGGGGGCACTTGATTCACATTTGACTTCATTCTTTGTTACTTCTTCAATAAAGTTACAGTAATGAGTGACAAATGTTCGGCTTTCTAAATTTGTGTAAAACAAATAAATTAATATACAAAACTATAACTCCCCATCCCCATTACCATATCGAATATGAACACCAATTTGATAAAATTTTCCATTTCTTTCAATCAAAGTTGGACCACCTTCATCATGCAAAAGCTCTTCAATTGGATCTTCAACTAAAAACATAATATTACATATAATTAATTAATTTTATAGAAACGGCAAAAAAACTTACTATGTTTATCTGTGTATGAATCATTGAAGAAAAATAGTCTTGAATGTTGCAACTTTGGGGGTGATTCTTTCGTAAGGATGTCATCTATAAATTAATCGATTTGCCAAAAAGCTAAAATATTTGATGAACATACCATTTATTGAACGCATTCCATATCCTGCAGAGACAAATGTTGAATTATCCAAATAAATTTGAGTATAGTCATTTGGTAAAGAAACACGTTCAACCCCAAAATCTGTCCCCTCAGGGAATTCAACAACCGCGATATTATGATGCCATGGGAAGTCAAAATTTGACGGAAAATATGCGGTTGCATTCATTGGATTTAGCAAATTAGAATGAACATTTTTGGATCGAAAATCTGGGAATAATTTACCAAAAACAGATCTGAATGAATGTTTAGAATTTTCCAGATAATGAAGTCATAAGAAAATCAGCCTTACAACCAAGGCTGTCCGGAATTCCGGATCGGATTCCGTGATTCCGGCTGATTTTTGGCATTCCGGATCATAATTTTTTTCCGGACAGCCTTGTTTACAACATAGACACCTTTGGCGCACTTAAAGACGTCAAGGTAATTATCCCCTCCCTCCACAATGACGTCATATCTGGACTATCCCTCGCTCTTAAAACTGAAAACACTAATTAATTACTTGTAAGTAGAATGTTCGGCAATTTGAATATTTTTATTTTCATGTGGAAATCCGGCTTCAAAAACACAATAAGCTGATGTTAGAAGATGACGTTTTGAGATTACGGTAGCTGAACAGCCACGATGGTAATAAAAAATATATAATGGAACAACAAAATTGAATAATTCAGATGGAGTTGATTGACCTTTGTAAAGAGGTTCAAAGATTTTAAGAGGCATTTGATTTTTGATATTTTGTTCAGGATAAATTGATTCACATTTTGCTTCATTTTTTGTAACTTCTTCAATGAAATTACAGTATGACGAAACTCGAGTACGGTAATCTAAAAAATCACATAAAAATGATGAATCAATTTTAGAAGTGTTGAAGTTACCAAAAATGCCTGTTAACGCACTAACACCAATTTGATACCATTGATTATTTCTTTTAATCAGCATTGGACCTCCACTATCACCGGGTAAACTTCGATGAGTAAAATTTCCAGCACAAACTAGTAAATGTCCATAACAATCCTTTACAATAGAAATTTTAACATGTCGTAAAAATTCTGACTCTCCACTGATTTCATTACCTAAAAATTTGTGTTTAGAGTCTTTAGATTATCCCATAATCGAATTAACCGTCTTGCCACCAGTATCCAAATCCAGCAATATAAACTTCATCGCCTTCCTTTTCAACATAATCTTTTGCCAGTTTTACAGGTTCAATTCCAAAATCTGTGCCTTCTGGAAATTCAATAACAGCAATATCACTTCCATCAGATGGCCATAAAATTGGCATAAATGTATTTGGTGTCAAAGGATCTGTTTTGAAGATAATTTTTTCAGATCCATTTCGAATTTGAACACTCTCAAGACCAGTTTTTACTCTGAAATAATATCATTACAACCAAAGTTTTTTCAGTTAATAAGAAACTTACTGATATCTTTCATATTTGGTCATTTTGTCTTTATCATACATACAATGTGCAGCATTAAGAAGATGACGTTTCGAAATTACTGAAGCTGTACATCCTGCATATACAACAAATTGAAATAAATCCGGTGGAGTAATTTCTCCATTAAAAATTCGCTGAAAAAAAATCCACTTTAAAACTTTATACAAGCTTGCGAAATAATATATAATTCTTGAAAATCAATCAAATAAAAGTTACCTCTTCATTGTATCCATAAACAAAAGCTGAGCTTGCAAAAATTGTAACAACAATCTCCCAAACATAATTCATCATTGAAAAAAAACACAATATTTTATAAACGGCAGCAAAATTTTACAATGATTTGTTTTTCTAATTTCTTGATTATTACGAATATGCAAATTTTGTTATATTACAATAATGAAATTTTAGTTCATCTGTTTATTGATTTTGTTATCAGAAATCTTAAATTTTAAAATACATCTTTTATTACAGTTTAAATAAAATTTACACACAATTTTAACTAATAAACATAGTATCTCGTTAAAAATGCCGTCAAAAATAGGATCATTTTAAATTTATTAATTGAAGCATTATTATTTGATGGTGCTTGAGCAATTATTGGATTTGAAGAAACTTTGTCTTCATTCTGTGGAATTGAAATTGTTGTTGTGGATTCGGGAGGTGTTTCATGAATTGGAGCAATTGATTCACATTTCACTTCATTCTTTGTTACTTCTTCAATAAAGTTACAGTAATGAGTGACAAATGTACGTTTTCCTAAATTTAAATTTTATTTATTCCTAAATTTTTGTAAAATAACAAAATCAAATCACATATGTTTAACTCACCTTCAGGAGTACCACTTCGATAATGAACACCAATTTGATAAAATTTTCCATTTCTTTCAATCAAAGTTGGACCACCTTCATCTTGTAGAAGTTCTTCAATTCGATTTTCAACTTAAAACTTTAAATATTATATATCATTAATTTTATAGGAATGGCAAAAAAAACATACGATGTTTATCCGTGTAGGAATCATTGAAGAAAAAAATTCTTGAATGGTGCAACTTTGGTGGTGATTCTTTCGTAAGGATGTCATCTATAAATTAAATGAATTACAACAGTTTTAAAATACAAACAACAAACCAGTAATCAAACATTTTCCATATCCAGCAGAGATAAGTGTTGAATTATCCAAATAAGTTTGAGAATAGTCATCTGGCAAAGAAACATTTCTAACCTCAAAATTCGTCCCCTCAGGGAATTCAACAACCGCAATATTATGATCCCATGGCCAAACATAATTTGATGGAAAATAAGCGGTGGCATTAATTGGCTCCAACAAATTAGAATGAACATTGGTTGAACGAAAATCTGGAAATAATTTACCATAAACAGATCTGAAATTAAATATTTGCATGTAATATTATGAAAAACATTAGCGACTTGTAAGAAGAATGTTCAGCAATTTGAATATTTTTATTTTCATTTGTAAATCCGGCTTCAAAAACACAATAAGCTGATGTTAGAAGATGACGTTTTGAGATTACGGTAGCTGAACAGCCACGATGGTAATAGAAAATATATAATGGAACAACAAATTTGAATGATTCAGGAGAAGTTGATTGACCTTTGTAAAGAGGTTCAAAGATTTTAAAGGGACACTGAAACTTTCAGTACGAAAACTTTAGCCAGTTCAGTTGCAAAAAGAATGCAACAAAAATTTAAAGCATTATAAATGTTGCGGATGAGTGTAATAGATAAAACTAGTTATAATGTATCTGAAAAACACATCCGCAACATTTGTAAAGCTCTTGCTTTTTACTGCATGTTTTAGGCAACTGAACTGGCTAAAGTTTTCATACTGAAAGTTTCAGTGTCCCTTTAAGAGGCATTTGATTTTCAATATTTCTTTCTGGATAAATTGATTCACATTTTGCTTCATTTTTTGTAACTTCTTCAATGAAATTACAGTATGATGAAACTCGAGTACGGTAATCTAGAAAAAATCAAGTATAAAATTTAAAAACCATTTTACTTTTACAATCACGTGTTAAACTTACCAAAACCACCTGATGAAGAACCAACACCAATTTGATACCATTGATTATTTCTGTTTATTAGCATTGGACCTCCACTATCACCGGGTAAACTTCGATGAGTAATATTCCCAGCACAAATTTTTAAATTTCCAAAACAATCTTTTACCACGGACACTTTTGTATGACGTAAGACTTCCGACACTCCACTTGTTTTATTACCTGAAATAATATAACTGAAACTTCATGATTTCAAAAAAACTAATTTACCGTCTTCCCACCATAATCCAAATCCAGCAATATACACTTCATCACCTTCTTTTTCAATGAAATCTTTTGCAAGTTTTACAGGTTCGACTCCAAAATCTGTGCCTTCTGGAAATTCGATAACTGCAATATCACTTAACTCAGATGGCCAAATAATTGGAATATATACACTTGGGATTAAAGGATCAGTTTTAAAAGTTATCTTTTCAGATCCATTTCGAATTTCAACACTCGCAGTATCATTCATTACACTAAAATAACAGAGATGAAGAAAATGATCCTTCAATGATAAAAAAAAACTTACTGATATCTTTCATATTTGTCCCTTTCTTTATTAATATCAAAACAGTGTGCAGCAGAAAGAAGATGTCGCTTTGAAATTACTGTTGTTGTACAAAAAGCCAGTACAACAAATTGGAAAAGATCGGGTGGAGTAATTGTGCCATTTGATATGCGCTGAAAAAATAATAAAACTTCAAAATGTTAAATCAATCAAAGAAAATTTTACCTCTTCATTGAATCCATCAACAAAAATTGAACTTGCAAAAATTGCAACAACAATTAACCAGGGGTTGAAAATGAGGCCGGCTTAGTTTTTTCAGGCCCAGGGCCGGCCGGGCCGAGCTTTTTGAGGCCCGAGGCCGGCCTTAAAATTTTAAACAATGTTATGAAATTGCGAGGGAATGTTTATTTATAGGTACTAGACATAATATGTTATATTTATCATTGCTAATTCATTTTTCTGAGCAAAAGGTAACAAATTAACCAAAATTTTGTGTTTTTAATAACAATAAATTAAAAAAATCTCCCCAATGAAAAAAATATTTGAAGAAAAACTTTTGAAATGAAAAAACAAGGCCGGCCTGGGCCGGCCCTAGGGCCGGCCGGCCGACTAAATTTCAACCTGGGGCCGGGCCGGCCTAGTATTTTGAGGCCTCGGGCCGAGGCCGGCCGTAATTTTAGGCCTCATTTTCAAGCCCTGCAATTAACCAAAAATTATTCATCATTGAAAAAAGACACAATTTTTTTACTAAAGCAAAATTGTACAATGATTTGTTTTTTTATTGCTTCGAATATCACAAAAATGCAAATTTTGTTAAGTTACCATAATGACATTACTAGAACGTTCTTTCTTAACTGCAATAACTTGGTTTTTTGCCTTAATTTTTTTCAGTTATTTTACAATTTCTAGTAAGTTTCACCAAATTTAGGCTGTAACTTCAGGCACTTCCTCCTCGTAACAATTCAGGGTGTTTTAGGTTGGAATTAATAATAGGCATTTGGTGTGTTTTTTATTTTATCAGAATTTGTTCTGTGTTCTACTTGTCAATTAAAATTTAGTTTTTATAAATGGGTAATTAATTTTTTTATGACTTTAAACAACCAAAATTCATGTGAAGTTGTTCGAAGAAGATGAACATTGATACTGTATCGAACCCAAAAAAAATCTAAAAAAAGGAGGTAAGTTTAACCCTTTTTGGGTACTGTACCGTGAAAAACTGCCTAATTTCAAATTTTTGTTTTTTATTGTTCCTATACGGTAAAAAATTGAATTTAAAATGTTTATCTTTAATAAAATAAAGATGTTCAATTTAAGTAATCCGTTTAACTAAAAAATTAAAGCTTGCTTATTTATTATTTCAAATACAGTAATCTTGATTTTGAAATCTTTCATAAATTACAGTAATCTGTCTATGAGTTTTCGAACCAATGTTTTAGCAATGCCCAAAACTTTAAGATCGGTTTTTAGGAACAAAAAAAATATGCAAAAATATTTAACTTAAAATCGCAGAAAATAGACAAAGTTTTTTGTTTGAAAAAAACAAAGCAAAGAAGAAAGACAATATTATCTTTGTATCTCTGTTTTCCTTTCTTTCCGCGTCGGTCAGCCATTTTTCTTTCCCATCAAAAACTCTCTCTTTTCATTCATTTAATTTGTGCACGGTTAATTTATAGGGTCTTTTATGAGTCCCAAAGTACAATTTTTGGAGGGTCGTTTGGGGTTTCCTAAACGACTTAAATTAATATTTTTGCAGTTTTAATTACACTTTATGTTCAAAAACTGATATACCGTAACCAATCATGCTTTATTCACTACAAATTTACATATTATCTATTTACAACGAGAGATACATTCTATTTTTTTAAAACCGTAGATTCAGACCCAAACTTTAATTATTTACCAAATAAATATGTTTTTTTTGTTTAAAAAAATGCTTGAACAGATTTCATTCAAGCATTTTTTCGAAGGATTTTGCTTCAATCAAAAGATTGAATTTCAGGAAACCAGATCAAAGGACTTGAAAAGATTTGTTTCAATGGACCTGGACATGGTGGATCATCGGGGGTTGCAGGTTGTGGTCCTTCAGGGGAGATTGAAATTTGAAGATCAAGATCAAAAATGCCACGAACTTGTTTAATGATAGGTGAATATGGAAGAGGGTCATTGAAGCCTAAAATCGGTTTAATAAGTGTGATTACTGTATCTGTTTTTTAAATGTGGTCAATTTAAATACATACTGTAACCATATTCAAATGCATACCTCTATCATCAAATTCATCATCAGGAATTGAAAAAGTTACAAAGCTATGATAAATCCGATCTTGTTGCTGCTTTGGTTTGTTTAAACTTCCACTTCCATCATCAGAATCCAAAATTCCATGAAGACCTGGAGGCATTGGAAAATCTGGAATCATCTTTTTTCTTTTTTACAGATTTGTTGAATTTTGTTTGAAATGAAATTTCTGAAATAAATTTTACTTTAAATAATACATTTTCTTTTCCTCGATCAAATGTATGGAATTTTAAAATATCTTTCTCGATAATAATAAAAAAAACGGTTCCTCCTATTTTTAATAAATTCGTTAAAAATTGTTTAAAAAAATTTATGCACGCTTTTTATTTTACAAAAGATGATAAGCTATCAAAGATTACAAAAGAAAAAACCCGCCCCAAAAAAAGAGAAGGCTCAACAAAAGGAAAAAAAGATGATAGAAAATTGTTAACAATTTTTAAAATATTTGAAACATTTTATTTCTTAACAAAAAATCGTAAAACATTGTGTGTTGAAATATGCAAATTTTCAGATTTTTTGTCCGATCTTCTCCGAAAATCCTCAAAAAAGTATAATGAATTTTGGGTCAGAATTTTTAGCAAAAATAGTTTTAACAACGAGAAATATTTTTATTTAATGCAAATTTTTACAGAGTACTGTAACAACCTAGCAGCAAGCTAATCATGCTTCATCTTTTACCTCTAAATTATGTAAATTATGTTCATCGATGAGCTTTTTTGCCATCCTTTTTATCTTGTCAAAAAAACACCTAAAAGTTATCCCCTACAAATTTAAAATCCCCTCCAAAAAAAGACCACACCGCTTCTAAAAATGTATCCCATTAAAAACTGCTATAATAATTTGTACTTTATTATTTTTTCATTGGTAAAAAATACAATACCAAATTAGCAAAAAAAGCTGTGGTTTATTACGGATTGATTCATTTTTGTATTGAAACAAATCCTTCAAAAAGAATAAAAAACTGCTGTATTTTCGGATTAAACTATTTTTGTTACGACAAAATACAATAAAGTTACAAATATTTTTTGAGTACTCTTTTCTTTATTCTTTTTTTGTGTTTTTTTAAAAAATAAGTAAGTTCTCATTGTTTTTGGGACCCAATTAATCTTTAGTTTATCCATTTGAAAGGATAAATAAAGGATTTATCATAAAGCTAAAGCATGCATTTTTTCACAAATTTTGGGTTTAAAATAAGGAAAGTCAAGGAAAAAAATCAACGCCGAAAAATGATTTTAACCTAAAGTTTAAAGCAAAAGGGGCCAAAAATTAGCGAAGTCGAGTAATTTAAATACTTAAGGATTGTCCAGATTTTTCGTCGGATGTTTTAAGGTTAAGAAGGTTAGCCTAAATCTGACATTCATCTCAAAAGCGGCAAAGATCAAAGGGAAAAGTCTGGCGAAAAAAGATTGAAAATTTTGTAAAACAACTCGAAGTCAGATCTGGACAACCCCTAAGGGCTTTTTTTCCAACCATCATATTTCAAACGAATCCTCCCACAAAGAATCAAAACACACTTTTTAATTTTTATATTAAAAATCATTGGCGATGGCAAAAAGCAGAAATTATAAAATTAAACTTTTAAAGGTTATTTTTGAGGTGTCCTTTTATACCAATTTTTTTCTTCTTCCTTTTTATTGCAAATCATTGTTGTTCATCATCATCACCATCATCATCAAACGCATCAGTTTTTGTTTAATCATTTCCAAAATCAAAATTACAAAAAAAAATCTTAAATGCCATCCTTTTTTGTTCCTTTATTTTTATCTTTAAACTGTTTAAAATAAAAATTATTTTTATAAAAAAAGACTGGGAATCTTTGTTCTCTTTCAAAATAGTCAAAGAAAATCAAAAAGAAAACGAAAAATATGTGATTCAATTTTTTTTAGTGATTGTTGTTTTTCTTCCTCGATAAAGAAGATAGAAAAAGGCTAAAGAATTAAAGTCAAAGCTTTTAGACTTTTAGTGTTTCATTTTATTTTATATTTTTGGTTGTTTTTCATGAATTTTAATTTTGTTGTTGTTTATCACAATCAAAAAAAAATTGCAGAATGTTCGATTTTTGGAAAATCTTTAAAACATTTTTTAGTTGCAAAATACAGTAATCACAAGTTGAAATTTTTGAGGGTTATTGTCAAAAATGTAAAATTAAATTTTGGAATTTCTGTAATCAAAAAAGGAATTTTAATTACTGTAGTTCAGCAGCTTTCCTAAATACACATTCATTACCGTAATCGAAATTTTTACTGTAAATTCTAAGATGGTACAGTTTCCAAAATTACAGTAGTAAGTACAGTAGGATATTTTCACAGTGTTGTGCTTTTTACTTTTTGTCGACTCCGACTCCGGAGTCGATTAATTGACTCCGGCGGCATTCTTACTTTTGATGTTTTGGAAACATCGACTCCAACTCCGACTCCGGAGTCGCAACAACAGTGTATTTGCATAACAGTTCATCAGGTTATTTGTAGAAAATAATTCAATGTTAAATATTTTTCTTACAAAAATTATACTCATTTTTGCAAAAATTTGTCTTTTTTTCTGCACAGATAATCTGTCTTACTTTTAATGGTTTCAATCTTTAGTTTTATTTTCCCATCACATTATTATCGTCTTCTTTTTTTGTTACGTATTTTTGTATAACTTTTAATTCTGTTCTTTGTATTTTTATTAATATATTAAATTTTGTATGAAAAATTTTCTCATCACTTTGGTAATACCAAAAGGCTATAAATGTAATTGTATTATATTTTTTATTAAAAGACTTTTTTGCTAATATTAATAAAATTATAGATTATTTTTGTGGAAATGTCAAAAATATTCAGTAATTTTACTAAAAAATGCAAATACCATATTTTTGCAGTACAATAAATTTTATTGTAGAAAAAAGACACGTGAAAAGCCTCCAACATTTTTAACAGCGAGGAAGGAAAAAAATTGATAAGGTCCTAAAGGGTTTTTCAAAAAAATCATAAAGAAGAAAACCGGGGACATTCATTTTTCGGAAGGGTGAAAAGTGTATTATTCTTTAAGGGCATCTTTTTGCTGCTTATTTTAAGAAAATAAAAGCACGAGAAAAAATTGAACGAAAAAATGTTGAATCATAAAATGCTAAGAATAATTTCATAAGAATAATAATAATATTAAAAAAGAAGAGGACAAAAAACGGTTTTTCTTTACAAAAGAAAGGAAGTAAAAAATGTAACGAATTCTAAATCGGTGAGAAAAATTCATTGCATTTTTTCTATCCATTTTTAGAATTTTGTCATAAAAAAATTCAAGCAAAGATTATTTGATGAAAAAGTGCAAAAATATTTGTAAAAATCTCCAATAAAATGTAACTCAGTTGGTTTTAAAAGATGAGTCGACAAATAAATACTTAATTTTTATGGCTTTGCAAAAGATGATACTCATTTTTAAATCGATTTAGCAAGATTAATTTTGTTAAAACATCAAAGTTTAAGTATCTCTAGGCATAAACCTATTGTTACTATTATTAAATTAAATTAAACATCACTGTTACCTGTCACTGACGTCTCCTAAAATTACGGTACACTTTCCTTTCAACGATGAACTGTAATTTTAAAATCAGGACTAATTCCCTCAGGCGATTCACAGTACCAAACAAAACAGTGAATTGCCTTTAGTTTTATAATCAAAAACTAAATTTAAATTCTACCGTATCCCCATCCAACTGACGATGTCTTAAAGAAAAAATTCTCAAAATTTTATTAATTAAAATCACGAAATTTCAAACAACAAACAAAAAAAGAAATTTAACATGTTAAAAATGGATTACAAAAAATTATAAAAAAATGTTAAAATTAAACCATCACCAAAAAAATTCAATCTTCATTGACAGCATCAACAGGAACACCATCATTATCACCATTTTCTTGGGGAAGAGGTCGAGGAGGATGCTTTTTTTCATAATCAAGTTGCATTTGACGAGTCAAAAATTTGTCACGAAAAATTAGTGCAGCTGGATTTGTAAGGAATTGACGGGCAAGCTCTTCCGTTTCAAAGGTTGCAAAAATACTTCCACGAAAACTTTGAGTTTGGCTATCTCGGCGCATTACAAAACTTGGAACATTTCCATAAACAGCAAGGTATCCATTTTTAATTTCATCAAATGTTGTATGAAGAGGAAAATTTCCCTAAAAAATATACATACATTAAATATTGAAAAAAACATGTACCATAGATCCCGAAAGATAATCAGAAACTTACAATATAAAGAGAACGACGTTTATAATCATCCAAGACAGCTTTTCGATTTCGAGCAGGTTGATCTGGACGACGACGAAGATTTTCATCATCCAAAGAAATTTCAACAAGTTGAGATCGATTTTTGATAGCAGTAATAACTTCATTTTTGATAGTAGTAATTTCTTGAAGATGTTTGAACTTCATAACTTCATTAATTGGAACCCCTTAAAAATACTAATCAGTAATATATGTATATGATAAGGTTAACAAAAATTAATAGCATCTTATATGCATAATGCAGGACATATATGCTCATTAAGAATGTCAAAAAGAAATTAACTTACATCCTTCAGCATTTCCATTAATCAATGCTTTCAAATGTCTATCCTTGAAAATGTTGACTTCATCAAAGTAATACTAAAAATGCGTGATAATTAGACAAAGAAGGAGAAGAAGGAAAGAAAAAACTTACTTCAATCTGTTTCTGAATTTTTAAGTATCGTTGTTCTTGGAAACCTTGAACGGGTTCTTGTTGTTGTTGCATATCCATGATTGATGAAGCGATAAAAGTTTGCTAAAAATAAAATTTGTTAAAGATAAAGAAGTTATAAAATAGTTTAACACAGCAGCGACGGCACACCAACGCGGTGCACATCAAAACAATAATTTAAAATTAAAAAAACTAAACAAAAAATTCTAACAAAAAAAAACAATAAAAAATTGAAAGTTTCTTTGAAAGAAGAAATTCTAGAAATTTTGAAATTGAGAGAGCGAGAGAAAATTCGAGAACGATCGATCAATAGCAGCGAGAGAAAAGAAAATATGTTTTCGTTTCGAGAACGAAAACCTTGTTTAAAAAATTACAGTAACCTTTCAATATTATTCCTTGCCATAAAAATCAATTAATTTTTTTAATTTTTATAATTAAATTTACCAAACAACAATGCTACAGTAATAAAATAAAGAAATAGAAAAAATTTATTTGATAAAGCCTGGATCACAAAAAAACATACAAAACTTGTAATAAATTGTACAAACTGATAAAGACAAAAGCGGATTAAAAGCATATATCACAGTAATTAATAAATACAGAATAAAAAGAATGTAAATGAAAAGTGGTAATCTTTAAATTACATGGCAAAACAAAAGTTGTTAAATACAAAGTGCTGGTAAAAAGCAATATGAAAATTATTTCAGTTCAAATTTCTGAATATTTAAATCACCAGTAATCGAAACAATATTAACTTCATTGAGATAAATGCCAGGCCGGTAATTAAATGTAAAAATTCTTTGACCATCAAGATCCGCCTAAAAATTTGAATATTACGGCAAGAAAGATCAATATCAGCTGTAAGAATACAGTAACCGCAAAGAATTACTTACAGTTAAAAATTCTGATCCCAAAGTAATTTTCATATCAAAGGTAATTCCTTGTGTGAAAGGGAATCCGCTTGCAATTCTTTCTTCTGTCCACCAACGATTATGAACGCAATGATTTCGAACCAAAGCTCCCTAAAATCCAAGTTGTTAGCTTTTAAATCAATTATTTTTAAACATTAAAATCTTACAGTAGATTTACCATGTGGAAAGTCAACTCGTAAATGAAAGAAATAATCACCACTTCGCATTAAATTAAAAGTAAAAACAGTTGCATGCATTTTTGGAGTAGCCGTAAGCGTAATAGTTTTTGTATGATCAAGTGATCCAGGTCGAAATGAATGTACAAATGGAACATCCTATAACTGTTATTCTTTATTATCAAAAACATTATGTAAAAATTTTGACCATATATGGTCATGGCATTCTAACATACAGGTTTACGAATAATTGCATCTGGAGATGGACCAGTTTGTGCGACAGGAGTTGTGCTATGTCCAATTGCAACTGGTTCAGCATTTGATGATGGAGAAGAAGTTACTTCGTCAAAACTGCCTTCAAATTCAATTACATCAATTCTTGCTCCTCCGGAAATGAATAAAGTATTGATAGAAGTAAAAGGAATACGATGAACAAAATCAGCTAAATGCTTTCCATTAACTGCAATCTGAAAATGCATCTACCGTATACATTTTAAAGTTAAACATATATTTCATACCTTAACATAACTTTGTAAAATTAAGAATCGAATTGTAAAAGGTCCATCTGGAGTAAGACAATTTCGGAATCTTTCTTCTGGGCCCCATTTGTTATTGATTAAAGAATTCAAGACAATATCTTCATCAGCAGAACCAAAAAATCCTTGTTTTTTTATAAATCTTGGATTAAAATGCAGGGCTTTGTTATCTTGATGATCACCTTGTACTAGCAAACCACAACAAAGATCAATTGCAAATCGACGTGGTTCACCTGAAGAAGAAGAGCCCCGAACGGTGATTGCTTTACCAGGAAATATTCCACCAGGAATTGAAGTAACGAATGGAAGAACCTGAAAATTTGATGACGTTATTACTTCTGAGAAGAACACAGAATGTGCTAAACACTGGATTAAATTATTATATTTTAAATGATCTTCCTAAAGTTAAAAAGTACAATCAAAATATAATAAAAACAGATAAGTTGTTTAGCACAATCTTAAAAAATCACTTACGGGATCACTGATACGTTCTATTGATGGAGAATTTGGTGTTGGAGCTGACATCTTGGAATCAATGCTCTAAAAGAATTAATAAATAATTAAGCACGTGAAAAGAATTATTAAACGGAAAACTTTAAAAAACGCGTTAGAAAAAAGTATGACGCGTTCAATAAAGCAGAAATTAATTTTTTGTACACAACAAACTACAAAATCAACTCAAACAAATCCAACATGAATGTTTAATGTTGGATAATTTTAATCAAGAAATCGATGTCGAAACACACATTTTAAAAATTTTAATAAAACTTCATGGGTGTTCTTTGTCATTGAAAAAAAGGAAAGGCTTGGTTGTTGCAACTTGCAACACAAAATAGAATGTTTCAGTCAGTCAACCTTTGATGCTGAATGTTGCAGCTGGCAACAACTCTTTTTGGTGGTAAAAGAAAAGAACTGGAATAAAGCAGAAAAGTAAAAGTGAAATGGTGGGGTTGCTTTTGTGTACTTTGACGTGATTTAAATCATGATTTCACTTTCAGTCAGCGAAAGTGATTCATTTGTTTTTTTCTTTTTGTATTTTTTGTTTATCCGCATTTCAATCAACTCTTCGATTATTCTGCTGCAACAATGAATTGAACAAAAAGACAGAAACTAAATCAAAGATTTGTCATTTTAGTTATTGATTTTAAGTGTGGTCCAAAATTGAACCTACAGTATAATGTGTAACATTTTTGATTATTAGCAGCACAGAATTTATAAATATAATTTACATAATGAAATATGTACTATCAAAATTCCAAAAATATCGTATGCAAACTTAAACAATAAAAAGTATTACGGTATTTGTCGACCCATAACCATATCGCTTTAATTTTTGTCTTCTACCAAAAGTTATTTGCAGATAACTCTTTATTAATCCATCCGGATGGGATATCCCAAATGATACAAAAAAGATGCAAAAAACACAAACATAATTTACAGTTGAGAAATTTAAACAATTCGAACAGTAACAACAGAATTATTTAGACCCGCACCTTCAATACTTAAATCTTCATCTTCAATTTTACGAGGAGGAAAACCAGCAAAGAATGAAAATAATTGAAAAGCAAATGATGGATCAGCCGAAACAACAAAAGTTCGAAGATGATTGCCGATAGTCATAGAAGGATGAAATGTGCCAGTAATTCTTTGACCCGTATGTAAACGGAATTGAATTCGAGTTGTTGGTTCACCGCTTTGAAGAGCAATTGATTCTTGTGCACGAGTTTGCATTTGATCTATTGTTGGTGCTACAGTATCCATTATAGGTTTTTGCTCAGTATCATTGATAGATTCTTGATCAGTATCAGTGAGATCGACAATTGGAGGGATGATCGATCCAAGCCGATTACTAGTTGATGGTACAGTATCAATAATAGGTTTTTTATCAGTATCAGTAAGATCGATTATTGGTGGTACACTTGATCCAAGACGATTATCAGTTTCAGTTTTAACACTTTTTGATTTCCGACTGGGTTCACTGCTACTACCAGATGTAGATAATTCTTGAGTAGGAGTTTGTATTTCATTTGATGTTGATGCTGTAAAATCAGTGATGCGTTTTTGATTTGCGTTCTTAACATTAGATGTTGATGGCGTGTTCGATCCAAGACGGTTACCAGTTTCAGGGACAGGTTTATCATCGCTTTTACGTTTTCGACTATTTGGTTTTGGCTTTGGATCAGGTTCTTTAACTTTAATAAACTTTCCTAAAAAAAATACATACAGTAATCAATTAACATATTCAAGAAATATATGTACAAACAAACCTCCACAATTTTGTTCATGTTGATTCCACCAAATATCATTTTTACTTGGAGCTCGATTCATTGAACGTTTAACCCATCCATAGAAAGGTCCTTGAGATTGACATCTTCCTTGACATCTCCACCAATGTTGTTTATACAATGCAACTTCAGCATGAAAAGAATGGAATACTGTAATTCGAGTACCTGCAATACCATTAATTCGATGCATATGTGATTGAAATTCTGGGCCATGACCATCACGATCTCGATTTCCACTTGTAAGAAATAAATATGCATGAATCATTTCATGAAGTAAAGTTTCAACAAAATCTTTTCGAGGTCGAAGTTTAAGTAATGGTACAGAAAGTCGAATTGAACAATAACCACTTCGAGGTTGAAAACTACAAAGACCTGCGCATCTAAAAAAGGAAAAAGATTACTGTTATGAAACACAAATAGCAACAAAAATGCTTTGCAAAATAAAAATTGTTAGATTTCAATTTTGCAAAGTACTGTAAAAAAAGCATACTGTGTCATTCGATTACTCCATGATACTTCACAACCTGCTAAAGCTCCAAAAAAGAATGCATCATTAAATTGGATAAAAGATGCATGAAGATCAGGATTTGGATCAATTAATTCATATGATGGATCAACCAAATTCATTGCACAAATAGGTGATCACCGAGTAACTAAAACAATTTTTAGCAACGTTACAGTAATTTAAATGATAAAAGATATTCAAATGATTTAAACATTTATAAATTAATCAACAATACAGTACATGATAAAATAAGTTTATTAAAATATAGATAAATACAAAAATAGAATTATCACGTATTATATAGAGAACACAGTAATCTGCTGCTAACATTGCTGCCTCGTATCAAAAATGGTTCAGTAAAATTCAGAAAAGAGCTTATCTGAAATATTGAAAGTACAGTATTTACAATTTTTAGGTACGTATATACAAATAACTTACACAATCATAATCCAATTGGCTATTTACTCGTAAAGTAATATCATGGCACAAATGTTCTATATGACATTGACATGGCTTTGAATCTTCTATTATTTTACAAGCAGAATTTGTTCGAAATCTTTTTGATGTTGTTTGAGTTTTCTTACATAATGACCACTCCGACCATTCCGTTGAATCACAGTTATAATATTGTGGAGAAAAATAATCAGCAAAGCTTGGGTTCACTTCAAGTAGAGCATGATATAATGAACTATAAAAGAGACTATAAAAACAAGAATAAAAGATTTAAAAAACTTACCAGTACCTTGCATAGGTTGCCCAAACAGAAAAAGTTACAAGGAATGAACCTATTATCATAAAAATTAAAGAAAATATTCGAATAAAAAAGTAATAATTCATTTGAGGATAATTTTTCGAAGATCAGAAAACAGCAAAAGAAATAAGAAATATAGAGAAAAGGTAATAATCAGTCATCGATGTGTAACAGAGAAAGAAAAGTAAAAATTGTAGACATGGTTGCAAAATTTGCATATGGATTTATTTATTGTTGTTTCATTCCAGCATCATCCATAACTAAGTGACGATCTTTTAAAGAAGAAAATGGCGGAAGATAAATCACACGAGCACCAGACAAATAGAAGGCACCTGAAATAATCACCATCGAATAAAGTTTAATCGCAGTTTTTTCTCGAATTAATCTTTAGATTCTGAATCCACTTCGAAGCATTCCTTTAGAAGTATGGCTACAGATATCCATACACCCACAAACTTACCAATGGACATTGTTCTCCAGAAGATTCTCATATTTTTCGACGGATTTCTTGCCCGTGTTGAATTATAAAGCATATAACATCCCAAAGCAAATGCTCCAAGTGAACCAGTAACTTTACATTCAAAGCAATCCGTAAAATCTGTTCGCTTAAATTGTGGTGGAGGAGACAAGTTTTCACCAGACGACATCTAAAAAGACTCTTTCTTAAATCCATTCATGTATTTCTTCAAGGCATCAATGATGGTTAAAAGCCAATGTAAGAAACAACAAGAAAAAAAGTAGTAAAATATTTTATAAGTTTGTTCTTTTTCAAAAAATATAGTATTAGGTAATAGCACAAATAATATAACGTTATACGAAATGTAGTGAAATAGAAAAACTAAAGAGAACCTAATATACGATAATGAGAAGATTATACAAAAATCAATACATACAGCAGAAAGATCAATGTTTATCTTTTGGTATTTCAGGATCTTTCAATCCAATTCCACTTAATCCAGGAACATTTTGTTTCAACCATCGAACATAGAATAGTTCAGTTCTTTCACGGGGAGGTACAAGATTTGGATTATTTTGAATGGCATAATAAGCATAATGAATAGCTGAAAAAAGTCAAGTGGTTAATGACGATAGATACAGTAATGTGGTAAACAGCAAAACACAAGATCTTTTAGTATGGAAAGTTCGACAGCTCAATTACGTAAGAAGATTGCATCATAAAGCTGCTGCATACGAAATATTGCTGTCATTTGAAAACATTTAGTCACTTTGTATCCATTAACTTTTTTTACCGTATTTATATCGTTCTATGTAGTTATAATCCTCAAGAAGGTATTCTAACATTTACAACGTAAAACAGTTTTATGATGCAATCTTCTTGTCACAAGAATCTTGTGCAGCTAAATTATCTTACTTATTCATAATAAAAGTCTCAATATATTAAAGATATCACGGAAATATCTAAAGGTATCTCTTGCAGATAAGCTTCGCTACTTAAACCAAATTAGGAAACAAAAAATATCTGAAAAAAACAAACCTCCAAAAAATACAACAAAAACTCCAAGTTCTTTTGCACCACGTCCTGATAATCCCATTCTGATCTAAAGAATGGTATACAATTAGTACTTCAAAAAGTGATAAAAAGAATAACAAAATGTTCACGGTTATAAAGTAATGGGGAAACATGAAAACTTAAACAAAACGTGATTTTTAGATGATTTCAATATTTCGTTTTTTCAAAAATTTTAAACAGCTGCAACATGAAAAAACTAGAGCGGGTTTATTTTTGGCAAAATGTTTAATGCTGCCAACACAGTTTTTGTAAGAAAAGAAAATTACTGTAAATTTTAAATTACGGTATGTTATGTTTAAAAATTTAATTTTGTCAAAAATGCTTAATAGCTAGTTTTGGACTTCCCTTACTTTAATTCAGCTAACTAGCAATTATATCAAAATTCTAAATTTCAAAATTTTTAAACATGTATCTTTCGTGTGAAGAAAAAACTAGACCAATTTTTAAGTTTTTGAAAAAACAAATTTTCTAAAATTTAAAAATGTTCAATTGCTCAAACACAATTTTTGCTAACAATTTTTTGTCTTTCTTTATGCTTTGTTTTTGTTTTAATTTTAATTATACTCTTAAGGTTTCATCAACGACTTTATTAATGTAGCCTCTTTACATCTATAGCATTGTATCTTATTTTGTTTTGTTAATTTTTACCCAAATCCATACATTTTATACCATTCTTTCTTTCCAAAAATCAATGAATATACAATATATTGTTGTAATTAAATATACAAAGAAATTTTTCAGTATTATTATGACCTAAAATAGCTTCTATTTCTTGTCTCTTCGTTTATTTTTCTTCAATTTTTGTAGATGAAAATTATCTAATCCGCAAGTTCTCATTTATCATCAAATTTATCATTGTTTTTAATTTCTTACTTGTTATTCGATTAATTACTGTAGTTAAATAATTTTCAGGAAGAAGATATGTCAAACAAAGAAAATTATACTTCAGATGAAAGTGATGAACATTCATTTGAACGACCAAAAAGACCGCCACCAGTTGTTTCTTTCGTAAGTGCTTTAAACTATTTTAACAATTAACCAAATTTTAATTTCACTTCATTTCGTTTTAGACTCCTAAAGATTTTGCTGCATGCCGTTTAATCAAAGCTGAAACACTTCGACCATTGCTGGATTTGCCTGAAGAAGAATTCAATGCCAAATATGTGCTGATTGATTGCCGATATCCATATGAATATGAAGGTGGACATATAAAATTTGCTCAAAATTTTCATGATCATTCAACTATCAATGAATTATTCTTTCCTACTGAAAATGAAAAGTATGAAGAAATTAATAAAAAAATTCCAATTTTTTATTGTGAATTCTCACAAGTTCGTGGTCCTAAAATGTAAGGGTTTATCATTGGTTAGATTATGGTAAAAGTTAATTTAATGTATTTTTAGGGCTCAAACTTTGCGACAACTTGATCGAGAACGAAATGGAGAAAGATATCCCTTGATTGATTATGAAGAAATGTATGTCCTTGAACGAGGATATAATAATTTTTACAGAACTTTCAAGAAACAAGTTAGTCTTTATTACCGTATCTAGAAATTCAAAGATTACTGTATATGTAAATTTAAGATTTACAAAACTTTAATTTTGAAATTCCTGTATTACGGTATCTGTGTTATAATATCAAATTACATCATTCTTATTTCAGGGTGTATGTGTTCCAGATTTTTATACTCCAATGAATACTAAAAAGCATACTCATCATTTGAAGCAATTTACATTTCATCGAGCACGATCTCAAGCTTCTTTCAAACCTCTTACTCAAGGATCTCGAGCTGGAATTCGACGAAAGAATAATCGCCTACAAAGTACTCAATCTTGTATGTTTGGTGCTGATCTTCCATCTCCAGCTCCACCATCTCCAAAAACTTCTACTCCAAAAAAGGATGCAGGTCCTGCACCATCTCTGTTAGATCAAGAACTTAAAAAATGGCGTGAAAAGAATCGAATTGCATCTGTTGCATCAACTTCTGAATGGGATTCAACTGTTGAAGGGTCATTCTTTGATACTCCACCATCTCATAAAACTTCTTCATCAACAAAAGCAAGCATGGAAATAACTGAAGAAATTCCAACTGAATCAACTCCAAATTCAAGCTTCTGTAAACCTGTTCAACTTTCTTTTAGCTGTGAATAGTATTGTTTTATGCTTCTGTTTATTTTATGTTATTTTGAAATAAAAATGTTTTATTTGAATTTTTAGTTGACGGAAAATCAGTTTTTATCAGGCCCATACTTATTTTGCTAGCCTTTAAACTCTGTAATTACATAAATTAGGTAATCATTAGCTCCTGTTACTGTAACTACCGAAATCCATTTTCTTTTACTTACCTATACTACAACAATAATTATTGTTCCACAAATTGTTATTCTTGTGATTACCGTAATCCCCATCTTTTTAGCTGTCATTAAAAATGAATATGGCAGATTTGAATTCAGTTTTATCAGTACCTCGTCTGATTATTGATGACTCAGAACAAAGAGGAATTTTAAGAAATAAAACAAACACATTGACAAATAAAATTCAGCAAAAGAATATTACTGTAGCGCCAACAACAGTATCTGAAAAGCATATTCGATTCCGAAGTACATCTGTGCAGTCAAAAAAATCTCTAAATGAAGTTATTAAAGATGATGAAAGAAATCCGAATCTGACAATTAAAGCTCATCCAAAAAAATATACAGTAGCATTTGGGCAAACAACTAATTTTGATGAAACTCTTACAGTAAGCATTTTTGCTGACAAAACTTGTATAAACTGAAAGTATGTTCTAGAATATCCGTCCACTACCCATATCCAAACCTCCGATTGGATCAACAAAAGATATAATGGATTTACGAAAAACTGTTGAAGCCCAAACTGCACAACTTCAGTCACAACAAACTGAAATTCAAATGCTTAAAGATGCAATTGAAGTTCAACAACAAAATTATCGTTATCTTCTTGATTCAAATTCAAAGATTTGGACAACTTTAAATAGTCTTCAAAAACAAATATCCCCTGAGGCAATGAAATCCAAATCTTTTGAACATTTAATGGCCAAAAAAATGGCCAGTGAAAATATTTTTGGCTCAAATATTAATACCAAAGATCACCTTAAAGATAGTGTTACTGTAAAGTTGAACAAAGAAAATGATTTCGAGAATCAGAAAATACAGAATAGAAATTACTGTAATGATGAACAACAGCTTGTAGTTGCTCCTGCAAATATAAAATTTGCTGTTCATGAAAATGAAAAAGAAAATGCAATTTCTGGAATTCAAAGAATCTTAAATGCAAATCCAAATTTTGCAAAAGAAATTGAAAAACTTGCCAAAAATCTTCAAAAAAAGGAATCTGAATCATTATCAGAAGAAGAAAATTTAATTAAAAGAAAGAAGGATTACAAAAATGGTCGTAAAAATCATCGAGATAGAAATGCTGTTGTTGAAAAGATTACTGTAGAAAGGACAATTTATTCACAACTTCATAATCGAGTTCTTGAATCACCTGATACTGTAGATGATATATTACAAAAATTTGGTGAGTTTCTGTAATCTCTCTTACAGTAATTTTTAACATTAGTTTTGTAGGTCTTGATTCAATTGTTGATGAAACACGCCATAATCATGGTAAACATGATCATAAACATTTACCTAATGCTGCTTTAACAATTTGTGAAATTTCATCTTCTTCAGAATCGTCGGAATCTGAAAATGAAATAAAAAAGGAAAAATTAAATCGTCGAAAGCGATCGCCAACACAACCCCATGCTCGTCGTCGTGAAAGAAGAATAAAAGATTCAGATGCTGAAAATCGAAAGTCTGAAATCGAAACCACAAATTTGCCTGGTAATTTTGATTACGATAAAATTTGTTGTAAGTTTTTCACTAAAATTTCTTAACTATTTTGAATAAATATTTTAAAGCAGATGATACCGTATCCCAAACAATGCCTCCACCTCCAAAGAAGGATCATCGACGTCAAAATGTTGGAGATCGTTTGAAAAAACGAAGATGTTAATTATTTTAAAGTTAAAAATATTTTTTTATTTTATTTTGCAAAAAATGTTTGTTATGTTCTCGAATTGATTACTGTATTACGGTAGTACAGTAATTTTATCATCTTAAAGAATTTTTCTTTCGGTGTTTGGTGTATGGATATTTTTAAAATGCATTTTATAAGTAAATTTTGAAAAACATAAATTGAAAAACAATTTTAGAACAAGTAAAAATTGGGCTTCTCATTTTCTGAAATCCATGAATGATTTTTTATAAGGTTTTGAAGAATTTCCTTGTTGACAGCATTCTCAAAAATACGAAAATATATTTGTGATCTTGGTGCAGCAGTATTCTAAAAAAAAGTTTTTTAAATTAAGCGAATTCTTTTTAAAAATAACAATCATCAAAAATTATTCGATTGGACTTGATTGGCTAAGAAGGGAAGGCCGCTTTTTGAACAAGACCTATTCCATTGGATAGCCTTAGGACATCTATGCATAACGCCAAAATATTTTCGGTGAATGACTTTTAATTATGCAAATTTATGGAGTTGAAGTTTGAAAAATGTGCATGAAACAGGGGCTTTTTAAAAAAGGTCGTGGATATTTCAAACTTCATTTCCAAAAATTAGCATATTAAAAGGCCATTCAACGGAAACATTTTGGGGTTATGAATAACTGCCCTAGGGCTATCGAATGGCATATTTCTTGTTCAAAAAGCGGTGGGCCAAGTTGATACCTTCCCTTGTAACCTGACCCGAAAAATGATCTCTGAAACGAATCTTAAAAACTTACAATGAAAAGTTTATACGCTAATTCAGGATCATCCAAATCTGATAACCACCGAATGTAGAGATCTTTGATCTTCACATCCTTCACGCTTTCAAGATCCTTGACTTCAAAATTTGGTGGAAAAATTGGAAGTTTTTTTAACAAAGATAATTTTTTAATGAATGGCATAAATTTAATGATTTCAAAAAATGATACTTCTCTTTCTCCATCTTTTACATTGGAATAAAAGAATATTGCATGTTTAACATTTGAACAAAGAAATTTAAATTCTTTCAAACTCAAAATTTGTGTGGTATTGTAAAAATATTTAATATCAGATTTGTAAATTTTGGGGATAATTTTTGACATTGTATAAGGATCTATGAAGTCTCTAATGAATAAAGAGTTGGTTAAATATAGCCCTTTAATCCCATGTAAATCCATTTCCGATAAAGAAATAAAAATTGAATGTTGAAAAGATACTGTAGCTTCGAAGTCTCCAAGCTCCATTTGATGGCAAATTGGAAGTTTTGTTTTTGCATAAAAATATTTGCAAGATGAATATAATTTTGAAAGAATTTTATAATTTGCGTTTTCAAGAAGAAAATTAATTAAAGGTTTTGGAAGATCAAAATTTTGGTGGAACAAAGATTCAAACTTTTCGGGTTGAAATTGACGTGGCAATTTTAAATGAAATTCTTCAACGGCATAATTTGGATAAATTTGAATATCACTTTTAACAATGAATTCTTCCATTGATTTTAAAACATCATTAAAATTCTCCAAAGTAACATTTTTATTAAAAAATTCTGCCATCAATGATTTTCCTGCTTCAATCGAATTAAAATCTGCCAAAAATTTGATGGAATCAATCTTCCATTTGGTAATATCAATTAAATTTAATTTTTCGATCCGTTGAATTTCGTTTTGATACTTCTTTCGCATTTCTGAATCATCAATGAAAAACCGGCAATACCGCAAATATAAATCCAGCAACCACTAAAAGTAGCATTTTATTAAATCCTCCATTTAGCTACTTTCAAGTACTCCTGATAAGTGTTGATGCGCCTACGCCATATGAGCTGAATCCAGAGGCAGAGTAGGAATTATTCTTTTTCAAAAGATCAAAGAAAAAGTGCCGCTTTTGACTCGGGAGTGGACTGCTCCTTATTCTTATCTTCCCTCTTACAGTAACCCCCATTATCAGATTTTAAATTACCTGATGATAATTTTTTTCTCTCAAAAATTCAAAATAAAATTTCCAGATTTTTTGATTCCATGGTTTTTCACCTAATTTAAATTCAATATTTTGGATAATACATTTTTCGTCATCAATTGTTAAAAGAAGGTTTAACCATTTTTCATCATCATTTTTTACAGCTTCAAATTGTTTGTATAAATCAAGAGATTTTTTGTAATTTAAGTAAAAATGTTTAGAAACCGGTGCAGCTGAAAAAAATCAAGAGTAATATTTAATCTTATGAATCTTAAATTTTCAATGACAAACTTGAAAATTGTTTATAATATTTCCAATTATGTTTTAAAAGACGATGTGGAATCCCAAAAGCAATATTATTTGCACATTTAAGAATTCGAATATGCTCCTTTGGTTTATAACCATTATCCATAGAAAATGGTAGTTGGATTAATCTTTTTCAAGTTAGAATCTAGAAATATGTCATGAAAATAATAAAAATGTTACAAAGCACTTGTTATGAAAAATTTTAATTAGGCATCTAAATTTTTGAATTAAACCTCCGTAAATGGCAAACTGTTTCTTTTTAATACTCTGTTTTTGCGGCTCAAAGACCGGTGGTTAGGCGTCGCGGTTGGTGGTGGCGGGCAGTAATGCAAGCCGCCCGCCCTTTCCCCGCCCCGAGGGCCCCTTTTTTCCCCGCCCCCGGGGTTCGGTTTGAAAGCCGTGTGGGGAAAAATGGAGGAATTTTTAAAATCACGGGGGAAAGGGGACGATTTTGGAACCCCAAGGGGAAAGGGGAAAGGGGAAGAAGAGGGGACAAAAATGGCGACCTTTTATCACTGGTGGCGGCTAGTGTTTTGCTTCGGGCCGCTTTTGCCCCGCCCCGGGGCAAAGCGCGGGACGACTTTTTAAAATCTTCGGGGCCGGGCAAATTTTTAAAAAAGGTTTTGCAAAATTTAAGATTTGCTTAGATTTTTGTTTCTAAACACATCAAAACCTTTTAACAATGTTTTAAAGTCATTATTACCCCTTTATTTTAAAATCAAAAAACTGCAGAAAAAACATAGAAATTTTTTTAATTTTGAGTGCTCGGGGGGCGGGGCGATTTTTGAAAATCTGCGGGGCGCGGGGCCGGCAAAAAAGGCAAAGCAAAACAGTGGTGGCGGCGGCATTTTTTAAAAGCAAAAACACTGTACTCGAATCGATCAAAAAGTGAACCCGTTAGAAACAATTCCATTTTTAAGAAATGCAAAAACTGTCATACCTTTCCAAAAATATTAACAATATGGGTGTTCATAGAAACTGGGAAAAAATGAAATTGGGCTTTAACAAAAATTTCCATTTTGATTTCAAAGATTTCATCATCTGTTTCAAAGGTATCAGGGATATGCTGAGAAGCTATCTTAAAATTTATACTTTTTATTCATTAGAATCGTCACATGAATTCGAAAAGAGAACTTGCCTTGCCCATTCCTCCCAAATCCATGAAATTGTAGTATATTTTTCTGTAAAAGTTTTTAAATATTCTATCTTTTTGTTGATATCTGGAGAGTTATTTACATTATTTTGAAGATTTTTTATTGCTGATAAATAAGTCGGAGGAAGTTTATCAGAATAGAATTGAAAATTGAAGTTCATTGTGGTCATCTGCACAAAATTTAGGAATAACAAGGAAAATTTTGATTTATTTAAGCTTAAACAAGAGTTTGCAGAACGATAAAAAATAGAAGAAACAAAAAATGACCAAAACAAAAAATTTTTATTGTTTGCAATAAGTGTAAAAAAACATGATTAGGGATTTATCTCAATACCTTTGTAACCCTTAAGTACTTTGGCTCGTTGCCATATTTACATATTTAGGGACGTCGTAGAAAACAAAATTAAGTAATAATAATCAATGATGTGATTTGACTATTTTCGTCCGTGTCCCCTTTTCCGAGAAATTTATGTGCACAAATAACGCTTTTAAATTTTTAAAATACTTTTCTGATTACTGTATTACGGTAATACCATAACATTACCTTCAATTTTGATATATAAATATTTGAAGTAGCAAATGTTTAAAAAAACCGAATATTAAATTTTTTATATGTTTACTGTAATATGGCAAATATATATTTGTATTTAAAAGCACATTTTTTCAAAAAATAACTCGTATATTTCTTTTTATAAACATAAAAATTTTTTTTAAATTGAATCATTTTGAGCTTCAAGAAATTCATCATCATCTTGTTTATCTTCGCCATTTACATCTTCTTCTTGTTGATGATGATGATGTTTTCCATTTCCATTTGAATGTCCATTACTTTTATGATTTCCATTTATACCATTCTCGGCTAACTGCCAAGATGGAATTGAATTTGTTTGCCATCGAACAGTTTTAGGTTGTTTTAAAACTCCATTGGTTGGTGCTGAAGTATTTGCTGCCGCAGGGGTTACGGTTGATGGTGAAGATGGAATTGCAGGGAATTGATTTTGATTTAGTAATAATGATTTAACAATTGCAACATCAGTTTGAAGTTTATTTATATCATTATCTGAAAATTAGGTCGATAAAGATTGGATTTTGTATATCTTGTTTGACATTAAATATAGTATCTAAGAACTTGGCACTTACAGTATGCTGTTATTATTAAAAGTATTATAATCAGAAAGAATAAAAATTGTTTTTTTCATTTACTAACAAACTACAGTATACCAGTGTTGGGATTACTGTATTACTGTAATTTTGAAAAGATGTTATTCTGGATATCTAAGATCGCCCTACATTCAGAATCGCATTTTTGAAAAATATCAAGGTTTTGTTATCAATTAAGTGCCAGTTACAGTAATATTATCCTTACTTTTATTTCCACCATTATTGTTTGACATTAATAAAAGAGCCCGATTAAGCTGTTCTTGCTGGGCTGAAACAGTTTGAAGAGTTTGTTCAACAGAATCCATAATAAATTTTGTTGAATTTTGTAATTCATTTACCTAAAATTTACATTTACATTTATACCGTACTCTATAAATACAAATAAATTACTTGATTCTGTAAATATTCTAATTTGTCATTTCCTGGTTCAGGAATATTAAAGAATTTTGGGAGAACCCATGTTCGCATAACTTTATATGCCATATATGAGGCCCCACCAATTACAACCATTGATTGGGTAAAAGAATACAGTTTTCCTCCAAAACTTTGTGGTGGGGGAGGTTGTTGATAATATATTTGTTGGTTGGGATACGGTAGCACTGTTGAAGAGGAGGTGGAAGGATCCGGTGGTGGAAGTAGCTTTACAGCTTCTTCAATTTCTGCTTCGGTTAAACCTTTTTCAAGAAGAAATTTCTTTTGTTCGGGGAAGGGTGTATTTCTAACTTTTGGAGTTGACATAAATTGTCGGGCTGCTTCAACCATATCCGATCGATTTGCTGTTGAAGAACATCCATCGGAGAATGATGTCGAAGAACCTGTTGGATCTCCGGGCATTTTCTTCTAAAATATTTTTGGGTAATTTAATTATAAATTACTGTATCACAGCTTTCAAGGTTTATAAATAAACAAAGTACGGTAATTACAGTAACCTTGAATAACAATTGCAAAACTGAAAAAACAATGAAAAACAAGAAACTTCCAAAAAAGCATAAAAACTAACAGAAAAATAAAATTGATAATCACGTACACACGTTTTTTTGTTTAAAGAAAATCATGGATGAAGAAGATCGATAAGAAATGAAATGAAAATTGAAAGAAAAAAAGAAAGAAAGAAGTTGCACGAAAACTTGAATGCGCAGAAGAAAAAAATTGATAGAAGAAGATTGTGGCTGCTGTTGCTGCTGCTGCAGTAGTAATCAAAATCTAAAAAATAGAAGGAAATTGGAAAGAAAAACAAAAACACACATGTTTTCTGCCCAAAAAAGTGTTATCTTTCATTTTTTTCAACAAAAAATTGATATTTTTAGGGGGAAAAATGGTGCGACAAGAAAGTAGTGTATACTGTAGTAGAAATATGTAATAAACAAAAACAAGACAGTTTTATGCTAAAAATTTGCACAAAAAATGTGACAGAAAATTTAATGTGATAAAAAAATGTTTAAAATTTGCCATTTCAATTGATAAAAATTTAAATTTTAACAAATTTCTACCACAATAAAGGTTCAACAAGTTCAAAACAGCTGAAATAAGCCTAAAAATAATTGCAGAAAATAAAATCAGCAACAAAATCTGAGAAGAAAATAATCTTTGATAAAAAAAAAGTTGAAAGCACATGTATTTTTATTGAGAATATTTATATCCAAACTAGAATACACTCTTCCCCTCCCTTTAAAACGTTAACGTCGTCTTCGTTTTTTGACTTTCTTCAATCAATAATATCATACACTCCAAAAACTATTAATTTTCTTTCTCTTGAGATAACACGTTTGGCCTTTTTTGGTCGGGTGAAAAAGAAAAATGTTTGAACAACAACCACAAGTTTTGTAGGGGCATATTTCTTTTACAAATTTGGATTAACAACAAATTTTGTGCACATTTTTTTTAGAACAGAAAACAAAGCACAGTTTCTTAAAACAAAAATAACATTTTTGATTAAATTAAAGAAGATTGTCGTCAAAACATTTAATATAAAACCCCCAATAAAATTCGTGAATTACTGTATCCGTGTTAGCGAACCTGCTTCATCATCTTTGCAACAAATGTAAACAAATTTCGGATAATTGGGTAAATATGTTTGTAAAATGAGAGCATAAAAAGCATTAATTAATCTAATAAAAAACAAAGATAACAAAAAGCTCAAGTTCAAATTACTGTTGGGTGGAACTCATTTTTCGATTCTGATTACCGTATTTAGTAGTAAAAATTCATAAAAATACAGTAAAAATCGGAAACTTTGAATGATCAAGGCAATGATGAAATTACAAAAAACTTAAAATAATGCTATCATGGAAAAAAGGGCAATAAAAATTTTAAATGCAATAAAAGGACATAAAACAATAAATTTTGATGATTGTTGGGAGCAGAAAAAATTTTTGATTACTTCAATTTTTTCTTCTATTCAATTCTTTTGCAGGTATTTTAACATTTGGATTGTTTCAAATTTATCACCTTCAATCAACTTTTTATTTAAAAATGGTCTTGAATGATCTCACCACTTTACCAATTATTGATTTACAGCCATTAATTACCAAAACTGCCAACACTGAAGAATTCCAACAAAAAACCGCTTTTCAAATTCATCAAGCCTGCCGAGATTGGGGATTTTTTTATGTCAAAAATCATGGAATTCCATCTGATCTTCAAAATGACCTAATTGAAATAAGTCGTGAATTTTTTGCCCAACCTTTAGATGCCAAAATGGAGCTTGCCATGGTTAAAGGTGGTCGAGCCTGGAGGGGATATTTTCCAGTTGGTGATGAATTAACTTCCGGCAAACCCGATGGCAAAGAAGGAATTTATTTCGGCACCGAATTAGATGTCGAAAATCATCCCCTGCCCCTTCATGGCCGAAATCAATTCCCAGATTCCAAATTTAGGAAGACAATTTTGGCATACATGAATGCCATTGAAGATCTTGGAAGAATAATTATGTCAGGGTTGGCCAGATCTTTAAAACTGGATTCTGATTTCTTTGATAAAAATTATTTCAAAAAAGATCCAACTTGTTTATTTCGGATCTTTAATTATCCTGCATGGTTTTTGAAACAGGAAGGAAATGAAAATTTATGGGGTGTTGGAGAACATACAGGTTCGTGCATTTTTGGCACTTTTTGTCGATGGAATTACTTTGTAAATCCTGGGGCAATAAATTTTAACTTAACTAGTATTTACTCGAAATATATTTATGCAAATTTTTTAAACTTCAATTAGTGTCAGCAAAGTTTAATTTTATGCAAATTTTTAAAAAGAGTAAAAGTTTCGTTTTACAAATTTTTTACTTAAGAATTTAAGAATAAACATCCTATTCAAATTATCTCGTTACTAGATAGTCGTCTATTTATGCAAATTTTTTGAATTTAAAAAACTTTTGTAAAAGCATGTAAAATCGGGTTACTGTGGTCAAGGCCGTAGGCAGAAAAAAATTTCGGGGTGGGCATTTTCATTTCGGAGGGGGCACACCTTTGATCTTTTGCCGCCTTAACACGGCGGCGGCAAAAGATCAAAGGATTTTCCCAGTTTCGGGGGGGGCACGTGCCCCAAAAGCCCCCCCCCTCTCTACGGCCTTGACTGTGGTAACCCAGCATCCCAAAATTATCACCTTCTTTTGCAGATTACGGTATGCTGACCATCTTGCTTCAAGACAATCTTGGTGGATTACAAGTAAAAACATCAAAAAATGAATGGATTGAAGCTCCACCGATCTCGAATACTTTTATCTGTAACATTGGGGATATGCTTGAACGGATGACTGGAGGGTATTATCGTTCAACCCTGCATCGAGTCCGAAATGCTTCATCAACAATTGATCGATTATCATTTCCATTCTTTTTGGATCCATGTTGGGATGCCGAAGTTTTGCCAATCCCAATGGAGGGGGTTGAAGGCACCTTGGAGAAGGATGATTCTGATCAAAGATGGGATAAAGCAAGCGTTCATCAATTTCGTGGCAAATATGGAAAATATTTGTTATCAAAAGTTTCAAAAGTTTTTCCATTATTAGCTCAAAAACAAATTGCTGAAAATGGAGATTAAGGATTTCAGGGGGCTGCGAAAAACTTTCGAGTTTGCAAAATCTTGAAATCCATTTATAATTTTTTCTATTGTTTTTTAAATCAATAATATCTGACATTAGCAACGTCTAAACAAATTTAAGAATTTTTGTTGTCTCTTTTTTAATGAAAAAAACGGATACAAACAATCAAGGAACGTTTTTGATAAATATTTGTTGTTCCATTATGACCAACTGTTTTCTTCCACTTTTTTTATATTGCTTGTGGCAAAAAAACGTGTACATATTTTTAACACATTTTTTAACAAAAAAAATTGGACAACAACAACTTTAAATATATATTTTTATTTAATTTTGCTGATAAAAACATGAAAAAATATTTATGGAGATATAGGGAATCGAACCCCAGACCTCTCCCACGCTAAGGGAGCGCTCTACCCCTGAGCTATATCCCCAACGATGGCCACCTGTACTGATTGTGATGAAATACATATACTAAAATCGAATGTTAAATTTATTCCAAATTAAAATTTACAAAGCAAAAAATGCACAAAAAAATTATTGTTGAACATTCAGTATTTGAACATAATTTTCGATTACAAACTTTTACAAATCATAAATAGAAGTTCGAAGAGGGAAAGAATCAGAGTAAAATCGATAAGGATAATAATATCGTCGATAAAATGATGGGCCACCGTAAACCTTTAATCTACAAAAAAGTGGAGGGTTTTTTAAATGAAAAGGTTAAAAAGCTGCTAAAATATACCTTGGACCGTAATATGATGTGGAGCCATGGTAATTCTTTTTTGGGAAAAGTCTGTAGCTTGGAGTTGGACGATGGAAGTATTGATACCAATAATCGTCAGGGGTTTTGTGGCGTCTAAAAATGGAGAGTTTTATGGAGTGAAATAATAGTTTTTTGGATAAAAATTCTATTTTGGGGCCATAAAGCGGCATTTTTCTTTGATCTTTTGTTAAGGTCCGACTTCATAACTCCAGGGGTTTTTAGAATTTTATTAATAAAATTTGGTTAGAATTTTACAAAAAGCTTAATTTTGGAGCCAAAAAATCCTCTTACTGTGACAAATAAGGCGAAGAATAGATATCAGAGTTACGGGGATAGTAATAACTTGGAGCATATGAATACCAAGCAGTTGGTTCACCAATAAAATGTCTCAAATTTGAAACTGATGAACTTCGGCTAAACTAAAACAAAAACTTTCTTTTTGAACTGGTTATTTTACATTATTTACTTACTGTAGGAGGTGAACTGTTTAAAATTGCTGCCGAACGGCTCCGGCATATTTGATAAGCGTCCATGATTTCTGAAAATTAAAAAAACTTAAAACTGAAATTTGAGAAAATATGTTGAATATAAAACCAAAAAATAATAAAAAGCCCTTCTTCTTGATTCTCCAGCTTGAGATCAAGAGAGACAGATAAATTTAAAGCTGTTAAATAAAAATTTTATCATTTTTCTCCTGCCAAAGGCAAAACAAAGATAGAAAGAATGAATGAAAGCGGGGGATGGGGAACGATGACGGCAGCTGCTGCTGCTTTTGCTGCTGCCTTGGGGGGATACTGCTGTTAATATACTCTCTCTGTTCATTTAAAGTGGAAGAAATGCTTGAAAAAAATCAAAAATACTGAGAAAATTGTGTGTGCTTTTTTTCAGCGACAAAAAACAACAACCACGCAATTGAGATTATTTTTTCATAGCTAAAATTGTCAAAAAAATACAGAAATGCTAAAAATTTTGTTTTGTGATACCTTTTATTGGATGAAGAATTGCCACTTCAGACATCAAATATTATTTATTGAATAAACATTACGATAATTTGCAATATTCCTTTACAGAGTAATAACAATTGCGATTCTTCCAACACCAAACATAAATTTATTTTTTCATGTCAATTTTGTCCTGCGTGATTTTCTTTTGTTTTCTTTTTTTCGCACGTTGAGCGAGTTTGCTGTAAATCTTCAGTGCTTTTGCTTTTAATAAAGACTGCAATTGTCAGAAAGAATACAGATACAACCAGGAATGAGAAATACGGCCCGCCCCAGGCCGGCCGGCCAGACCATTGAATTTTTGGCTGCCGTTTTTTCGGCCGTATTTCTCATCCAGGGATACAGCCAAAATCGACAGTATGACAATTTTGTGATCCGTTTGGAACAACAAGCAAATTTCATATATTATGCTTAAACATGACACATGAATCTCGATTTAACTATTACAGTAATCTATATAATTTATGGTATATTGCAGGTAAAACTTCTTTGTAACACACCTTCACTAAAAAAATAGTTCTTAAAAAATATTTTTATAATTAACATTAACATACAAATAATATGTTTACAATAAAAAAATTAATTATAAATTTTCAACCATAGATTACATAATTATACGTACGAATTGATAAATTTTTGAGCAAGATTAATGAATAAAGCAAAAGAAACCAGCCAAATGGCAGAATATGATCAATGACGAAAGAATAATCAAATAAAAAAATGTAAATCCAATTTAAATACCAAAAAATTATATATGGCCAAAAATAAATATAAATTAAATTTGATTGAAAAATGGATTTGTAATCATTATATGCATCCAAAATTGAAGCGTACCATACTTCATTGCATAATACCTTGAACGAATTACGGTCGTAATTGTTAGATCCATAAGGATGATGATATCCATCTTGAACCATATTTTGATCCATATTTTTAACACCAAATTTGAGAACGAAATGAATAAAATTTCCAACTCCAATTTTATAAGTTTTCTTAATCAAAGATTCAGATTCATTAAAAAAACTTCTGGATTTGTTTCTTTCAAATAATAAACCTAAAAATAATTCTTTATTTATACATGCTCAAACGAGCAAAGAATAAAACTTCTCGTATCTCCGACAATGTATTAAAACTAAGAGATCAAAGAAAAAATGTAGCAATTAAATTACAATGCGTAACAAGACCATGGAAACGTTTATAAGTTCCATGTTCGTCCCCGCTCCTAAAAACGTTTCCATGATTTTTGTTAAGCATTGTATGCCGCCAGCGAAAAATATTGCTTCGAAGTCACAATATACGTTTCTGGTTTGAAAAAAAACCGAAAACAAAATGCGAAAAGGCACTTGGGAATTAGACATCTTTTCTTCGATCATTTAAAGTTGCCGACTTTGACCAAAGAAACTCCAAAATTTTTGAATATTATTTTGAAAATGTAAAGAATAAACAACTTACAGAATCCAATTCTTCGTCAGCATAAGTATAAATAAAAGACAAATTTCCTTCATGTTTACGAAAATCTTTATCTTCAGTTACATTTAAACCAGGAAAATTTAATAATTCATGAAGGGCACCATCAAAAGACCAAACACGATGCTTGATAATATTTGCTTCATGATAGACAAGATTCGGAAATGTTACAGTATCATAAAATACATTATAATTAAAAAACGGTGAAAAATCACAGGTTTCCAAAATTAAGCGTTTTACACATGGATAAATTTCACTAAAACGATTGAGATAATTAATTACAACATAAACTTAAAAATAAAAAACAAACATTGTAACAAAATTTGCAACATTGATTTGAATCACATAGTTGTATTTGAAAAATAGATACGGTAATGAAGCAAGGAAATCTTTAAAACTTGTAAAAGAAATTTTATGTTCTTCAGATGGAATAACCAAAACTTTCTAAAAGAAAATTAAAGTTTGAAATGTTTCAATTAAATAAAAAATTACCGAAAGATGTGCATTTTCAGGAAAAAGATGTTGAGAATAAATAGTATCAAATTTACAGGAATTTTTGAAGAAATCCATATATTTCAAAGGAAGATCAGCAAAAAGAGTTAAATGCTTCAAATCTAAAAAAAAGTCTTAACATTATTAAAATTAAATAGATTGTCATTTTGAAGGAAGAACTTTCAATTGCACGACCTTTACGAACCTTTCAAAAAAATCAATGTCCGATAATGATGCGTTCAAATTATACAAATGTCTAAGTCTCAGACTCTAGGATGATATCATCATAACAATTGTTTTGTCCTAAAAGCTCTTATACCGGGGATACTTTAAAAAGGCCTTCATAAATTAGAAATCAAACCTTTTTTAAGAAATCGATCCATAATTTGATAGCCTTTGGGATTTCCCGGACATTCATATGCACAGAAATGTTTGATCGAAGGTGAAGAAACAGATAAAATAATTTCCTTTAAAATCCAATCATATCCAAAGCAATGAGTTTTATCTTTTACACACTAAAAAACACAAATACGATTAAAATAACTCATAAAATATTGTAAAACTTACAATATCAAAAGTATAATCACGAAAATTAATTCGATTTGCCCGAGAAAAATAGGCGAGAGTTGCCATGAAAGGTTCACGCCCGGAGAGCATAAATTTGGTCAAAGCTGCCGAAGTTTCTTCATGTTGATCAATTCCACCATCAAATTCTTGAACAATTCCAAGAAAAATTTCAAAATTTAATTTTTGACGTTTCATTTTGGCATTTGTTTTCTTTCTTTGTATGAATTAAATTTTAGCAGTCTTTTGCGATCTCGAAAAAAATATCACAAAATCAAATGAAGAATAGAAAAAAACCTTACAAAAATAAATTTTGTGAAATTTGCATATTTTCTTCGCATCATTGAGCCAAGAAATGCACGAAACTCTGCCCGTCATTCAAAAACTCATGCATTGACGGCTTTTTGAATTCTGGGGTTCGAATGTTGTTAAATACACATTTCGGATTGTTATTAAACATTTTATTCTTTTCATTTAAGGGGGTTATATCATATTTCAAATTTTTCTTTCAATTGCTTATTTAATGCCGTAAAACCCATTTTGTCGAGTTTTTGAATCATTAAAAAAGTTTAATGCAACCATGAAAAATATTAAGCAATCATAAAATTTTTATTGCGCATTGTACCTTCTTGAAAGATTTTTTAATGATAAAAATTTGACTTTGCTGACACTATTCCCATGTTTTTATTGCATCTGCATCGATGCTTAAAAACCAAATAAAAAGCATGTTTTTTTGTTATGGGCGAAATAAGATGCTTTTTTCTCGATAACAAAAAATTTTAAAAAAAGTGTTATTTCTTTCAGCTTAAATTCCATGAACAAAAATGTTAATAATACGTTACAGTATCTTTACTCTGATATTATCTTTAAATATTATCAAATCTACTGCTATAACGTATACTGTAGACGTAAAAAGATATTCTTCATTTCCAATTATTTCAAAAACACTTGGTGCACAAAAGGATTATTTTGCTTCTGCTGCGTTATATACAGATGAAAATGGCAATATAGGTGCTATTTTAGAGGGAATTGATGCCGACAAAAAAACTTCTGAATGCTATCACACTACAATTACATTCAAAAATGGAATTCCAGTTGCTACTCAACCAAGTAATAAACCTGTGTTTAATCTATCAGAGCTTATGATCCATCCATCAATTACTAAATACAATGAACTTTATTATGTGTTGTTTAATGCAAATGAAACTAATTTAAATGTTGCAATAACATCAAATCCAAAAAATCCAAATGAATGGATTGATGTAGGAATAATTACACCAAATGGAAGTGATGCAAGATATGGAGCTCCACTTTTTGCCACACCAGAGAATGGATTACAACAGAGCTATTTATTTTGGTCTGATTGGAATCAAATTTATTATGCAAATTTACAGTCAGTTTGGATCAATCGTGATAATTTTTTAGCATCTGCTTACTCATTTGATTATGTAGCTGTTCTCCCTGGAAATCCGCCCCTTCAGCTTAAAACAGGCGATTTTTTTCATGTTTACAACGCCTTTTCTTCTTCATCTAAAAAATGGAGCTTGGGATATGTAATATCTGACAAAACGAATCCTTATTCTGTTACACAAAGATCAACAGCTGCCATTTTATTACCGACTCTTGATTGGGAAATTGGAAACGCAACAAATTTCCTTGGTCCAAATTCTTTATATTTAACTGGTAAAAAATAATTTTAAGCTATTAATTAAAATTTATTAATTTTAGGGCTTTTGCATGATAAAATTAATTGTCCTGAAGAAAATGATTGGACGCAGTGCTTTTTTGGACTTTATAGCGGTGCAGCAACCTCTATTGGAGCGATCAAAATTATTGTTTCATGGCAGTAGTCTTTGATGGGATTTTGAGTAATCAAAATTGTTTTCCATTTATCTTGTTCTGATATATTTTTAAAAACTTGTTAAAATATTTTTAAGCAAAACAACACATAAACGATACAAGTTGAAATTCTGTGCTACCTTGTAAAAGTCGCTTTTGTGAGAGACATGAACTCTGATCTGGGAAAGCCATTCCTTCTTCAGCCAAATAATAATTATCCCGTTTGATAAATTTTCCAAGATATTCAAATACATATGTCAAATCGTTAATTTCAAAATTTAACATAAAAATATATTTTCGATTTCCATTAAGTGGAATCGATAAACTTGATGAACCTTTTGTGCTAAAAAAATATGGATGAATAAAGTAAACACTTTAAAAGTGTCTAGAAAGAAAAAAATTTACTAATTTGTGTTGTAACAAAAGTTTACATTAATTGCAAATTTTGAATTTGACGTTGATGTAAAGTCATTGAAGATATCCATTAAATTACCATTAATATTAAGCTTTGACGAAATTGTTGCAAGAAGGTTATTATTTTTTGTATCATAAATATGGGAAGTTAAAGTAAATCTTGTGCACTGCCTATTTTTTGCCGGTGCAGGTGCGGCAGTATATGCAAGACATTTACGAGCAATAGTTGTGGTTATATCTTCGTTCCCTGGAAAAGAAACGTTTTTACACGAAAACTCTTCTCCAAAAATCTCACAAATATCCGTTCGATTCCATGGAAAATTTAAACCAAAATTTGTTTGTTCAATTGTTTCACCCGTTTGAAAGCTGATACTTCCTTGATCAATAATAAAATAGGATGGAATAAAATACAAATCTTTTTTAACGTAAAACCAAAATTTTAAATCTACAGTATCATTTGAAATTAGATATCCACCATTATCATCGATTGTAAAAGGCTGACCAAAATGAAAATCAGGATTCACAAAATATTCAGATTCAAAATAATACGTGCTAGAAGATTTTGTAAAAGTTGTTACCAAATTTGTAAATGTTAAAGAGTTTAATCCATTTTCTTGAAAATTAACGCTGAATTGGAAATTTCCCGTTAAAGCAATTACTCCGTGATCAAAAACAGAAAACGTCAAATTTAGAGAATTACAAAGGAATGGCGTTCCCTGTGCTGATACATTTTGGATAACAGTAGCCAAAAAGAAAAATTTTTTGAACATTTTAAATATAATTTTCCAAGATGTGTAAGCATCTAGCAATTTAAGAATGTCTTAAACTTGAAAAAACGATGAAAGACCCTTTGTTATCACTGGTAAGAGATGTGTGAGATAAAAATGACAATAAAAGTTTTTTTTGCAAGAAAGCTGTTGCCGCATTTCACTTTTTGGAAAAAAGGAAAGAAATTTTCATTTGTGTGATTTTTGATCTCATCAAATGCAATGTTTCTGAATAAATAAACTCTTCTATAATAACTACACAAAAAATGCGAATCATCAAAAATTCAAAATTGAATTTTTTTTAGATACACATCTTCTCTTTATTCTTACTTAAAAGTACTCTTGGTCTTTTCAGTGAACCAAATGAATTGACAACTGATTGTGCAGCATATGACATTATGGCTACAAAAGATTCTGATAAAGAAATCTTCTGATAGTTCTAACATAACTAAAAAGAAAATTCTTAGACATATTTAATTAAAATAAAATACAGTATATTTAAAATAGAAATAAAACTAAATAATTAACAATATTACGGTAGTTCATTTAACGTGGACACATTGCATGCCGTCCTCCATCAACTGGTAAAGTAACCCCAGTAATAAAAGATGCAGCATCAGAAGCCAAAAAAGCAATGGCATTTGCGATTTCTTTTGCTTCACCAGCTCGCCCTAGGGCATGTGTTGACTTTGAATGTTCCAAGAATTTTTCATAATCCGCATTATTCATGCCACTTCGACGATGTAGTTCTGTTACAGTAACTCCAGGGCTAAAATCAAAATTTATATAAAGATTGCAATTTTCAGAATCCTAAAAATGACCAACTTGACAGAATTTACTCGAACCCCAGCAGATGCAAGTTCAAGGGCAACACAACTTGTTAATTGATCAAGTCCAGATTTGCTGATATTATATGCCAAAACTCCTGGGAACTAAAAACCACCTTTTTTTAATCAAATTTTACAAACATCCTTCACTTACAGATCGAATTCCATTTACACTTGAAACATTTACAATATTCCCTTTTGCTTCAACCAAGAATTTTGCAGCTTTTTGAGTAATATTATATTGAGCCCGAAGATTTAGACCCAAAACTCGATCATATTGTTCCAAATTTGTATCCAAAATACTTCCCTTCTCCAAAATTCCTGCATTATTTACCTAAAAATAAGCATTTGTTAATGAAAATAACATCGAAAAAAGTAGTACCAAAATATCAAGCTTTGAACCAAATTTTTGATGAACTGATTTAAACAATGCTTCAACATCGTCTTCCTTTGTAATATCTGCAGATACAGTATGAATAAAACCCTGTAAAATATCAATAGTAATTATAAGAAAGTTGGTAAAAAAACTTACATCATTTTTAATATTTTCACATTCGTCAGATAAACTTTTCAATTGTTCAAGATTTCGCGCAACTGCAATCACTGATGCTCCAAGTTGTCGAAAAAGGATTGTTGTTGCTCGTCCAATTCCAACTGATGCACCTAAAATTAAAATAGTAGAACATTAAAAGTTGTTGCTTAAAACTAAGAATAAAAAGCTTGACTCAATGTTCAAATTGTTGAACTTCAACAACATCGTTGATCGAATACAAACTACAAAAGCAAAAGAGACAAACCTGTAATAACAGCAGATTTTCCAGTTAAATCAATTAAAGCAGGGATTTTGGATGTCATTTTGGTTGATCTAAAATTTATTCAAAAGTTAACTCTTGGTAGTTCAAAAATATCTACAAAATTAACAAACAAAAACTAAAAAAACACAAAAATTGTTTGAAAAAAAATTAAACTTTGATTTTCTTGAGCAAAACTTGTCTTCATCCAACACAAAAACGACACGATTTTTGGCTGCACATTGCAAAAAAAATGTTGAACTTTAAAATTTGGAATTTTTACAACAGTTATTTTAAATATTTTTTTAAAAATAATTACAGCTCGCAAATGAGATGACGTTGTTATTGATGTTTCCCAAAAAGGTTAATTTTTTTCATATAAATTTTTAATTACGGTAATCAAAATCTGTTGGATTACGGTAGCTATATCATTGTTGCCATATATTGATTTTTGTGTTAAAAAGTAATTTTAAATGATCAAATAATATGTAACTTTTATGTTCTAATTATGTAAGTTTTATAAAATGGATTTCTCGCTTTATTTATGAAGTTAGAATAGTTAGTTAATTTTCTTGCTTGCAAAATAGATATTCTATAAATTGTACTTTAATTTGTTTATTGATTATTAAAAACATTTATATTTTTTTAAAAGCAAATTTCTAAAATTCTTTTAAAATCTCTGTTTTTTTAAAGAAGTTCTTTTTTCGGTTGAAAAGATTCAGGTATAGTATAATCGGGTTGTCTTTCAGTTTCAATGTAATGGTCTTGACTTCCTCGAAGTTCTAATATCCGATATCTTTCACTCTTTTTTCGAGCAATAAAAATCTGAGAAATGCACATTGAAATTAAAACAATGACTAAAAGTGCCATTGAAATTGCCAAAATTGGAATAAATAATTTTGCATGCCAAAGTAGGTCATTAATACTTTTGTCAAGATTTGATAGCAAATGATCAATAGAATCTAGAATCTGGAATTGGAAGTGTTAATTCCTAAATTCCTAGTAATAAAATAGTTTAACTTACTCTATCTAATGACATTTTTTTGGTGATGGGATACTGTAAGTATACGGTAAGGTGTACTGTATGTATACTGTAGTGCTTATAGGGAATACAGTAATCTATAAAAATCATTTACGAAAAAAAGTTTACAAAAAATCAATAATTAAGGTTAAAAACCAATTTTCAGTTATCGAAAATCAACACTTAAATTAAAACTATCTTTATTTAATCAATCACAACACCAAACTAAATTTCGAAATCGTTGCAGTAGTGTTTTTTCAAAATCTTCTGTGACATATTCAATCAAAATTTTATCTGAAAATAATGGATCTGTCCATTTTGATTTTCGATATTGTTGAAATCGAAAACACTGTAAACAAGTACAACAACATAAAATTAGAATAATATTTAAACAAATTATTAGCAGTTTTGCCCAGAATAAAGCATCTGATAAACTTTGATCAAGAAGGATTAACTGAAGATCGAGAAGATCAAATGACTGAAATGTGTATGTATTACGGTAGTAATTATTAATGTTAATAAAAATGTAAAGCTTACCTTTGCAATATTTGGTGATGACATTGGTTAGAGCTAAAATTACTTTTTAGAACAAAATTTGCATAAAACTAGTCGAAAACAGAAATCAATGGTTTCAAACCGTTAAAAACTTAAAAAAAACATAAAAACCAAATTTATTCAAAAAATTAAACATGTTCAGAATCAATTAATCCAATCTTTTCATCTATCTTTGATCCTGGAGAATACGGTGGTGGTTTGCTTTCAACAAAATGTGTTTGTTTCTTTCGTTTTTTAACATCAAACATTCGTTCTTCAATTTTTCGTCTCACAAAATCATCTTCTTTATTTTTATGAGTTAACCACATTTTTATATTCCAATAAATTAATAATAAAATTATCAACGCACACACAATTACAGCATTGCAAAGTATTGATTCAACAAAATTTAGAGTTATATTCACTTTTGAAATATTTATTGTTACATTGTAAAGGGTCTAAAAAAGACAAAAATTTATGGGTTACGGTAATAGAGATAAAGTGATCGTCAAAAATGATATCTTAAAATGATTACTGTAATTATACCGTAACCCAAGTACAAGAAATTCCGTGTCATTTTTAATATGCAAATTTTTGTTTCATATATAAAAAATCTATACTATTCTACAAAGTTATTCCTGTACTTTGAGTACGGTATAACAACAGTAATCCATTTTACAGTACTTTTTAGTGCAGATTTTGTTGCAAAAAATCCAAAAAAGTCTTACTTGTGACAAATCCTTTGAGATTTGCTTTGATTCAAAGGGGATACGAGTTGGATGATCCATGATAGATTTTCTCGATGGCCAAAATTCAATTAAATTTGTTGCAAAAAAAGTTCAAAAACTAAAACACCAGAAATTATTTAAAAAAAAAACAAAAATCAATGTTTCCGGAAAAAAAACTGTTTCTTTTTTCATTTATATCGATTTTGGAAGCAATGTTTTTTAATATTTTTTTTGAATCATTGCTTCCTTTTTTTCATTTTTCACATTTTTTTGTTTCCTGAAGACAGCTTTTTGCAGAGGGAAAAAAGTAAAGAAAGCAATGATTTTTTTGTGTTGGTGCGGTTTAGAAATTTGTAAAAACAAAAAAAATTAAATTGCAAAAAACTGCAAAAAATAAGCATCATTCTTAAACTCACATTAAATCGGACAAATATTTTAAAGTTGATTACGGTACTTGAACACTTACTCCCAAAAAACGCTGAACTTGTTCAATATCGTTAATTTTAAAAACAAAAAGTAAAAAAACTATATATAAATTTAAATTAATACACACACTTATTGATGAAAAAAATTTGTTTGATGTTTTGAAAGAAAATTCTTTGACATTTTTTTTTCGACTGTCTCCATTTTGATGTTGCTGCTGCTTCTGCTGATAAGCAACTCAAAAAGCAATGCAATTGAAAAAATGCAATACAATCAAAAAAAATTGAACAAAATATGTATCAAAGAGATTTTATACAATTTTAGATGGAAGGTTTAAAAAAAGCATTAACAAGAAAGAGACAAAGACCAAAAACAAAGAAACCATGGGTTTTTAAAATGTTGTAACAAATGTAGCAAAAAACATGTTAGTGAATACATAAATGATTATAAAATAACTGTAGTAGTGTCCTACTGTAAGATTTAATATTATTGTTTTAGCATTGTGTTTTCCCATTTCCCAATCTGCATAAATTCGATCTAATTTGTATCCTGTTTTTGTTATTCCTTTTTGTCTATCTTTTACACCTGTTCTTTTCTTTCTTTCTAGACTTTTCTCATCTCCTTCTTATTCCATCCTTTTTGGCCCTGTATAAAAGCGCTATTGCTTTTCTTATATTTATCCAGTTTTATCCAGTTTTGTCTTAGTTTTGTTTTGGAATAAATAAAAGCTTTAACACCCTTAGAGAAGAAACCCCGCTCATTACAGTTGGTGCCACGACCGTCTGTGGTTAGGACCGGCGGACATTAGTGGGAATTTTTTCTCTTAAAGGGGTTAGCTTTTAAAGCTGGATCTGCTTGTCCTGTTGTGCGTACGTTGCCGACTGTGGACTGGATTTGTCGTACGTTGATAATCCAATTGTATCGTCTGTCAGATACCGTAATTTGATTGCTGATTGATATTGATAAGAATTTGATTGTGTTAAATTGAAGAAAAAAAAATTTGGTTGAAATTATTTGAATTGTTGAATTGAAGAAAAATTGGGTTGGAATTATTTGATTGTTTTGTGATTGAAATTTTGTGGTAATTAAAGTTTGTGTGTGAGTGAATTGTTGCCTGTTATTGAAGGCATTTGATTTTTATTTATCCTAAATTAAAAAAGGAGTTTAATTATGCTCAGCTTATTTGGATGTGATTGTTTTGGCCAAACTTTTACTGATACTGTAGCTGAAGTTGGAATTAAAATTGGAAATGAAGTTAAGTTTTTATTTGAAAATTTGACTGATTCAATTGTTGAAATTCATGAAATTTTTGATGAATTTATGAAGGAAAAGCAGCTAATTGGTGAAACAATGGTTGCTTTCTCAAGTATTTCTCCTGAAAGTGAAAAAGGATGTAACTTTTTGCTTAAAGATATTGTGATGGAATATCCAAATGGAAATGGACATCAAACTGTTTTTGAAAAATGTTTTGAAATTTTGAATGAAAAAATTGGAGAAAATTTTGAAAATGTTTTAATGAAAGTTGAAGAAAATAAAGCAATTCATTCCACTGGAAAAAGTGAAGTTTTGAAAGTTGAAATTAGTGAAAATGTTACTGGTTTCCAACATACTTTTGATCCATATGATAATGGGAATATTGAAAAATGCCCAAAATTGACAACTGTCGAAATGTCAGAATCAAAATTGATTAAAAATGTTTCTAAAACTTTTACACCTCCTTCAAATGAAAACTATAATCTTGAATGTGTCGAAAATGGAGAAAACTTTGATTATACCCAAGCTGAAATGTTTGGTCGACGTGCTGCAAATATTGAAATTGAAAAAGGATTTAAAATTAAAAATTTTGATGGGAAGCGGGAGACATCTGTTTTACAATGGTTGAATCAATTAAAGTTACTTTTTGAGATGTTTCCTTTTACCCCAACGCCGGTTGAGAAAGTTTCTTGTTTGGTTCGAAGATTGGAAGGTGCTGCACTCAGAGCTTATCAATGGATGCCTATTAAAAATAAAGAGAATTTTGATGAAATTGAAAAATTTTTGATTGAATCTTTTCCCATGAAATTGTCAAAGCAAGCTGCAGAAGAAGCTTTATTCAAATGTTACCAAAGAAAAAATGAAAGTGTTGATGAATTTGCAACAAGAATTTCTGATATTTTGAACCTTATGCTGGAAGGGGGAACAAATGAATTATTTGAATTAATTCTTTGTCGGGAATTTCGAAACCGTCTTCGAACACATCTTCGAATCCATTGTGAACAATTTGTTGATCTTGATACTTTTGAAAAATTATATAAAGTGGCTCATCAAGGTGAAACTTATTTGAAAGAAAAATATGAAAATAATAAGAAAATACATCATTCTTCAATAAAAAGGAAACGACATCCTCGTGGAAATCGCAATCCTAAATGTTATCACTGCCACAATCGTGGACATTTATCTCAAGCATGTCCTTCAAAGAAATACTCCAAGAATGCACAACCGTTACATCTCTTTCATGCATCAAGACCATACCCGTGATGATACCTGCCACATCGTTAAACTAAATTTTTTCTCTTTAAATTGAAATTGTATTCTTTAACTTTGAAATCCATATCTAAATTGTTTATGAGTTATTTTATTTGTTTCTTTTCTATTGAAAATTCTCTCTTGCTTTTATTTCTAAAATTTTATTTCTGTTGTTCCTATTTTTCTGTAATGATCATTTTAATGCCCCAAGATTTTTTTCAAAGAGGAGGAATGTAGTAGTGTCCTACTGTAAGATTTAATATTATTGTTTTAGCATTGTGTTTTCCCATTTCCCAATCTGCATAAATTCGATCTAATTTGTATCCTGTTTTTGTTATTCCTTTTTGTCTATCTTTTACACCTGTTCTTTTCTTTCTTTCTAGACTTTTCTCATCTCCTTCTTATTCCATCCTTTTTGGCCCTGTATAAAAGCGCTATTGCTTTTCTTATATTTATCCAGTTTTATCCAGTTTTGTCTTAGTTTTGTTTTGGAATAAATAAAAGCTTTAACACCCTTAGAGAAGAAACCCCGCTCATTACAATAATCTAAACTATTACATTTTAACATTTTCCAAAAATTGTAAACAACGTTAACAAATCTCTTCAATTTTTTGACTGCAGTGAATGTTATATCTATTAATCCAAATCATTGAATCAAATGTTATGATATTTGTAACAACATCAGTGCTGCATTGAAGTGTTTATGATCCGGTTATTTATTTATTGTTTTTTTTACAGGGAATAATTAGTAAAAAAATATAAAAAGCGCCCCTGTAAAGTTCGAGTAAAAAAAGTTTAAAATAATTCCGCCGTGTTCGAACGTTCGAGAGCTTTCGAAATCCCACGAAAGAAAAACCGAAGAGAAAAAAAAGTTGCTGCTGCTTTTTTTTCAATGTTTCGTGTTTTTTACAAACTTTTTCATGTTCTTTTTTCACGTTTTTTGTCGTATTTAATATTTTTACAGTAATTATTTACTGCAAACATGTTTTAGCATCAAAAATACATCTAACAGAAGAAAAAATAGAGAGATGTTTTTCGTGTCCAAAAAAGCGCATTTGCAAAAAAATTTGAATTATGATTTATGATTAACAATCATCTTCGATGCGTCAATTTGAGTCTTTATTTGTGCGATAGATTTGTATTTGTTCTTTGCCGTTTTAATCGTGATTGTAGCAGTAATACTACAATAGTATTATTTATTACCTTTGTTGTTCGTTAAATTTTACACTGCTTACATATTTATTTTAAATTATCGTGATCACTTTCATTGCTACATATATCTGCCTGCTAATTGATTTCACTTTCTCAAAATGGGTAATCCCTTTCTTCATCATCTCATATGTTTTTTTATCATTTCCCTTTTTAGATTTAGAAATTTTTCTTCGAAATGGAAAATTGTACAAAGTTAACAAAGGAAATATGTACTTAACAATCCAATCATCGTTAAAAGGATCAAAGATTGTCAATCTCGAAACTGGAAAAACTTTGAATACACGACAAAGAATACCTGTATGTGTTTTGTTTCATATCTTTTAAAAATGTGTTAGTTTATGAAACTTTAGGAAGGATTTATATGTCATGCATCTCGTCCCTATGGTATTTCAGTTGAGAAAGATAAAGCTAAAGTAGGAACTCAATATCGATATGATATTTATTACCCTGACTTTGAGACTAAGGAAATTGAATTTTCTCCAACTAATAAAGTAAGTTTGTTTTTAAGATTATATAATCAGTTATGTCCGTATGTTTTTTCAGGTACATGCAATTCGTTTAAATGATTGCAAAGTTGTTCGACAAATGTATGCTAACAATGAATGGTTTTATTTGAAAGCTGGAGGTGCAGAAATAAAAATCGAAAATGTTCTTCAAGTTTTTGATAATAAACATATGACTTTAAAAGAATATGCTTCTAATATTGCACATGGAAAAATATTTGATTGTTGGGTTACACCGTGAGTTTTGTTTTCTAATATATATATATATATTGTAAAGATCTTCTTTCTTTTAGAATTCCGTCAAAAATTGGAGATTTTTCTGAATGGGTACTTGTTCCAATCCGAGATGATTCTGGTAAATGGGTCTTTGCAAATCCTCGATCCCCTTATTATAAATATACTAAATTGTATGAAAAGATTAATACAATGTATGGCAATTCTCTTTGTCAACTTGGTGTTGTTGTAGCTGTTGGTAAAATTGGTGTCAAACATTTCTTGGTTAATTGTCCACTTGTAAGTCAATCTGTTGTTGTAAAAAAAATAATGTTTTAATGTTTTAAGGATTATGAATTGGGCTCAACTCGTCTTTGTGAAATTCGTAAAGCTGATATTTTTGGATATATATCTGTTGTAATAACTAAATCAAAACCTGTTCAACTTAAACGAAAATATATTGAAACTTTTGTTACACCTGGTGGCTCTGTTTTGGTATGCAACTTTTTTTGCTTTAATTATTACTGCTGATATTTTTACAATGTATTTTTTAGATCAAAGCCATTGTCGGAGTTCCTCGAATTAGTTTATGGAAAGAAAGACCAGAAAAGAAAATTGTATATACTGAAAAATGCAAACGTCCAATTATAATGGATCGACCAATTTTTAATTATATTCAACATCCTATTTTGGGCCAAATTATTTTCTCTCCAAAAATGCTTTGGTCTGTAGAAACTTTGAGGGTATGTTTCTATCAGTGTTTTTTAAAATTTGCACCGCTATCGGCTTCCTTTGATCTTCGGCAAAATTCTTTGAACTTTTTGATTCACCGCCTTAGGGCGGTGATGGCGGGAATACCTCGACCCCGGCGTCATGTTTATCGCTGCTTTGATCTTCCCAAAAAATGCTCTCTTGATAGGTCTTTAGAAATTCCCATGTTTGGAGATAAATTTATCAATTTTTAGGTTCTTGTTGGTGCATCTGTATTTGTTTCTGATCTAATGCAATCAAATAAAGTTAAAACCACTGCTAAAAAATCAACCACTGGTCTTCATCGTGTACGGTATCATATTTTGGCATTCCATGATGGTGTACAGTATATTCGGGTAAGCAATTACAATGATTATTTTTTTTGACTGTGGTTATTTTATTTTAGGTTCCAGATGTCCCTGATGAAATGTATGATTCAAAGAATTTTTTGATTGAAAATGATGCACCATTATTTGGTCAACCAAATGCTCAAAAACGTAAAATTCTTCCACCGCCATTGAAAGGTGAATTGAAGATTGAAGGACGCTTCATTGCGGATTGCTTTATCAAAGGTTCTGAAGTCTTATATGATATTGAATCAGTGGATAATGAAGACGACAAAGTTAAACATGTACCATTCTCTCATTTTCAACAACCTCGTGCAAATATTGTTTAATCTCTCTCATTTTTTTATTGCTTTTACGTTTTGTTCTGAATTTTGATATTATGTTTTGTTTTGGATTTTTTCTACCAAATTCCTGGGATTTGGATTATAATAAATTTTGTTTGAATACATTTTTTGCCAGTGAATAATTTATTCTCGTTTTATCGATTGGATATTTTAAACATTGATAATTTATGATGTGGACTTGCTGTTTATTGATTATTTTTTATGTTGAAAACCTTTTGACACTTTAATTTTTTATCTTTGCTTCAAAAAAACTGATTCCGGTGCATTCTTTTATCCCCATGTTTTTTTAGTTATTGGTCTCTCAATTAACTTTTTCTTAAACCCTTTTCAGTTATTCAATATTGAATAATTTTGTTGAGAGATAATGGCTACAAAGAGAAGTAGACCTTCTTCATCAACTCATTCAACACCAAAAAATCGAATTGTTATGGAAGATTTAGCAGAAGGAAAAGAAATTTTTCCCATCCAAGTGATCAATAATCATACCGATGAAGTTCCTAGGTATGAATTATATATTTTTTCTTTATTCCTTGTTTTACTTCATCTTTATTTTAGCTTCAATTATATTCAAAATAATAGTTTTACCGAAGATGTCATACATCAAACTAAATCGGAAGTTGGTGATTTTTTACCTCCACAAGGTTGTAGTTGTGAATACAATTACAATACTCAAACTTGTGGATTGGATTGTGAATGTCACGGAAATTCTGTTGTTTTGTTTGATCCAAAAGTATGTCGTTTTTCTTGCAATCGATTTACTGTATTTTGTCTTTTTTAGAACAGAATCATCGAAGATCCAATGAGCTTAGACTTTTACACGGATTTTTATGTTGAATGTGGTACGCATTGCGGTTGCCAGGGAAAATGCAATCGAAAAATCTTTAATGGTCCATCAGCGTTGAAGAAGCTTCATGTTGAATATTTTCCAAAGAAAAAATTCGGTGTTGTTGTTGATCAACCTGTTGCAATTGGTTCGTTTTTGTTTTGTTTTATGCAGCAATTTACATTAATCTTTTTAGGTATGCCTGTATGTGAATATCGTGGTTTAGTATGCATTCGTGATGCCAATTATATGGAATCATCACATTATGAAGAAGATTTATTCTTTGATGTATGTTTCATATCAACCGTTTATGGTTAAATATTTTTTTGTTGCAGAACTTTTTTAATATGTTTTTTTTTATTTTAGAACACAGGAAAGCACTACATTCTTGATGCTGTGGAACACGGAAATGTTGCTCGATTTGTAAGTGTTAAATATCAATTTTGAATTTCTGAATTCTAAAAACTTTCTTCTTTAGATAAATCATTCATGTTCTGCTAATCTTGTTCAAGTTTGTGTCTATCCTTCAATTCCAACACAAAGAAAAATTCCGCCAGTTCCTCGTGTTGTTTTGGTAGCTTCTCGTGATATTCGTCCTGGCACTGAACTTACATTCAATTATGGTGCTGCATATTTTCATGATCGTAATCTTCGGTGTTACTGTTATGAATTATGTTGCTTAATACCACCATGTATGTTTTTAATTTTGTAGTAGTTGATTTTGAATTTAATAAAATATTTTTTAGATGATTGGGCTTTACATGTTAAAAGTCAAGATAGAAATCATCGTGATATTGAATTTGACAAATATTACATGACAAAGAATTTCAAAAATGCTGGTGATGTTAAAAGAGAAGTCATTGAACTTGATAGTGATTAATTTGTGAATGCTTATTTATTTTATTAACTTGTTTTATAAATAATGATTCATATTTTGTTTATATTTGAAGTGAAAAAGTATGTTACAGTAATTCGGTGCCGTGAATTTTTCCTGCTTGTATTATACCTTTTTTAACTCCTTTACTAGTGTTTAATAGCTGCCTAAAAATCAGTAGTAGTAACATTGATATTGCTTTGTTTAGTGCATTTTGAGAAAACTACAGTAATAATAATATCAAAACACTTTTTTTCAGTACCGTATTTATTTGTCTTTTAAGTTTTTAAACGTTACAACTTTGTTAGTTGTAGTTTTAACCTTTGACATACAAAAACATTTTTTTAAAAACTGCCTTATAAAAAATTTAAACTTTTGTTTTTTAAATTACTTTTTCTTTATTTCCGACACGCATCTTTTTCCTAAGATTTTTCTGTTTATCAAATATTTTTTTATCGTAGGATCTCGGATATCACGTAATATATTTTTTGAGAAGGAAACAGCGGAGGTTTATTTGCTGTTGCTACAAACATTTTTTTTGTTTTACTACGCGTTTTTTTAAGGATTCATTCCGTTACAGTATACTTTCTTCTCTCTCTGTTATTTCGTATCTTGCGTGGAAACCACGCATGTTTTTCTTTCTTTTTTTGTCTTTTAGATAAAAAAAATTAAAACGTAAAATGTCAAAAAACAAAAAAATGTTTAAAAAAAAGAGACAAAAAATTGTACGTATAAATTTTTATGTAATGTTTGACTTTTTTGGAGAAATTATATTTGGGTTTTTTTTCTCTAAAATAATAATTTACTGCTGAAGTAAATCTGTATTTTTTTCAAAAAGCGGTAATTCTGAACGTAATTGAGTTTTTTTTCGAAATTAAATTTAGTTATTATTTTTTTGCAAACTACCTAAAATTAGGTATTTTAGCAGCAGAAAAAAGAGTGAGAGAAAGTGTAGTTTGTTTGTAAGCAAAAATTTTCGACGGGCTTCTGCAAAAGCTTAAAAAATTTTTTTCTTTTTTTCAGTTCCGGAATAGTCTAATTTCAAATATAAAAGAAAAAAACAATGATGTGTTGGATATAGATAAGTTGACTAAATTTTAGGTTAAAATAGTTCACTAGATTTCAACTTTAGATAAGATTTTGATTGTTTTTTTAAATATTTGTTAAGAAAATTTTTTTCTTATCTTGAAATTTATAGTATTCTTTGCAATGGTATACTGTAACCCCTTTTAGAAAATCATCATTCTCAGAATCAGATAATTGTAAACGATACTAGATTAACCCTTTCCATTTTAATAGGGTACAAAATTTTGTTTGCTTTGATTTCAAAAAAAAATATGTCTGGGGTTTTAAATATATGTGAAAATATTATTCTTGTTTATTATAGATATAAAAATATAAACTTTGAAAATTTTTCAAGGGTCAAATTACTGAAAAGATGGACGTCACAAATCATGTGAGATGAACTTTTGAAAATTACATGTCAGCGTTAAAATTATAGAGAATTTCCAAAGTTGTGTTGTTGTAGTTAAAACATTTTTTGAGGTTCTGGTAAAAGATGAGTAGTTTGTAGCTGGCTGGGATAAAACACGTTTGGGGAGTACAGTATTAGACATATACTTTTGGGGAACAAGACAAAAGTTCAATTAATTAGGTTCGGAGCAATTTCGGTGATTTCTAAATATCACCGAAATTGCTCAGGTGATTTTTGGAACCAAATTTGAAATTGCAGATAGAGTTTTTTGATTACGGTAAACTTTAACTTCAGCAAATATAATTATATTTTTTCGATTTTGAAAAACACTTTTTCTTTTCCCAAAAATGCTTAAATTTGTACAAATTTTTTTCTCATTTTTTTCAGGAAGTTTTTTAAAACCCTAAAATCACGTGTTTTTTAAAGTTTAAAACAAATTTGTACTTCTAAAATTCCTTAATTTTTTTAAAACTTGAATTACTCAAACTTCTCGAATCACATGTTCTTTTCAAAGAAGAATGAAAAAAGGTTGTTTCTAAGTTCAAACTTTTCTTTAATTTTTAAAAAAAACTTAAAAAATTAGCTTTTACTAATGCTGCTAATAACTTGTTTTTCTTATTTTTTTCAAACACTTTGAGATAAAAAGAAAGAAGGATTCGTCACTTTTGCATTGGACAAAGTATAAATAAAAAGTCGCCTACACTTTTTACTATTCAAAAAAAACACGGGTCATTCGAATAATAAAAATGTTTAAGATGTTACTTAAAACATATTTGTATTTATTTATTTTAGTTTAAAATTGTTTGAAAATTTTTAACAAGGAACCTTTTTTAGTCAAAAATTAATTTTTACGTATTTTTTGAAAAAAGTCCCAGGGATAGTCTCATCGATGAGAAAATGCCCCGGACAGGGAAAACTGATTTTTGATTACTATAATTTTTAATTAAAATGCCATTTGAGACTTATCTCTTTTTTCATGAATGAATTTAAAGTTCAAAGCTTCAATGTTTCCAATTAATTATTAAACATAAGTTTTGTATTATCTTTGCAGAATTATTCATCCTTTTGGGAACATAGAATTTTTATACATGCCCTCAGGGGAGTTCAATGTCATTAATACTATTTCTTTGTTCCTTGGAAATAATACGTTTAACAACTTTTTTTGTAAGCTCAAACGTAAAATTCCCAATGCTTTCCTTTTTCCCCCGAAAAAAATATGTTTCAGTGTCATTTTTTCTTCAGCAAAAAATAGAGAAAAAAAAGGCGGAGCTTAAAAATTTCGATCTTAGAGAAACTTCATTTTCAAAGAAATTTTTTTTCATTAAAACATTTTAATATGGTCAAAATATACATGTTTAAAGCTTTTTTGTATTTATATTTTTAATAATTTTTTTTGTATTTTTGTTATGTTTTTTATTTAAAACTGTTTCAAATTTTCTCAGCGCGAAATTTTTTTTTCGTTTTTTCCCACCGCGAATTTTTTCCATCGCGCAAACTTCGTTCCAATACAAATCAATCCTTCTTTTTTAGTTTTATTCAAATCTTGGCAAAAATTTTACAGTAATAAAATTATATATTTAATTAAAAAATGTCATTGTTATCAAAAAGTCACAATTCAACGATATTAAAAATTATTTGTATATTTTTAATTTTATTTGTTGATTTCAGTTTACAGTATACCCTCAGGCGTAAGTTTTTTTTCTTCTTTGAACTTTATCTTTTTTTGTTTTGACGTCAAAAAATGTAGTTATGAATGAATAAGTCTCAAATGTTTTTTCTTTAAAGTTTTCGTTATTAAATAACAACTTTACTCATTTCACGTACATGTTTATGGATAAAAAACATTGAAATATGAGTATTGTTTTTGTTGAAAGGCTTTCTTAAAGTGTCAAGGATGAGCTAATCATCCAAAAGCTTGTCAAAAACAACTCAAAGAACGTTAAAATTTGAATAAATCAAAATAAGGGATTTCTTCGCTTCATAATATTTGGTCCTAAAGCGAAAATAAAATGATAACACCAATCATTCCTAAAAATAGTCATTCTTTGATTACTGTAGTTTTTAGGATTTTTTTCGATTTCATTTTCGTAAAAAAACAATTCTCCCGTTTTGGGCCATAAAGTAAAAGTGTAGTCAAAGATCATTTATCGCTTTTTAGGATCTTCTTTTAACTTTCAACGTTGAAAATTGTTGAAGGAAGAAGAAAAAAATTGTAATTAAAAGTTAATTTCCTAAAAAGCCCTTTCCTTTTTCAAGGGTTCAAACTTATATCAGGCAAGAGCGAAAAAAGAGCGGGAAGTAAAGTGTCAAAAAATAATTTTCAGCAGAAAATTTCTTAATTTTATAAAAGAAGACTGATGTTATATAACTGAATTTTTTTCTGGGAATATTTTTTTTGTCTAAAAATTACATCATGTTGTTTATCTCAAAATTTGCAAAGAAAGTTTTAAGCGATATTTTTTGGCATATTTTTGTTTTTAAGGATTTTTTTTGTAGCTATAATCCAAGCCTTCCGGGCTTTTAATAACTTTTAGCTTCGATCTTTAAAAGTTTAAAAATACCACAAAAATTGACCAAAAGTCGAATATGAAAATGCCAAAAGTACCAAATCCGATCTGGCGATGACTTTTTTATGGCTTCAAAATCTGATGATGACTTTTTATGGCCCAAACATGACATTTAGCTCTAAAAATAATGTCTAACTTTTTACTTCCAAAATCGCTTAAAACCAATCACAAACTTTGTACATTCTTCGCTAAAAAATTACATTGTCACACAAAAATTCAAAACATGAAAGCAAAGGTTAAGTTAAATTCGTAAAAAACAAGTTTCCCATCAAAATATTAGGGTTTGTACTTTTTTTGCCTCCTACATACCATTCAAAAAAAGTCTTAAAACGAAAACAGTAATTTTAATTTAAAAATTGTATCCCACAAACTTTTTATTTTTTCACACCTTAAATTAAACTAATTTTTTGGTGACGTAAATCTTAAAAATTAATAAAAAGTATACTGTAGTTGAATAGATACCGTATACTTTATGCTTTGGTCACACCTTTTTTTGTTGTGTTTCATTTATCTCTTTTTTTCTTGAATTAAAAAAGAAGCATGGATTTGGGATTTTTTTAATCAAAAACAAAAAAAGAAACGGAAATTAAATAAAATATTCATTCATCTTTGCGATGATGAAGCTTCTTCAAGAATCTTTTAATCGGATTACAGATATCCCCCCCTTTAAAGTTAATCTTGAAAAATGACAAAAAAGTATTTTTTATATTTTTGGAATGTTGTTTTTATTCGTTGACATAAACATTTTTTAATATTTTGTTGCAAAAAAAGATGAATTGAAAAGAATTTTTAATATAAAAAAATTTGTATTAACAAATTTGGAGGTTTCTCTCTTTCATAAAAAAATATCCTTTAAAAAAGGGGGCGAACAGATACAAAAAAACATATGCATGTGAGAAAATGAGAAGAGAATTTTGAATTAAAATTTCTCTTGTTGTTGCACTAATAATCTATCAAATAAAATTTTTTGATGTTTAAACAATTAGAATTCTAAATTTAAAAAGGATGAGTTTTTGCTGATGCAATAGCGTAATAATTTTGAAGAAAAATGCAAATAAAAAAGTTGCAATTTGAAACAAGTCGGATTTCGTATAGCCAGAAAATGCAAAATTTGAGCCGCAAATATTTGAGCTTTTGACCGATCAAAATTTTTGATTCAAAAATTTTAAGCTTTTAGCACAAAAAACACATATGCAAATTTTACAAGCAAAAAAATACTCAAAAATCTTCTGCGAAAAATCCCAAAACTGACCAAAATTTCGAAGCCGAAATTCCTACCATTCGAACACTTTTCCATTTCATTAAAAAATATAAAACATAATTCCAAAATAATAGACTCAAATTTCCAAGAACAAACATTTTACTTTTAATCCACCAAAAAACTTAATCCTTAATGTCACTTTTTCTTGGCATATCCTTCTTTCTTTTTTTCCAGAACACATCCCATATCACATATATCTTTAGTTTCATTATATCCAAAATGTTGGCTAACCCATATCCTCTTCTTTTCTGTTCCAAATATAGTTTCGTACTTTCTAAATTCATCCACCGCCTACTTAAAGGTTTTTCTTAAGTTTCTTCCCGTCGGGTTTTTTCTATTTTTTGCAGAAAAAACACAAAAACCTTAAATAAAAACTAACATTTTTTCTTTGTAGTCAGAAATATGTAATTTTGTTGCAAAAAATAGAAAATTCTTAAAATAGCAAAATAAGAAAAAAAACATTTTACTCATTTATAAATACCCTCTTTTAAAAAAATAATATATATTTATCTGTCACATTTCGTCTTCTTTTTTTCTTCCTTTTTTCATTTGTTTTTCTTTGAAATTTTGAAAAAAAAACAAAAATTAGCCAAATTTGTATTCAGCATTTTTTAAAACATGTTTTTCTTGAAAAAAAAATTTATGCAAAAAACCCTTCCATTTTTATTTTAAAATAATCAAACATTAAAAATTATTAATAGTAATATATTTAAAAATTACAGTATCCCCTTCAACAGAAAATGCAGCAGCAATAATTGTACCATCTCGACAGCGACGAAATATGCTAATGTTTTCAAAATTTCATCGTTCCATGTGGCCTACCTATGAACAAGATGCTCCAAAGCGATTTGTTGCAATGGATTCAGATCCATATTTTGAATATTAAAGTCAAAAATCCATGTTTTTTTTATTGTTTTTGGAAAAAATAATAAAAAAAATGAAAGAAAGAAAAATATTTGTGTTTAGTGTTTCTCCTCTGCTGTTTTGCTGTTTGTCTTGTTTTTTAATAATAATTTTGTCGCTTTTTTGAATTTAAATTTTTGTGATTTTTTTAAAAATTATTTAAATACATTTATACAAATATCAATTATTAATAAAGTTTTGATTTGTGACAAACAAGATTTATGTTGGACCTTTTTTTTATCTAGATTTAAATACACAGTTGGAAAAATGGAATACAAAATGTTGAATACTTCCAAATATACAGTAACCGGGTTACAGTATCTGTGTTCTGTTTTCAATTATTTGTGTTTTTCAAAAAACAGAATCCTATGTTACTAAAAAAATTTTTATGGTTTTTTTGGCCAATATTTTGTGTTTAAAAAAATAATTACAATTTATTTCATTTTTAACAAAGCAAAGCAAAAGCAGAAAATAACAAAAAATAGAAGAATAACAATGAAGATCATTTTTTAGCAAGAAAAAAGTACAAAATATATGTGCAAAAGTTTTTGAGATTAATATTTTTCAAAAGTAGGAAAAATGCAAGCAATATTCAAGTGGTTACATCAAACTGAAGTCGTCACATTGAAATTCAGTGACTTGAAGTTTGAAGCCATTATCTTCTGGAATCCAAAATTCAGTTGGTGAAAACGGAAGCATTGGATTTGGGATTGGGCTGCAGGGAGTTGGTGGTGGAAGTGGAATTTCTGGGGATTGACCAGGATCAACAAAGAGAAGTTGACGAATTTTCGGTGGATAAACAGGTGGATCAATGATATCTAAAAATGATGGTAATGTTAAGATGAGATACTGTAGGTATTGATAAAAACTTACTTTTATCATCTTCATCTTCAAAAACATCATCAAATTCTTCAGGAAGATTAAACTTTTCAAAGTTATGGAAAACTCGAGCTGTTTTTGTTTCACCAAAGTTGCCATTGTTATTGTTACAGCTGAGGCCATTTCCAAATGAGAAGAAGAAGGGAGGCATTGGTCCGATTGGGTATTCTGGAATCATCTTTTTTTCAAGCTTAAGATTATATTTTTTTCAGTGAAGACTGTGCTGCCTTTGAATGATTTTCTTCGATCTTTTTCCTTTTCCTTTTCTACCCATCCTCGGAGGGAATGGAATGCAAGCAGTCTTTGGTTTTAAAATTTTAAAAAACATAAAAAAATTTTTCAACAAAGAAAACCTCAAATTTATGCAAGAATTTTAAAAATCAAACATCGAAGGTTCCCGTTTCTCAAAAGAAAAAATTATACGTGTTTATGATAGAAAAATATTTTTTGAGAAAAAATGTTAAAATTAAAATTACAATAACAAAATAAATTTTATATTTTGTGATTTTTAGGCTTACAATATTTTTTTAAATTTACAAAACACATTCTTGTGATATCATCATAAGATTTGATAGAAAAAAGAGACATGTTTGATAAAATATTTTAGGCATTTTTTCAAGAGTTTTCTAAATTTCATAAGAAAAAACTGTACATGATCGATCATGAGATTTTTTATACAAAAAATGTCAAAACTGATTAATATTCGGTTTTTTTGTCATGTTTTACATTTTTAGAATTCGTTGAAAGTCTTGTGAATCATTAATATTTCTTGCAAAAAATAATAGTTGGAATGTTAAAATTTGTTACGGTATTTTTTCCAATTTTTTTGGGGATTGTTAAAAAATGGGATAGGTTAATAGTCTTAAATGTGTATAGTTTAAAAAATTTGCATTATGAATTCATACGCTTTGACATTTTGACTTGTTCTTCTTTTGTTCAACGTTGTCCATATCTGTTTAAGAAAGTCCCATATAGTACGAAAATTTGCATAAATACTCGACACGTTTATCTTGGAAAATGATACCCTAGTATTGCTATACCAAATCAACCAAAAAAATACACTTTATTAATCAACTTTCAAAATATAATATAATAATTTCTATACAACAATCATTTTACAAGTCCTTTCATCCAAATCTCTCCCCAGATTTATGCAGATTTTCCAGTAATCTTTTTAACGACTTCAAGAGCTGGCCATGGCACATCATGTGCAACCATATGTCCTGCCCGGAGGATATAAAAGAATTGAAGATTTTTGTAGCCTTTTTGGAAGCCCCAAACTTGTGAATTATCTGCTGGTCCAAAAGAGGTTTTTGCGGCATTGAAAAAGTCATCCCGATGTTCCCAGGTAAGTTTTTTTAGCCAAAGTTCAACCCCAAGGGTATTACAAATAAGATCAAGTTGTCCATTGAATACAGTAACCTTGACACCCCGTTTAAGAAGATTATCTACAGTATCATAATTAGGTGTCATAAAATCACCCCATTGTTGATTAAAAACTGCTGAAGATTGTGCCCCAAAGCGAACATTGTTTGGAATTGTGGAACCAAACTTTTGCCGAATTTTACCATTCATTAAATCATTCAAAGCATCAGATTGAAGATGTCCAATGTGCCGATCAAAGGTTCTTTGCTTGACAGAGAATTTTCGAAGCTTATTTGATTTTACAGCGAACTTTTTAGACCAATCATCTGTGCCACCGGATTTAAGGATATTGTACCAGGAGACTCCAGCTGTGAGTTGTCCGATAAGGTCTTCCATTTCACCCCAACATGTTGTGGCATCATACCATTTCTTGTTATCAACAAGTTTTTGGCATTCTGCTGCTTTATTGTTTGAAGTGTTTAATTGTTTGCCATCAAGGTATGAAACAGAGTAAAGGTATTCTGGCCAGGTATTAACAAAATCCATTGACGAAATCCATGAATCCCCTAAGGCAACTCCGGCAAGTTTAGCTTGAATTGTGCCATCATCAATGGCATCTTGTAATTGCTTTCCGAATTCGGCACTCATTTTACCACCATAACTGAAATTGATGGCATTTTGAATGGATATTATATTTATGTTAAAGGGATCATGCTCTGAGAGCATTTATGCAAATTCGACACAATTTTGCACATTAACTATGCAAATAAATGCCATCAAATAATTTTGTTAGTTGGATGATTAAGTTTAAGCAAACAAAGATATGCCTTCAGGGCAATTGGTAATTGATGCAAATTTTCTCTATCACTACCAAAAATGAACAAACCTTTCACAAAAGATATAAAAATCTCGGGTTTGATATTCTGGATGCTTTTTGAAGAATGCTTTTGCCCATGCCATTAAATCTTGTCCAATTTGTTTTACATTTGTTGTGAAGGCAGTGGAAGAATCAACATAACTGAATCCGGCACCAACTGGATTATCAACGAATCTAAAATTAATCTTATCTCTTCAACTGATATACCCTAAGGGCAGACAAAAAGCTTACACTAAATCAGCAACTTGAAGCCAAGTATTATTTCGATCTTGTAAATTGATATCTTTTGGACCGAGTTCTTCAATATTTCCGAAACCAGTGGAATCTGAACCTGGGCCACCTTGAAGCCAAAGAATAAGAGGTCGGGTTGGATCAGATTTAACAGTCATTAACCACCAAAAAGTATGAGCATTTTGTCGGACTGTAACATATCCCCAATCTTCATCATATTTCAAAGGGCCATTTGGAGTTTGTACAGTATCTTGGGAATGGCAAATGCCAAACAATGCTATTGTTGCAAGCAGAAAAGTTGCAACAAACTTCATGCTAAAAATAGGGTTGTGAAATATTGAAAATTAGGGCATAGAAAGGTTATACTTTATTATTTATTATTCAGTGTCCCCTCAGGGCAGGTCAAAAGGTTAACACAAAAATCACGATCTTTTTAAATTTGAAGAAACACGGAAATCTAATTTTTTTAGCTTTTAAATTATTGATCAAAGAAAACCAGCTGCCAAATAGCCCTTTTAAATTAAAAAAAATAGCTTTAAATTTTTCATATTTAATCTTACGAGCAAAAATCAACTGAAACAAAGAAAACTAAAAAGAATCAAAATAAATTGGCCATTTTTAAAAGTTAAAAATCATCAGCATTTTTTTTCTTTTAAAACACAAAGTTTGCATTTATTCTTATATCAAAAAATGGAAGGAAAGATAAAAAAAAGATGTATTTTCGGACGATGGCTCTTTCTTCAATGTTTTTTTCATCATTGAATAAAAAAGCTCTTTTAAAGATAAGAACTTCTTTTTTCATAGTTGAAGAAGAAGTTGTATAGAAACCTAAATCCGGTACAAAAAAAAGAAGACTGATAAGGAAAAGAAAAAGTGATGACCATTTGACTATACAAAATTTTGAAGTTGTTGATGCCAAAAAAAGAACAACTTTTTTGGGAAATCTTTTTTTTGTCATCAAAAAATATTTGTAGACAGCAGCAAAAAACGTATTTGGATAAGATAAAAAATGATGAAAAAGTTAGCAAAATTTATATCATAGAAAAAAGTAAAGACTAAAAAAACAATCAATGTCAATTTTTTAAAAATGACCAAAAAAAATTATTTGGCTGCTTTCCTTCCATTTGAAAGAATTGATTTAAAAAATGACAAAAAAAACAAAAATCTGCAATCATCAATTTTAAGGGGTCATCTGTCTCATTTGACAGAAAGTGGCCACGTGCATTTTTACTTTATTGAAAGATTTTGAAAGCTTTTTCTTTCGTGTTTTTAACAGCCGATTTAACAGCATCAAACCATACATTTGTTAATGAATTTAAAAACCGAAGTGTTCCTTTGATTTTTTTTAAACAATCAAAACTAACTACGATATTATACCTGTACAGTAATACCGTAATCAATTATTTTTGAGTACAGTATTACGTACCGTAATCATGCTTAAAGCTTATAATCGGATACGACGACGGAGTTTAAAAATGTTGTTTTTCTAAAATCAAAACTCGCCACCCTCTTTAAAAGTTAAAAACTATTTATAGAGTCTTAATAACAATAATATTTTCAAGATATATTCTTTATTAAAAAAGACATACAAAATTGAACAAATACAGTACACAGGAATAATAATAAAGCAAAATGATAAGAAACCAAAATTACAGCTTTTCAATCAGAATCATCGGAAACATCAGACTAAAAATAATACAAACATTATTACTTTTTTGATAACAAAATAAAACTTACACTTTTGTCTTCAGATTCAGATGGCGTTTTTGCTTTCTTCTTTGATGGTTTATCTTTCTTTTCTTCCTTTTTATTGCTGCTGCTTTTTGCTTTCTTTTTCTTTGCATCTTCGTCTTCTTCAGAATCAGCAGAAGAATCGTCACTTGAACTACTTAAAAATTCACGAGATTTAGCTCCTTTTGTTGGAGAAGATTTTGAAGTATTTGCAGCTGCAGAAGCTTTCTTTGGAGTTCCTTTTGATTTACCAGAAGATGATGCACCACCGCCAGAAGCACGATATTCTTTCATCTCTCTTTCATATCGTTCTTTATCTTCTTTTGATTTTTCTTCATATGGCTTTTTATCGGCATCACTCATTTCTTTCCATAATCGACCAGCTTCTTTTGCAACCTCAGCAACACCCATTCCAGGTTTTGTAATTGAGGAACGAATTTCATTCATCCAATGGAAATATGCTGATGTAGCACGCTTTGGTGCATCTGGATCTTTTCTGTAAAATAGAATCATAATTTTATAAATTTAAATATCAAAAGCCAACCTTTTCTTTTCACCTCCTTTCTTTTTTGTTGAACTTGATGCACCAGATTTTTCGTTTCGTTTTTCTTTCTTTTCTGAAGATTTCTTCTTTTTCTTTTCACCATCAGTGTCGTCATCTTCAACATCAGATCCGGTATCGTATTCTTCATCAGGTTCTGTGCCATCTGTTGCTTCACTATCATCTGAACCTTTTTGACGCTTTTTACGTTCTTCCATTTCAACATCAAAATCTTCTAAAACAGTAATTATCATTAACAATGTCCAACACACAATATTCTAACATACCATCTTCTTCATCACTGTCACTTTCTTCATCACTATCAGCAGCAGCAGCTTCAGATTTTAGACGTTCTTTATATGGATCAACATCATCATCAAGACCACCAAATCCGCCTTTGGGAGCTTTTGCAAGATTCTTAGCATTTTGAACATGTAAATTCTTTTCCTTACAGAATTGAAGTAAAGCATCAAAGTCATCCTTCGCAACACTTGAAAAAACATATGATGTACCACCCTTGACAGAAATTTCCAAATCGAAAGTTTTGGTTGAAACATCAGAACGTGCAAAATTAACATTTGCAATTTCTTCATAACGAATGTATATTGGAGGTTTTGGAACATACATAAATCCTTTATCCATAGGATAAAGAAAGCCATGAGATTGCTTATAACTGCATGTCACAGCTTCAGATTTATCTTTTAAAGAGAATCCACCAGGTACAGTAACTTTAATACCAACAAAAACTCGAAAAAGTTTTGCAACAATTTGGAAAAGAGGACCACTTAAATGTCGTTGAATTTTTCCTTGATAAGTATCTTGAAGCTGTTCACTAGAAAAATGAAGGTAAGAAAATGATTTACAGAATTATGTAGTTGAAAAACTTACTCAGTAAGTGAAAGTTCAAGTTCAGCCAATTCATCTCTATTAAATTCAAAGACAATAAAGGAATATCGAGTTTGACCTTGACGAATTGGAGGATTAATATGCATCTAAAAGATGTTAAGATTTTACACAAATCTTATGAGAAAAATACTTACAACAAAGTATAATCGACGACCATCTTTATGATTCAACATAAATAAGCGATTAACAGAACGAGCAGGAATTTTATAATCATATGTCTTACCATGGAATGATAAAAACGTTGGGAATATTTTAATATCGTATCGACCACGAGGTGTTAGACAAAGCATATTTGTAAGAAGAACAATATGCGCTTCAGTTTCAGCTTCAACAGCAGCATATTTCATAATTGCTTGCCGTAAAAGTTCTGCAGGAGAGTCTTCTTCAGATACACCTTCAGTCATAGGCATATGAAGACGCATTTCAACAAGACCAACAGTAGAATCATCATTGGCATGAAATTCAAGGATTGCTTCACTTTTATTTGTAGTACAATTGGAAACATTTGATAAAGGAATTTCAAAATCAAGAGTATGATTTACTTGGAATTGAAGATTTTTCCCTAAAAAAGGCATTTAATGATCGAAAGTAATGCACAGTTGAATACATACCAACAATTGGAACATCTCCAAAATTCCATCCTTTAAGAGAATTTTCTTTAATTTCAACATCCCGTTTCCATTTTGTTGCAATAAAAGTTTTTAATTTGCTAAGCTGTCCTTCACTAAAGTTTGCAAAGCGATGCATTTCACCATCTTTTGTGATAATGCGTAAACCAGGTTGATTTGCCATAAAATTTTGGGAAACATCTTCAATATCATCACTGTTAAGATGAACAACTTTTCCACTTGATCGATTCTTGTATGTTAAACCAGAGGGAGTAAAACGAATGTCTCCATTGTACTGTAAAAAGGAATAGAGATTATTAAGCTGGTAAATGTTGTATATGAACTTACTAAAGCTCCCATTTCTTCTTTAGAAACATTTTGAACATCGTAGTTATCGGTCATATTTGGTTCAACCTATAAAAAGAGTTAAATCAATGAAAAAATTGTTGAGAAATAATATGTACAAGAAAGAAACACGCAAAAAAATGCGTAAAAATGGAGAGACAAAATAAAGGAAACAAAAAAAGGATACGAGAAGAGTGGTACAAGGAGTAACTTGGGATATGTAAAGCATTACTTTATCTGAAGGTGAAAATGGGATAATAAGGATACAAACTGATGATGAAAGGGATTCCAGAAAATCAAGAAATTTGTAAAACATTGAAATAATAATTTGAGCGCGAAAAATAAACGCAAATCTAACACAAGAGTTAGGTTCAGACACATTTTGCCAATGAACGAAAGTTTTGACCAAAAAAATTTCGTAGAAAACAAAATTTCAACAAATTACAGTAGTTAATACTAAATATCATAATTTATTAATATATAAATTTCTATATTATAAAAACAATTGTAATAAAAATCACATTTTTAAAAACCAACAAAAAAATTTAAGGTAAAACATTATAAATTTCACCAATGATATTACATTCACGACCATATTTTTTGCTGATATCTTTTTCGATATTTTCTTTTAAATAAATTAATGCATGTGTGAGAAGTTTAACTTGTTCTCGGGATTTTTGGGCATCTTCTTGGGAATCTTTTTGTTTTTGGGCACTAATTTCTGCTAAACGATAAAATTTATTTTCTTGTAGCTGCAATTTTTCAAGATCTTCAACAAGTTCATCGATGTATCTGAAAATGGATGGATTTGGGAGTGGTTGAATGGAATTTGAATTAAAGAAAATTGTAGTTGTAAAAAATTTACTTAGCAAATATAATTTTGTAATCATATTCTTCAGAATCTACAGTACTACCATAGCCAATAATCACAGTAATACCGTAATCGATTATACTTGAGTACAGTACTACCAACTGTAATAATTAGTGTTTATGTACAATGCTACCGTATTTCAAATAAACCAAACCCAAATTTTGTGTTCAAAAAGTACGGTAACTATTATATCCCCAAAATCTACAGTATTACCGTAATCTATCATCACTAAAAAAGACTAACCCTGGAAACGCTCGAGCCTTCAACAACTTTTTAGTTTGTTCATTATTTAATTTTTCTTGTACTGAATCAACTTTTTTCTTCCAATCCCAAATTTTTTCTGCTTTTATTGATGAAATTGAAGCATCCTTTTCTTCCAAGGCTGATAAATATACAGCAATTGGAGGGGGATTTGCTTCTTGTTGATATCGGAATCGAAGGAAAATCTCCAATTCTGCCAGCTCTCCCTTCAAATCTCTCATTGAAATAGGATTCTCAAAAACTGATAATGCAAATTCGCCTCTGGCAACTCCTTCAATAACTGAAGCATCTGTGATGATATCAGTTGTAACATCATCAATCCCAAAATCAATTTCATCTGAACCAAAATCAATTTCACCAACTTCATCTCCAAAATCAATGTCATCGTCGGCTTTGCTTTCATCTTTATAGACAAGTTTTGGACGTTCAATTGAAGTTGGAGGTGAACCATGGACATATTCATAATAGGTAACTTGTCCACCACTATTTTGAATTAATCCAAGCAGCGATAATCGATTAAAGTCTTCAACTTGTGAACTGAAAAGATGTACTGATAAGATTTCATATATCTCCTAATATCACTTACCTTGTATATCGACTAAAATCTTTATAATACTGTACAGCTGGAATAAGATCAACCAAATCATCGGTAATTTCATCAATCATTGGCACTACTGTATCCGTTAATTCAATAATCTCTTTTCGGAAATTTTTTCCTTGAATTCCAAGTTTTGTCAGCTCTTCGTGATAAATTCGATCAGCTTGAAGGGCATTCTTTTTGTATTCTTCTTCCTTCTTTATGTGATCCTAAACCCTCAATCAACTAAATTAATCTCAATAGGGATATATCAAATCCACCTCATAAGAAGTTTCATCTTTTGTAACTTGTCGATTCATTGCTGGAATATCATACTGTACAAGGCGCTGAAGAAGTTGCGAGGCGTCAGCAAGATAAATGTTATCTTTTTCATAGAGCTTTACAATTTCCTAAAAAGGGAAGTTTAGGTATTATCCAGGAGGGATATATGATATCCCAAACCTGCCAATCTTTCATTCGCTGGGATGAATAACTACCAAAAATATTTTTTGTATCTTTTTCAGTTTCTTTTAAAATATCAATAATTTCTTTGCAATGGAAATATGTGATATCTGAAAATGGTTGGGGATTTTGATTGAATGGAGCTTTGGATAAAGGAGATATCGGAATTTATGAAAGTTGTACTCAAAAAATAGTTATTATGTTAGAGTTAATATAACTAAAGGATTTTATTTGGGTTTTATTTAATAAGCATAAAAACCACATGATTACTTAAAATGCCATATCCAAAAACTACAAAAACTAACGTGATCCTTTAAGCAACTGTAAAATCCTTTCATTCTCAGGCATATCAATAATTGCATGAGCAATTTTTTGCCGAATTGGCATTACTGCATTTACCCAATCATCTTTACAATGCCGACGGGATATTAACCAATCTAAAAATACGTAGATTTTACGAAGGGGCAATTTTGGGTAAAACAAACTTTGAAGTTTGCCAGAATGAATATCAATTGGTAATTTATCCATGTTGGAATGATATTGTAATAAAAAGAAGGTTAAAAATTACTGTTAAAAATTAAATGTTAAAACTAGCAAAAAATTTGGACAAAAAAACTTCCAACACGTTGAAATACAAAAACAAATTTTTCAACTGCGCTTGTGCTCGCATGTTGCTTGCAATATTACTTCCGGCATTTATCCGCATTTTTGAAATCCAACTTCCATTTTTTAAATTTAACACAAATTCATTTATTTACATCAGTAATTATTATTATTGAAATCCTTACAATACAAAAATCTTCTCAAGTTCGAGTAATTTTAAATTCAGGTGTATAAAGTTTTGCAGTTTCACAATCTTCTTCATCTGCGGCAGCTTTTTTAATTACAGCAACTCGATCGGCAGATAATGTTTGAGTTGTTGCAGTCAATGGTGGAGTTGAAACATCTTGATGATGTGAGATGAATCGAAAAGATTGAGTTGTTGTTTTATCTGAAATTGGCATCAAATTTTTAAAATTTTAAATTTCAAGGTCAACATACCATTATTAGTTTTAGTATTTGCAGTTGAATGATTTGAAAGGGACATACCCATTTCATGTCCTTGATGATCAGAATGAAGATTGTCATTGGAGCTGAAGGCAGAAGGAGAACCAAGTGGATCAGTGAAAAGATTTTCAGTGAGTTCAACTAAAAAATGGCGGGAAATTATGCCTTCTGCTTTTGTAAAATGACCTCAAAATTGTTCCAAAAAACTTACTTTTCTTTGTTGAAGGTGATTCAGGTGGTTGTGTACGTTCAGATATTTCTGGAAAATCTTTTCTCATTTGTTTTTCCCAATCTTTGACAGCTTTTAAACTTGGAGAAATGAGAGAATCTTCTTGGGTTCGTTCAACGCCCAACTGCATGCTTCCCTTTGCTTTTATACTTTTCTTTGGAGGAAGTTGTGCCGTTTTGATCATTGAAGCTTCACGTGCTTCAATCTTTTTCATCTTTGAAGGATGCTTTTTATTTGAAGGTTTTGATTTGTTTGAAGCTTTTGATTTATTGGAAGTTTTGGTTGTTGTATATTTCATTTGAGCAGGTTTAAAAAGTTGTTGCGGTGGTGAATCTCTTGCAGATTGAGTTGATTGAGTCTAAAAAATTGTAGTAATTATTGTTGGCAGATGCTTTAAGGCGGACATTGTCTAAGCTATTGATTGGATTTGTATAGCCATCATTAGGAACAATGGATCAAATTATTAACATATTAACTCTCCCTCCCAGTCATATCTCCCAAAAAGCAACCTACCATTTCAGCAAATTCATTTTGATTCTTCAAATTAGGCAAGACATATCCATCTGCAACCGGTGTTGGAGTTGTACTATTTACAGTTGAATCTTTTTGAACATTCACCGGTGAATTTAAGGCTGGTTGAGATGGTGGTTGTACCTTTTGAGGAGGTAGCTTCTTCTTTCGACGAAATGAACATTGAATTAATAAAAAGATTGTACAAGAAGAAGTTAAAATAAATCCATACCAAATTCCATAAATCATTGACTCCATTCTTCTTTTTGCATTTTGCAAGGAAGAAAGAAAAATCAAAGTTGTCAAAAAATATTAAAGTACTTAAAAATTAACATATCGCTTTGTTCTCAAATGTTCGATGCATTTGCATGAAGGGACAAATTTTTGATAAATAATCAAAGCAAACATTGCAAAAAGCTTTTTGATCATTCATTCTCATCATTTTGTTTGATTTGTGTCAAGTGATTTCGATATCGTCTTCTCCTTTCTCTCATCTTCTTGGAATAAAATAATTATTAATATTTGAGGTATGTTTTTTTGATTTAATAATTATCGAACTTATATCGCATAAGTTATTGATTGTTAACCCTGATCAGGAACTCAAGAGCACATGATTGGCCGCGGGTTTAATCCACACCAAACATGTGTTCTTGTTTGTTAATTATTGGGACATCCAATCAATAGATATCTTTCGTTGTAAGACTTTATTAATACTTCAACTACTTTTTAGAAAACGATGGCTGCTGCTGCACCTGCAAAATCTCAAGCTGCTCCACCTGCTCCTGCTGTACCAGCTGCTGGTGCTCCACCACCTGCTTCACCTGCTGGAGCTGCTGCAAATCTTGGACAAAATAAAGAAAATGAGCCAGCATTTCAAATGAAACTTGAACCTGAAGCAAAAGTTGTTTTCAAGGGTGACAAACTTGCTGAAACTGAAACCACTGTTCCCGTCAAACTAACAAATACTACAAAATCTCGTCAGTGTTTCAAGGTTGGTTATTATTTCATAAATTTGCATAATGTTTATGTATGGTGGAGGTCTTCTCGAGGATACATGAAATCCTTTGTACACTTGACACATGCTTATATGATCTCTCTTTTTTAGGTCAAGACAACATCAAATGATATCTTTCGGGTTCGTCCTCCACTTGGTTTTGTCAATCCAAATGAATCTGTTACAATTACAATTGTCTTTGCATCAAAAGAAGTTCCACCACCAAATCGTCACTTTTTTGCTTTCTATCATACTCCTTGCAAAGATGATGACAAGAATCCAAGAACTGTATGGTCTCCAACTGCAAAACCTGAAGGTGTTCGTCGAATTATTACCGATTTCGTTAAAGAAGATGGAACTCCTGTAACTGGTGGAGGTGATAAGAATAATAATGCTGCTGCTGCTCCAGCTGGTTCACCTGCACCACCACCTCCTGCTGCTGCTGCTGGTGCAAAAGGTGGTGCACCTCCTCCTCCTACTGCTGCTCCTGCTGGAGGTGAAAAACCTGCTCCTTCTCCTGCTGGTGATAAACCTGCTGCTCCTCCAGCTCCAGAAAAGAAATAAAATGTTTATAATCAACATCATCATTGAAGATCTTGCTGATGCTTCTCATCTAATTTTATTTAATCTAAAAAAATGTATTTGGTTTGATTTCTATATATAAATGAATTAATTCAGTTGCTTTTCTTTTGTAATTTTTTGTTTGTTGTTTTTTTGGTCTTTCTGTAGGTTTTGTTACTGTAGGTTTTGATTACAATATTCTCATTAGAAGGTCATTTGGGATACTGTAGTTTTGAGAGTTTTTCATTAATTAACTTACGTAGCTTTAATTACTAATGTTTGTGTTTCATCATCAGGTTAGGCTTAGTAAGTAGTAATGGGTGGAGTACATGATTTTGAAATACATTTTACATTTTTTCAATGAGTACAAATGCGGTCAAAAAAACAAGAAATCATATAGTATTTAAATAAATAAAATTTAAACTTATCTTTATTAAAACAGCTTATCCAATTTTAGTGTTTCGGCCACATTAAACTCCAAGTTACATTTTTTTCACACTTGTCTTTTTTCAAAGTCTCATTTTTTTCTTTCGTTTCACACGATCGTGAATGTGGTTTCCGTCTGACTCATCATAAAAATTTTTGCGCGACTACGTTTTTTTGCAGTTTTTTCTCTTTCATGTTTTGATCCGATCGATTTTTTTCAAGTTTTATACTTTTTTTTGCAGATTTTTTCCCTTTCCTTTTTTGCAGATCCTGCCCAAAATGGCATCATCATCAACATCGTTACCCCATCAAAATTCTGATGATTCCATCAATTATGAAAGCGATGACCACAGCAAATCTTCAACTTTACATGAAATTTTTTCATCAATAAATGAATTTTTTATTGCTTGTTTTCAGTGTTGTTCTTAAAAATTCAAAGGAGAGGAAGGAACATTGAAAGAAGAAAATAACTTTATATATTTTTTGATATCAGAAATATTTTTTTGTTGCCCTTAAAATTTTTTGCTGTTTTTCAATATTTTTATGTTTCCTGAAAGTGAAAAGAAAATGATTTTTCTGCTGCTGTCCAGAAAAAGTCTTCCAAAATTATATTTAAAATATTGATTTTATTTATTTATATTGTTGTGATTATTGGCAAATTTTGTAAAATGTAAGTTTTGCTTTTTACAGTAATAGCTGTTAGACTACCGTAATCAAAATACCTAAATTTCGTTTAAAACCTTGGCATGTTCCAAATACACTGTTTATCCCGATTTTATTGATTGATGTCGAAAGTTGAAATAAGAGTTGAAAAAGGACCAACTTCAAAAAGCGGCATTTTTCCTTTGATATTTTTGAGTGACCAATTTTGGAGTCATGGTTGTGCTAACCATAATAGAACATTAAAAAATATTATTGATTCCATTATTATCGTTGTTATTAATAACACTTTTACAGAAGTGACTAGTTTTTTTTGAAACATACTTTTTTGTATGAATCTAGTTTCACTTGTTAGCAGCAGCCAAAAATAACGACCTCCTGCTGCTCCAAAAACTGCTCCTCTAAAAAACTAATAAAAATCAAAACTTCAAATTTTAACTTTTAACTTTTTTCAGACATTTCTTGTTTGTACATATTTAATTTATTATTTTTTCCTATTATCGTATTCACCTTTTACTTACTACAGTATCCAACTATATTACCAACTTTTATATTACCGTATTTATTTTGTTATTACTATGCAATCAACTACTGTAACATCCACCCCGACTACAGTAATCACCCAACCAGTTCCACAAGATTCTACAGCTTATGAAGTGACAGAAACCTGTTGTACAGGTTGTGCAAATTGTTGCCAAAGTTGTGGAGAAGGTGGAAATGCATTTTGTTGTCTTTGGTTATGTTGTTAACAAAGTATTTGTTTCTTTTCATAAATGTTTTTTGTTTATGTTACAATAGAAAATATACACACGCAAACAGACTGTTCTTGTACAATGGAAAATAGACTCTTTTTTGAAAAGAAAGCATCATTTTTCGATGCAGAAGAAGAAAATATTTTTTATCACAAAATTTAGGCAAAAAAAGAAAGAGAAAAAGCTAAAATGCAAGCAAAGCAAAGCAATTGATTCATCTTCTTTTACGACCGTTTTTTTCTGTCTTCCTTGTCCATTTCTTTTTTCAATGTGTTTCAAACAAAGCTAATTTTTAACTTTATTTTTAAAAGAAAATGGAATTGTTTTTGAACATGAAAGAATTTTTGCTTTTTGTTTGAAAAAATGCCCAAAGGGGACGTCCAGAAAAAAAAGTGATTTATGGAAGCTCTAGATTCAGCTTTATTTTTTGTTTTGGTCATTCAAGAATGTTGTATTTCTTAAAATTTTAATAAAATTTCAAAAAATTGGATATAAAATTTTGTAGACTACTGTAATTTTTGTAAGAAGTTTTAATAAGCTTAATTTTTTTTATCTTTAACAACCATTTTCGAACCTGCCGTGTTATTGTCCAAAAAGAGTTTTTGATCTTTCTATAAAAGATCGTAAATGTAAACATAGAAAAACAGTGTCTTCATTTTTCAACAAAAACATGTAATTGATCTGTTCAAAAAAGGCAATTTTGATTCAACCAATTTTCGGCTTTACTTTCCTCCCAAAAAACATCATTTAAAAAATCGCTCTAACATTTATACCTTTAAAATTCATCTCTAAGGGCATCTCTCCAAAAAAGTGAGAAAACTAACCGCAGTAAAAAACTTGATTCATAAAAGTAGAGACAGGCGGGGAACACTTTTTCCTTTTCTTTTTCTCTTTTTTTCTTCGTTACAGTATGAAATTTCAAACTTTTTTTTTAAGACTAATAATCAGACCTACCAGACGTATTTTTTTACGCTGACTCCGAATATGCTAATTTTTAAAAAGTTTTTTCTGCAGCAAATACCTAAAATTTGCATTTTTAGGTGTTTTTTTGCGTTTTGACCGCTGTATCAATCGATATAAACTTAGCGACACATATCAATCGATAGCCCTTTAAAAAATACATCTTGTACGCTAGGCTAAAATTGCGCGAAAATGCGCGAAAAAATGTGGCATTAAACGCAGAGCTAGAATTTGTTAAAAAATTGCAAAAAAAAGTTGAAAAAAAAGTGCAAAAACATTTTTCTCTCGACAAAAATGAACGCACCACGAAAGTTTTCACGACAAAAAAGTGTTCCTTTTTTATTTTTTTTGACGAAAAATTTTTGTTTTGTACTATTTTTAATTGCTATTTTCGGCATTTTAATGATTTTTAATAATTTTTTAGATTTTATTTTCGGTTTAATCAGGTTAAAAAGTACCTAAATCACGCAAAAAAGTCTTTTTTTACGAACTTTTTTCTATGAGCTGCCGGTCTCTACATAAAAGTCAGCGTAAAATACTGCTGCTGCTGCCGCGTCCGAGAATACTTGTTTTTCATCGTGTTTTTTGTTCTTCTTACATCAAATAATACTTTTTTGTAGACTGATTTTTTGCTCTTGTCAGAAAATTATTTTATTATTATTACTGCAATCTTTGTGTGTTCAAAAGAAGATGATTACTTTTCTTTTATGATGATTTGTAATTGATTAATTTACATTATTGAGAGACGGAAGTTCCTTCAAATTTTTTTTTGTTGAACATTATCGTCCTGTCTCGGCTGCTGCTGCAGCGACGAACATCATCGAAGGTCTGCCTCTCTATTTTTTGAACATCATCAAAAAAGAGAAGCTGCTGCTGATTATCATTTATTTATTATTTATTAATTATTGATTTATTTTTACTGTTTATGAACAATATTTTATAGAAGGAATGTTTCGGTTATCAACAAAACGATTTATTTTAATCATCTTTGTTGGAATTGTAACACTGATTTGTGGAGCTTTTTATTTAAGCAGCTTTGAAAGCCAAAATAACTTTGTAAATATTGAAAATATTTATGTAAGTTTTTTTTACTTTTTTAGATGTTTGACGAGGATTTTAATTATCCGTTTGATTGTATAGTGATAAGCAATGTTGATAGTTGAAGATATCGGATTTCATATATCCGTTTTATCATTTTTTTTAATAAATTTTAATTTTTAGACTGAATTGAATAACTCTCCAGAAGCAAATACTGACTGCAAATTTTATGCTGATCCATTTGATCCTCGGATCGCTGACTACATAAAACCTCCGCATCCACCTGCAAGTTGTCGATCACTACAAGTTTGTTTTTTTTTCTTTCTTTATTTCATCAAAGTAGCATCTTTTACTACTTTTTACTAATCAGCACATTATGAATTATCGATTGCTTCATTTTCTACTGCTGTTAATGTGATGCACTTTTAACATTTCAGACATTAAAAAAATCAATCGATAATTAATAATGTCTTCTTATCACTGATAAGTTATCATAAGCTATTACTGATCTGGTATCATTTTATAGACGCAAGAAACAACGTTAATCAACGGCACTTTAGCCCTTCTCAATCCATCCCCGTCACAATGTCAATATCGATATTTTGGGCATAATTCTGGAGTCGATGATTTCTCAGTCAAATATGATGATTGGATTCCATTCACTTCAACTGAAATCAAACTGGAAAAAGATTTTATTGATATTTCATGCCAAAATACTCTTGGCCTGGAATATTATCGATATCAATGGGCTTCAGTTGTACCTAAAAATGTATCAATTGAAAATGGAAAGTATGCTTTTTTATTAATGGTTTAATTAACGATAAATCTATTGTTACTATAATTATAGGGCATTTCAGGATGAAGATGATGAACATTTAAGCGTGATCATGCTTGGATTTGATGGAATTTCTCGATCAAATTTTATTCGGCAATTACCAAAATCTAAAGCAGCAATGGAAAAACTTGGATTTATAACAATGGAAAAATATTCAAAAATTGCTGATAATACATTCCCAAATTGGATGGGAATTTTAATGGGGGAGCATACGTATGACTATGTAAGTAATATTTGGGATTAGTAATTGTGCTTATCAATGAAAACTTTAATATATTGGAGATCTGCACACTCAAAATTTTCGATTTTGTTAACTGCATTGTTGTTGCGCTTCCGTCTCCGAAGGCGGAGGCGTGTTTTTTAAAAGATCAAAGAAAAAGTGCCGCGTTTTGCCTCCGGAGGCTAGAAAAAAAAACACAATGCTGGTTATTTGCCAATGATTACTGTAACTTAATTGGACAATTTTGACTTGGAACTTTTCAAAAAAAGCTAAAAATACATTATTTTCGAAGACTTCTAACTTGAAATCGTCTGTTTAGGGTACAGTAATCCTTATTACTGATTACTGTATTGCTAATAAATCCTAATCATTTTAGGAATTCCCTTCAACTGTTGACAGTCGTGAACATATTGATTACGATAATTGGACAAGCCTTTTATGGCGAAGATTTGGACAAGAAGGATATGCAACTTTCTTCTCAGAAGATGAACCGAAAATTGCTACCTTTAATTACAATAAACGTTCAAATGGATTTATTGCCCGGCCTCCAACAGATCATTATCTTCGACCATGGTATTTAGCATTGGAGGAACATTATCTTCGTGCTCGAAGTTCCACGTATTGTTATGATGATACTCCAATTCATCAACGACAATTTGAATATGCTGAAACATTTTTGGAAGGATATCAAGGGAAACGAAAATTTTTGTGGCAATGGTTAATCGAGGTTTCACATGATTATTTGAATACTGCCGGAGTTGTTGATGAAGATTTTGAAAAGTTTTTGGAAAAAATTCAACCATATTTAAATAAATCTATTGTTATTGTCTTCTCAGATGTAAGTTTGGGATTTTTAGAATCTTATTATTGATTCACTTCATTTTAACAATTAATGGGTTACTTTAAATTTGAGGGAGTTACTGTAGTCTTGCCGTGATATCAGTGAACTGTAATTAATGAAAATGTTTTAGCATGGAAATCGATATGATGCAATTCGTAAAACTGTCATTGGCCGGCTAGAATCAAGACTTCCATTTATGGCAATAAAATTGCCTGATTGGTTTGCTAAGAAGCATCCACAAATGACAACAAATTTGGAAGAGAATAGTAAAGTTTTAACAAGTCATTTTGATCTTCATGCTACACTGGTTCATATTTTACAGGTTTGATATTTAATTACCTTTTGTTACATAAATCATGCTACAGTACTTTCATATTTTGTTGCTTTCTGAATTACTGTATATTTAGTCACCTTTTCCGTAATCTTTGAACTATTATACAATCATATCATTTTAGGGTAACTTTTCTTCACCTGATGATGCTGCTCCAAAACTTCCTCGTGGAATTTCTCTATTTTCTTCATCAATTCCAGCCAATCGAACATGCTTTGACGCAGAAATTCCATCACAATTTTGTCCATGCTTTAAAGAATATGAAATTCCACCATCAAATGATACCATATTTGCAGATTTGATCCTTGTAAAAATTCATGATTATTTTAAAGAAAAAAATGTTTTGGTTAGTTTTGTTTTACGATATTACTGTATTACGGTAGTTTAACTAACAAATTACTGTAAACTACAACCCTAATTACGGTTACTTAATAATGAATAACTGTAGCTCATAAAATTAATAATTTTTAGGATAAATGTGCAAAAATGGAATTAGATTCAATTAAATCAATCTCACTTTCACTTCCGCCTTCCAAACTTTCAGTTGATGATGGCCAACCTTCCCTCAAGGGTGATCTCTATCATTATCGAATTCAATTCTCTGTTAAACCACCCTCAAATGCCATGTTTGAAGGAATTGTGGTTAAAAATAAATTCACCAATGAAATGAATGTTTTAAGTGATATTGAAAGGAATAATCGGTATTTTTTTTTGAAGATTTCATTACCGTAATCTAATTATAATTTTTTTAGATACGGTAATACTTCTCGTTGTGTTGATGACTCATTATTGAAAAAACTTTGCCATTGTTTATAATATTGTAAAATTTACGGATAATCTCTTTGTCAAATATACGGGTGTTGTAAAAAATAAATAATTTTAACTACAACATCAAGGCTCAAACTGCAAACTACAAAAACTGTGCAAGCCTTTCAGAAAATATCTACTTTTTTCCAATAGAATTTATTTTAGTTTAAATTGTTAGTTTTAGTTAAGATAGAATTAAAATGCCTCGACCACAAATAATATTTATTGGTGGTGCAACTGCTTGTGGAAAGACAACAATTTCTCAAGCGCTGGCGGATCGATTAAATGGTGAATATGAACTTGCCGATGGTGATCATTATCATTCAAAAGAATCGATTCAGAAAATGGCAAACGGGATTCCTTTAACAGGTAATTTTTTTATGGAGGTATTAAAGTGCTTGATTTTGAAGATTACTGTAGCTTTTTGAATAATAGAATTTGTGGGATTTGGGAAATCCACTTTTGGGATTTTCGAAATCATTTGTTCCTAGAATGAAGTCAATTTTTTAATTGAGTTACGGTAGAATTTAAATCTTTGAGTTTACTGTAGCTTTTTGTATACCCTTGAAATTGAATAAAATCCGAGGTTTTTTTTATCCCATTTTCATTTTTTCAGATGAAGATCGAGAAGCTTGGCTCCGATATTTATCTGAAATGGCATTAGATGGTAAAAAGAGGATAATTGCATGTTCATCCCTAAAACGAAAATACCGTACCCTGCTTGCTTCAAATGCTTCATCAACAGTATTTTTTATGTTAATTCTTCCACCTGAAGTTTTAATGGAACGAGTTGAATCAAGAAAGAATCATTTTGCGAAGGCTAATTTAATTCCATCTCAACTTGCTGCCCTTGAAATTCCTGGTCCCGATGAACCAAACGCCATTATCATTGATGGCAATGCCGAACCTGAGGTTGTTGTGGATAGAATTGTTGAAAAATTAAATTTGATGAGTTAATTGTACTGTATTTTTTTTATTGTGATGACGAATAAAATTTCATTTTTATTTTTAATACTGGTATATAAGTGAAATTTGGGAATGTTCCTCCCTAAAATGAAAAAAATGACCCTGCTTCATAGCATCAAAAATTTAAACATTTTGTAAAAAATTTTTCTAAAATATTAAAAAAATGAATGGTTCGTTTAATCGTTGTTTGGGCCTTTTCACTACTTTTTTTCACATTTAAAGTACTACGACAATACAATTGTACAAAAGAGAAATAAAAAAGCTGTGAAATATGTGTATTGATTGATTAATTGTATCATAAAACACATGGTATCCAAAATGACTAGGCTAAATCAGTGATGATGTTTCTTTAAAGCAGCTTGTTTTCGACCAAAAACATTATGTTTTAAATATTAATCTTAAAAATTTTGAAAAAAAAAAAAACAATTTTACAAAGAATTTGGAGGATTAAAACTTGATCCAAAAAGACGGAAACTTTTGGCAAAATTTGATTTTTCTTCAAAATTTTCTTGGTTTTCTTCATAATCGATTTCATTGATTGCAGATTGAATTTCAACCCATCCGCCATTTGATGAAAGGAACTTCGATTTAATCAAATTCGGTGTTGCTTGATTAAATAAATCATCAGAAGTTTCATCATTATTGATAGATGAATGTGCAGTTGAGCAAGAACGAGTTGAATCATTTGATGGCATTTCAGATGAATTCTTAAGTCCAACTTTGCCTTCAGGGGATGTTTGAAGATTGGTAACATAATATGCATATTGAATAATTTGTTCAAGGGTTTGTTTTGGAAGTCCAAGAAATGATAAATATTGAGTAATGAAAGCTTGATCAGGAAGTTCAGAAGACTAAAAATAATTTGAATACAGAAATGTAACATTGGATAAGAATAATAAAAAAACTTACTTCAGGAATACAACGAAGTTCATGTGGACCATGGGCATACCAGCAATTAACCCCAAAACGACAATATGATCGATTACAGTAATTTTCGCATAAATGTGTTTTGTAAAGGAATGGATTCTTCCAAGTTGTTTGTTTTCCACTGTAAATTTTATTCGCTTCTTTTAATGATCTGAAAATAAAAATTAATGTAAAATGTAAAAAATTAAAAAGAAAATACTTACGCAGATAAAGTTCGGAAAAAGATTTCTCGAGGAGTTTCATCTTTGACATTTCCATTTTCTGATGTTTGAAGTGTTGGTGGAGGCATAAAAGAAGCAAGATCAAAAGTTGGAGTTTTTGGAAGATTAGCAGTTGATGACATTTGACGTTGAAAATTATTTCGACCTTGAAATGGTTGTTGTTGGCGTCGTTGTTGATGATGACTTTGTCGATTTCCATTTCCCATAAATTGATTGTTGTAATTATTGCATCCAAAATTCATCGATCCAGACATTGGTGAAATTGAATTACAAAACATTGAATTCATCATTGATTGTCGATATTGTTGAAATTGTTGATGTTGAAATTCTGATGCCGATGGAGGATAGAAATTCATTGTTGGAAATCCAGGTTGTTGTTGTTGTTGTTGAATTTGGTTTGGAGAAGGAAAGAATTTTTGATAATTTCGAACATCCATTTTTTTAAAAAATATATTTAATTTTAATAGCAGGAAATAAATATAAATAGAAGGCGAGAGTTAGATAAAATGAATATTTAAAATAATGAGTTGGGATTGAATTAAAAAAAAATTTTCAATAAATTTTATAAGGGTCAAACCCAAACAAAAGGCGTGATTCTATTTTTCTAGAACTTTTGTATATGGCATTTTTTTGCAAAAAAAGATTAAAGTGCCGTCAAAACAGAACATATAATTTTGAAAAGATAAAAATTCCTACTGTATTTTCAATAACAGTATGCATATAGGTTGGACATACTGTAGTGATTAATGTAAATCATTACAGTACCCATATAGTTAATGATTTGCGTCAATTTAAAAATTTGCATGAAACAATTTACTTTATTTTTTTATGTTAAGCAGTGAATTTTGTTTTCATATTTCATTTTCACTACTTCAATCACGTGGTCAACAAAAGTTGCTGAAAAATGAAGAATTTCTTTCAAGTTTCAGTTATTTTTTTGTTTTTCTTTGGAAATTTTGCTGCTGCAAGAAATGAAAATCGGATGCAATTTACTTTCAATTATGATGCCACAGAACCACGTCCACCGTAAGTTTTATATTTTTCTTTTTCAAATTATTTGAAGGGAGCCTTCGGGGTAGAAGAAGTTTTTCTTAATTACCGTCGTCCATCATGCAATGTTTGAGAATGAAAAAGTTTATGCGATAAAAACAAACGAAAAGGATCGTCCAGAAATGACGTCATCATTATATTCAGCTTTACCCTCCTAAAACATCAAAGAGATTTTTTGCCACACATCAAAGGCGGCGCGGTCATTACCCCCTCCCTCCCCTATGACATCATATTTGGCCGATACCAAAGCTCCTTTTAACATTCCAAGAGTTATATGTTCTGTTTTCACGGCACTTTGAGCTTTTGCAGTACAACTTATCTGATAGACAAGTTTGTGAGCAGATATTCGATAAAAATTTAAATTGAAGATTCTTCTCAACCCAAATTGATCTCATTTTGATACAATCAGTGTATTCAATTTTTGACAAACACCGCCGTTGCTGCCGCCGTCTGCGGCATCTTTTGATCTCTGTCATTTTAACTCATGTCCTTTTTTCAGATGTATTGATCGATTACAAATTGTTTTTTATGGAAATGACTCTCTCACTGAGGATCTCACAGGATTTCGAGGAAGATTTGAACCAATTTTTTATGATGATCAATCTCTTGATTTAATTGAAGAATGTAAAAAGTGAGTGCTTTTTTGTATGTTTATTTTAGAAGATAAAATAACCTTTTTATTGTTTTAGTGTAACAGTGAAACCTATAATTGATCAACGCAAATTGGATAGGATGATCGAATTAGCCGTAAGTTTTGTATACTTTGAAGCAATGTTTTTTATTGAGGCTCTGTGGGTTACATCGAACATCCCCTTGGGTACTTTTTCTCAACCCAAGCAAATAATTTATGTGTTTTCGGAGCTTTTACTTTTGTTCAAGGATTGTCCAGATCTGACGTCTGATTGTTTGCCAAATTTATGAGACCCCTGCTCCTTCGTCAAGTTTGAAGAGTGTCATTTTTAACAGGATTACATTTTTAGAGCAATACCTCATCAGATGCATTGTTATTAAAAGATCAAGTAATTTTTTATCGAGATAAAAATCTTCAACAACAAAATGGTAAACACAGAATAACTGTTACTTTTGATGATTTTGTACCTGTTGATAATATTGAAAGTTTATCTGATCCTTGTTGGGATCCATCTGAATCACTACCACTGCCAAGGGAATCTGAAACTACACCAAGTTCATCACCTCCAACTGAATCTTCATCAATGTCTCCATCAACGACTCCATCAACACCTTCATCAACGCTTGCATCAACTCCAACAGTCTCAAATAAAAAAGATTCACCAATTATTAAGAAAAATGTAACTGCTGCTCCATTAATTCAAAATACTTCAACGTCCAAAGCTGAAGAAGAAGATTGCGGCATACCAATTTGGGTTTTTGTTGTTCTTGGACTTTTGACTCTTTTATTCCTTGTTGCATTAACTGTTGCTTTATGCATTTTTTGTTCAGCTGCTCGGCTTCGTGAAAAACTTGAAAATGTAAGTCTTCTTTTTTTGATATGTATGGGTTACAGTATGCGTCTGAACAGCTTTTTTGGAATCATTTTGATGGACTTCTGGATTCGAAGTCCATCAACATCAAAAACAAAGCTACCGTATACTTTGTATAACCATGAAAATTTTTAGTTAAAGAATGATGCAAGAAAGCATGAATCAATTCCTGGCTTTAACAAACTTCCTGTTCCAACAGCAGAACAAACAAAATCTGTGGCATCAAAATCCATATCTCAAAAATCAAAGACTGTCAGAAGTGGCACAAAAGAATCTGTTTCGTCTACAAAAGGAACAACACAAGAATCAAAAATGTCAGCAAATATTGAAGCATCTTCTGTAATCCCAAAAACTGAAGAAAAACTTTTACCACCAACTTCCAACAATAATAATGATGCTCCTGCTCCTGTAAGTAATTGTTTTGAATCGAATGTCTAATTTATGCAAATTTTTTAGAAAACCAAATCAGAAATTATTCCCATGTTTGGTCCAGGTGGTGCCAAATCTCAAGCAATAAAAACTGAAAGTCAAATTCAACCCCCAAATGTTCAACAAAGTCTTAAAAAAGTTGATGGTGCTCCTCCAAGTAGCCTTTGAGGGGTGAAATCATCCATTCTCATAACTGCTCTGAAACAAATTATTATTATATTTAAATTTTATTGTAAACTTTATACTGTAATTGAATTATTTATGTTTGAATAAATAATATAAATTTTATAATAATGTAATGCAACATCAGAGTTGAATATTTTTTTTTGCAGTAGATATGCAGATTTTGAAGTATCATAAATTTTAAAAGCGGGCTTGAGATTAAAGACCAATTTTTTATCTGACTGCTGAAAATGTTCAGGTTGTTCCAAAGTCAAGCTGATCCCTAAAAACTGATTGAAAATTGTCATTTTTGAACATTTTCAAAAAAGAAGGCTGTACCGAAACTCTCATTTCTGATAAAAGCTTTGGTAATGAATTTTCTAGCCATAAACTTCAATCAAAATCATAATATAATAAATGGAAAAAATTGCACAGGGATTTTAGTCAATATTCAAAGGAGGAATCATTGCCCGTTCAGCTTTTTTCAGATTTTTCTAGTGGCCAAATGAAATGTCCACGATTGTGGACATTTAAAGATTATTTGATTTGGCTACGATCGATCAGGGAGTCCACAAGGTGGACATTTCATTCGGCCAAAAAAGGAAAGCCTGAATTTAAACGTCTTCAATTGAAAATATGTTTATGGAAATGAATACAATGTAAGTTTGCTTGGGTCTTCTTCAGTTTAGCGGGCAAAAATATTTCTTTGTTTTTTTACAAATTTTTAATTTCGAAAATTCATGCCCGCTAAACTAAAGAAAATCCTTTTGCTTTTCTTAAAAAAAAGATTAGAAGTATTGTGTTTTTTAAAAGCGCAAAAATTTCTTGTTTTACTTATCCAAAACCTTCCTTTTATCCTCCTTTGTTTACCTATCAGCATCTCTTTTTCTTCTGTTGCCACTTTATTTCTCATTTCCTTTCTCTATTCCATTTTTCTGTGATTGCTACATATCATTAGCTACTAAAATCGTAATAATCTGTTTAAAAAATTCTCTTTCATCTTAAACGAAATATTTTTACAGCCCTGCTCGTTAAGCAATACTTTATTCACTCTTTAAAAAAACAACAAACAAAAATCAGTATTTCCTACTTATATAAAGTCATTATCAATGCATTTTACCATTTTATCGTCTGACATTGATTCTTCCATGATTTTATAACTTTTTCAAAATCAATATCATATACTTGTTGAATCTTTTCTGCAAGTAATATAAAATTTAAAACATATTGTCGAGTTGTTTGAAAGCTTTGATACATATCCGGTGTTAAAAAGCTTAACTTGAGTTGAATCAATACATTTGACGTTGCCATATCTAAAATTTGCCTTCGTTATTTTCGTCTCTTGCAAGTCATTAACAATTATTTGTCTTACCTATTCAATTCAGGAAATTCATCGAAGCATTCAAAGGCAAATGGTGGAGCTTTCTTGCATCATTCTTTAACTAAAATGTTTTCAACGATATAGATAAGATGCTAAAAATAATAAGTAGGTATACGGTAGCTTTGTTTTTGATGTTGATGCACTTCGAATCCAGAAGTTCATAAAAATGATCCAAAAAAGCTGTTCAGCAGCATAATGTAACCCATACATATCAAAAAAAGAAAACTTACATTTTCAAGTTTTTCACGAAGTCGAGCAGCTGAACAAAAAATGCATAAAGCAACAGTTAATGCAACAAGGAATAAAAGAGTCAAAAGTCCAAGAACAACAAAAACCCAAATTGGTATACCGCAATCTTCTTCTTCTTCAGCTTTTGATGTTGAAGTAATTTGAATCAACGGAGCAGCAGTTGCATTTTTCTTAATTAATGGTAAAATTGTTTTATTTGTGAATGTTAGAGTTGATGGAGGCGTTGATGGAGACATTAATGAAGATTCAGTTGGAGGTGATGAACTTGGTGTAGTTTCTGGTTCTGATTCAGATTCCCTTGGCAGAGGTGGTGATTCAGATGGATCCCAACAAGAATCAGATTAACTTTCAATATATTCAACAGGTACAAAATCATCAAAAGTAACAGTTATTCTGTGTTTACCATTTTGTTGTCGAAAATTTTTATCTCGATAAAAGATTACTTGATCTTTTAATAACAATGCATCAGATGAAGTATTGCTCTAAAAATGTAATCCTGTAAAAAATGACATTCTTCAAAGCAGAGTTTTACGAAGGGTTTTCTCAACCATTACCTTAGGGTACTTTTTTTAAAAAGTATGTATAAGCTTCGAAAAATATAAATCGTTTGATTGGATTATCAAAAAGTACCCAAAAGGAATGTTTAAGAGGACAGACAAGCCCCAAAATAAAAACACTGCTACACAGTATACAAAACTTACAGCTAATGCTAGCATCGTATTAAACTGGGGTCGTTCCATATGTGAACTCATAGTTACACTAAAATAATAAAAAGGTTATATTTCCAAACATAAATTAACAGAAAAAAGACCCACTTTTTACATTGTTCAATTAAATCAAGAGATTGGTCATCTGCTTCTCCTGCATCAAAGCTCCCGCCATCTGCTTCTCCTGGCATTTAAAGGCAGCATCCGGGATACGATTTTGCAAAAGTTAGTCTTTAAATTATGCTTTTTGAATTTTTTTATTTATTATAAATCATCATTAATATTTCCCTATAACACAGTAGTCAAAAAAATAAGAATAATTTTTGAAAAAGTCTTTTCTGTTATACATATACAAATTTTGTTTGAAGAAAATATTTTCTGAATATTTGATCAACATTGACTCCTTCCGTTAATCCTGTATTTTTCATCAACATAAGGTCTTAATTTTTAATCTAATTATAATAAAAATTATGATAAAATGAATTTGTTGAATTTGTAAAATTTACAAAAAATGATGAAAATGAAAAGACCCCAAATCCTTTTTACCGTAGACATACCCAACTTATGATCGAGTTGAGACTCCATATTTTGGCCATAAACTCGTCTAGTATAAGGTATTATTGTGGCAAAAAATTAGCTATCGAATTCTCAAACTGTGACTTTACCAGGGACTCAAAGTTACTGTAATACAAAATTGTTTTAAAAAATATGATAGTTTCATTTTTTAATTTTAAAATTTAAATTTGTAAATGAGGAACTTCAAGGCCTGTTTTGATTATTGCAAAGATAACAGGTAAAATCAAAAGATCCAGTACCTTTTATGTGCATAATTTTGATTAAAACAATTACAAAACTTTTTACAATAATAAATGACAATTTTAAATACAATACATATAAAAAATCAAAAAAATGCAAAAATGTTTTTTCTAGTTCTTTTAATGTTTTATTTCTGCGAGCATTAACCACTTTTCAGTTCAAAAAATGAATTGGAGCAACCCAGCATTTTTAATCAATAAAGTGACATTTAATGAATGAAAAAAAGCTGCGCTGGAACCATCTTTTTTTGAAAGTGAATACAAGTGAATGTTTGTTTGTTGACACAAATTGTTAAAACAAATATACGTTTTCAAAGATTTTTCAATTTTTTAATCATTAACGAGTGATTAAGATGAATTAACCGTTTTTCGAAAGATTTTCTTCCATCATTTTGACGAAAATAATATCAAATTTTAACAAAAAAATTTTAAACGCTGTTTTCTTATTTAATAAACATAAAATATTAAAACAAAACAATTACGAAAGTTTTTTGCAAAAATGTTTTGTGTTTTTTATGCTTTACTTCTTCAAACATTAACTTGTATTCACTTTCAAAAAAGGATGATCCCGCTGCAGTTTTTTTCAATCAATAATGTCTCTTCATTAAATGAAAACGCTGCTGTGCTCCGATTCATTGTTTTAACTGAAAAAGGATGAATGCTCGTAGAAATGATCGTGGCCATTTGATTTGGACATGATCGTGGCCATTTGATTTGGACATGATCGTGGCCATTTGATTTGGCTACGATCGTGGACATTTGATTTGGACATGATCGAGGCCATTTGATTTGGACATGATCGTGGCCATTTGATTTGGACATGATCGTGGCCATTTGATTTGGCTACGATCGTGGCCATTTGATTTGGCTACGATCGTGGCCATTTGATTTGGCTACGATCGTGGCCATTTTATTTGGCTACGATCGTGGACATTTGATTTGGACATGATCGGGGCCATTTGATTTGGCTACGATCGTGGACATTTGATTTGGACATGATCGTGGCCATTTGATTTGGCTACGATCGTGGCCATTTGATTTGGCTACGATCGTGGCCATTTGATTTAAACGTGATCGTGGCCATTTGATTTGGCTACGATCGTGGACATTTGATTTGGCTACGATCGTGGCCATTTGATTTGGCTACGATCGTGGCCATTTGATTTGGCTACGATCGTGGACATTTGATTTGGACATGATCGTGGCCATTTGATTTGGCTACGATCGTGGCCATTTGATTTGGACATGATCGAGGCCATTTGATTTGGACATGATCGTGGCCATTTTATTTGGCTACGATCGTGGCCATTTTATTTGGCTACGATCGTGGCCATTTTATTTGGCTACGATCGTGGCCATTTGATTTGGACATGATCGTGGCCATTTGATTTGGACATGATCGTGGCCATTTGATTTGGACATGATCGTGGCCATTTGATTTGGCTACGATCGTGGACATTTGATTTGGACATGATCGAGGCCATTTGATTTGGACATGATCGTGGCCATTTGATTTGGACATGATCGTGGCCATTTGATTTGTCTACGATCGTGGCCATTTTATTTGGCTACGATCGTGGCCATTTTATTTGGCTACGATCGTGGCCATTTTATTTGGCTACGATCGTGGCCATTTTATTTGGCTACGATCGTGGCCATTTGATTTGGCTACGATCGTGGCCATTTTATTTGACTACGATCGTGGCCATTTGATTTGGACATGATCGTGGCCATTTGATTTGGCTACGATCGTGGACATTTGATTTGGACATGATCGAGGCCATTTGATTTGGACATGATCGTGGCCATTTGATTTGGCTACGATCGTGGCCATTTTATTTGGCTACGATCGTGGACATTTGATTTGGACATGATCGAGGCCATTTGATTTGGACATGATCGTGGCCATTTGATTTGGACATGATCGTGGCCATTTGATTTGGCTACGATTGTGGACATTTGATTTGGACATGATCGTGGCCATTTGATTTGGCTACGATCGTGGACATTTGATTTGGACATGATCGTGGCCATTTGATTTGGCTACGATCGTGGCCATTTTATTTGGCTACGATCGTGGCCATTTGATTTGGACATGATCGGGGCCATTTGATTTGGCTACGATCGTGGACATTTGATTTGGACATGATCGTGGCCATTTGATTTGGCTACGATCGTGGCCATTTGATTTGGCTACGATCGTGGCCATTTGATTTGGCTACGATCGTGGCCATTTTATTTGGCTACGATCGTGGCCATTTGATTTGGCTACGATCGTGGCCATTTTATTTGGCTACGATCGTGGACATTTGATTTGGACATGATCGGGGCCATTTGATTTGGCTACGATCGTGGACATTTGATTTGGACATGATCGTGGCCATTTGATTTGGCTACGATCGTGGCCATTTGATTTGGCTACGATCGTGGCCATTTGATTTGGCTACGATCGTGGCCATTTTATTTGGCTACGATCGTGGCCATTTGATTTGGCTACGATCGTGGACATTTGATTTGGACATGATCGTGGCCATTTGATTTGGCTACGATCGTGGCCATTTGATTTGGACATGATCGAGGCCATTTGATTTGGACATGATCGTGGCCATTTTATTTGGCTACGATCGTGGCCATTTTATTTGGCTACGATCGTGGCCATTTTATTTGGCTACGATCGTGGCCATTTGATTTGGACATGATCGTGGCCATTTGATTTGGACATGATCGTGGCCATTTGATTTGGCTACGATCGTGGACATTTGATTTGGACATGATCGAGGCCATTTGATTTGGACATGATCGTGGCCATTTGATTTGGACATGATCGTGGCCATTTGATTTGTCTACGATCGTGGCCATTTTATTTGGCTACGATCGTGGCCATTTTATTTGGCTACGATCGTGGCCATTTTATTTGGCTACGATCGTGGCCATTTTATTTGGCTACGATCGTGGCCATTTGATTTGGCTACGATCGTGGCCATTTTATTTGACTACGATCGTGGCCATTTGATTTGGACATGATCGTGGCCATTTGATTTGGCTACGATCGTGGACATTTGATTTGGACATGATCGAGGCCATTTGATTTGGACATGATCGTGGCCATTTGATTTGGCTACGATCGTGGCCATTTTATTTGGCTACGATCGTGGACATTTGATTTGGACATGATCGAGGCCATTTGATTTGGACATGATCGTGGCCATTTGATTTGGACATGATCGTGGCCATTTGATTTGGCTACGATTGTGGACATTTGATTTGGACATGATCGTGGCCATTTGATTTGGCTACGATCGTGGCCATTTGATTTGGCTACGATCGTGGACATTTGATTTGGACATGATCGTGGCCATTTGATTTGGCTACGATCGTGGACATTTGATTTGGACATGATCGTGGCCATTTGATTTGGCTACGATCGTGGCCATTTTATTTGGCTACGATCGTGGACATTTGATTTGGACATGATCGTGGCCATTTGATTTGGCTACGATCGTGGCCATTTGATTTGGACATGATCGTGGCCATTTGATTTGGCTACGATCGTGGCCATTTTATTTGGCAACGATCGTGGACATTTGATTTGGACATGATCGTGGCCATTTGATTTGGCTACGATCGTGGCCATTTGATTTGGACATGATCGTGGCCATTTGATTTGGCTACGATCGTGGCCATTTTATTTGGCTACGATCGTGGACATTTGATTTGGACATGATCGAGGCCATTTGATTTGGACATGATCGTGGCCATTTGATTTGGACATGATCGTGGCCATTTGATTTGGCTACGATCGTGGCCATTTGATTTGGACATGATCGTGGCCATTTGATTTGGCTACGATCGTGGCCATTTTATTTGGCTACGATCGTGGCCATTTTATTTGGCTACGATCGTGGACATTTGATTTGGACATGATCGTGGACATTTGATTTGGACATGATCGTGGCCATTTTATTTGGCTACGATGGTGGCCATTTGATTTGGCTACGATGGTGGCCATTTGATTTGGCTACGATCGTGGCCATTTTATTTGGCTACGATCGTGGCCATTTGATTTGGCTACGATCGTGGCCATTTTATTTGGCTACGATCGTGGCCATTTTATTTGGCTACGATCGTGGCCATTTGATTTGGCTACGATCGTGGACATTTGATTTGGACATGATCGTGGACATTTGATTTGGACATGATCGTGGCCATTTGATTTGGACATGATCGTGGACATTTGATTTGGACATGATCGTGGCCATTTGATTTGGACATGATCGTCGCCATTTGATTTGGCTACGATCGTGGACATTTGATTTGGCTACGATCGTGGACATTTGATTTGGCTACGATCGTGGCCATTTGATTTGGCTACGATCGTGGACATTTGATTTGGCTACGATCGTGGACATTTGATTTGGCTACGATCGTCGCCATTTGATTTAAACGTGATCGTGGCCATTTGATTTGGACATGATCGTGGCCATTTGATTTGGACATGATCGTGGCCATTTGATTTGGCTACGATCGTGGCCATTTGATTTGGCTACGATCGTGGCCATTTGATTTGGACATGATCGTGGACATTTGATTTGGACCTGATCGTGGACATTTGATTTGGACATGATCGTGGCCATTTGATATGGACATGATCGTGGCCATTTGATTTGGCTACGATCGTGGCCATTTGATTTGAACATGATCGTCGCCATTTGATTTGGCTACGATCGTAGACATTTGATTTGGCTACGATCGTCGCCATTTGATTTAAACGTGATCGTGGCCATTTGATTTGGACATGATCGTGGCCATTTGATTTGGACATGATCGTGGCCATTTGATTTTGACATGATCGTGGCCATTTGATTTGGACATGATCGTGGCCATTTGATTTGGCTACGATTGTGGACATTTGATTTGGACATGATCGTGGCCATTTGATTTGGCTACGATCGTGGACATTTGATTTGGCTACGATCGTGGACATTTGATTTGGACATGATCGTGGACATTTGATTTGGACATGATCGTGGCCATTTTATTTGGCTACGATGGTGGCCATTTGATTTGGCTACGATCGTGGACATTTGATTTGGACATGATCGCGGCCATTTGATTTGGACATGATCGTGGACATTTGATTTGGACATGAACGTGGCCATTTGATTTGGCTACGATCGTGGCCATTTGATTTGGACATGATCGTGGCCATTTGATTTGGACATGATCGTGGCCATTTGATTTGGCTACGATCGTGGCCATTTGATTTGGCTACGATCGTGGCCATTTGATTTGGACATGATCGTGGACATTTGATTTGGACCTGATCGTGGACATTTGATTTGGACATGATCGTGGCCATTTGATATGGACATGATCGTGGACATTTGATTTGGCTACGATCGTGGCCATTTGATTTGAACATGATCGTCGCCATTTGATTTGGCTACGATCGTGGCCATTTGATTTGGCTACGATCGTGGCCATTTGATTTGGACATGATCGTGGACATTTGATTTGGCTACGATCGTGGCCATTTGATTTGAACATGATCGTCGCCATTTGATTTGGCTACGATCGTAGACATTTGATTTGGCTACGATCGTCGCCATTTGATTTAAACGTGATCGTGGACATTTGATTTGGACATGATCGTGGCCATTTGATTTGAACATGATCGTCGCCATTTGATTTGGCTACGATCGTGGACATTTGATTTGGCTACGATCGTGGCCATTTGATTTGGACATGATCGTGGCCATTTGATTTGGACATGATCGTGGCCATTTGATTTGGACATGATCGTGGCCATTTGATTTGGACATGATCGTGGCCATTTGATTTGGCTACGATTGTGGACATTTGATTTGGACATGATCGTGGCCATTTGATTTGGCTACGATCGTGGCCATTTGATTTGGCTACGATCGTGGACATTTGATTTGGACATGATCGTGGACATTTGATTTGGACATGATCGTGGCCATTTGATTTGAACATGATCGTCGCCATTTGATTTGGCTACGATCGTGGACATTTGATTTGGCTACGATCGTCGCCATTTGATTTAAACGTGATCGTGGCCATTTGATTTGGACATGATCGTGGCCATTTGATTTGGACATGATCGTGGCCATTTGATTTGGACATGATCGTGGCCATTTGATTTGGACATGATCGTGGCCATTTGATTTGGCTACGATTGTGGACATTTGATTTGGACATGATCGTGGCCATTTGATTTGGACATGATCGTGGACATTTGATTTGGACATGATCGTGGACATTTGATTTGGACATGATCGTGGCCATTTGATTTGGACATGATCGTCGCCATTTGATTTGGCTACGATCGTGGACATTTGATTTGGCTACGATCGTGGACATTTGATTTGGACATGATCGTGGACATTTGATTTGGACATGATCGTGGCCATTTGATTTGGACATGATCGTGGACATTTGATTTGGACATGATCGTGGCCATTTGATTTGGACATGATCGTCGCCATTTGATTTGGCTACGATCGTGGACATTTGATTTGGCTACGATCGTGGACATTTGATTTGGACATGATCGTGGCCATTTGATTTGGACATGATCGTGGACATTTGATTTGGACATGATCGTGGACATTTGATTTGGACATGATCGTGGCCATTTGATTTGGACATGATCGTCGCCATTTGATTTGGCTACGATCGTGGACATTTGATTTGGCTACGATCGTGGACATTTGATTTGGACATGATCGTGGACATTTGATTTGGACATGATCGTGGCCATTTGATTTGGACATGATCGTGGACATTTGATTTGGACATGATCGTGGCCATTTGATTTGGACATGATCGTCGCCATTTGATTTGGCTACGATCGTGGACATTTGATTTGGCTACGATCGTGGACATTTGATTTGGCTACGATCGTGGGCATTTGATTTGGCTACGATCGTGGACATTTGATTTGGCTACGATCGTGGACATTTGATTTGGCTACGATCGTCGCCATTTGATTTAAACGTGATCGTGGCCATTTGATTTGGACATGATCGTGGCCATTTGATTTGGACATGATCGTGGCCATTTGATTTGGACATGATCGTGGCCATTTGATTTGGACATGATCGTGGCCATTTGATTTGGCTACGATTGTGGACATTTGATTTGTACATGATCGTGGCCATTTGATTTGGACATGATCGTGGCCATTTGATTTGGACATGATCGTGGCCATTTGATTTGGACATGATCGTGGCCATTTGATTTGGACATGATCGTGGCCATTTGATTTGGCTACGATCGTGGACATTTGATTTGGCTACGATCGTCGCCATTTGATTTAAACGTGATCGTGGCCATTTGATTTGGACATGATCGTGGCCATTTGATTTGGACATGATCGTGGCCATTTGATTTGGACATGATCGTGGCCATTTGATTTGGACATGATCGTCGCCATTTGATTTAAACGTGATCGTGGCCATTTGATTTGGACATGATCGTGGCCATTTGATTTGGACATGATCGTGGCCATTTGATTTGGACATGATCGTGGCCATTTGATTTGGACATGATCGTGGCCATTTGATTTGGACATGATCGTGGCCATTTGATTTGGACATGATCGTGGCCATTTGATTTGGCTACGATTGTGGACATTTGATTTGGACATGATCGTGGCCATTTGATTTGGCTACGATCGTGGACATTTGATTTGGACATGATCGTGGCCATTTGATTTGGACATGATCGTGGCCATTTGATTTGGCTACGATTGTGGACATTTGATTTGGACATGATCGCGGCCATTTGATTTGGCTACGATTGTGGACATTTGATTTGGACATGATCGTGGCCATTTGATTTGGACATGATCGTCGCCATTTGATTTGGCTACGATCGTGGACATTTGATTTGGCTACGATCGTGGCCATTTGATTTGGACATGATCGTGGCCATTTGATTTGGCTACGATCGTGGACCTTTGATTTGGACATGATCGTGGCCATTTGATTTGGCTACGATCGTGGCCATTTGATTTGGCTACGATCGTGGACATTTGATTTGGCCACGATCATGTCCAAATCAAATGTCCACAATCGTAGCCAAATCAAATGGCCACGATCATGTCCAAATCAAATGTCCACAATCGTAGCCAAATCAAATGGCCACGATCATGTCCAAATCAAATGTCCACGATCATGTCCAAATCAAATGGCGACGATCATGTCCAAATCAAATGGCCACGATCACGTTTAAATCAAATGGCCACGATCATGTCCAAATCAAATGGCCACGATCATGTCCAAATCAAATGGCCACGATCATGTCCAAATCAAATGGCCACGATCATGTCCAAATCAAATGGCCACGATCACGTTTAAATCAAATGGCGACGATCATGTCCAAATCAAATGGCCACGATCATGTCCAAATCAAATGTCCACAATCGTAGCCAAATCAAATGGCCACGATCATGTCCAAATCAAATGGCCACGATCATGTCCAAATCAAATGGCCACGATCATGTCCAAATCAAATGGCCACGATCATGTCCAAATCAAATGGCCACGATCATGTCCAAATCAAATGGCCACGATCACGTTTAAATCAAATGGCGACGATCGTAGCCAAATCAAATGTCCACGATCGTAGCCAAATCAAATGTCCACGATCGTAGCCAAATCAAATGGCCACGGTCGTAGCCAAATCAAATGTCCACGATCGTAGCCAAATCAAATGTCCACGATCGTAGCCAAATCAAATGGCCACGATCATGTCCAAATCAAATGTCCACAATCGTAGCCAAATCAAATGGCCACGATCATGTCCAAATCAAATGGCCACGATCATGTCCAAATCAAATGGCCACGATCATGTCCAAATCAAATGGCCACGATCATGTCCAAATCAAATGGCCACGATCACGTTTAAATCAAATGGCGACGATCGTAGCCAAATCAAATGTCTACGATCGTAGCCAAATCAAATGGCGACGATCATGTTCAAATCAAATGGCCACGATCGTAGCCAAATCAAATGGCCACGATCATGTCCAAATCAAATGGCCTCGATCATGTCCAAATCAAATGTCCACGATCAGGTCCAATTCAAATGTCCACGATCATGTCCAAATCAAATGGCCACATCGTAGCCAAATCAAATGGCCACGATCGTAGCCAAATCAAATGGCCACGATCATGTCCAAATCAAATGGCCACGATCATGTCCAAATCAAATGGCCACGATCGTAGCCAAATCAAATGTCCACGATCAGGTCCAAATCAAATGTCCACGATCAGGTCCAAATCAAATGTCCACGATCATGTCCAAATCAAATGGCCACATCGTAGCCAAATCAAATGGCCACGATCGTAGCCAAATCAAATGGCCACGATCGTAGCCAAATCAAATGGCCACGATCATGTCCAAATCAAATGGCCACGATCATGTCCAAATCAAATGTCCACGATCATGTCCAAATCAAATGGCCACATCGTAGCCAAATCAAATGGCCACATCGTAGCCAAATCAAATGGCAACGATCGTAGCCAAATCAAATGGCCACGATCATGTCCAAATCAAATGGCCACGATCATGTCCAAATCAAATGGCCACGATCGTAGCCAAATCAAATGGCCACGTTCATGTCCAAATCAAATGTCCACGATCATGTCCAAATCAAATGGCCGCGATCATGTCCAAATCAAATGTCCACGATCGTAGCCAAATCAAATGGCCACCATCGTAGCCAAATAAAATGGCCACGATCGTAGCCAAATCAAATGTCCACGATCGTAGCCAAATCAAATGGCGACGATCATGTTCAAATCAAATGGCCACGATCATGTCCAAATCAAATGTCCACGATCATGTCCAAATCAAATGTCCACGATCGTAGCCAAATCAAATGTCCACGATCGTAGCCAAATCAAATGGCCACGATCATGTCCAAATCAAATGTCCACAATCGTAGCCAAATCAAATGGCCACGATCATGTCCAAATCAAATGGCCACGATCATGTCCAAATCAAATGGCCACGATCATGTCCAAATCAAATGGCCACGATCATGTCCAAATCAAATGGCCACGATCACGTTTAAATCAAATGGCGACGATCGTAGCCAAATCAAATGTCTACGATCGTAGCCAAATCAAATGGCGACGATCATGTTCAAATCAAATGGCCACGATCGTAGCCAAATCAAATGGCCACGATCATGTCCATATCAAATGGCCACGATCATGTCCAAATCAAATGTCCACGATCAGGTCCAAATCAAATGTCCACGATCATGTCCAAATCAAATGGCCACGATCGTAGCCAAATCAAATGGCCACGATCGTAGCCAAATCAAATGGCCACGATCATGTCCAAATCAAATGGCCACGATCATGTCCAAATCAAATGGCCACGATCGTAGCCAAATCAAATGGCCACGTTCATGTCCAAATCAAATGTCCACGATCATGTCCAAATCAAATGGCCACGATCGTAGCCAAATCAAATGGCCACGTTCATGTCCAAATCAAATGTCCACGATCATGTCCAAATCAAATGTCCACGATCGTAGCCAAATCAAATGGCCACCATCGTAGCCAAATAAAATGGCCACGATCGTAGCCAAATAAAATGGCCACGATCGTAGCCAAATCAAATGGCCACGATCATGTCCAAATCAAATGTCCACGATCGTAGCCAAATCAAATGGCCACGATCGTAGCCAAATAAAATGGCCACGATCGTAGCCAAATCAAATGGCCACGATCATGTCCAAATCAAATGGCCACGATCATGTCCAAATCAAATGGCCACGATCATGTCCAAATCAAATGGCCACGATCATTTCTACGAGCATTCATCCTTTTTCAGTTAAAACAATGAATCGGAGCACAGCAGCGTTTTCATTTAATGAAGAGACATTATTGATTGAAAAAAACTGCAGCGGGATCATCCTTTTTTGAAAGTGAATACAAGTTAATGTTTGAAGAAGTAAAGCATAAAAAACACAAAACATTTTTGCAAAAAACTTTCGTAATTGTTTTGTTTTAATATTTTATGTTTATTAAATAAGAAAACAGCGTTTAAAATTTTTTTGTTAAAATTTGATATTATTTTCGTCAAAATGATGGAAGAAAATCTTTCGAAAAACGGTTAATTCATCTTAATCACTCGTTAATGATTAAAAAATTGAAAAATCTTTGAAAACGTATATTTGTTTTAACAATTTGTGTCAACAAACAAACATTCACTTGTATTCACTTTCAAAAAAAGATGGTTCCAGCGCAGCTTTTTTTCATTCATTAAATGTCACTTTATTGATTAAAAATGCTGGGTTGCTCCAATTCATTTTTTGAACTGAAAAGTGGTTAATGCTCGCAGAAATAAAACATTAAAAGAACTAGAAAAAACATTTTTGCATTTTTTTGATTTTTTATATGTATTGTATTTAAAATTGTCATTTATTATTGTAAAAAGTTTTGTAATTGTTTTAATCAAAATTATGCACATAAAAGGTACTGGATCTTTTGATTTTACCTGTTATCTTTGCAATAATCAAAACAGGCCTTGAAGTTCCTCATTTACAAATTTAAATTTTAAAATTAAAAAATGAAACTATCATATTTTTTAAAACAATTTTGTATTACAGTAACTTTGAGTCCCTGGTAAAGTCACAGTTTGAGAATTCGATAGCTAATTTTTTGCCACAATAATACCTTATACTAGACGAGTTTATGGCCAAAATATGGAGTCTCAACTCGATCATAAGTTGGGTATGTCTACGGTAAAAAGGATTTGGGGTCTTTTCATTTTCATCATTTTTTGTAAATTTTACAAATTCAACAAATTCATTTTATCATAATTTTTATTATAATTAGATTAAAAATTAAGACCTTATGTTGATGAAAAATACAGGATTAACGGAAGGAGTCAATGTTGATCAAATATTCAGAAAATATTTTCTTCAAACAAAATTTGTATATGTATAACAGAAAAGACTTTTTCAAAAATTATTCTTATTTTTTTGACTACTGTGTTATAGGGAAATATTAATGATGATTTATAATAAATAAAAAAATTCAAAAAGCATAATTTAAAGACTAACTTTTGCAAAATCGTATCCCGGATGCTGCCTTTAAATGCCAGGAGAAGCAGATGGCGGGAGCTTTGATGCAGGAGAAGCAGATGACCAATCTCTTGATTTAATTGAACAATGTAAAAAGTGGGTCTTTTTTCTGTTAATTTATGTTTGGAAATATAACCTTTTTATTATTTTAGTGTAACTATGAGTTCACATATGGAACGACCCCAGTTTAATACGATGCTAGCATTAGCTGTAAGTTTTGTATACTGTGTAGCAGTGTTTTTATTTTGGGGCTTGTCTGTCCTCTTAAACATTCCTTTTGGGTACTTTTTGATAATCCAATCAAACGATTTATATTTTTCGAAGCTTATACATACTTTTTAAAAAAAGTACCCTAAGGTAATGGTTGAGAAAACCCTTCGTAAAACTCTGCTTTGAAGAATGTCATTTTTTACAGGATTACATTTTTAGAGCAATACTTCATCTGATGCATTGTTATTAAAAGATCAAGTAATCTTTTATCGAGATAAAAATTTTCGACAACAAAATGGTAAACACAGAATAACTGTTACTTTTGATGATTTTGTACCTGTTGAATATATTGAAAGTTAATCTGATTCTTGTTGGGATCCATCTGAATCACCACCTCTGCCAAGGGAATCTGAATCAGAACCAGAAACTACACCAAGTTCATCACCTCCAACTGAATCTTCATTAATGTCTCCATCAACGCCTCCATCAACTCTAACATTCACAAATAAAACAATTTTACCATTAATTAAGAAAAATGCAACTGCTGCTCCGTTGATTCAAATTACTTCAACATCAAAAGCTGAAGAAGAAGAAGATTGCGGTATACCAATTTGGGTTTTTGTTGTTCTTGGACTTTTGACTCTTTTATTCCTTGTTGCATTAACTGTTGCTTTATGCATTTTTTGTTCAGCTGCTCGACTTCGTGAAAAACTTGAAAATGTAAGTTTTCTTTTTTTGATATGTATGGGTTACATTATGCTGCTGAACAGCTTTTTTGGATCATTTTTATGAACTTCTGGATTCGAAGTGCATCAACATCAAAAACAAAGCTACCGTATACCTACTTATTATTTTTAGCATCTTATCTATATCGTTGAAAACATTTTAGTTAAAGAATGATGCAAGAAAGCTCCACCATTTGCCTTTGAATGCTTCGATGAATTTCCTGAATTGAATAGGTAAGACAAATAATTGTTAATGACTTGCAAGAGACGAAAATAACGAAGGCAAATTTTAGATATGGCAACGTCAAATGTATTGATTCAACTCAAGTTAAGCTTTTTAACACCGGATATGTATCAAAGCTTTCAAACAACTCGACAATATGTTTTAAATTTTATATTACTTGCAGAAAAGATTCAACAAGTATATGATATTGATTTTGAAAAAGTTATAAAATCATGGAAGAATCAATGTCAGACGATAAAATGGTAAAATGCATTGATAATGACTTTATATAAGTAGGAAATACTGATTTTTGTTTGTTGTTTTTTTAAAGAGTGAATAAAGTATTGCTTAACGAGCAGGGCTGTAAAAATATTTCGTTTAAGATGAAAGAGAATTTTTTAAACAGATTATTACGATTTTAGTAGCTAATGATATGTAGCAATCACAGAAAAATGGAATAGAGAAAGGAAATGAGAAATAAAGTGGCAACAGAAGAAAAAGAGATGCTGATAGGTAAACAAAGGAGGATAAAAGGAAGGTTTTGGATAAGTAAAACAAGAAATTTTTGCGCTTTTAAAAAACACAATACTTCTAATCTTTTTTTTAAGAAAAGCAAAAGGATTTTCTTTAGTTTAGCGGGCATGAATTTTCGAAATTAAAAATTTGTAAAAAAACAAAGAAATATTTTTGCCCGCTAAACTGAAGAAGACCCAAGCAAACTTACATTGTATTCATTTCCATAAACATATTTTCAATTGAAGACGTTTAAATTCAGGCTTTCCTTTTTTGGCCGAATGAAATGTCCACCTTGTGGACTCCCTGATCGATCGTAGCCAAATCAAATAATCTTTAAATGTCCACAATCGTGGACATTTCATTTGGCCACTAGAAAAATCTGAAAAAAGCTGAACGGGCAATGATTCCTCCTTTGAATATTGACTAAAATCCCTGTGCAATTTTTTCCATTTATTATATTATGATTTTGATTGAAGTTTATGGCTAGAAAAGTCATTACCAATACTTTTATCAGAAATGAGAGTTCCGGTACAGCCTTCTTTTTTGAAGATGTTCAAAAATGACAATTTTCAATCAGTTGTTAGGGATCAGCTTGACTTTGGAACAACCTGAACATTTTCAGCAGTCAGATAAAAAATTGATCTTTAATCTCAAGCCCGCTATTAAAATTTATGATACTTCAAAATCTGCATATCTACTGTAAAAAAAAATTCAATTCTGATGTTGTATTACAGTATTATAAAATTTATATTATTTATTCAAACATAAATAATTCAATTACAGTATAAAGTTTACAATAAAATTTAAATATAATAATAATTTGTTTCAGAGCAGTTATGAGAATGGATGATCTCACCCCTCAAAGGCTACTTGGTGGAGCGGCATCAACTTTTTTAAGACTTTGTTGAACATTTGGAGGTTGAATTTGACTTTCAGTTTTTATTGCTTGAGATTTTGCATCACCTGGACCAAACATTGGAATAATTTCTGATTTGGTTTTCTAAAAAATTTGCATAAATTTAAATATTTGATGAAGAACAATAACTTACAGGAGCTGGAGCATCATTATTATTGTTGGAAGTTGGTGGTAAAAGTTTTTCTTCAGTTTTTGGGATTACAGAAGATGCTTCAATATTTGCTGACATTTTTGATTCTTGTGTTGTTCCTTTTGTAGACGAAACAGATTCTTTTGTGCCACTTTTGACAGTCTTTGATTTTTGAGAGATGGATTTTGATGCCACAGATTTTGTTTGTTCTGCTGTTAGAACTGGAAGTTTTTTAAAGCCAGGAATTGATTCATGCTTTCTTGCATCATTCTTTAACTAAAAAATTTTCAACGATATAGATAAGATGCTAAAAATAATAAGTAGGTATACGGTAGCTTTGTTTTTGATGTTGATGCACTTCGAATCCAGAAGTTCATAAAAATGATCCAAAAAAGCTGTTCAGCAGCATACTGTAACCCGTTATAAAATGTAAAAATTTTTTGAATGTAAAAATTTTTTGAGGTAAAAATTTTTTGAATGTAAAAATTTTTTGAAGTAAAAATTTTTTGAATAATTTTCATTCTGTAAAAATTTTTTGAATAATTTTCATTCTGAGAAATCACCAATTTTTGAGGATTGTTTTCCTGTCAAAGACAGTTCTCTCTCTTTTCTTACTGTAGAACAATGTAAGGAATTCCTTCAAAAACTTAAACCAAAATGTAACACTTCACCCGATGGAATTCCTTATATTGTTCTCAAAAAATGTTTTTTAACTTTGGCAAAACCTATTACTAAAATCATCAATTTATCTTTTTTGCAATCTAAAGTTCCTGAAATATGGAAAATTTCTCATGTAATTCCTATTTTTAAAAAAGGTGACAAACACCTTGCTTCTAATTATCGTCCAATCTCTCTAAATTGTTCTCTTTCTATGATTCCTCAAAAAATTGTAATAGATTTTTTGAATGATTTCTTTTCTAAAAATAATCTTATTCCTCCATGCCAACATGGTTTTACAAAATCTAAATCTGTCACAACTCAATTAGTTGAGACTTTTGATTTTATCACCTCCAAAGCTGAAAAAAATATTTCTGTTGATATAATTTATTTTGATGTTAAAAAAGCTTTCGATAGAATGAAACATTTTTTACTTTTTCGAAAACTCAAAAATGCAAATGTTCCAAATTCTATCATTGCTTGGATTCAAGCTTTTCTCTCTAACCGAAAATTTAGGGTCAAAATTGGGGATTCTCTTTCTGATTCTTTTGATGCAAATTCTGGGGTTCCACAAGGATCTAAGCTCGGGCCAATTTTATTTCTATTTTTCATTTCCGATCTTATTTCTTTTTGTGAAACTCCAGAAGTTGAAAATAAACTCTTTGCTGATGATCTAAAAGCTTTTTCTTCTAATTTATCTTTAACAAATCCTCCACTTCAAATTTTCCTTGGAAAACTTGAAATATGGATGGATCAAAATGAGCTTGAGATTGCTATCGAAAAGTGCAATGTTCTACATTGTCTTCCAGATAAAAATCCAAGAATTTCTTATTTTTTGAAAAATCAAAAACTACCAAATAATCAAAATTCCCTCCGGGATCTTGGTTTAATCGTTTCGGATGATTTGAGTTGGAAAGCTCATATCAAAACTATTTCAAAAAAAGCTCTATCTCGTCTTTTTATTCTTTTCAAATCTCTTAAATCTCATTCTCCTAAACTCTTACTTCATATGTATCAATCTTATGTTCGTCCTTTGGTTGAATTTTCGACACCTGTCTTTAATCCAACCCAAGTTTATTTGATTGATAAATTAGAAAAAGTCCAAAAAGTAGCTCTAAAACTTATTTTTCTCAGATCTCGTGAACTTCGTCCTCATTTTAATGCTCCATACGAAGAAAAACTTGAAATGTTAGGTATCGAATCTTTAGAAATTCGAAGAAATAAGTTTGATCTTATTTTTTTGAATGATTATCTTTCGGGAAAAATAAATTGTAAATTGGATCTATCAGTTCGAACTTCAAAAACTAGAGGATCTTCCAAAAAACTGGAAATTCCAAACTCAAAAAAAGTCATTAAAAGAAACTTTTTTACTTTTAGAACTGTTTCCAAATACACAAAACTACCACGTCATTTACAATATACCACCTCCAATCTTTTTAAGAGAGGCATTATGGCATTAAAAGTTTAAAGTTTTGAAAAATTGTTTGAATTGTATTTTTTTACCTATGTAAAATTTTATTGTTGAAATTGAATTTTTAAATTTTATCTTTTCTTTTTGTTTGTACATATATGTCAATTTTTTTATTGTTTCTTTTTTTTATTGTATTACCAATACTTTTATCAGAAATGAGAGTTCCGGTACAGCCTTCTTTTTTGAAGATGTTCAAAAATGACAATTTTCAATCAGTTGTTAGGGATCAGCTTGACTTTGGAACAACCTGAACATTTTCAGCAGTCAGATAAAAAATTGATCTTTAATCTCAAGCCCGCTATTAAAATTTATGATACTTCAAAATCTGCATATCTACTGTAAAAAAAAATTCAATTCTGATGTTGTATTACAGTATTATAAAATTTATATTATTTATTCAAACATAAATAATTCAATTACAGTATAAAGTTTACAATAAAATTTAAATATAATAATAATTTGTTTCAGAGCAGTTATGAGAATGGATGATCTCACCCCTCAAAGGCTACTTGGTGGAGCGGCATCAACTTTTTTAAGACTTTGTTGAACATTTGGAGGTTGAATTTGACTTTCAGTTTTTATTGCTTGAGATTTTGCATCACCTGGACCAAACATTGGAATAATTTCTGATTTGGTTTTCTAAAAAATTTGCATAAATTTAAATATTTGATGAAGAACAATAACTTACAGGAGCTGGAGCATCATTATTATTGTTGGAAGTTGGTGGTAAAAGTTTTTCTTCAGTTTTTGGGATTACAGAAGATGCTTCAATATTTGCTGACATTTTTGATTCTTGTGTTGTTCCTTTTGTAGACGAAACAGATTCTTTTGTGCCACTTTTGACAGTCTTTGATTTTTGAGAGATGGATTTTGATGCCACAGATTTTGTTTGTTCTGCTGTTGGAACTGGAAGTTTTTTAAAGCCAGGAATTGATTCATGCTTTCTTGCATCATTCTTTAACTAAAAAATTTTCAACGATATAGATAAGATGCTAAAAATAATAAGTAGGTATACGGTAGCTTTGTTTTTGATGTTGATGCACTTCGAATCCAGAAGTTCATAAAAATGATCCAAAAAAGCTGTTCAGCAGCATACTGTAACCCATACATATCAAAAAAAGAAAACTTACATTTTCAAGTTTTTCACGAAGTCGAGCAGCTGAACAAAAAATGCATAAAGCAACAGTTAATGCAACAAGGAATAAAAGAGTCAAAAGTCCAAGAACAACAAAAACCCAAATTGGTATACCGCAATCTTCTTCTTCTTCTTCAGCTTTTGATGCTGAAGTATTTTGAATTAATGGAGCAGCAGTTGCACTTTTCTTAATAATTGGTGAATCTGTTTTATTTGTGAATGTTCGAGTTGATGAAAGCGTTGATATAGACGTTAATGGAGGCATTGTTGAAGATTCTGTTGGAGTTGATGAATTTGATGTAGTTTCAGATTCCAATTCAGACTCATTTGCCAATTGTGGTGATGCAGATGGATCCCAACATGGATCGGATAAACTTTCAATATATTCAACAGGTACAAAATCATCAAAAGTAACAGTTATTCTGTGTTTACCATTTTGTTGTTGTAGATTTTTATCTCGATAAAAGATTACTTGATCTTTTAATAACAATGCATCTGATGAAGTATTACTCTAAAAATATAGTGTTTTAAAGCAGTCTGTCTTCTGTGTCCTCTCAAACATTCCCTTAGGGTACTTTTTTAAAAAAGTGTAAGCTTCGAAAAACATCGTTTAATTGGATTATCAAGTACCCAAAAGGAATGTTTAAGAGGACCCACGAGCCCCAAAATAAAAACACTGCTACACTGTATACAAAACTTACGGCTAATGCTAGCATCGTATTAAACTGGGGCCGTTCCAAATGTGAACTCATAGTTACACTAAAACAATACAAAGGTTATTTTATATTCTAAAATAAACATACAAAAAAGCACTTACTTTTTACATTGTTCAATCAAATCAAGAGATTGATCATCATAAAAAATTGGTTCAAATCTTCCTCGAAATCCTGTGAGATCCTCAGTGAGAGAGTCATTTCCATAAAAAACAATTTGTAATCGATCAATACATCTGAAAAAAGGACATGAGTTAAAATGACAGAGATCAAAAGATGCCGCAGACGGCGGCAGCAACGGCGGTGTTTGTCAAAAATTGAATACACTGGTTGTATCAAAATGAGATCAATTTGGGTTGAGAAGAATCTTCAATTTAAATTTTTATCGAATATCTGCTCACAAACTTGTCTATCAGATAAGTTGTATTGCAAAAGCTCAAAGTGCCGTGAAAACAGAACATATAACTCTTGGAATGTTAAAAGGAGCTTTGGTATCGGCCAAATATGATGTCATAGGGGAGGGAGGGGGTAATGACCGCGCCGCCTTTGATGTGTGGCAAAAAATCTCTTTGATGTTTTAGGAGGGTAAAGCTGAATATAATGATGACGTCATTTCTGGACGATCCTTTTCGTTTGTTTTTATCGCATAAACTTTTTCATTCTCAAACATTGCATGATGGACGACGGTAATTAAGAAAAACTTCTTCTATCCCGAACACTCCCTTTAAATATTTTGAAAAAGAAAAATATAACTTACGGTGGACGTGGTTCTGCAGCATCATAATTGAAAGTAAATTGCAACCGATTGTCATTTCTTGCAGCAGCAAAATTTCCAAAGAAGAACAAAAAAATAATTGAAACTTGAAAGAAATTCATCGTTCATCAGCAACCTTTGTTGACCACGTGTTTGAAGAAGTGAAAATGAAAACTGAAAACAAAATTCACTGCTTAACATAAAAAAATAAAGTAAATTGTTTCATGCAAATTTTTAAATTGACGCAAATCAATGACTACTTGGGTACTGTAATGATTTGCATTAATAACTACAGTATGTCCAATACTGTAGTGATTAGTGTTATTGAAAATATTGTAGGAATTTTTATCTTTTCAAATTCTTATTACTTGCGAAACGATGCCAACATAAAATTTCTAGAAAAAGAGAATCACGCCTTTTGTTTGGGTTTGACCCTTAAAATATTTATTAAAAGAAATTTTTTAATTCAAATCCCAACTCATTATTTTTTCATTTTATCTAACTCTCGTCTTCTAATTATATTTTTTTGCTATAAAATTAAATATTTTTTTAAAATGGATGTTCGAAATTATCAAAAATTCTTTCCTTCTCCAAAACAAATTCAACAACAAGGACAACCTCAATTTCAAACAATGAATTTTTATCCTCCTTCATCATCAGAATTTCAACATCAACAATTTCAACAACAACAATTTCAACAATATCGACAATCAATGATGAATTCAATGTTTTGTAATTCAATTTCACCAATGTCTGGATCAATGAATTTTGGCTACAATAATTACAACAATCAATTTCTGCAAAATGGAAATCGACAAAATCATCATCAACCTCAACAACGACGCCAACAACAACAATTTCAATGTCGTAATACTTTTCAACGCCAAATGTCATCAACTGTTAATCTTCCATCAACTCCAACTTTTGATCTTGCTTCTGTTATGCCTCCACCAACACTTGAAACTTCAAAAGATGGAAATGCCAAAAATGAAACTCCTCGAGAAATCTTTTTTCGAACTTTAGCTGCGTAAGTTTTAATATTTTAATTATTTTTACATAACTGTTAGTTTTCATTTTAAGATCCTTAAAAGAAGCCAATAAAATTTACAGTGGAAAACAAACAACTTGGAAGAATCCATTCCTTTACAAAACTCATTTATGCGAAAATTATTGTAATCGATCATTTTGCCGTTTTGGGGTTAATTGTTGGTATGCCCATGGTCCACATGAACTTCGATGTATTCCTGAAGTAAGTTATTTTAACAGATTACTGTTATTAATATATATTTTATTTTAGTCTTCTGAACTTCCTGATCAAGCTTTTATTACTCAATATTTATCATTCCTTGGACTTCCAAAACAAACCCTTGAACAAATTATTCAATATGCCTATTATGTTACCAATCTTCTCACATCCCCAAATCAAATGTCCACGATCGTAGACAAATCAAATGTCCACGATCGTAGCCAAATCAAATGGCGACGATCATGTCCAAATCAAATGGCGACGATCGTAGCCAAATCAAATGTCCACGATCGTAGCCAAATCAAATGGCGACGATCATGTCCAAATCAAATGGCGACGATCATGTCCAAATCAAATGTCCACGATCGTAGCCAAATCAAATGGCCACGATCGTAGCCAAATCAAATGTCCACGATCGTAGCCAAATCAAATGGCGACGATCATGTCCAAATCAAATGGCCACGATCATGTCCAAATCAAATGTCCACGATCGTAGCCAAATCAAATGGCGACGATCATGTCCAAATCAAATGGCCACGATCATGTCCAAATCAAATGTCCACGATCGTAGCCAAATCAAATGTCCACGATCGTAGCCAAATCAAATGGCGACGATCATGTCCAAATCAAATGGCCACGATCATGTCCAAATCAAATGTCCACGATCGTAGCCAAATCAAATGTCCACGTTCGTAGACAAATCAAATGTCCACGATCGTAGCCAAATCAAATGGCGACGATCATGTCCAAATCAAATGGCCACGATCATGTCCAAATCAAATGTCCACGATCATGTCCAAATCAAATGGCCACGATCATGTCCAAATCAAATGTCCACGATCATGTCCAAATCAAATGGCCACGATCGTAGCCAAATAAAATGGCCACGATCATGTCCAAATCAAATGGCCACAATCGTAGCCAAATCAAATGGCCACGATCATGTCCAAATCAAATGTCCACGATCATGTCCAAATCAAATGTCCACGATCGTAGCCAAATAAAATGGCCACGATCATGTCCAAATCAAATGTCCACAATCGTAGCCAAATCAAATGGCCACGATCATGTCCAAATCAAATGTCCACGATCGTAGCCAAATAAAATGGCCACGATCATGTCCAAATCAAATGTCCACAATCGTAGCCAAATCAAATGGCCACGATCATGTCCAAATCAAATGTCCACGATCGTAGCCAAATCAAATGTCCACGATCGTAGCCAAATCAAATGTCCACAATCGCAGCCAAATCAAATGGCCACGATCATGTCCAAATCAAATGTCCACGATCGTTGCCAAATCAAATGGCCACGATCGTAGCCAAATCAAATGTCCACGATCGTAGCCAAATCAAATGTCCACGATCGTAGACAAATCAAATGTCCACGATCGTAGCCAAATCAAATGGCCACGATCGTAGCCAAATCAAATGTCCACGATCGTAGCCAAATCAAATGGCCACGATCACGTTTAAATCAAATGGCGACGATCGTAGCCAAATTAAATGGCCACGATCGTAGCCAAATCAAATGGCCACGATCGTAGCCAAATCAAATGTCCACGATCGTAGACAAATCAAATGTCCACGATCGTAGCCAAATCAAATGTCCACGATCGTAGCCAAATCAAATGGCGACGATCATGTCCAAATCAAATGTCCACGATCGTAGCCAAATCAAATGGCCACGATCGTAGCCAAATCAAATGTCCACGATCGTAGCCAAATCAAATGTCCACGATCGTAGACAAATCAAATGTCCACGATCGTAGCCAAATCAAATGGCCACGATCGTAGCCAAATCAAATGTCCACGATCGTAGCCAAATCAAATGGCCACGATCACGTTTAAATCAAATGGCGACGATCGTAGCCAAATTAAATGGCCACGATCGTAGCCAAATCAAATGGCCACGATCGTAGCCAAATCAAATGTCCACGATCGTAGACAAATCAAATGTCCACGATCGTAGCCAAATAAAATGGCCACGATCATGTCCAAATCAAATGTCCACAATCGTAGCCAAATCAAATGGCCACGATCATGTCCAAATCAAATGTCCACGATCGTAGCCAAATAAAATGGCCACGATCATGTCCAAATCAAATGTCCACAATCGTAGCCAAATCAAATGGCCACGATCATGTCCAAATCAAATGGCCACGATCATGTCCAAATCAAATGTCCACGATCGTAGCCAAATCAAATGTCCACGATCGTAGCCAAATCAAATGTCCACAATCGTAGCCAAATCAAATGGCGACGATCATGTCCAAATCAAATGGCGACGATCATGTCCAAATCAAATGGCCACGATCATGTCCAAATCAAATGTCCACGATCGTAGCCAAATCAAATGGCCACGATCGTAGCCAAATCAAATGTCCACGATCGTAGACAAATCAAATGTCCACGATCGTAGCCAAATCAAATGGCCACGATCGTAGCCAAATCAAATGTCCACGATCGTAGCCAAATCAAATGGCCACGATCACGTTTAAATCAAATGGCGACGATCGTAGCCAAATTAAATGGCCACGATCGTAGCCAAATCAAATGGCCACGATCGTAGCCAAATCAAATGTCCACGATCGTAGACAAATCAAATGTCCACGATCGTAGCCAAATCAAATGTCCACGATCGTAGCCAAATCAAATGGCGACGATCATGTCCAAATCAAATGTCCACGATCGTAGCCAAATCAAATGGCCACGATCGTAGCCAAATCAAATGTCCACGATCGTAGCCAAATCAAATGTCCACGATCGTAGACAAATCAAATGTCCACGATCGTAGCCAAATCAAATGGCCACGATCGTAGCCAAATCAAATGTCCACGATCGTAGCCAAATCAAATGGCCACGATCACGTTTTAATCAAATGGCGACGATCGTAGCCAAATTAAATGGCCACGATCGTAGCCAAATCAAATGGCCACGATCGTAGCCAAATCAAATGTCCACGATCGTAGACAAATCAAATGTCCACGATCGTAGCCAAATAAAATGGCCACGATCATGTCCAAATCAAATGTCCACAATCGTAGCCAAATCAAATGGCCACGATCATGTCCAAACCAAATGTCCACGATCGTAGCCAAATAAAATGGCCACGATCATGTCCAAATCAAATGTCCACAATCGTAGCCAAATCAAATGGCCACGATCATGTCCAAATCAAATGTCCACGATCGTAGCCAAATCAAATGTCCACGATCGTAGCCAAATCAAATGTCCACAATCGTAGCCAAATCAAATGGCCACGATCATGTCCAAATCAAATGTCCACGATCGTTGCCAAATCAAATGGCCACGATCGTAGCCAAATCAAATGTCCACGATCGTAGCCAAATAAAATGTCCACGATCGTAGACAAATCAAATGTCCACGATCGTAGCCAAATCAAATGGCGACGATCATGTCCAAATCAAATGGCGACGATCATGTCCAAATCAAATGGCCACGATCATGTCCAAATCAAATGTCCACGATCGTAGCCAAATCAAATGGCCACGATCGTAGCCAAATCAAATGTCCACGATCGTAGACAAATCAAATGTCCACGATCGTAGCCAAATCAAATGGCCACGATCGTAGCCAAATCAAATGTCCACGATCGTAGCCAAATCAAATGGCCACGATCACGTTTAAATCAAATGGCGACGATCGTAGCCAAATTAAATGGCCACGATCGTAGCCAAATCAAATGGCCACGATCGTAGCCAAATCAAATGTCCACGATCGTAGACAAATCAAATGTCCACGATCGTAGCCAAATCAAATGTCCACGATCGTAGCCAAATCAAATGGCGACGATCATGTCCAAATCAAATGTCCACGATCGTAGCCAAATCAAATGGCCACGATCGTAGCCAAATCAAATGTCCACGATCGTAGCCAAATCAAATGTCCACGATCGTAGCCAAATCAAATGGCGACGATCATGTCCAAATCAAATAACCACGATCATGTCCAAATCAAATGTCCACGATCGTAGCCAAATCAAATGGCCACGATCACGTTTAAATCAAATGGCGACGATCGTAGCCAAATCAAATGGCCACGATCGTAGCCAAATCAAATGTCCACGATCGTAGACAAATCAAATGTCCACGATCGTAGCCAAATCAAATGTCCACGATCATGTCCAAATCAAATGGCCACGATCATGTCCAAATCAAATGTCCACGATCGTAGCCAAATCAAATGGCCACGATCGTAGCCAAATCAAATGTCCACGATCGTAGACAAATCAAATGTCCACGATCGTAGCCAAATCAAATGGCCACGATCGTAGCCAAATCAAATGTCCACGATCGTAGCCAAATCTAATGGCCACGATCACGTTTAAATCAAATGGCGACGATCGTAGCCAAATTAAATGGCCACGATCGTAGCCAAATCAAATGGCCACGATCGTAGCCAAATCAAATGTCCACGATCGTAGCCAAATAAAATGTCCACGATCGTAGCCAAATCAAATGTCCACGATCGTAGCCAAATCAAATGGCGACGATCATGTCCAAATCAAATGTCCACGATCGTTGCCAAATCAAATGGCCACGATCGTAGCCAAATCAAATGTCCACGATCGTAGCCAAATAAAATGTCCACGATCGTAGACAAATCAAATGTCCACGATCGTAGCCAAATCAAATGTCCACGATCGTAGCCAAATCAAATGGCGACGATCATGTCCAAATCAAATGTCCACGATCGTAGCCAAATCAAATGTCCACGATCGTAGCCAAATCTAATGGCCACGATCACGTTTAAATCAAATGGCGACGATCGTAGCCAAATTAAATGGCCACGATCGTAGCCAAATCAAATGGCCACGATCGTAGCCAAATCAAATGTCCACGATCGTAGCCAAATAAAATGTCCACGATCGTAGCCAAATCAAATGTCCACGATCGTAGCCAAATCAAATGGCGACGATCATGTCCAAATCAAATGTCCACGATCGTTGCCAAATCAAATGGCCACGATCGTAGCCAAATCAAATGTCCACGATCGTAGCCAAATAAAATGTCCACGATCGTAGACAAATCAAATGTCCACGATCGTAGCCAAATCAAATGGCGACGATCATGTCCAAATCAAATGGCGACGATCATGTCCAAATCAAATGGCCACGATCATGTCCAAATCAAATGTCCACGATCGTAGCCAAATCAAATGGCCACGATCGTAGCCAAATCAAATGTCCACGATCGTAGACAAATCAAATGTCCACGATCGTAGCCAAATCAAATGGCCACGATCGTAGCCAAATCAAATGTCCACGATCGTAGCCAAATCAAATGGCCACGATCACGTTTAAATCAAATGGCGACGATCGTAGCCAAATTAAATGGCCACGATCGTAGCCAAATCAAATGGCCACGATCGTAGCCAAATCAAATGTCCACGATCGTAGACAAATCAAATGTCCACGATCGTAGCCAAATCAAATGTCCACGATCGTAGCCAAATCAAATGGCGACGATCATGTCCAAATCAAATGTCCACGATCGTAGCCAAATCAAATGGCCACGATCGTAGCCAAATCAAATGTCCACGATCGTAGCCAAATCAAATGTCCACGATCGTAGCCAAATCAAATGGCGACGATCATGTCCAAATCAAATAACCACGATCATGTCCAAATCAAATGTCCACGATCGTAGCCAAATCAAATGGCCACGATCACGTTTAAATCAAATGGCGACGATCGTAGCCAAATCAAATGGCCACGATCGTAGCCAAATCAAATGTCCACGATCGTAGACAAATCAAATGTCCACGATCGTAGCCAAATCAAATGTCCACGATCATGTCCAAATCAAATGGCCACGATCATGTCCAAATCAAATGTCCACGATCGTAGCCAAATCAAATGGCCACGATCGTAGCCAAATCAAATGTCCACGATCGTAGACAAATCAAATGTCCACGATCGTAGCCAAATCAAATGGCCACGATCGTAGCCAAATCAAATGTCCACGATCGTAGCCAAATCTAATGGCCACGATCACGTTTAAATCAAATGGCGACGATCGTAGCCAAATTAAATGGCCACGATCGTAGCCAAATCAAATGGCCACGATCGTAGCCAAATCAAATGTCCACGATCGTAGACAAATCAAATGTCCACGATCGTAGCCAAATCAAATGTCCACGATCGTAGCCAAATCAAATGGCGACGATCATGTCCAAATCAAATGTCCACGATCGTAGCCAAATCAAATGGCCACGATCGTAGCCAAATCAAATGTCCACGATCGTAGCCAAATCAAATGTCCACGATCGTAGCCAAATCAAATGGCGACGATCATGTCCAAATCAAATGGCCACGATCATGTCCAAATCAAATGTCCACGATCATGTCCAAATCAAATGGCCACGATCATGTCCAAATCAAATGTCCACAATCGTAGCCAAATCAAATGGCGACGATCATGTCCAAATCAAATGTCCACGATCGTAGATGATCGTCGCCATTTGATTTGGCTACGATCGTGGACATTTGATTTGGCTACGATCGTGGACATTTGATTTGTCTACGATCGTGGACATTTGATTTGGCTACGATCGTGGCCATTTGATTTAAACGTGATCGTGGCCATTTGATTTGGCTACGATCGTGGACATTTGATTTGGACATGATCGTGGCCATTTGATTTGGACATGATCGTCGCCATTTGATTTGGCTACGATCGTGGACATTTGATTTGGCTACGATCGTGGACATTTGATTTGGCTACGATCGTGGCCATTTGATTTGGCTACGATCGTGGACATTTGATTTGGACATGATCGTCGCCATTTGATTTGGCTACGATCGTGGACATTTGATTTGGCTACGATCGTGGACATTTGATTTGTCTACGATCGTGGACATTTGATTTGGCTACGATCGTGGCCATTTGATTTGGCTACGATCGTGGCCATTTAATTTGGCTACGATCGTCGCCATTTGATTTAAACGTGATCGTGGCCATTTGATTTGGCTACGATCGTGGACATTTGATTTGGCTACGATCGTGGCCATTTGATTTGGCTACGATCGTGGACATTTGATTTGTCTACGATCGTGGACATTTGATTTGGCTACGATCGTGGCCATTTGATTTGGCTACGATCGTGGACATTTGATTTGGACATGATCGTGGCCATTTGATTTGGACATGATCGTCGCCATTTGATTTGGACATGATCGTCGCCATTTGATTTGGCTACGATCGTGGACATTTGATTTGTCTACGATCGTGGACATTCGATTTGGACATGATCGTGGACATTTGATTTGGCTACGATCGTGGCCATTTGATTTGGCAACGATCGTGGACATTTGATTTGGACATGATCGTGGCCATTTGATTTGGCTACGATTGTGGACATTTGATTTGGCTACGATCGTGGACATTTGATTTGGCTACGATCGTGGACATTTGATTTGGCTACGATCGTGGCCATTTGATTTGGCTACGATCGTGGCCATTTAATTTGGCTACGATCGTCGCCATTTGATTTAAACGTGATCGTGGCCATTTGATTTGGCTACGATCGTGGACATTTGATTTGGACATGATCGTGGACATTTGATTTGGACATGATCGTCGCCATTTGATTTGGCTACGATCGTGGCCATTTTATTTGGCTACGATCGTGGACATTTGATTTGGACATGATCGTGGACATTTGATTTGGACATGATCGTCGCCATTTGATTTGGCTACGATCGTGGACATTTGATTTGGCTACGATCGTGGACATTTGATTTGGACATGATCGTGGCCATTTGATTTGGCTACGATTGTGGCCATTTGATTTGGACATGATCGTGGCCATTTGATTTGGCTACGATCGTGGACATTTGATTTGGACATGATCGTGGCCATTTGATTTGGACATGATCGTCGCCATTTGATTTGTCTACGATCGTGGACATTTGATTTGGCTACGATCGTGGACATTTGATTTGGCTACGATCGTGGCCATTTGATTTGGCTACGATCGTGGACATTTGATTTGGACATGATCGTCGCCATTTGATTTGGCTACGATCGTGGACATTTGATTTGGCTACGATCGTGGACATTTGATTTGTCTACGATCGTGGACATTTGATTTGGCTACGATCGTGGCCATTTGATTTGGCTACGATCGTGGACATTTGATTTGGCTACGATCGTGGCCATTTGATTTGGCTACGATCGTGGCCATTTAATTTGGCTACGATCGTCGCCATTTGATTTAAACGTGATCGTGGCCATTTGATTTGGCTACGATCGTGGACATTTGATTTGGCTACGATCGTGGCCATTTGATTTGGCTACGATCGTGGACATTTGATTTGTCTACGATCGTGGACATTTGATTTGGCTACGATCGTGGCCATTTGATTTGGCTACGATCGTGCACATTTGATTTGGACATGATCGTGGCCATTTGATTTGGACATGATCGTCGCCATTTGATTTGGCTACGATCGTGGACATTTGATTTGTCTACGATCGTGGACATTTGATTTGGCTACGATCGTGGACATTTGATTTGGCTACGATCGTGGCCATTTGATTTGGCAACGATCGTGGACATTTGATTTGGACATGATCGTGGCCATTTGATTTGGCTACGATTGTGGACATTTGATTTGGCTACGATCGTGGACATTTGATTTGGCTACGATCGTGGACATTTGATTTGGACATGATCGTGGCCATTTGATTTGGCTACGATTGTGGACATTTGATTTGGACATGATCGTGGCCATTTTATTTGGCTACGATCGTGGACATTTGATTTGGACATGATCGTGGACATTTGATTTGGACATGATCGTCGCCATTTGATTTGGCTACGATCGTGGACATTTGATTTGGCTACGATCGTGGACATTTGATTTGGCTACGATCGTGGACATTTGATTTGGACATGATCGTGGCCATTTGATTTGGCTACGATTGTGGCCATTTGATTTGGACATGATCGTGGCCATTTGATTTGGACATGATCGTGGCCATTTGATTTGGACATGATCGTCGCCATTTGATTTGGCTACGATCGTGGACATTTGATTTGGCTACGATCGTGGACATTTGATTTGGACATGATCGTGGCCATTTGATTTGGACATGATCGTCGCCATTTGATTTGGCTACGATCGTGGACATTTGATTTGGACATGATCGTGGCCATTTGATTTGGACATGATCGTCGCCATTTGATTTGGCTACGATCGTGGACATTTGATTTGGCTACGATCGTGGCCATTTGATTTGGCTACGATCGTGGACATTTGATTTGGCTACGATCGTCGCCATTTGATTTGGACATGATCGTCGCCATTTGATTTGGCTACGATCGTGGACATTTGATTTGGCTACGATCGTGGACATTTGATTTGTCTACGATCGTGGACATTTGATTTGGCTACGATCGTGGACATTTGATTTGGACATGATCGTGGCCATTTGATTTGGACATGATCGTCGCCATTTGATTTGGCTACGATCGTGGACATTTGATTTGGCTACGATCGTGAGTAGTATGTCCTACGGATTTTAGCCACTTTCATTTAAAATGCACTTAAAAATTTAGAACATCTTTTAATATAATCCTCAACTGAAGTATTTAAACACAATAGATATTTATTTACATTAAATTGATTGGTAATCATCTTGTGGTCATTGAAAGAAAAAGAATGACTCTTATTGAACAAATAAAAACCTACGGTTTTTAGCCACTCAAATATCACACCTTTGTAAACAAATAATTTTAACGAGAAACAATTTTCAAAAAAAAGTATTATTTGAAAAGTGTTTGCTTATAGAGCAATTGTTTGTTTATTGATATTCTATTTTCATTGTCACTAAATACAACCTATTCAAATAAGTTAAAAATTTTTCAATGTGTGTGTATTTCAGAGGTCATTCAAAAGGACTCACATTCAAGGACAACGACCGTCTATTTTGCGCGCGCAAAAAAGTGTTGTACATCATTTGTTGTGTCGTCCATTCTTAGAAACACTGAGTCTTTTCATTTTTCGTGCACAATAAATTCTAGTTTATATATTTTTTTCTTCTTCCATTTTCTAGTCACCTTTTTTAGTCAATGCCTTAATTTAATTTTAAATTTTAAAATATTATCGTTAATTCTTTTTCTTATAAAATAATTTTGTTATTTTGAATCTTCGTAAAGTAAAATCATTAACCTCTTTGTTAATCTCTTTTTTTTAAGACCATATTGTAGGAAAAAATGAATTTTGTTTTTCCAAGCTTTAAAAGTTTTGTTTGTTATTGGTTTTATTCACTAAAAATATAGTATCTCTTCTTTATTTTATCTGCAAATTTTTTAATGTACATATTTTTTTAGTATTTTTTCGGTAATATGTTTGAGTGGAAAACTTTAATTTTTTGTTAAAAATTTTTAAAATCAGAAGACTATTAATTTAATTAGCTTTATTTTTAAATATAACTAAGACACTTCACCCATGAGAGATTCAGTTTATTTTATGCGCGCAAAAAATTTTGTGTGTCAGTTTTTCTGTCCACTCTTAAAAAACCTTGAGTCTCTTTTTTATTTTTAGCGCCAAAAAATATTGTTGTATGCATTTTCCCTTGCTTCTTTTTATAGTTGTTTTAGCTTTCTACTTTTAAATTTCGCTACTTTTTTAAATATTAGTTTTAACTGCTACAAAAAATATCATAAAACTAATAATGTCTATAACTTTTAGCATTGCTAAATAGTAAAAGCTTATCTTTCATTTTTTAGTACATAATATTTAATTTTTCCTACTTATTTCAAATTCTTCAACTATTTTTCATTCCCCTTAGAGTTAATGTAAAAATGAACAGTAAATAAAAGTATAAGTTTTTATTTATACAATATAAAAAAACATACAATCTATAATTATAAACTAATAAATGTAGATTCTTCTTTATTCTTCTTTTCTTTTCGAGATTCTTTCATATTTTCATCACAAAATTTTCCATTAAGTTTTAATGATTCTTCCATTTCTTCACATTCAGCTAAATATTTTAATTCCTTTTCAATAAATTTTACTCTTTGTCTTGAGCAACAATATAGAAATAATAAAAAAGAAGCAAATAACCATCCCAATCCAATTATAATCCAAATCCACACAGGAATAAAACTTTCTTCAGCTTTTTCAGCAAAAACATAGCCGGAATTTAATACTTCAACATTTTTAGCACATAAAAACGGTTCATTGAAGCTATAAAAAAGTTTTTTTAACAATTGTAAATAAAAAAAAGACTTACTCTTTAGGGCGGAAGCATATAAAAGGTGATGGACAGACACAACGAGAAGTTTTTACCCAATGATGAAACATGATTTGAGATTGATAAATAAAAAATTTTTTATTGACATTGTGTATTTTATGCTAAATTTTGAATAGGGTTTTTTCAATGTTAATATTTATGTAAAATTTTAAGGAAATTTTTTTATTAAAATTTGAGAACAAAAATAAAAAGTATATTACAATATAAACAATACAATTAAGAACTTCGATATCCAAAAGGAACAATTTTTAAAGACGGAAGTGTAATAACAGCTTTATCAAAAAAAGGCTTATAAGTTTTATATGTTTTTTTAGTGACAATATAACCTTTTTTATTGGGAAGAATGGCATCATAAGAAATAACAGATTTTTTTTCTTCATTATAATTAAGAATCATATCTTTGAAAGTATCATATTTAAGTTCTGAAAGAACCTGACTGTTAAGTGTTATACCTCTGAGTTTTAGCACATAAGATATCTCTTGTGTAACATTATGCCTAAGTTTTAAAGCATATTGTTTTGCACCAGCTGATAAAAATTCTACAATTGTATGATGCGGAAATTCATTCGACATCTGTCCTAGATACATACCATTTGCAATAGGATCTTGACCCCTAAGGCAGATATATATTACTGAATCCGTATCGCAGTATAACGCAATACAATTTGGATCACTGTAAATTTTATCGAGATATTTATACAAAGTAATACGTGCGGCACTTGTTGTCCAGAGGGAAAGTAAAATATTTGAAGCATCATGGCTTTCAACAAACTCTTCTCGAAATTTGTAAACAACCATAACAGTATGCTTTCCAAGCCAATCAATATCAGATACTATTTTAGTTTTATCTTCAAGAAGCTTATATACAGTTGACATACTTGAAGTTATTACAGTACAACTAAGATTATTCCGCATTGCGAATCTGCCCCAAATATTGTTTAAACATAATTTAGACAAAAAACGTTTACCTTCATTAAGTTTAACATTTGAAGCATCAATTTGAATACCAAAAACTTTGTCATAAGTTTTGATATACTCATCTTTTTTGGCATCGGTATCAAGCTCAGCAGGCCACCCTGAACTCTCTACTTTAATTTTTAAAAACTGTTTTACGTATGATTTGAAAACACTATCACTATATTTGTCATACTCATAAACTCGATAAAGCTCAATCACTTTATACCTTTTATTTAAAGCTGTGTTAAGCTCAAGATGAGTGGTGGTGATAACAAAGCTTCTTGCATCTTCATTATGCTGACAATGATAGTTTTCCATTCGAGTATTTTTACCTTTATATTCTTCCCCACATGTTCGGCATAGAGTAAAAAGAAGACGACCTTTTACAGAAAGGGGAAGCACAGGTAAAAGGAGATCAGTAGGAGGAACTACCTTACATTTTATCAAACCTTTGTAAGGGTTATCAGCTTCAGACTGCCAACAAACACTTTTATTCTCAAATTTTGAGATTTTTGGAAAACCTAAAGGCATTTCACAAAAGAAGTTGACACTTGGATATAGGGAGACTATGTCTTTGTAAAGAATTTCTTCAGTTTCTGAACTTAAAGCATGACAAGCCATAGGGTGAGTACGACCGCCTTGAAAAGCAGCTCTAAAATTCAACGGACCTCCTACAACCTTTTCAGCAAAAAATTTATTCATATCATCATCTTCCTTTCGCATTTGAGCAATTTCACATTCTTTAACTGTGATAACATGATAACCTACTTTTTTAAGTTTTTGTTTTCTCAACTCAGTTTTTTCCATAGCCTTGGCATTAGTAATATGACCTCCAATAATAGTATCAGCATCAAAACATGAACTGCAACCATGAAAAAAACAACCATCAACTTCGTAAATAGTTTTTTCACTATCACTAAACCCATCAACATGAAAACCTGCAATTTTAACTTCACCACCATCACTTTGACTGTATCTAATATTTTTGCCCCTACTATTAAGCCACATGAAATACAAGTTTGCCAAATTTGATGATCTTTTATTCTGTTCATATCCAGATTCTGGAATGATACAATGCTCATTTTCACGCATATGATTTCTTCGAAAATGTAACTGGCATAAACCCGCAATAGTATTAGCTTCTTTAAAAGGATCGATATTTGTAAGTTTAAGAAAATCAAGTCTGAACTTTAAAACTGCTAAAAATAATATTTCAACGTCATTCATACAATAATTAAAGAGCTCAGTAGTCAAATTGAAAGGAGTATTAAAATTTTTTTCATAAAAATCAAGAAAAGCTTTTTGTTTTTTAGGCATCATTGTCTCGACACCATAACTTGATTTTGGAGGAAGCGTAGGCATAGGATTATCATAATTTGAACACAAATTTTCATGATGAGGAAAAAAAGGTTTAGCACGAACGTTTAAATTAAAAGTAGCAACTAGACTGTCTAATGAAGATGGAAAAAAGTTAAAACTATCTTTAAAATAAGTTTCACAAATAGTTTTACTTTTTTTAACCCTAACTGTATAATATTTATTACCATCTCGAGTACAAGTTATATTAAGAGCTGGAATATTATTCAACTCTTGCATAATCAAGATCAAATCATAACGCCCCGCATAATGAGCAATAGCTATATTTTTATATTTATTATCTAGTTCATATAAAAGCCAATGTACGAATGAAGAAAGACAATCATCTCCTTCAGCCTCAGACCAAAATTTTGTTCTATTTGGACCACAAATCTTACAGTCGGTGTGATTTGAAATTTCATTTTTATCCATACAGTTGGAACAAGTAACTTTAACTCCAATGAAATTGACAGTATGCATTTTTACATCGTCTTCATTGGCATCTTGACGGCATTCAAAATCATAAATTAACATACGATAAACTTCATCTTTCTTTGGTTCTGGTTTTGCAATGTAACAAACACCTTTTTTATGATATCTCTTACAATCGTAGCAGAATGAATGAGTACAGAGATGTCTTTTTTTGGCTTTTACTCTATAGCAAATACCACAGTATAAGCACTTTTTGAACTTTAAACATGTTTTTTTTTCAAGATGAAAAGAGTAACAAGTAGAATTAGTAAAAATTTTTTTGCAATGGGTACAAACTACTTTAAAATTAGATTCAGAAAGACAAGGGTAAGAAGGACCAAATCTAAGACACAAGGTACATTTTCTAGGGCAACGTGAGTTATGCTCAAAGACGTGAGAAAATGTAGACTCGCAGTCTAAACAATAATAAGAGTTATAATCTTTTGATTTAGTTACAGTGCAAATATTTTTTATGGCCATAAAATGCTTGTCAAAATAAAGGATAAACAAACTATGATCAGCGTTTGAAGGACCATATTTGAAAAACGGTTTACGCATACTGGATGCATCAAAAACACCAACACGGTACTTTATTTCACTTTGAGAATTGTAGTAATCAATTATTTTGGAACCCCAGGTTTCAACATCATATTCAGCAGCATTTATAGGTGCACCAATAGCTTCAAGTAACTCTTTCGATTTTTCAGTCCAAAAATTTTTAGCTGCGGATGATTTAACTTCAAGTTTACGAAAAAGCTTTTTTCTGGAATTACTATCACTGTGATCAACGAATTCTTTTGCAGCAATAAATGAATTGAAAAGGCAGTAGTTATTGTTGGTTTTAACATCCATAATAGAATTCTGGTTAATATTATCATGATGTAACAAATTACATTTACGTTTGCCTAAATAACTTTTTTTATTCAATTTGTAAAAATTTTTGAATATACTAACCTCCAGAATGCTTCAAAATCTGATTAATTTCCAATAATATTTTACCGTCACAAAAATTAGTATAACTACTACTCTGCTCCAAAGACATGAATTTATTCATTATAGCTTCACGGTAGCATTTTTTGGGCCTTTCAAAAGGAAAATTGATGGGGAATCCAGAATCAAGATTTTTTATTATAAACGACAGACGAAAACAATCCACAAACGTTTCCTTTAGAACATAGGTATTACAGACTTCGCTTAAAAATTCAACGGGATCAGCAATCCTTGGAGTATCAAGTTGCAAAGTTAGGGAAACACGAATAATATCAAAATCAAGATGTTTCATTAATTTTCGTGAAAGTAGAAAATAAGCATGTCTGTTTCGAGAGGTACCTCCACCACCTTGATCAACCGTTGGAGGATCAACAGACGCTTCAGGATTCAAAAGATCGGCAACCATAAATCTAGGACGTTTTGGAGGTACAGGTGCTAGTAAAGCATCAATCGTGAACCGAGAAGACATCATTTTTGAAAAGTATTTTTCAGTAAAATGAGGTACAAAAAATGTTTTCACATAAAAAATTTTTACAAAATTTTGCCTTTTTATATCTCTCATATCTGAGCCATTTTTATGATTATAATTGTTCCATTTTTCTAAAAACTTAAAATGTCTGAAAGCTTTTTTTCACATTTTAGTACTCAAAAACATGTTTTTTAAGTTATTCTATATAAAAAAAATCTGTGTACTTTTATTTAAAAATTCTAGACATAAAAAACTACTTCAATATTTGTTCACGTTTTTTTGTATTAACCCATTAAAAATTTCTTTAAAGTGAAGACAAAAAATAAATTTTTAAACTTTTATTTAAAAAACGTTCATGAAATTGTGTTCACTTTTTATTGTGTCTACTTTTTTATTCTTGTCAATATTTATTGTAAAAAAGAAATGCAATCATAAAAAAACATTAACGGCAGAAAAGTAAAACAAGACCAAAAACCATAAACATTGTTAAAGCAGTGAAGAGCATAATAAGAAAAAGAATATCTTGATAATAAACTTTAATATCACTTAATTTTTTTTCAAAAATTTTTAAATGTTCAATAAATTTTCCTTCACAAGATGAATCAGTGGTACCTCTTTTTTCAGTAAAACATTTTTCCAATACTTGTTTTTTATGATTTTCAAAAAGACTCAAAATAAATGTCTCACTTTTCAAAGAAAGGTTATAAAAAGAGTTGACAATAACTTTTTCAAGAATATCAATTTTATCAAAGACTGAATAAAAATTTTGTTCAAGAGAAACAGAAATATTTTTCTTAAAATCCGAAAATTCCCAAAAAAAAGAATTATTCAAAGAAATGATATTCTTTTCACTTAGTTTTTTGTATTGATCAAAGAGGGTAAAATGAAAAGCTTCAGAATCAAACTTGAAATTATCGAAAGAAGAAGTCAAAGAATTATTAAAGGTAAATGAAAAATTTAAATATTCTTTCCGATAAATTTTACCAATCACAGGACTTTTTGAAGCTGCAGTCTTTCTTGTAGGGGTTTTTGAAAAACCTTCAAAATCTGAATAACCTTGTGATTGAGTTTCATCTGTAGGGTGATCACTTAAAAACGAATTATCATCTGGAATAAAAGTTAAAGAATCTTTTGAAAGTTCTTTCTTGGTTGGTGAAGTGAAAGACACTGGAATAGGTGTTTCTTTTATTTCTTTCAATCTTGTTAAATATTTTCTTAAAGCTTCGTTATAAAGAGCATTCTGAGTATCTTTTTTTCCACCTTTTTTATGTAATAAGATATCATGTTCATTTTTTAAGTAATCTTCAGTATTAGTAGCAGTTTTTCCTAACATTGCAGAGTATTTATCTTCATCAACAAGTACAAAGTTTTTGCTCATTTTAAAAACTGTGCTGCTGCTTCAATTAAAATAGGCACCAAAATACTGGAAAAGGGAATACCTCCACCGTGCTGATTGAATAAAAGTCTTGCACTTTTTGCTGTTTTAATACGACTAATTTTTCGCAAAACTTGTGCGTGTGGGGCCAACACTTTTTTTCTTGATTTATGTAGAATAAAATTATGATGTAAAATATTGAAAATAATATCAATAAGTATAGACAATTCTTGTTCAGAAGCGTTTTTTAATAAATTTAAACGTTTCTTTTGTGAAAAAGTCTTGGCAAGTTTTTGAAGAAATAGTTTATTTTTTTCAACAGACTGAGGAATAATACATTTTTGCTTCATTATTTATACAGGTAGATATACAATTGTTTCTTGATCTGGAAATATTCTGGACCGTAGAGATAAAAGAGGATTACTAGCAGGATGTAAATCAACAAAAAGACTGCCAAAACGATCTTTTTTTATACTTTTTGAATAAGCATCCATAAAATATCGTAACTTCCCGCCTCCATAAAGCTGCTGACCCAAGTTACGTACTTGGAGCGCAGCATTTCTTGAAGAAAGCAGAGAAAAGTATACAGTATTATTTCTACTAATTAACAGTTTCGGATCAAAAAGATGCTGAACAAGCATGATTACTGAACAATCTAAATGATGACTTCCTCGTATAAATAAATTTGAAAGTTCTTCTTCTTTGGCATCAATTAATAAATCTTCTAATATAACCAATCTAGGAGCAGGAGATTTTTCTATAGTCTCAAGGCTCGGAAATCCTGAAAATGTGGAATAACCCATCTTTTCAACAGTTACAACTGCAGGTGTAAATATTCCATAGCAATAGATTACAGAAGCAGGAGTTCTGTCTAACATAGAATCTAGATTTTCTAATAACTTTAACACATATTGAGTTTTTCCCGCGCCAGTGCTACCAAAAACCATTTTTGTAAACGGTGTTTTCATTAATAAATCACTTTTAGAAATTATTTCCATCTACAAAACGATGTCATTTTTTGCCGTTATTCCAAGCAATAATAAGAGCTTTGATGATAATAAATCAAACAAATTTCGCGTTATATTGCCAAAAACATTAAATTTTACATCAACATGGTACTGCTCATTACATAGTATAATGTTCAGTCATTCCTGGCCTAGTTTAGGTCTCAATGGTAAAGAAAATTTAACTGTTATAGGACCAGACAATAAATTGTTTACTTATTATTTTTCATCTTTTTCTCCACCATCACCTCAAGCACTAGCTGATACTATAAACAAAAAGTTTGCAAGACGGAAACGAAGTGCTAGTAATCTCAAAATTATAACGAAAAGAGCAGCTGTAGGAAACTCGTCTCCTACAGCTAACGCTAACATACCTGCAAATTCACCAACTGAAGAAAATGCTACAGTCAATGAGCTTTCAAGCTCTCCTACCAATCCCCCTCCTAAACCTTCATCTCCTCAAAATGAAAATACTACAGAAGCTCATGAAATTACTAACACTGAATCCATTACTGATAAAATATCTACAGAATCTGAGGATACAGATAAAGTTTCAATGCCACCCAAACCTTTGTCACCTACAGAAAAAAATGAAAATATTATTTTAGCTCCTCCAAAACCAGATGCTGGTACTATTTTAGATCAAACATCTACAGAATCTAATGGTACATCCCAAGTTCCAATGGCCCCAAAACCTTTATCTCCAATGGAAAAAGATGCTATAAATTTAGAATCTGGTACTCATTCAGAAGTAACCGAAAAAATGGGTGAAATAGCTGTAATCACTTCAGAAGAAGCGGTGGCTCCTTCTGAAAAACCACAAGATATTTCACATTTGAAAGTAAGTGAAACCGAACAGACGAGTGAAAAAAATGTTAGACCTTATGATGTGGCATCTGTTTCAAATTCACTGATTGAAAATACAAATTTAAATGATATGTTTGAAACAACCGCTTCAACTGAAACCTCTGTCGCAACAAATATGAAATTCACCGATACTGTTCCTCTTTCTCCTGTTACTCCTCCAAAACCTCTATCTCCACAGGAAATATCTTTCAACCCTATTGCAGCACCTCAAAAACCTCCAGTGGGTTCTATTTCAGAACCTCTGATAACCTCTTTCAATAATAGAAAAGGTATCCATAGTCCTGAAAGATTAGAACTACCTTTACCATTTTCTGTCAAGTTTGAATGGCTTTCAAATATCAATAGATTTCAAATAACATCTTCTGAAGACATTAACGTGGTAATGACACCTGATTTAGCTTACTCAATGGGATACAAGGATTCAAAAATATGTATTAATGAGCCTGCTCCATACAGCCCAGACTTAAAAGGAATTAGACAGTTTGGGGTATATGCTAATGGATTAATTGAAGGTACTGTAATAGGCGATGTTGTAGCACCTTTATTACGTGTTGTTAGCACTTCAAATTCTATTCCTGGAGAAAATATTGAAATAATTTATGATACTCCAATTTTAAGTCGTGTTGTACCAAAAAATATAAATGAGATAGAAATAGAATTAAGAACTCTAGATGGTATACTTTTACCTATGGATTATGGAGTTGTCATAGTAACTTTACAGTTTACGAAAGAGAAAAAGTATTTAAACAGTTTGTGATTATTTTCATTATCACAATTTGTAAAATGGTACATTGCTATTTTAATCCTCAAGTTAAATATGAAGACTTATTTGGCCAGACAGGGAATGGTTATTTTGAAGGATACCGTTATCAGCGTGGTGGAGGTAAATTAGGTGATATTTTAAGAAATGTATGGCGTTATGTAATGCCTTTAGCTAAAGGTGCTATGACCGAAGTTGGGAAAGAAGGAATTTCTGCTGGAATAAATGTTTTAAATGGAGTCCAAGAAGGAAAACCTATTAAACAAATTCTTAAAAAACAAGCTGCAAAGTCTACTGAAAGTTTGCTGCAAAATGCTGCTAACAAGATTGGACAGTATGGTAATGGTAGAAAAATAAATAGAAAAACTCCACCCTATAGCAAAAAAAGTATAAAAGGCCGCCTAGTAAAACCTCAAGCAATTAGAAAGAAGCGCGATATTTTCGATTAAAAATGTTATTCAAAATTGTAGACGAAAAAAGTAAAAGCTGTTCAACATCTGCTTTACAGTTATTTGAACCTCGTCCTACTAACGTTAGCATTAGTTCATCTCAGTATGAGCAACTTCTGACTTTAAATCCTGTAGGATCACATCCTTGGAGTTTTAAAGTAAACGCTGGATCTTCTTTCATAGATTTATCAAAATCTTATTTGGTTACAACTGTTAAATTATTTAAATGGGATGCTACTACTGAAAAATGGTTAGGATGTAAAGAAAGCGATAATGCTGCATTAATTAACTGTGCTGGATCTACATTAATAAAAAATATTAAATTAGATTTGAATAATAAGGAGGTATACAATTCAAATGGCTTATACAGTTACAAGGCTATATTAGATACTGAATTAGGTTTAACAAAAGATGTCAAAGATTCCTTTATGCAGGCTGCAGGTCTGATTAAAAAAAAACAAACTCTTAATTTGTAATTGTTTTAGGTTATTACAAAGAAGGCACGGACCCTAATAGCTCATCTGATGAAAGTTTTAAAAAACGTGTCAAAGTATATTCAGATGCCAAAGAAGTTGAATTAATTTCAAAACTAAATTTTGATACTTTTAATTCTGATTTATTCATGTTAAATCAATGTAATCTGGATTTAGAAGTTACTCCACAATCACCATCTTTTATTATCCATGTGCCTGATTCAAGTGCTACAGATAAATTTTCTATAGAATATGTGTCATGCAAATTATTTGTCAAAACTGTCAACCTAATGGATTCTTTGGCTATTGATATTTCAAGACGATTGGAATCTATGCCTGCTAAATACAGTTTGAAACGTACTGAGCTAAAAACTTTTTTTGTTGCAGCTGGCTCTTATGAGCTTACAGCTAATATTTTTACTAGCCAAATACCTAAAAGAATTTTAATCGGGTTTGTTTCTACAAAATCTTACATTGGTGATGTTAAAACAACTCCTTTAATGTTTGGTAATTATGATTTAACTGAAATTTCCGTTTCTGCCAATGGTGAAAGATATCCTCAAGTACCATATAAATTAAATTTTTCAAATGAAATGTATACTAGGTCCTTCGTTGACCTTTATGAGAACCTTAATTTTGGTTTAACCGAAAGCCCCGGTATTACGTTGGAAGAATTTAAAAATAGACTTTGTTTATATTCATTTTGTCTTACAAATAGCCAAGAGGTTTTTTATTACAATTTTTACAAAAATTTTAAAAAATTTTTTAGATAAATGAATGTTTTGATTTGATTAAAAATGGGTCTACGTCACTTTATGCTAGATTTTCAAAACCAGTACCAGCAGGCGGTCTTAATGCTATTATATATGCAGAGTATGATGGTGTTTTAATGATAAATCAGTTCCGTGACGTTTTCACAGACGAGTCTGTTTAATGCGTTCTCTCCAAATTTATAACCTGGCCAAGAAAAAATTTGGTAATGTTTTTCAAGGTGTTTTTCCTGTAGATTTTCTGCCTACCATTTTGAAACCTAAAGCTGCGATTGTTGTTAATTTGGATCCTAGTTTCTTAGAAGGATCACATTGGATAGCTATTTATGTTGAATCTGCATATTCTGTAGATTATTTTGACAGTTTAGGATGCCCTCCAACTGAAACATTGAAAGTATGGTTGGAAAAATATGATCACAAATGGATAAACACTTTCCAAGTTCAATCTCCTGTTTCCCAAGAATGTGGTTATTTTGCATTATATTTTTTATTTTTAAGATCACAAGGAAAGTCTCCACAAGAAATAATTAAGCATTTGATGAAAGAAGAATACTGCGATGATTTTGTTCGGAAGCAGGTCTCCTTATGGTGAATTGTTGTTTGAAACCTAGATAAACGGATAATAAAATAATATGAATCATAATTAATATTTCCACAACAATAGGAATCATGCCACCACGTTCATCAATGTATTCTTGTTTTAAAGGTTGTGCGAAAAGAGCATCACTTTTGTAAAAAATTATTGTGTTGTTTACAAATTGAAAATCTTCTATCTGTTCCAAAATTATTTGTTGCGATATACTATTTGGCCTTTTTTCTTTTTGAATTTGTTTAATAAATTCTTTGAATTCAAAAATTGATATCTTATGCTTTGTTTTAACATACAAACGCTGATTATAAACGTTAAAACGTATTTGTTCAAAATCAATGCTCAAATGTAAAAACATTGTTGGTTTAATATAAATAAGTAAAGCATCTTGATCTTTAACCATTACTATTTCCTGATTATTATACTCAAAAGCCGTAACAGGTATAACTTCACGTGCGCTTTTAAATATTATAGGTTTTGAAATACTTTGACTATAATCAAATATATTATAGTAGTGAAGAACTACTTGATTTCCAGAGGCGGTTACATTTACAGCTGTTTCTCTATTGTACAAAGTACATTTTTCATTTGTTTGAAAAGCCCATAGGCCTATTAATAATGGTAACATCTAAATTAAGTAAAGATTATGAAAACTTAAAGAATCCTGCTAGTTTTTCTGGTTTGACAAATTTAAAGCGTGAATTACGTCCTTCCAAAAAAGAACTTCATAAATTTGTTCGGGAAAATCGTACATATTCATTATTTAAACCTCTAAGACTCCGATATCCGCGTTTGAAAACGGTGCCTTTATCAATTTATAGCGATTTACAAATAGATTATGCGCAATTTGATAAACTTCATAAAACTAATGATGGAATGAAGTATGCTCTCGTTGCATGTGATGTAATGACACGACAAATTTTTGCACGCCCTGTAGCTACAAAAAAGCCAGAAGATTTTATTGTAGCTATGAGTGATATAATCAAAGAAATAGGTCAGCCTCCAATCAGTATTTATTCTGACGCTGGGCAAGAAATGAATGGAAAAGTAGCAAAAGAATGGTATGAAAAAATGGGTATTGCAAAATACACTGCAAGAAAATCTTCCGTGAAAGCTTCAATAAGTGAAGCTGCCATAAAAAAACTTAAAAATCGTCTTTATAAAACATTCAGTGCTCTAAATACTACTAGATGGATAGATTTGTTGCCTCAAACGTTGAAAAATTTAAATAATTCTTTCCATAGAAGCTTACAATGTAAACCATCAGAAATTAATCATAAAAACTGGAAAGTTGTTTGGAAAAGACTTTACGGTGACAATACAGTGCAACCACCCAAGTATGCTGTTGGAGATACTGTTAAAATAGCAGTATCTAGGAAAGTTTTTGACAAAGCATATCACTCAAATTTTTCGGATATGTGGTATACTGTAAGCAGAATTAAAAAAGGTAGCCCGACAGTTTATTATTTAAAAGACTACAGAAATCATAGTGTGTCTGGGATTTTTTACGCTGAACAATTGACACCTGTAACAATAAATGAACGCACAACTTATAGAGTTCAAGATATCTTGAAAACAAGAATACGAAAGGGCGTTAAGGAATATTTTGTTTCTTTTGTTGGCTGGCCTTTGGATGAGGCACAATGGTTAAAAGAAACAGATTTCATTTAGTTGTTTATTATGAATACATTCTGGAGTGTTCCTCTTATTTTTATTAAATATAAATTAGATATTGGTTATGATGAATGTACTAGAAAAAATGTTCAAAAGAAAATAGATGAATCATATAAGAAAAAACAAGTTGTTAAACCTTTTGAGTGGACAGATAATGAAAATAAAGCTGATGGTATTTTATATTTATTACATCATGAGATTGCTTACAATGCCTACAAAAACAAAATTGAACGTCATTTGCAAAAACTGAATGCAGGAGGGAGAATAATAAGATTTGTTGTACCTTGGTGCGTTGATCAATCAAGTAAAACCAAAGCCACTAAATGGACCGATATGATTGTTAGACTTATAAAAAGAAGAAAAATCAAACCTAGTGATTTTTATTATACTATTAATGTTTTTTAATATGAATAGAAAGTTCTCGATGTATTTCGTAAAATTGTTATATATAAAGTCTTGAATGTTTTACTTTTTTCATCATTTTAAGGTATAAAGAATTTTTAATGTCTCTCTTGATATATGTTGATGGTTTATTTAATTTTGGGTGTCAAGTAAGACAAAATGTAAGAGATAAAATTGATGCTGCTTATATAAAAAGAGGTATTGAAAAACCTTTTTGCTGGACATTTAACAAAACTCATGCCAATGGTGTCCTATTTTTATTAAGTAGTCATCAACAATCTGATGAAAGGTTTCGACAACTTTTGAAGGATAGACATCCAAGTAAAATTGTGACCTTTGTTCAACCTTGCAATATTTTTAATGCTCAAAGAACTCAAGCGGCCAAATGTACTGATTCAATTGTTAAATTTTACGATGAAAGAAATAATATTTACACCATAAAATCAAAACTAGATGCTCTTTATACAGAAATTGAAAAATTTAAAATAAATAAGTGTTGTAAATGGTGAAAGGAGGAGTCTTTTTGAAAAAAGAATTTTTTTCTTTTCTTAAATCATATTCATTTTGCTGAATAAAATTTGGTCGTTTTGGAATTACTCTTAAATATTTTTTTCTTGTATTTTAAATTTGTTTTATTTTGTAAATTCATTTTTGCTTTTTGAAATAAAAATTTTCTGATTATTTTTTGAAGATGGCTGTAAGTTTTTTTTAAAATTATTTTATTAAAAATCATATTTTTTTTTTCTAAGACACGAAATAGTAAAAAACGCCCAGCTCCGATTCCAATAGAAGATTTGGATGAGATGTCACAAACTGACGTCTTAAATTCTCGCAAGTGGTTCATCAATGCCTGTACTCGAAGTCATATTTTTTATGTTTGTGATAAGTGCTTAGCTGAAAAATGTTCTTTTAAAATAGGTAGTGGGGATATTACATTTAGTTTGTGCTTATCGTGTACCAAATTAAATGCTGAAGCTGGCACGATATATTCGGAACATTGTGTAGTTCATGAGAAGGAAATGTCCGCGATGTTGTCCAAAATTAGTGTGAATGATGACAAAGATGGTCCTGAAATTCTTTTTAAACCAAGAAGCTGTTTGATTTTTCACTTATGTGTAAATTGTAGCAATTGTCAGTTCCAAAATCCCATCAAAATTCAACTTCTTCCCCCTTCCTACGAGGGGCTGCTTAATTTAAAATTATGTTCCGGTTGCTTCCAAGCAAACATGAAAATTTCAAAACTACTTCTTTCTTAAACTTTCTGTCTTTTCTTTTTTTCAAATAATGATCAAACGTTTTTTTAAAATTGTCTAATACATTTTCAATAACAGTTTCCTTTTTTTCTAAAAATTGCTTTTTAATTGACTTTTATTTACATTTCAAAAATTTTCTTTCTGAAAGAAAATTTTTTGAATGTTTGTATTCAAAATCCATTAAAAATTCTCTTAAAACGAGTCCTATAAATATTTAATGGAATTTGTTTACATTAAAAAGAATAAGTACTTTTACATTTAAAAAAATTTTTTTATGTTATTAAAGTGTCTTTATAATTCATTCATGCTGAAAAATTTATTTGTTTGAAAATGATATAGTTTGTGATTGTCTCTTAAAAAAAGGAATAACTAAAAAAATTTTGTGTTAAGAGTCTTTGTTTATATAACAGTAATATTTGTATTTGTTCAATAAAAAAATTTCTTTTTAAAATGACTTACTTTTATCTTACAATGTGATTCTTTTTAAAAAACCTCTAAAATACACACACATTGAAAAAATTTAAACTTCTTTGAATAGGTTGTATTTTGTGACAATGAAAATAGAATATCAATAAACAAACAATTGCTCTATAAGCAAACACTTTTCAAATAATACTTTTTTTTGATTGTTTTTTCGTTAAAATTATTTGTTTACAAAGGTGTGATATTTGAGTGGCTAAAAACCGTAGGTTTTTATTTGTTCAAGTCATTCTTTTTCTTTCAATGACCACAAGATGGGTATTAATCAATTTAATGTAAATAAATATCTATTATGTTTAAGTACTTCAGTTGAGGATTATATTAAAAGATGTTCTAAATTTTTAAGTACATATTAAATGAAAGTGGCTAAAATCCGTAGGACATACTACTATCGTGGCCATTTGATTTGGCTACGATCGTGGACATTTGATTTGGACATGATCGTCGCCATTTGATTTGGCTACGATCGTGGACATTTGATTTGGCTACGATCGTCGCCATTTGATTTGGACATGATCGTCGCCATTTGATTTGGCTACGATCGTGGACATTTGATTTGTCTACGATCGTGGACATTTGATTTGGCTACGATCGTGGACATTTGATTTGGCTACGATCGTGGCCATTTGATTTGGCAACGATCGTGGACATTTGATTTGGACATGATCGTGGCCATTTGATTTGGCTACGATTGTGGACATTTGATTTGGCTACGATCGTGGACATTTGATTTGGACATGATCGTGGCCATTTGATTTGGCTACGATTGTGGACATTTGATTTGGACATGATCGTGGACATTTGATTTGGACATGATCGTGGCCATTTTATTTGGCTACGATTGTGGACATTTGATTTGGCTACGATCGTGGACATTTGATTTGGACATGATCGTGGCCATTTGATTTGGCTACGATTGTGGACATTTGATTTGGACATGATCGTGGACATTTGATTTGGACATGATCGTGGCCATTTTATTTGGCTACGATCGTGGACATTTGATTTGGACATGATCGTGGACATTTGATTTGGACATGATCGTGGACATTTGATTTGGACATGATCGTGGACATTTGATTTGGACATGATCGTGGCCATTTGATTTGGCTACGATTGTGGACATTTGATTTGGCTACGATCGTGGACATTTGATTTGGACATGATCGTGGCCATTTGATTTGGCTACGATCGTGGCCATTTGATTTGGCAACGATCGTGGACATTTGATTTGGACATGATCGTGGCCATTTGATTTGGCTACGATTGTGGACATTTGATTTGGCTACGATCGTGGACATTTGATTTGGACATGATCGTGGCCATTTGATTTGGCTACGATTGTGGACATTTGATTTGGACATGATCGTGGACATTTGATTTGGACATGATCGTGGCCATTTTATTTGGCTACGATCGTGGACATTTGATTTGGACATGATCGTGGACATTTGATTTGGACATGATCGTGGACATTTGATTTGGACATGATCGTGGACATTTGATTTGGACATGATCGTGGCCATTTGATTTGGCTACGATTGTGGACATTTGATTTGGCTACGATCGTGGACATTTGATTTGGACATGATCGTGGCCATTTGATTTGGCTACGATTGTGGACATTTGATTTGGACATGATCGTGGCCATTTGATTTGGCTACGATTGTGGACATTTGATTTGGACATGATCGTGGACATTTGATTTGGACATGATCGTGGCCATTTTATTTGGCTACGATTGTGGACATTTGATTTGGCTACGATCGTGGACATTTGATTTGGACATGATCGTGGCCATTTGATTTGGCTACGATTGTGGACATTTGATTTGGACATGATCGTGGACATTTGATTTGGACATGATCGTGGCCATTTTATTTGGCTACGATCGTGGACATTTGATTTGGACATGATCGTGGACATTTGATTTGGACATGATCGTGGACATTTGATTTGGACATGATCGTGGACATTTGATTTGGACATGATCGTGGCCATTTGATTTGGCTACGATTGTGGACATTTGATTTGGCTACGATCGTGGACATTTGATTTGGACATGATCGTGGCCATTTGATTTGGCTACGATCGTGGCCATTTGATTTGGCAACGATCGTGGACATTTGATTTGGACATGATCGTGGCCATTTGATTTGGCTACGATTGTGGACATTTGATTTGGCTACGATCGTGGACATTTGATTTGGACATGATCGTGGCCATTTGATTTGGCTACGATTGTGGACATTTGATTTGGACATGATCGTGGACATTTGATTTGGACATGATCGTGGCCATTTTATTTGGCTACGATCGTGGACATTTGATTTGGACATGATCGTGGACATTTGATTTGGACATGATCGTGGACATTTGATTTGGACATGATCGTGGCCATTTTATTTGGCTACGATCGTGGACATTTGATTTGGACATGATCGTGGACATTTGATTTGGACATGATCGTCGCCATTTGATTTGGCTACGATCGTGGACATTTGATTTGGCTACGATCGTGGACATTTGATTTGGCTACGATCGTGGACATTTGATTTGGACATGATCGTGGCCATTTGATTTGGCTACGATTGTGGCCATTTGATTTGGCTACGATCGTGGACATTTGATTTGGACATGATCGTGGCCATTTGATTTGGCTACGATTGTGGACATTTGATTTGGACATGATCGTGGACATTTGATTTGGACATGATCGTGGCCATTTTATTTGGCTACGATCGTGGACATTTGATTTGGACATGATCGTGGACATTTGATTTGGACATGATCGTGGACATTTGATTTGGACATGATCGTGGCCATTTTATTTGGCTACGATCGTGGACATTTGATTTGGACATGATCGTGGACATTTGATTTGGACATGATCGTCGCCATTTGATTTGGCTACGATCGTGGACATTTGATTTGGCTACGATCGTGGACATTTGATTTGGCTACGATCGTGGACATTTGATTTGGACATGATCGTGGCCATTTGATTTGGCTACGATTGTGGACATTTGATTTGGACATGATCGTGGCCATTTTATTTGGCTACGATCGTGGCCATTTGATTTGGACATGATCGTGGACATTTGATTTGGACATGATCGTGGCCATTTGATTTGGACATGATCGTCGCCATTTGATTTGGCTACGATCGTGGACATTTGATTTGTCTACGATCGTGGACATTTGATTTGGCTACGATCGTGGACATTTGATTTGGACATGATCGTGGCCATTTGATTTGGACATGATCGTCGCCATTTGATTTGGCTACGATCGTGGACATTTGATTTGGCTACGATCGTGGACATTTGATTTGGACATGATCGTGGCCATTTGATTTGGACATGATCGTCGCCATTTGATTTGGCTACGATCGTGGACATTTGATTTGGACATGATCGTGGCCATTTGATTTGGACATGATCGTCGCCATTTGATTTGGCTACGATCGTGGACATTTGATTTGGCTACGATCGTGGCCATTTGATTTGGCTACGATCGTGGACATTTGATTTGGACATGATCGTCGCCATTTGATTTGGACATGATCGTCGCCATTTGATTTGGCTACGATCGTGGACATTTGATTTGGCTACGATCGTCGCCATTTGATTTGGCTACGATCGTGGCCATTTGATTTGGCTACGATCGTGGACATTTGATTTGGACATGATCGTCGCCATTTGATTTGGCTACGATCGTGGACATTTGATTTGGCTACGATCGTGGACATTTGATTTGTCTACGATCGTGGACATTTGATTTGGCTACGATCGTGGCCATTCAATTTGGCTACGATCGTCGCCATTTGATTTAAACGTGATCGTGGCCATTTGATTTGGCTACGATCGTGGACATTTGATTTGGACATGATCGTGGCCATTTGATTTGGACATGATCGTCGCCATTTGATTTGGCTACGATCGTGGACATTTGATTTGTCTACGATCGTGGACATTTGATTTGGCTACGATCGTGGCCATTTGATTTGGCTACGATCGTGGACATTTGATTTGGACATGATCGTGGCCATTTGATTTGGACATGATCGTCGCCATTTGATTTGGCTACGATCGTGGACATTTGATTTGGCTACGATCGTGGCCATTTGATTTGGCTACGATCGTGGACATTTGATTTGGACATGATCGTCGCCATTTGATTTGGACATGATCGTCGCCATTTGATTTGGCTACGATCGTGGACATTTGATTTGGCTACGATCGTCGCCATTTGATTTGGACATGATCGTCGCCATTTGATTTGGCTACGATCGTGGACATTTGATTTGGCTACGATCGTGGACATTTGATTTGGCTACGATCGTGGACATTTGATTTGGCTACGATCGTGGACATTTGATTTGTCTACGATCGTGGACATTTGATTTGGCTACGATCGTGGCCATTTGATTTGGCTACGATCGTGGCCATTTGATTTGGCAACGATCGTGGACATTTGATTTGGACATGATCGTCGCCATTTGATTTGGCTACGATCGTTGACATTTGATTTGGCTACGATCGTGGACATTTGATTTGGCTACGATCGTGGACATTTGATTTGGACATGATCGTGGACATTTGATTTGGCTACGATCGTGGACATTTGATTTGGACATGATCGTGGCCATTTGATTTGGACATGATCGTGGCCATTTGATTTGGCTACGATTGTGGACATTTGATTTGGACATGATCGTGGCCATTTGATTTGGCTACGATCGTGGCCATTTGATTTGGACATGATCGTGGCCATTTGATTTGGCTACGATCGTGGACATTTGATTTGGACATGATTAGGCACAGGCGTCGCCTTTTTTTTTCATTCTCTTTGCAAAAAAATCCGCAGAGACAAAAAATGTGGCCATTGCGTGCTGCCAGGGAGCCGAGTGGTGAAACGCGCTTTTTTCACGTGCAAGAAGTCAAAGGATCGAATCGCGCTGCATGCAAAAAAAAAGCTTTGACATGAAAAAAATATAAAAATAAATTAATGCACATGGGTAAATAAAAAGTGGAATTAAAAAATTTTAAATGTTGCATTTTTGTGATTTTAAAATATAAATATTGTATATATTTATGTGAATACTGTATTTTTTTTAAAAAACCAATGATTTGTTGAAGAAAAATTTTTTGTCTCTTAAACCAAATTGCAAAAAATGGAACAAATTCAGTTATTGTTTTTGAAGAGATAAGACAACTTGATGGGGCTGCACATATAGTTCTTCTTTGTGATCAAATTTTGGCAAAATTTTTGTTTATTGTTGAATTAAAGCACAATTTTTTGTTACAAATTTTTTACAATGTTTCACAATTTAAAGATATAATTTTTTAAGATGACATCAAAAAAATGTTTTTATTCATCAAAGAAAGAGAAAAAAACATCAAATGATTGGACATTAATGTGTTTGAGTGATCAATTTAACAATTTTAATCTAAATAAAGATTGTCCTACGTTATCAAAGTGCTACTTCAGAGAACCCCAAAGTTTATCCAATTACATCAAAGACTCAAAAAGCCTTTCTAATAATTTTACCAAAAATGATTTCAATGTTAAAAAAGATTTATCTTTAAAACAAAAATCTTTTTACCAAAGTACAGTATTTGAAGAAAAAGAAATTAAAGACAAAAAGAAAAATGTTTCTTTGAATAACAGTAGCAGCACTTTATCCCTTCACATTGCTGCCTATGAAAATTCTGAAGTTGATTATACCTGGATTCCAAAACAACAACTTCATAATGGCTCACAAAAGCAAAAAAACAAATGGAAGAAGGTCCAAGATTCTAAAGTTTTGAAGAAAGCCGAAGATCATACAGTTATTCCACGAAATTCATACGAGTTTCCTCGACAACAAGAAGATAATTCCAGCAATCCAGAAGTAATGATGTTCAAAGCAAGTCAAAGATTGCTTGATCCCATTCAAAATAAAACCGAAGTTGAACATGCACTACAACCAGATTCCAGTCAATCAGCATACACAGATGAATATTTTTTTGATATTGTGTATAATGGTGTTAAAAAGTAATACATTCTTAGTAGGGTTGTGAATTTCCCGGGAAATTTGCCGATTTTCTGTGCGGAATGTTACAGTAATATTTTACATTGGACATGAAAAAGGGACAGAAATGCAATAAAACCACTGTAAAAGATCAAAAATGATTAACTTGAACATTTAACGATTCTTTTGTAGGTTACAGGTTATTTTTGATAAAATATTACTGTAGCTTAAAATATTCTAACTCGATTTCCCGGGAATTGAACAACTCTAATTCTAAGACAGTTCCAATATAAGCATTTCTTTAGGAATTTGAACGTCGTTCCATTACCTGAAAAGATTAAAGTTCCTAAAACAAAGGGTGTTCATATTTTATGTTTCTCAGTTCCAACATCAGATTTTAAAATTAAAAAAGCTCATGTTGATGATGAAACTCCATGGCTTGGAAAATCTCGTAAAAAAAACTTTATTATCGAGAATGTTGATGGCAAAGTTATTAATGCAAAAGAATGCAGAATTCCGTATGTGAAAACTCATGGACAATGTTTTTATGTTACACATGGAAATTATGCTCAACAAAACAATACAGTTACAAAAAGGGTACATATTAAGATTTAAAAATTTGTAACATACGACATCAATTTTTAAGGTTTTCTCGGCTACAACAACAGTATCACAAACTCCAGTAGCAAATACTTTAATTGTTGTTGTATACTCGATTGAACGAGATCTTGATTCGGCTGGATGTATTCAATCCTCTGCTCCCTCTCCGTCTATTCCTCGAAAAACACCTCCACGTTTACCACAGAAACGACCAGATGAAAATCTTACTGTGTCACCAGTTGAAAGCAAACGAAATGTAAATTTATTTTTTTCGCCTTTTATTTTTATTATAACTTTTGCCTTTAGAAAAGGGATCCGAGTTATGCAACAAAATTTACTGATAAAGCGAATATGGGTACTTCGAAGTCATCGCTTATTGGATTTGATCCGGATGCATTTTTTGTAAACGTAAAGCCCCCATCAACTTCTCCAGCTTCACCAATTTCCTCAATAACAAATTTTCCATTTGATAAAATGAAAATTGATAAATTGGAAAAACAACTTAAAGAAGCAGAAGAAAAGTTACAAAAAGCGTTGCTTGAAAAGAAAGAAGTGGCAGAAAAATATTCAGCACTTTATCAAAAATGGTACAAGTTAAATGAGAAATTCAATAATTTGAAAGAAAAGCAAGAAGAAAATCAAGAAAGATTTAATGCAGATCTCATTGATTTGAACAAACAACTTGATGATGCAAAGAATGATTGCTTTCGATTTCAAGAAGAATCAAGAATACAAAAAATCAAAGATGATGAAAAAATTAAAGAACTAGAAAATGCTATTATGATTTTAAGAGAAAAGCTTGAAGAACAACAGATTCCCAAACCTACTGTTTCTGATATTAAAATTAATGGAAAGTATACCCCAATGGCAAAACTTACAATGTCAAAACTTGTGAATCTTGGAGTCGCTGCTCACACAGTTGGACCAGTAATGCAATGTGTAAGCCAAATGTTTGGACATACTTTAAACGCTATCCCATCAGCTCGAACTGTTAACAAAAGCCCCTTCCTTACACAATCATTAAATCAAGAGCAATTGAGACGAGTAATTACAGAAGCAGTTACAAGAAATATTTCAACAACATCGTGCTCGGATGAAACAAGAAAATCCGGATTGGTATGGCAAAACCATATCTTATATACATTGGATGAACAAGATCAGGCAAGGAAATACTGTCTTGGGAATGTTCCGGTCATCGATAAATCTGCCGATGTCTCTTTGAATGCACTTGAAAATATTTTAAAAGATTTAAATACCGAAGATGGAAGCAATTATTGGGAAACATTTATCATGAGCCTTGGAAATCGAATGTCAGATGAAGCTGCAACTGAAAAACTATTTACAAAAAAGGTTGAAAGTATAAGAAGAATTATTATCAGCAATCAAGAACGGTACAAAGATTTAACAGAAGATGAAAAAGAAAATCTTGCAAAATTGTCATCTTTCTTCTGCCAATTACATATTCTCCAAAATCTTACACCAATTGTTACGAATGTGCTCCTGGAACATGAAAAAGAATTACGAGATAATGAAAAGTTGCAACAACCTACTGTACTTTTGCTTTTAAAAACTCTTTCAAAGCATTTGGGAAATCGGTCTTCATCAAAATACAATTCAAATACAGCGTGGAAAGATTATTGTGAAAAAAACAATGTTAAATTTGGAAAGATTCCAGATTTTGTTGGAAATCGTTTTAACATTGTTTTTGCTATCGCCGCTTGTGTATTTTATTTACGGGAAGATATCATTGATTTTATAGAAAACTTCGCAACAGATTTGAGAGATACTCCTGTACTTGCATGGTTGAAGGATCCCATTGTTATTTCTCATCTTCATGTACTTGCAGCATATAATGTTTATGTAACCGCTCCTTTACTTCGATTAACTGAACATTCTACATCACTAAATACCTTTGTTGCTCATGCTGTTCCATTAATTGAATACATGGAAGATGTAAAAGAAAATCCATTAACATTTTTCACTGGACATCCACCTTTTGGAGATGTTGAAGAATCTGAAGCAGTTACAAAAAGGAGTATGGCACATATTGAATATTTGGATCAAACTGCACTATCAGATCCTGAAATGATGGTGGATATTATTGAAGAATTATCCGATGCCACAATTACATATTTCAAGAAAAAATATCAGGATTTTTTACCTGGAGGAAAGAATTACAACATTGATTCTGATGTCAGAACAGTTCCTGTTCAAAACAAAGGTTGCGAACATAATTTTGGTATTTTGGATTGGGATATTAAGCATGCACCAAACAAGCGTTCAGTTGTTCGAGCTATCAGAATCCAAGCAACAATCAACAAAACATATGAATGGTTTGAAAAATTGGATCCAGAAGAGCAGGCAAAACTTTTGAATGATGCTTTACAAAATGCATCAAAACTTGAACAACATGCTGCTATTCAAGAAGAAGCACTTCGTAATGCCAGATGGGATCGACTTCTTCAAAAACAAAGAGAAGATGAAATTAAAAATGCAATTAATGCTCGTAAACAAGCTGAAGCAAATATTCAGGTCCAAAATTACGGTGGCTGTTGGAATACTGTTGAACAGATGGAACGCTATTTGGATCAACAACAGTCAGAATCACAGAAAAGAAAAGCCGTAGAAGCACAGCTTAAATGCCACAAACTTTCTCCAACTACTGAAAAAAAGGATCTAAAACTTTGCGTATTAACAATGTCAAACGAAAATAAAAAAAGAGTACCGAAGACGCTTGCATCTTTAAAACAAAATTTAACTGCTTTGATTGTTGCCAAAAATGCGTATAATGAAGAATCGGAAGATGAAATTATGGAATAAACAAGTGAAGATATTAACTATGATTTATAATATATGAAAAAATTTTATTGGTTTATTGATGTTACATATTTTGTATTTTGGTCATTGGTTATTCATAAACTTAAACGAGACATTTTTTATTGGCCCCTTTCTCTCAAAGCAATCATTTTTGTTCCATTTTTTGCAATTTGGTTTAAGAGACAAAAAATTTTTCTTCAACAAATCATTGGTTTTTTAAAAAAAATACAGTATTCACATAAATATATACAATATTTATATTTTAAAATCACAAAAATGCAACATTTAAAATTTTTTAATTCCACTTTTTATTTACCCATGTGCATTAATTTATTTTTATATTTTTTTCATGTCAAAGCTTTTTTTTTGCATGCAGCGCGATTCGATCCTTTGACTTCTTGCACGTGAAAAAAGCGCGTTTCACCACTCGGCTCCCTGGCAGCACGCAATGGCCACATTTTTTGTCTCTGCGGATTTTTTTTGAAGTGCGCTTCGGAGAATCCTCATAACTTTTCGGCTTCTGAATTTAAAAAAAATCTGAAAATGCCATTAAATTTCTCAGATTCTCTAGTATCGAATAGACATAAACTTTTTTATTATACTTGAAAAAAATTTTTAAGGCGCCTGTGCCTAGACATGATCGTGGCCATTTGATTTGGCTACGATTGTGGCCATTTGATTTGGCTACGATCGTGGACATTTGATTTGGCTACGATCGTGGCCATTTGATTTGGCTACGATCGTGGACATTTGATTTGGACATGATCGTGGCCATTTGATTTGGCTACGATCGTGGACATTTGATTTGGACATGATCATGGCCATTTGATTTGGACATGATCGTGGCCATTTGATTTGGACATGATCGTGGCCATTTGATTTGGACATGATCGTGGCCATTTGATTTGGACATGATCGTGGCCATTTGATTTGGACATGATCGTGGCCATTTGATTTGGCTACGATCGTGGACATTTGATTTGGCTACGATCGTGGACATTTGATTTGGACATGATCGTGGCCATTTGATTTGGCTACGATCGTGGACATTTGATTTGGCTACGATCGTGGCCATTTGATTTGGCTACGATCGTGGACATTTGATTTGGACATGATCGTGGCCATTTGATTTGGCTACGATCGTGGACATTTGATTTGGACATGATCATGGCCATTTGATTTGGACATGATCGTGGCCATTTGATTTGGACATGATCGTGGCCATTTGATTTGGACATGATCGTGGCCATTTGATTTGGACATGATCGTGGCCATTTGATTTGGACATGATCGTGGCCATTTGATTTGGCTACGATCGTGGACATTTGATTTGGCTACGATCGTGGACATTTGATTTGGACATGATCGTGGCCATTTGATTTGGACATGATCGTGGCAATTTTTTTTTTCAACTTTGAAGAACAAGGATGAATACAAAAATGAATTAGTATTAGCATATGCTGAAATTACTCGTTTACGAAGTGAACTCCAACTTGCTCAAGCGATGAAAATTGTTTATGAAAAAGCTGAAGAAGCATGTACTGCAATTAAAGATCTGTTGTAAACGAAAGCTCTTTCGTTTATGCTGATTTAATGTAAATGTTCAAGAAAGCCAACAGGTTAATAATAGTTAGTTATTTATTAATACAGCTATCAATCGTGCACCTGCTCGGTAAGGCGCTTTCAAAGACAAACAACTACAAAAGCAATAAAACAGGAAGACAGAAAATAAGAGAGCGAGAGACAAAAAAGGAGAGAGGCGTTTGGGAAACATTTTGCCAAAAGATAATACAATTCAATTCTCTCTAACAAGATCTTAAGGATACTGTAACAAATAATGAAAAAGCCCTTCAAGAAGTTACCAAAAATTTGGATACCTTAATTGAAGCCCTAGTTAATTCATCGAATGATGTTAGCCATTTAAATGATTCATATGCAACCATTGCTCGAAAAAATATTAATTTTCAATCATCTTCTGCTCAAGCAGTTATGATTCAACGGGCAGTGATTGCTGCCGGTGATAAGCCCCAACGGGAAAAAAATGTTATTTTCAAAAATATCCCACAAGACAAAGATCAATTTAAAGAAGAAATTGTTAAAAAATCAGAAAATAAAGATTTACATTTTTTTTGGTTGGGCAACAAGGATTCTCCAACGGCACTCAAAGTCAAGACAGCTTCAAAAGAAGATGCAATCAAACTTCTTCAAAAAGTTCAGGAACTTCGAAAGATTTCATCCCTTGCCAATTTATCTGCCCGCCCAGATTACAATGCTCAAGAACTCCAAGTGTTCAAAAATTTATGGAAGGACGCCATTGCAAAGAACAACAAAGAAAACTCATTCGTTTGGACTGTTCGCAATCTCCGATTAATCGAAAATCCCAAGCCATCACAGTGGTCCCCAAAACCCACTCCAGCACAAGCATAAATGCCGTATTAATTAACTGTAGGTCCATTAAACTTAAAATTCATGAACTAAATTTCCTTTATCTAATTCACTCTGTTGACATTTTTCTTTTAACTGAAACCTGGTTAAATATCGATGTACCTTCTAGTCTTTTATCTCTTAATAATTCTTTTCAAGTCTTTCGTAAAGATCGCGAATCGCGAGGAGGCGGGGTTGCAAATTTAATTAATAATCATTATCGAGCTTTTGAAGTTAATTTTCCAAATCCCTTAAATCTCGAAATTCTCTGCATTGACCTTCTCTATAAATCTTCAAAACATCGTCTTATTGTTGTATATAAACCTAATCACAGTACAACATTTGAACCCTATTCGGTAATTTTAAACACTCTCGTTAAAAATATTTCTTTTCCATTTTTAATTTGTGGTGACTTTAATAGTGCCCATATTAACTGGGTTAAAGAAACTGCTAACGATGATTTTTGCAAAGCTCTTCTTAACTTTTCTTGTATTCAAGGACTCGAACAACTTGTCAATTTTCCAACAAGAGAAAATAACATTCTTGATTTAGTCTTTTCTTCAAACAAATCTCTTATTTCAAATGTCAAACCCTTAACTCCAATAAGTGACCACACTACTGTATACTTTGAAATTCCTTTTCCATCAAAAGAAAATGTTCAAAAATTACGCTTCAATTTTAAAAAAGCCGATTATGCAACAATTAACTTTCTTATTGCTAACACTGGTTTTAATTCGTTTTTCAACGGTTGTGATGCAAATTCAGCATTTAACAAATTTTTAACTTTCCTTCTAAAACTTATTGAATTATATGTTCCTCTTATATCACCAAAATCTCAGAGATATCCTAATTTTTTAAATCAACTTTTCCTTTCTCGTCAAAGAATTTGGAAAAGAAAAGGAAATTGTCATGCTTTTCAACGTATTGATTCACATTTTAAATCAAAACTAAAAGAATATGTTTTGAGAAAAGAAAATGTTTTTATTAAAAATAAAAACAATCTTTTTTCACATTTTAAATCAAAAACGTTGTCGAATACAAAAATTGGTCCCCTTTTAATCGATCAAAAAAATAATCACTGATGATTTTGAAATGGCAGAAGCATTTGCCAATAACTTCGCAACACCAGTTGTTTCGGATAACAAAATTCTACCCCATTTTGAAAAGCGAACAAACAAAAAATTGAAAACATAAAATTTAACGCATTTGAAATTGAAAAAGCTCTTCAAAAATTACCTTCCAAATCTTCTGCAACACCTGACAACATTCCTTCAATCTTTTAAGAAAATTGTTGCACTTCTCTTGCACTTCCACTAGAGATAATATTTAATTTATCAATGTCCTCAGGTATCTTCCCTGATGTTTGGAAAACTTCCGTGGTTATTCCAATTTACAAAAAAGGAGGAACAGACGATCCAGCAAACTACCGACCAATTTCTCTAACCAGTATTGCATGTAAAGTTTTTGAGAGTTGTATTAAAAAATGTCTTCTTTCTTTTTTAACACATTTAAACCTTTTGTCTAACCTTCAATTTGGTTTTATGAGGAATAAATCAACAGCATCTCAACTTTTAGTCTTTTTTAATAGGCTTTTAAAATCATTAAATTCCAAAATCCCAGTTGATATTGCTTATATTGATTTTAAAAAAGCCTTTGACTCAGTTTTTCACGAAAAACTTTTGTTTAAATGTGAAAAATATGGCATCGAAGGTAAAGTCTTAAGATGGATATCAAATTTTCTAAAGGGAAGAAGCTTTAAATATCTCATCAATGAAACATTGTCCTCATCATACCAGATTGAACTTGGAACACCACAAGGTAGCGTACTGTCCCCTCTTCTTTTCCTCATTTACATCAATGATTTGCCGGATGTACTTCCTTCCTCTTCCCTTCTTTTTGCCGATGATGTAAAATTAGATGATACGGTAAACAATAACAATTTCAGATTTAAAAATTCTCTTTCGAACCTTAACACTTGGTGCAATGAGTGGCAGTTAATTGTTTCAACTGTTAAATCTGTGATTATGCATGTTGGTAAAACCAATCCTTGCCATTCATATGACCTTGAAAACATAACTTTACCTACCGTAACCCAGTTCAAAGATCTTGGTATAACTTATAACAATGAGCTTACATTTGATATTCATATTCAAGAAATAGTAAAAAAAGCAGCAAAAATATCTAACCTTATCTTCCTTATCTTGAAAAGCAAAGATCCAAGTGTACTTATTTTTGCTTTTCAGGTTTATGTCAGACCTTGTCTAGAATATAACTCTGTAATATTTTGCCCCCAAAAAAGTAGTCTAATAAATTTAATCGAATCCGTTCAACGTTCATTCACTTCAAAAACTTTTAAACGGTGCAATCTGGAAGATTTAAACTATCTTGAAAGATGCAAATTTTTAAAAATTGAGACATTAGAACTTCGAAGGTCAAAAGCAGATGCTATTTTTGTTTACAAAATTTTTCATGGGAAAGTTGCTTTAGAGCTCTCAAATTTTGTTCAACTTCCGGATTCTCGCTTGCGAAATTACGATCAATTGTCTTTCAACCCTCTCTTTACACCCAACAATGACATTGTAAATCAGTTTTTTAGCTTTCGAGCTATAAAAACATGAAATAATTTGCCCATTGTTGATAAGTCTTCTCCAAGTCTAGAAATCTAGTATTGTTGTTTATGATATTAATTGAAAACATTATTGTTTCACGTATACATGCCTCACAGTGTAAGAGCTATATTGCCTTTCGTGTTGTACTTCTCACCGTATCTTGTTGTATTTTATAACTATGTATGTGATGGGAATGATTATAAATAAATAAATAAATAAATTTGATTTGGACATGATCGTGGCCATTTGATTTGGACATGATCGTCGCCATTTGATTTGGCTACGATCGTGGCCATTTGATTTGGCTACGATCGTGGACATTTGATTTGGACATGATCGTGGCCATTTGATTTGGCTACGATCGTGGCCATTTGATTTGGACATGATCGTCGCCATTTGATTTGGCTACGATCGTGGCCATTTGATTTGGCTACGATCGTGGACATTTGATTTGGACATGATCGTGGCCATTTGATTTGGCTACGATCGTGGCCATTTGATTTGGACATGATCGTCGCCATTTGATTTGGCTACGATCGTGGACATTTGATTTGGACATGATCGTGGCCATTTGATTTGGACATGATCGTGGCCATTTGATTTGGACATGATCGTGGCCATTTGATTTGGCTACGATCGTGGCCATTTGATTTGGACATGATCGTCGCCATTTGATTTGGCTACGATCGTGGCCATTTGATTTGGCTACGATCGTGGCCATTTGATTTGGACATGATCGTCGCCATTTGATTTGGCTACGATCGTGGCCATTTGATTTGGACATGATCGTGGCCATTTGATTTGGACATGATCGTGGCCATTTGATTTGGCTACGATCGTGGCCATTTGATTTGGACATGATCGAGGCCATTTGATTTGGACATGATCGTGGCCATTTTATTTGGCTACGATCGTGGCCATTTTATTTGGCTACGATCGTGGCCATTTTATTTGGACATGATCGTGGCCATTTGATTTGGACATGATCGTGGCCATTTGATTTGGACATGATCGTCGCCATTTGATTTGGCTACGATCGTGGACATTTGATTTGGACATGATCGTGGCCATTTGATTTAGACATGATCGTGGCCATTTGATTTGGACATGATCGTGGCCATTTGATTTGGACATGATCGTCGCCATTTGATTTGGCTACGATCGTGGACATTTGATTTGGACATGATCGTGGCCATTTGATTTGGCTACGATCGTGGCCATTTGATTTGGACCTGATCGTGGCCATTTCATTTGGCTACGATCGTCGCTATTTGATTTGGCTACGATCGTGGCCATTTGATTTGGCTACGAACGTGGACATTTGATTTGGGCATGATCGTGGCCATTTGATATGGACATGATCGTGGCCATTTGATATGGACATGATCGTGGCCATTTGATTTGGCTACGATCGTGGCCATTTGATTTGGACATGATCGTGGCCATTTGATTTGGCTACGATCGTGGCCATTTGATTTGGACCTGATCGTGGCCATTTGATTTGGACATGATCGTCGCCATTTCATTTGGCTACGAACGTGGCCATTTGATTTGGCTACGATCGTGGCCATTTGATTTGGATACGAACATAGCCTATTAATAATTTCTGGATATGGCTACGAACTTGGTATTTAATTTGGATACGATAGTTCGTAGCCAAATGAAATGGCCACGTTCGTTGCCAAATGATATGGTCATGTTCGTATCCAAATGAAATGGCCACGTGCGTATCCACAACAATATTTAAAGCATTAATTAGAAGTTTTATTGATCTATGGCGAACCATTTGCATCTTTATCATTTTCTAATATCACTTTCCGGGGGAAGCTTGAGTTTTTTTAGTTTATTTTTTTTGATTTCATTCAAAAACAAACAAACCCACCGTTTTATCAGCGAACGCATTTTGAAAATAGAAGAAATGTCAAAACCAGAGCTGTGCGATACCCGAGACTCGAGACCCGATACCTTAAAAAATTCACCCGAGCCCGCGACCCGATACTTTAAAAAAATAATTAAAAAAATAACCCGAGACCGAGACTCCGAGACGAGACCTTGGTATCGCACAGCCCTGTTCAAAACAAACTCAATTGACTTTTTTCATCGCTGCGTTTCTTTCTGATTTATTTGAATATTTGATAAATAAAAATTATCAAAGTTTCAAACACCAAAAGTGTTTTTAAAAATTTGTTATTTAATAAAGAATTCAATGAATTTGTAGTTTTAAAGTTTCATCTTGCCGTAATCAAACATCTAAATAGGACAATATTAATAATAAAAAAGGAATCTTTAATCTCAAACACGGTATTAAAATTTATGACACTTATACAGTATTAATTTGTGGAAAAGTCAAAATCTGCATATCATCAATTGCATAAAAAAAAACCACTCCTAATGCTGTGATCCAATACAATAAAGTCAATTTTGTTTATTCAAACATAAATAATTCAATTAAACTATTAACTTTACATTCCAATTTAAATATTTTAATTGAGAATGAATGATCTCACTCCCCTCAGGGGCCACTACTTGATGGAGCGCCATCAACTTTTTTAAGACTTTGTTGAACATTTGGAGGTTGAATTTGGCTTTCAGTTTTTATTTCTGGAGATTTGGCATCACCTGGACCAAACATTGGAATAATTTCTGATTTGGTTTTCTAAAAAATTTGAATAAATTAGACATTTAATTAAAGAGACTAACTTACAGGAGGAGGATCATCATTATTATTGTTGGAAGTTGGTGGTTAAAGTTTTTCTTCAGTTTTTGGAATCACAGAAGATGCTTCATTATTTGCTGACATTTTTGATTCTTGTGTTGTTCCTTTTGTAGAAGAAAGAGATTCTTTTGTGCCACTTTTGACAGACTTTGATTTTTGAGAAAGGGATTTTGATGCCACAGATTTCGTTTGTTCTGCTAATGGAACTGGAAGTTTTTTAAAGCCAGGAATTGATTCATGCTTTCTTGCTTCATTCTTTAACTAAAATATTTAATGCTTATTGAAAATACACATAAGTATACGGTAGATATGTCATTAATGTTGATGTTACTTCGAATCCAAAATTTTATAAAAATGATTTAAAGCTTATCAAAATACTGTATACTGTAACCCATACATATCAAAAAAAGAAAACTTACACTTTCAAGTTTTTCACGAAGTCGAGCAGCTTCACAGAAAATGCATAAAGCAACAGTTAATGCAACAAGGAATAAAAGAGTCAAAAGTCCAAGAACAACAAAAACCCAAATTGGTATACAGCAATCTTCTTCTTCAGCCTTTGATGTTGTAGTTTGAATCAATGAATTTTTCATAAATACTGGTAACACTTTTTTATTTGAGACTGTGGGAGTTGATGGAAGCGTCGATGAATGTGTTGATGAAGTCGTTGATGAAGATTCCGGTGGAGTTGATGAATTTGATGTAGTTTCAGATTCCAATTCAGATTCACTTGGCAGTGGTGATGGTGCAGATGGATCCCAACAAGGATCAGATAAACTTTCCAAATCTGAAAAAATCAAAAGCAATAGATTTAACCACAAAAAGTAGGATAAAACAAGTACGTAAAAAAACTTATCTAATGAATTTTCAACCAAACCGAAAAATGTCCATTTTTCACCTGTTTCGCTGATAAATGACAGACAGGACTTTGTAATCCATGGTATCTGTATTAACCACTGCGGTTTCAGCTCATCAGTATCATGGCCGCAGTAAATACTAGATACTATAAATTTATATACATATAAACATATTCATATAAAAAAGCAAAGGAAAGGAAACACTTGAGAATGAAATATTTCTCTTTTACTAAAATAAAGCAATGTTTATAAATGCATAACAGTAAAAAATTTTAAAAAGCATGTTTCATTGACGGATTCTAGCCTGCATGTTTGAGCGCCAAATCCATCCATCTTCTCCACTCTACGATAGAGCAGCAGTTGTGAAAGGGAAAAAGTTAAATGCTTGTTTTACGGAACTTAAAATACCAAAAAAGTTTTTATCTGGTGCTATTTTTCGCTTACTTTCATATATACATGTATATATGTTTTTTCAACCTATATACTATTACATAAACCTAGATGTAAAATAAGCTGGATATATTTGACTGTTGCCTTATTAGATTATTTTTAATTTATATAAATTATTAAATAAAAAAAATTTAAAAAAAAGCCAAGTCTAAAAGTTCAGTTCTGAATTTAAGCGTTTTGGCGAAGTGCGAACGAGTGACATTTTTGCATAGCAATTTTTTCCAGGATCCTTTTTTCCAGGTATTTTTGCTATTTTTTAAATATAATTATCTTGCTCTTGTTTTATCAGTATTAAAGTTATTAGTTTTTCATTATATTAACATTATGTAGCATTAGACGTGGTTTTGTTTTCGCTTTTTTTATACCTTCATCACGATTTTCATTATTGTATTCTGCTAATACTTTGTTTTACTTTTTAGCAACTGTTTATGCAATATAAACTTGATATTGCTTCAGTTATTCTTTTAATCTTTTCAATGATTCTTATTCGTTGCTTCTGCTTTCATTTTTCTAATCCTTTCAATGATTCTTATTCGTCAATTCTTTTTCAATTCGACATTCTTGATCTGATCCTCTAATAGAAGGCCTTTGAGAAGAATTTGCTGAACTTAAACGTTTCCGGGCATTAATTACGCCACTCGTACATCCTTATGAATGTACCAAGAAGGAAGCAGCTTCTTCCTTCAACTCGAAGAAAAATTTTTTTGAGATTGCAAAAGGAAAGCATGAATTCAATTGAAAATATGTTTATGGAAGTGAATACAATGTAAGTTTGCTTTTCTTTTAAAACATTAGAAGTATTAAGTTTCTCTAAGGAGCAAAAATTTCTTGTTTCACTTATCCAAAACCTTCCTTTTATCCTCCTTTGTTTACCTATCAGCATCTCTTTTTCTTCTGTTGCCACTTTATTTCTCATTTCCTTTCTTTTATTTCGTTTTTCTGTGATTGCTTCATATCATTAGCTACTAAAACCGTAATAATCTATCTAAATAATTCTCTTTCAAAAGAAATTTGTTTAACGAGCACCGCTGTAAAAAAAACTTTATTCACTCTTTAAAAACAAACAAAAATCACTTTTCCTGTTAGACTTATATAAATTCATTCTCTCCGCATTACCATTTAATTGTTTGACATTGAGTCTTCCAAGATTTAATAACTTTTTCAAGATCAATATCATATACTTGTTGAATCTTTTCCGCAAGTAACATAAAAATCAAAACATATTGTCGCGTTGTTTGAACGCTTTGACAACGAAATTCTCTTAACTTTGTAACAACCTTCAAAACATTTTTCTTGAATCAGTGGTAATCCCTGAATGCGAAGAACTTACCTCTTTGACTGTATCCAGTTGATTCTTTTCGAATTTTTCAAAGGCAATAATTGCAGCCGCAGTGCACCCCGTTCTTCCAATTCTAAAAATTACCATTTGTATAGTATGCAATTAGAAGAACGTACCCGGCAGAACAATGAATTACATTAAGTGAATGTTTGTGTTTTCCTATTTTATCCATAATTGCTCGAACACTTGTCGTTTCCTTGGGAATTGAACGATCAGGCCAATCAGTCATTTGAAGATGAATAAATTTATGAGTTCTGGTGAAGCTACTGTAATTTGTTTAATTAAATGTAATGATAAAATTATAAGCTCTTACATATTCGAAATTTCGATTTCTCTGATGAAAAACTTTGGAAAATATTCAGATACGGTTAAAGTTTTGACCTTGAAACCTTTGCAAGTAATTTCTCCAACTTGTTCATTAAAGTACTCTGCGCACTTATCTTTGCCGTCTTCTCTGAATTTGCATAACATTGCAACAATTTGCACTTTCTTTTCATAAAGCATGTTTAAAAAATCTCGAGCTGATTCATTTACCGGACCTTGACTTAAAATTAAAGATGAATCACTATACGGAACACTATTTGCATGAACATAATCAGTGTTAAACAGCTTAACTCGTGTAGCATCAATACATTTGACGTTGCCATATCTAAAATTTACCTTCGTTATTTTTGTTCCTTGCAAGTCATTAACAATTATTTGTCTTACCTATTCAATTCAGGAAATTCATTAAAGCATTCAAAGGCAAATGGTGGAGTATCACACTTTGGAATCATATTAAATTCATTAATCATTTGGTAAATTCTTTGGTTGCGAAATTTATTAATCGAACCATATTGCTTAGGCGTAAGCTTCCTTTTTGGTTGTCCAAGAGTTGCCATTCGTTAAATGTGATGTTCACTGTATTACCTAAATCTTTATGTTTTTAAAATATTTAGAAATGTAACGAATCTATAAACGCGTAGGAAAAAACAATTATCGAATTTATGACTGAATTTGCCATCAAGTTTTTTGTTTCACTGAAAAAAGAACAACTGAATAATTTTGTTATGCAAATTTGTGATATTTTTTTGTTTCTGACATTTTGCCAAAGCACTGCAATTTTTAAAAAATTACTTTTACAATTATACTGTTGATGATTACATCACGGCAATACTCAAATGGTTGTGTTTTTAGATTGTAGATCTTTCAGAAGATTACAGATCCTTTAGAGTTCCCAGTGGCATGATTTCCTCTTTTGTCCTTTTTTCGTTTACAGATTCTACATGTACAAATTTTATTAAAACAATTATATTATGCTGTCATTTCTTTGAGCTCGTTTTCTTGTATTATTTTATTCAAATCAGATTACATGTTTTTTATAAACAATTATCAACATTAATTCTCTTAACCTTTTTATCATTTATTAATTTGCTCTTGTAACTTCATATTTTCCAAAGCAAGTTTGAGATTTTCTTGTTCTCTCTTCAAATTCTCTTGAACTTCTTTTAAACGTTCAGCTTTAACCCGTTCAATTGCAAGCTCAAGCTTTTCTCTTTCAAGTTGTGTTTTCAAATAGCCTGAAAAACTTTTTAGATTATTTAAATTAAAAAAGGCAAATTTAAGCTAATATGAATGAATCGGAAGACTTACTTATGCTATCCGTGGCTACAGTATCTTCTTCAGGACTTTCAGAATTAACCATTGAAATATTATTATCATCAGAATTTACATGATCTGAAACTATAACATGTTCGAATTTGTAAAAATACAGTATTCTATTAAACAGTAATTAAAGAGTGTTTGTACGAACTTACCTTCTTCGGACCTTTCATATTCAGAATTTAAAAAAAAATCAGATTGTATTGTCATTGTTACTGAAGTTTCAGCTAAAATTTATAGTTTAATTATTTTTTATGTCAGTTTTACAGGCTTGTAGTTAGAATTTATTTTAAAAATGTCGCGTGGCTTTTTCTTGTTATATAATACTTACAAATTTCTGATCCCGTCACCATAAACGTTGAACTTTCTGATGCAATTGATGTTCTATCATTTTCATTTAAATTACTTTGAATCCTTAATCCTAAAAATGAAATAATTAATCGTTCTCGCTAAACTGCCATTGTCTTACCCATTCTTGCTTTGGATTTATAATTTTTGTTTTCAAACCATTCTGGTTTTAATAAGTGATTTTGATTAATCAAATCTGAAAAATAAACAAAGTCCTGACCTTGTTGACTTTTTTTTACTAATTCTTGTAGTATTAATATCGATGCCAAACCTACCTCCAATCAATTCATCTTTTTCAGATTTAATATTGTTTTTGAATTTTCCTGATCGACAATTAAATCCTTAAAAATTATCATTATTTGTAGAAAAAACTTTTACTAATCTTACTTTCATCGATTGTTTTTATAGCATCCTTGAAGGCTGTCCATTCTTCCAAATTGAATCCAATTGGCATCGGTTCTCGTCTTCGATTCATTTTTGTTAGTCAATAATAATTAATTACTCGAATAATTTTCTTAGTTCAAATGAACCCCCCGGAAAAAATTAAATGCAATTCGATTGTGATGGTTTACTTATGCAAATTTTTTTGTCGCTTTAAAAATTTTTTTAAAATGTGGGATTTCAATAATTATTTTTGGCTTGTGTTTGCTCCTTTGCTTTTTTAATATGACTATGTTTAAAAAAATCTTTTATTCACTGCGGCCATGATACTGATGAGCTGAAACCGCACTGTTTAATACAGATACCATAGATTACAAAGTCCTGTCTGTCATTTATCAGCGAAACAGGTGAAAAATGAACATTTTTCGGTTTGGTTGAAAATTCATTAGATAAGTTTTTTTACGTACTTGTTTTATCCTACTTTTTTTGGTTAAATCTTTTGTTATTGATTTTTTCAGATTTGGAAAGTTTATATCTGCACCATCACTGCCAAGTGAATCTGAATTGGAATCTGAAACTACATCAAATTCATCAACTCCACCGGAATCTTCATCAACGACTCCATCAACACCTTCATCGACGCTTCCATCAACTCCCACAGTCTCAAATAAAAAAGTGTTACCAGTATTTATGAAAAATTCGTTGATTCAAACTACAACATCAAAGGCTGAAGAAGAAGATTGCGGTATACCAATTTGGGTTTTTGTTGTTCTTGGACTTTTGACTATTGTATTCCTTGTTGCATTAACTGTTGCTTTATGCATTTTTTGTGCAGCTGCTCGGCTTCGTGAAAAGCTTAAAAATGTAAGTTTGTTTTTGATTTGTGGGGGTTACAGTATACAGTATTTTGAAAAGTTTTTTTAAATTATTTTATTGAACTACCGTATACTTACTAATTATCTTAAGTATCTTATCTGTATCCATAAATCGATGAAAACATTTTAGTTAAAGAATGAAGCAAGAAAGCATGAATCAATTCCTGGCTTTAAAAAACTTCCTGTTCCAACAGCAGAACAAACAAAATCTGTGGCATCAAAATCCATTTCTCAAAAATCAAAGACTGTCAAAAGTGGCACAAAAGAATCTGTTTCGTCTACAAAAGGAACAACACAAGAATCAAAAATGTCAGCAAATATTGAAGCATCTTCTGTGATTCCAAAAACTGAAGAAAAACTTTTACCACCAACTTCCAACAATAATAATAATGATCCTCCTCCTGTAAGTTATTCTCTTTAATTAAATGTCTAATTTATTCAAATTTTTTAGAAAACCACATCAGAAATTATTCCAATGTTTGGTCCAGGTGATGCAAAATCTCAAGCAATAAAAACTGAAAGTCAAATTCAACCTCCAAATGTTCAACAAAGTCTTAAAAAAGTTGATGCCGTTCCACCAAGTAGCCTTTGAGGGGGGTGAGTATTCATTCTCATAACTGCTCTGAAACAAATTATTATTATATTTAAATTGTATTGTAAACTTTATATTTTAATTGAATTAATTATGTTTGAATAGATAATATAAATTTTATAATACTGTAATACATCATCAGAATTGAATATTTTTATACAGAAGGTTAAATTCAGGGTTTGACTTTACTACGATTTATTACTGTAAAAGTCTCAAAAATTATAATACCGTACTTGAGTTGAAAGACCCACTTTTTGTTTATTATTATTGACCAGTTCAGGTATTGTATATGCATTGAACTCTTAAAAACACTAAAAAAATTATGTTTCTTTGAACAGTGTCAATGATTTGCATTATTTTAAAATTTACATAAAATAAGTGCACCTTATTTAGTTACTTTGAAACAATCTTTGCAACAATTTTCCTTTTTTTATTTACAGTTTTTTATTCACGTGGTCAAAGGTTGTTGAAGAAAATGAATTGCTTTCAAGTTTCAATAATTTTTTGGTTCTTGATTTGTTTTGTTGCTTCAAATGGTGACATGATTTTTACTTTCAATTACGGTAACGAACCTCTTCCACAGTAAGTTTTGTTCTTTCTTATTTCATAAGGGTAATTTCTTTAATGCCATCCACATTGAAGAAACCTCAGTTTTATGCTATCTTTTACAGTATAAACTATTAGATAATTTATATCTGCTCAAAATTACTCGATGTCCATTATGACACGGTATTTCAATACCGTATAAAATTTCAGTGCTCAATATTTTACACCTGTTATTTTTTCAGATGTATTTATCGATCACAAATTGCATTTTATGAAAGTGAATCAAAATTTGGAATAATTTTTCGTCATGATCTCTCTTCTCGTGATTTAATTGAAGAATGTCAACGGTGAGCGTTTTTATTTGATGAAATATAATATCTTTTTTTATTTCAGTGTAACACTTGATCCAATAAATTCTGTATATTCCGAAGAGATGAAAACTTTAGCCGTATGTTTTGTATTTTGAATCATATCTTTTTTTAATTAGCATAAATTTTTAGCGCTCTGAATCAGCTTCTGCAATGATATTAAAGGATCAAGTAATTTTTTATCGAAAGAATTATGATGGGCTACAACAAAATGGTTACTACATTATTTATGTTACTGTTGATGATTTTGTACCTGTTGAATATCTTGAAAGTTTATTGGATTCTTGTTGGGTACCACATGCATCAACATTTGTACCAGTAACTACGAAATTAATTGGATCTCCATCACAACCAGAAAATACATCACATTTACCATCTCCAGCAAAATCTTCATCAATTTCTCCATCATTTTCAAATGTCCCAGATTCATCATTAATCCCATCAATTAAGAAAACGACTGCTGCTCCATTAATACAAACTACAACATCAAAAGAAAATTGCAGCAAATTACCACTTTGGGTTTCTATTGTTCTTGGAATTTTGGCCAGTTTATTCATCGTAATTTTTTGTTGTGCTTTAGGATGCTTCAACAAGCTCGAAAGTGTTCGTGATGAACTTCAAAATGTAAGTTTGTTTGATTTTTGATAGCTACAGACTGCAGCTAAACCCTATTCAAAAGCATACTGTTGCCAACAGCATGCTTTTGAATGGGGTTTATTGATGGTTCATTTTGGATGAATTTCGGGATTTTGAGTAGATTTAGAATCCTCGTGGAACAGTTACCATATACAACCATGAAAATAATTTTAGTTAAAGCCTCCTAAAACAAAAGCTAAATTCTTGAAAGAAGATTCCTTGAAAGAAAAACAATTAAATGAAGAAGAAGGAATGAAACTCTCTTTTCCATCAGCTGAACAAATAAAATCAATTGAGTCAAAATCAATTTCTTCAAAAAAGAAGAATCAAACTGTCAAAAGTAGTAAAAGTGGCACAAAAGAAACTGTAACTTCTCAAAAAAGAACAACAACAACAAATGAATCAAAAACATCTGGAAATATTGAAGCTTCATCAGCAATTCCAAAAACTGAAGAAAAACTTTTACCTCCAACTTCCAACAATGCTCCTGTAAGTTATTCTTTTTTTAATTAAATATTTAATTTATGCAAATTTTTTTAGAAAACTAAATCAGAAGATGTTCTAATTAATCCAAATGATGTTAAACCTCAAGCTGCTGTAAAAACTGAAACTCAAGCTCAAAATGTTCAACTTGATAAAACTCAAAGTTCAAAACATAGTGGAAAGCAAGGTTAATCTAGCTTTTTCAACTTCTTTGAAGCAAATGATTTATTATTTTTAACTTCAAAAATAAACTGTAAATTTAAGGTTTTCATTGAATTATTTGTATTTGAATAAATTAAAGAATTTGTTTATTGAATCATTTTTTGGGTTCAATATTATTATTTATTACTGTAGAATGAACTCAAAACTGTCAATTAAGGTATTTATACTTCTAATTCTACATTACCGTATTCTACGAAAAATTAAATTGTTACATTTTTAATCAAAATTCTTGAAGGAAAGTTAGAGTTACAACAACAAAATTAAATGCAGATTTTGACTTTTCCATAAATTATTACTGTAAAAGTGTCATAAATTTTAAAAGCGTGCTTGAGATTAAAGATCCAATTTTTTCATTATAATTATTATCGATCATGTAACAGGTATTGTTTTTGTGCGATAAAACTTGAATATTATGTATCAATGCATTGAATTCTCAATTATAACTTTTATTGTTCGAAACTATTCATAAAATATTCAAATATTATACATTTATATATGTTACGTCCGGACTGAAGAATCGTCCGTTCTTCAGTCCGGACGAAATGCATTTGTTCAATCTGAAGAACGAACATCCGTTCTTGAGAAAGGACGTCCATTCTACAGTTCCCGTCCAGACTGAAGAACGGACGTAACATTTTCAAAGAAAAAGTTTTTAAAAATTGTTTTTCCGCAATAAAAGTTTTTTACAAAACAAATTTGTGGAAATTCCTTATTTTGGAAAAATGTGATGATGAAAAAGATTTTTTTTTCTATTTTTTCTTTTTTTTGAAAACGCTTTGAAAGAAACTAAAAACATCGGCTAAAAAATTTTACAATTTTCTAGAAAAGTGTTGAAATCGAAAATCATTCCTTTTTGATGTCAACAACTTTTTACATCTTCTTCCATTTATTTCGTAACGTATGATTATTTTCTGCACATTTATTTTTCAAAAACAACAAAACATTGAATATCGAAAAATGCAAAAAAATAAATGTAAATGTTGTAAGCAAAGTTGATGTATTTTGGCGAAGGAGAAAATAATTTGACTTTTTAGAGTTTTTGATATCTTTAGAATTGTCAAAATTAGTTTTTTGAAATCATTTTTTTGAATATTTAAATTTCTGTTGAAAATATAAAATTCTGACAAAAATGTTAATTATGATGCTTTAAAGCAGGCAGAAAAATATAAAATGAAACCGTAGAAAGCATGGTGACCATTAATAAAAAGAAATAATAATGTTTTTTTATCGTTTATCAAAACATTTAATTTTGTTATTGTCCATCGCTTAACCTTGAGTAAATTGTATATTGAAAATTATCTATTAATAATTTTTTCAAATTTTTAGTTATGCTAATTCTAAAAAAAAGAACATGAAAGTTAAAAATACATTTAAAAAAATATCAATGGATCAAAGTTTCAATGTGACAAAATCAACTAAAAAGGCACACGTGTGATTATAAATCACCCACTTTTTTAAACAATTATTGTGCAGTCCAGCGGTTCGGAAAATTTGAATATTAAAAATGTGTGAAATAAAAAATTTTAAAAGTTTTTGCTGTTTAAAAATTTATAAAATATTCAAATACAAAATTCGTATTAAACTGAAATGCTTAAACAATTCCTTCAGTAAAATAAATTTAATAAAATTTCGTCATTTAAGCAAATAACACAACACTGAAAAAAAATGAAATTCTCAATCAATTTTGTTAAGTACAGGGTGGCCAAAAAAAAAGTGCAATTCAATTTTTAAACAAATGGAAGGGTACTCGAATAACTTGTGTTGGGTGGGATTAATACTTGGTGGGGAAGCGCATTTGACCCTACAGTATGACCTCTTGAACATTTTCGTGTCGGGAGTTTCAACGCCGCCAAGTTTTGAAAAGTACGTTTTTCGACCTTTTCGTAGAACAAAGTTCCTGGGAGAACCAGAAGGGCTGGAGAAAATGTGATGGTGGATTCGGATAGCCCACATATTAGACTCGTTGACGCAGCAAAGTTTTGGATTATATATCTTTTGCCCCGGGTATAATCGCTTCGAGAAAAAAGCGATTTCCGATTTTTTCATTTTTTGGTCAACTTTGACCGATTGCCCTGGGTTTTCCAGAAGGAGTTGGAGGCTCATATTTGTTGCTAACAAACTTCAGCTTGTTTGTGGTTGATTCCATTCCAAAATATTAAAATCTAGAAAATCAACTTTTTAAGCAGCCGTAATTTTAGTATGTAAGTAAGTATACGTAGTAGATACCGTAATTCTATTCAATGTTAAAGTATCCAAATTGGTTATAAACGCTTAAAATGTATTATAGAGTATTTTTCTGGTCTATTTTCATTGATATATAACAAAAAACAGCATTTAAAAAATTTCGTGTAAGCATAGTTACTTGCTATTTATTAGTATACAACTACAAGCAGCCATTTTTGTGCATTTTGGAGTATCGAAAAAAAGTTGATTTTCTAGATTCCAATATTTTGGTATGGAATCAACCACAAAGAGGCTGAAGTTTCTTGGCAACAAATGTGAGCCTCCAACTCCTTCTGGGAAACCCAGGGCAATCGTTCAAAGTTGACCAAAAAATCGAAAAATCGGAAATCGCTTTTTTCTCGAAGCGATTATACCCGGTGCAAGAGACATATAGACCAAAACTTTGCTGCGTCAACGAGTCTAATATGTGGGCTATCCGAATCCACTATCACATTTTCTCCAGCCCTTCTGGTTCTCCCAGGAACTTTGTTCTACGAAAAGGTCGAAAAACGTACTTTTCAAAACTTGGCGGCGGCGAAACTCCCGACACGAAAATGTTGAAGAGGTCATACTGTAGGGTCAAATGCGCTTCCCTACCAAGTATTAATCCCACCCAACACAAGTTATTCAAGTCCCTTTCCATTTGTTTAAAAATTGAATTGCACTTTTTTTTTGGCCACCCTGTATATTTTTTTTATTTCAAAAACGCTTTCGTTGAAGAATAAAATAGGGTTCATTTTTTTAGTCTTTTATTGGATAAAAAAACGTCCGCAAAAAATAAAACCAACAAAAACAGCAGAAGGCACTTTAATTTTTTAAAAATTTTAGCGAAATTTTTAGTATTTTGAATGTTTAAAATATTTAAGATTTTACAACATATTTCTTACATTAAACGGTGAAGAAAGCTTTTTTTCTGAAATTCAACGTGTACCTCCCCAATAGTTATTAAAATACAAAATTTTTGCGGCTTTTTTTGCATTATTAAAAATAAAAACAGTTTTGAAAAATAACTTTAAACAAGCCTCGTTGTTACAAATTCTTTATCATTTTTTACGCCTGTTTTCACTGTCTTTTGAGAAATGTTATTACAATACTTGACTAAAAAATTTTTGTAAACAAACTCGTCTCATTTTTTTGCGAAAAAAACATTGTCTGACATTTTGGATCGGGTTGGTGTCTTTGAACAATTTGCAAAATTTTTTTGACATTTCTAAAAACAACGAAAAGCTTATTTTCTGAATTATTTCTTTTTAATATTTTAGTTTTTGGCACCAAAATATCTGGCAAAATGTATAAAACGTGTATTGCTATACCTTGAAGCAAGCAAAAAAGGTTTTGTATAATAAAAATGAAAAGAAAATTCCAGGTGGTGACATTAATTAAAAAGAAATGACGTTTTTATTGTTTATCAAAACAATAAATTTTTAATTATTCAAACACGAGATAAAGTTTTTAAAAACAGAATTTAATGCAGAGTTTGACTTTACCACATCTATTATTACTGTAAAAATCTTGAAAAATTTAATACCATACGTGAAATAAAAGACCCATTTTTTCATTATTATTATTGATCATTTCAGATTGATATTTGAGATAAAACGTGAATAAATGCATTGAATTCTTAATTAAAAAACAAATTACACTTATGTTGGCTGAAACTTTGGTAATTATTTATTAAATATTTAAATACAAAGAATTTTTTAATTGCAAAATTAAATAAAAAATTAACAAGGGAGAACCGAAAAGATGGAAACCGAAAAATTACGCCTCAAACAGTGTTTGATCCCAAATTATTTTGCATTTGAAAATTCGTTCACTAAATAAATTTTTAAGAAACTCCTTACTTTCTACAAATCCAACGCTAAATAAAAATCAATCGATTTTGTTTTGAAAATTTTTCTTTTTTTCAAAACACTTTTGCTCAAAAAAACAGAGTTTAACATTGAAAAACTTTAACATCCCTAAAAAAGTGATGAAATCGAAAATCATTCCTTTTTTCTTTTTTTTAAAAAGATGTCAACAAATTTTTTACGTTCTTCCACTCATTTCGAAACGTATAATTTTTTTCTGTACTTTTCAAAGACAACAACGTCGTGACATAGAAAATAGCAAAAAAATAAATGAAAAAGGTGTAACCAAAGTTGCTTTGATTTTTTGCAAAGAAAAACATAGTCTGACATTTTGGAGAATTTGGCGTATTTAGCACTTTCAAAAATACTTTTCTAAAATGCTATTTTAAATATTTAAATTTCTGTTGAAAATATAAAATTCTGGCGCTAAAATGTTTTTTATAGTGATTTGAAGCAAGCAGAAAAGCATTTTGATTAAAATGAAAACGCGGTCAAAACTGATCCACATCATTAATAAAAAAAATAATGGTTTTTCATTGTTTGTTGAAACATTTAATTTTGTTAATTGTTCAATCCGAGATAATGAGTGAACTGTATATTAAAAATTATCTATTGATTCATTTTTTTTTCAAACTTGAGGTTCTGTTAATCAAACCAAAAATACATGAAATGTTAAAAAAAAAGATAAGAAAAAAGTGAAAGTTTTTATTACAATATTTATCACAGTTTCGATGAGATAAACTACTTTTTTAAATCATTATTGAATGGATCCGTAAAACGTACAAGGAAAAATATGCATATTACAAACTCATTAGATTCTTAAGTAAAACATATCATTTCAAAACCTTTTGTTGTTCAAACTTTTTGATAATTATTAATAAAAAAATTCAAATACAAAGAAAATTCATAAAAGTGAAATGCCGTAAAACAAATTTAATGACTGTTTTTTTTGAAAACCGGAACGTTGAAAAATATTTCATTCTTCAATCGATTTTGTTTTCCTATTTTTCTGTTTTTTCAAACACGCCTTCGTAGAAGAAAAAATGGTTCCATCTTTTTTGGAAAGAAATGAAAAACATTCGACGAAAAAACAGAACCAAAAAAAGCAGCTTTTTTAAGCGTGTTTTTGCATTTTTGAATATTTTATAAATAATATACAATTAACACAAGTTCCGTAGCTTCTTTTAAAATTTTAAAATAATGAAGAAAGTTTTTTTGCAGACAATCGCTTTGTCTGTTTAAATTAGTAATAAAATTATTTCAACTCATTAGCATTGTTAAAGCTAAAAAATAATCTTGTATAACACACTAAACTCTTTTGACAAAAATGACATAGAAGTTTATTTCTATTTTATTTTATTTATGTTTTGGGAAAGTACTTTTTCCGTCCAATCGTTATGACTCGATTTTTGTCTTTTCTAATCACCTTTATGAATTCGAACATGCATTGTTAATTAAAAAATTTTTTACACCAAAAAATGGAAAAGCCTATAAAATTTTAAAAAAATCATTAATCAACACAGAAATTGTTATTCATTCCTTCACAATGATGACAACTTTTTTCGAACTTTTTCTTCAAACATATGGCTTTTATGTACATTTTTTACTTTACAACGACAACACCACCAGACATAAAAAAGTGCAAAAAAGTGAAAAAAATGTTGTAAACAAAGTTGTTTGAATTTCTTGCAAAAAAAACATTGTTTGACATTTTGGAGGGGGTTGGTGTCTTTGAAAAAGACGGCAATATTTTTTTTGAGATTTTTGAAAACATTAAAAACTTTCTTTTCTGAAATGTTTTGTTTTTAATATTTAAGTTTCTGTTTAAAAATTTTTGTTCTGCAAACATAATCAAATGTTTATTATTATGCTTTAAAAAAGTAAGAATTTTTTCGTATGAAAAAAATTCAACTGTTGCATGGTACATTAATTAAAAAGAAATGAAATTGTTCTTTATCGTTTATCGTATAAATATAAATTAATTTGCAATTATTGATTGTTAGACATTAAAATAAATGCATTTTAAAATTAACAAAAATACACACGAAGGGAATGATTATTATTGAACTACTTTAATATATTTGCAAATGTGGTAATCCATAAAAGAAAAAGCAACAGCTTGAATAGTAAAAAAAGAAGCAAGCATGTTTTACATTTTTACGCGTTCAAAAATTCCTTTTTTGATCTAAAAAATATTTCAATATTTTACTAAAGTAAACTCATTAAGAAGAAGATGTTATTTAGAAAAGGAGATTACAACTCGCATCACTTATTTTAACAACATCTTTTATGGTTTTTTCCAAATCCTGTAAAAATATTTATGTTGTACAACTTAATTATAATTTTTCTGAACTATGCAAAAATTTTGAATTTTTCATTATGGTTATCAGAAATAAATTGACATTTTAATTTTTTAATAATGTTCATTATCAAAAAGAAGTTTGTTAACCTCATAAAAACAACACAAGTGCTTTGACATTTTCAAATTTAGTTATCCAAAATTTAATTCACAAAATTAAAAATTCAAAAGAACATTTTTTAATATGAAAAAGATTTGACTTTGCAAAAAATTTTGACGAAACTAAATTTTTTGCTTTTCAATGATTTTGTTCTGTTAAATTTCTTTCAAAGTTTCTTGAAAATGTCTAACACATTTTTTTTCTGCAGATGGCAAAAAACCGCCTAAAATTTTAGGGAAATTCAAAAATTAAAGAAAATGGACAAACGTTTGCGAAATAAAAGAAAAAAACTTTTTTAAAAGAAGAATTGATGTTTTTCTGAATTTTTAATTTATTGTTCAAAACTTTGTATGCATCATTTTTAAGACATTCAATCAAACAGTTTTGATTACAACACTTTGTAAAATGTAAAAATAGTATAAAGACTGAAGAAAATTACAAAATTAAAAATAATTTTTTAAATTTTTACTTTTTTCGGAAATGCACCCCCATCAAAATGAATTTACTTTACGTTGAAATTAATCTTAGTAAATAAATTACAAATTAATTTTTTGTTCTTTGAAACATTTTGAAGTTTTTGGTCTTAACCACTTTAATTCAAAATGCATATTTCATTTTTTTCCCCTCGTCATCAATGTCCATAATTTCTGGTCAAAATTGATTATTATTACAAAAAAAGAAAGAGGGAAAAAAGCTAGACATGAATCACACGCTGGGAAAAGTGTGGACAAAACGTTTTTTTGAAGCGATGCTCCCATAGATTTGTCCCAAACTTTCACCATAACTTCTTTGAGGTGTCTAGCAGGCATGTACGGGAGGATTTTAAAAAATATGCATTAGTTCTGTTTTTACAGACCCAAATATGACTAAAATCAAGAAAAAATGGGTAAAAACTTAAAAAACGTCATTTTTTAAATTCGAGATTTAGGGGAAAAGATCCCGTAAATTTCATCACCTGTAGTAAAAGAGTGATTTCAGAAAAATTTCAACAGTATAAGATTAATCGTGGCTTCAAAAAAATAGCTTAAAGTTTAAAGATTACGGTAGCTCCTCTGCTATTTTCGCGGTAAGAAACACGTTTTCCCAGCGTGTGAATCATGATTAGAAAAAAAGAGGTTGAAAAAAGTGAAACAGAAAAAGAAGCATCATTTTTGAGGAAAAGTCTGCGTTTGACTGGTGATTTTTATTTTTATTTTCTTTCTACTTTCTTCATTTTGCTGTTTTAAATTGGGTAATATTTTGTTGATCAGTTGTTTAATTTGATAAAATTATGTCATTTTATAATAAAGCCAAAGCGGCCATCACCAAAAAGTGTAAGTAATATTGAAATATTTTGTTTTATTAAAGAGTGATATTTTTAGTTCGATCAAATGATCATGATGATAAATATGAGGAATATTTGCAAAAACTTGCTGAATGTCGGCTATCAGATTTGAATATTGATTTTGCATGCTTGACAGATTTCGAATTTGAAATTGGAAGTTTAGCATATTCGTTAAATTATGAAAGAAATCGGTATGCTAATTTTATTTTAGATATTGTTTTGTAAAAAACATAAGCAGAATTTCGATTATTGTTTTTTTTGCTTTGACTCAAAAGCTTTTTTGGCACTTTAATATTTGATTCTCATTTTAGATATGGATATGAAATTGTTGATGAAACTCGGGTACATTTATCTTCTGATATTTATATAAACGCTAATCATGTAACAACTGGTCCAAATGGAATCAATTTTATTGCTGCTGAAGCCCCAACTTCTGATACTGTTAATAAATTTTGGCAAATGTGTGTTGAACATAATTGCAATCATATTGTAATGTTGTGTAAATTTGAAGAAGAAAATAAGCAAAAGTGCTATCAGTACTTTCCTGTTGAAGGTGAAAAGAAATTGGGAAGCTTTGAAATTCACGTTTCTGATATTAACGAAATAATCTTCCGGCATAATGGAACAGATTCAAAAATTATTGAAAGAAAGCTTTTGGTCACTAATCTGTAAGTTCTAAAATTTGCATAAAAAGTTGTTTTTTTAACTTTAAAAATTCAAAAAAGTTATGCAAATTTTTTGTTACTGCACCGAATAAACTTACTTTAAAAAGGAATTCGTTAAAACAGTTATATGCTAATTTTTCTTGCTTTTGGATAAATTTATATAAAATGGAATATAAAAATTGGAGAAAACATAATTATGCTAATTTTTTTTAAAACTTATTGAAATGATTATGTTTTTCGGTCTTTAAAGTAACTTCAATTTTATTTTTCAGTGTCACGAATAAGAAGAAGGAAATCGTTCATTACAATTTCATCAGTTGGACAGATCATAGCGTTCCTGAGAATATGAAGCCTTTGATTTATCTTTATCAAATGATTATGGCCGAGGCAATGAATAACAATAGTTCCGTTCTTGTTCATTGCAGTGCCGGGTGAGTATTAGTCATAGCTTTTTTAGCTATTAATCATAAACATATTTCCTCAGCATTGGCCGAACTGGTGTTTTTATTGGTGGTCAATTCTGCTATGAATTATTCATCAATAATGAACTTGAATCAATTAAAGATGTAAGATTTTGATAAAGATTTTGTACAGGGATGACGTCATCCAAATATCTTACGCTTTTTTCTTATTTTCAAATAGCCTTTGATCTCTTCCGCCATTTAGTAGAAGCAACATTAGTATCTGATTTTTTGTAGCCCGCGTAAGAATGACGTCATCTCTAAACAAATTCCCCTAACAAATTTTCTTTCACAATAAAACATCTGTCACTATTTTTAGGCATTGATCAAACTCCGCAAAATGCGTTTTGGCAGTGTTCAAAGAAAACAACAATATGTATTTTTGCATTGCTTATTAATCGAACTTTTGCTTGTTCGAGGAAATTCAAAAATTGAAAAATCAAAACTTCTCAAATTAAAACAGAAATATGGTCAAATGCTTGAAGAAAGCCGGCAACCTCCACCACCACCAAAATCCCTTTTGTTGAAGAGACTTTTAAGTGCACCATAATTTTGCCACCAGCAGTTTCCTCATTTTCAGAAAATGCCATGGAAAAACATTGGTGATGAAGCATACTTTTATTTTTTACCAAAAATTGAATTATTTTAAAATTATTCTATCACTTTTTTAAAGATTGTTTCAATTGAATTTTTTTTATTTTTTATTCTTTGATATCTGTAACTATTTAGCTTTTTGAAAAATGTAAAATATGAACTAATTTTCATTATGCTAATTTTTAAATGGGGCTTTCTATTGGAATTCAGAGAATGTTCATAAATGCTTTCCCATTTTTGTAAAAATACTAGCATAATTTTTTATGAGAATTTTCAAAATATAGTTATTCCTTTTTTTAAATATTCAAACACATAAAATGCTCTTTAACACATTTTTGTTTAAAAAAGACGTTTTCCGTTTTCATCAAAAAGCTTTATTCATTTCTTTTTGTCTCTATTTTCTTTGAGCCAGTCGTGCAAAAAAAAATCCCAAATAAAAAGGTCAACAAAACGCAGTGTAAAAATTTAAAAAAAATGTAATATGTTTAGTTTAAAAAATATTTTTTATTCGACGCATTTGTGTTCTGTGTTTGAATATTTTATTTATTGTGTAAATTTATTTGTAAATATTTTTGTGTTTAAGACAATAGGTAATTGTGATTTAAAAAAAGTGTAAAAATTGAAAAAAATGTAAAAAAGATCCATATAAAAAGGAATACAACACTAATAATATAAAATTTATTAAACGATCAAAATTTTCTGATTACTTATTTAAAATGAAGATTCAATATGTCACAAAAAATATTATTGCTAAGGAATTCTGGAAAAAATTAGCTTGAAAAAATTTTTTATAAGAATGTTTGCATCAAATATGGCAAAATTCTGGCTCTAAAATTTGAGGTGTAATGTTATGTTGAAGTTTTGTGATAAAAACGTGACTTTGGAATTTTATTTTATTCTAATTTTTAAATGTGCGATAAAAAATTGATTCATTATCTTAAATTTTTATTGGCTTTTCATGTACAAATATGCGATTAAAAATTATGCAAAAAATTAAATTAAAATATTAACACTAAAACATTTTAAAACATTAATAAAAAATTCTTAAATAATATAAAACAATAATAAAAATTTCTAAAATATTCAAAAAATAAGAAAAGTTAAAATTGTTTTCGTTTAAAAAAATAAAGTTTCGTCTTTTTTTAAATAGAAATTAAAAACTTCAATGAAGAAACTTGAGCTTTATAAAAAATAAAGAAATCAAAAATTAAATTTGCACACCTTCTTCATTTCGTTTCCCATAACATTTGACTTTTTTCTGTTGAATTCATTTTTTAAAGACAATAAAACCGGACATAAAAAAATGCGAAAAAAATAAATGTAAATGGCGTAAACAAAGTTGTTTTATTTTTGCGAAGAAAAATATAAAAAAATCTTTTCTGATATGTTTTTTTGTTTTGATTTTTCTTGGCATTTTCTGTCACTTTTGATTGGGAAATGCCAAGAGACACCAAATCAATCAAGTTGGCATTTTTGAAAAAAATTTTTTATTTTTGAATATTTTATTTTCTGTTGAAAATATTTTTATTAATGCTTTGAGTTATTTGTGTGATTAAAATGTACCTTGAATATTCATTCAAGTTGGTTCCGAAAGAAACCATTAATTAAAAAGAATTTTTGTACAGATACAGCCCAACATTAATAATTAATTGCTCAACAAGCCATGATCGATGCATGACATGTGATCGATCAAAACGTGAAAAAATTGTTCTTTTAACTTTTAAAGAGTAAAAATGTGCCATTTATCGATCAATTTGTTCAAAGTTTAATTGCTGTTTGTCAATTAAAAGGTATCACAACTTTGAAACAAGAAGAATTTGAATGGGTCGGAAGGAATCGGGATATGCTTAAAATTATCACAACTTCAAAGGATGCCGCCAAAAAAGTATCAGAATGTGCCGGTAAAATTCGAAAGGCCCAGGAAAATTATACAGCCATTTCAATTCGAAAAGATTATACAAATGCAGAATTTAGTTTATTTTGGGGATAAAGGTGATATTTTGTTAATGTATGAAAATAAAATTTTTTCATTAAGACGTAGCTTTTGAAAATTACATAATTTTAATTTTTAATTGTGAAAAAAGTTTGGGTTCATTTATAATGTAATTCTCGCTTTTTTTTTACATTAATTAAAAAACATATACTTTGCGGTGCTTCAAAATGAATGACAACTCCATAAAAGTTTTGTTGCTAAAATTTTGTTAATTATTTTTAAAATATTCAAATAATAAAACCCATAAAAGCAAAAATTTTTGAATTTTTTTTTTTTGAAAACGTTTTTGTTTAATTAAATAAAGTTCCATTATTGTTTCAAAGAAGTAAAACATTCGACTATAAAACTTTTGCATCGTTCGAATAAAAAAAAATCATTCCTTTTTTTAAAAAAGACGACAATCGTTTTTTGAGCCTTCTTTCATTCATTTCAATGACATATGTCCTTTTTCTATATATTTATTTTCAACGACAACAACATCCAATATCAACGAAAAATGAAGATAATCGAATGTAAATGATGTGAAAATAGTTGTTTTAAATTTTTGCGAAGAAATAAGTAAATGAATTTTCAAAATTCTTCTAAAATGTTTTGTTTTAAATATTTAATTTTTTTTGTTATATTGAAAATATTTAATTTTATTCTCTAAAGCACACCGGAAAGTTATACGCAAAACAATAGATGGATGGATTTTCTATCAATTAAAAATCATATTTTACAAAATTATATCGTTTTTCAAAAATAAAAAAAAAAATCTTGGAAATGTACAACTAAACTTTTTTATTTATTCAAATTTGCAAACAAAAATCAAAAAACACAAAAAATGACATAAAATGAAAAGTAACATCAAAACATAAAAGGTACAAACAAAGCTTCAAAATGGTTTAAAAACGACAAAAATAAAAAGTTTAAATTTTCAAAATAAAACTATAAAGAATTTCGATGTTCAAAACTTGATCCAAAAAGACGGAAACTTTTCGCAAAATTCGATTTTTCCTCACTATTTTCAGCGATTTCATTAATTGCAGAGTGAATTTCAGCCCATCCACCATTTGATGCAAGAGAGGAAAGGAATTTTGCTTTATTCAAATTTGTTGTTGATTGATTGAATGTATCCCCAGAAAATTCATCATAATTGATTGGAGAATTTGCAGTTGAGCAAGAACGAGTTGAATCGTTTGATGGAAATTCAGAGGAAGTCTTAAATGCAGTTTTGCCTTCAGGGGATGTAAGAAGTTTAGTAACATAATATGCATATTGAATAATTTGTTCAAGGGTTTGTTTTGGAAGTCCAAGAAATGATAAATATTGAGTGATAAAAGTTTGATCAGGAAGTTCAGAAGACTAAAAAAAAATTTAAATACAGGACTGTGATAATAAAAACATTTCATCACATAGATAAAATAATAAAAAAACTTACTTCAGGAATACAACGAAGTTCATGTGGACCATGGGCATACCAACAATTAACCCCAAAACGACAATATGATCGATTACAATAGTTTTCGCATAAATGTGTTTTGTAAAGGAATGGATTCTTCCAAGTTGTTTGTTTTCCACTGTAAATTTTATTCGCTTCTTTTACGGATCTGAAATTACGAATTAAAAGTAAAATTAAAAAAATTAAATGGAAAAACTTACGCAGATAAAGTTCGGAAAAAGATTTCTCGAGGTGTTTCATCTTTTGCATTTCCATTTTCTGATGTTTGAAGTGTGGGTGGAGGCATAACAGTAGCAAGATCAAAAGTTGGAGTTGATGGAAGATTAACTGTTGATGACATTTGGCGTTGAAAATTATTACGACCTTGAAATTGTTGTTGTTGGCGTCGTTGTTGTTGTTGATGATGATATTCGTGATGACGATTTTGTTGATGACCATTTCCCATAAATTCATTGTTGTAATTATTATTTCCGAAATTCATTGTTCCAGACATTGGTGAAATTGAATTACAGAACATTGAATTCATCATTGATTGTTGAAATTGTTGTTGTTGAAATTGTTGTTGTTGAAATTCTGATGTTGAAGGAGGATAAAAATTCATTGTTTGAAATTCAGGTTGTCCTTGTTGTTGAATTTGTTTTGGAGAAGGAAAGAATTTTTGATAATTTCGAACATCCATTTTTTAAATATTAGATTTTGATAGCAAAAAATAAATATAAATAGCAAAGAAGAGGGAGAGAAATGTTGGTTCAAATGACTTGAAATTTTTGAAATGAATAAAGGTTTAATAAAAAAAACTCCAGTAACAATAATTGATTGAAAAAATTTTTAAGGTCAAACCAAGACAAAAGGAAGTAATTTTATGTTTTCTTCACCAAAAAGGCCACGTAATTTTTGTATCAATAAATTTTTGCAAGGTTCAAAGAAAAATATTAAAAAAGTCAAAAAATAAGAAATAACTTGAAATAAAACAATAATTAAAAATTGTTTTGAAGCCCTTTTTTAAACGATGACAGTGTCTTATGAAGCTGAAACATTTGTACCTAATATTTATGCTTCTTAAAATCATGAAAAATTGCCCCAAGAAGCACTAATAAAAAGTTCAAAGTCAAAAAAAAACTGTCATCAAATAATTTATTCATGCGCCCTTGTGAATGTTCTTGGTTTGCATTTTTTAAAGTGTTAAATTTGCATAAATATTGTTACATTTTATTTACTCATTCTTGCAAAACAAAAATGTGCTGTTTGTTGTCATTCAAAGAAACAAAGATTTTATTTTAATCACGTGGATATAAATCAAACAATGAATTACTTTCAACTGTCAATTATATTTTCGCTTTTACAAATTTTTGCTGCTGCTTCAAATGGTTCTTTGATTTTTTCTTTTGATTACCAAGGTTTTGTACGACCAAAGTGAGTTTTGTTTTTATACGATTTTTAAAAAAAATCATCGTCAAAAGTCAAAATAAACTACAGTAATCTTTAATACATTTGTTAAACCCTATTTTTTAGATGCATTGATCGATTAAAAATTGTATATTTTGCTCATGAAAATCTTGAATTCACCGAAAAATTTACAACATCTTATGACCATGATTTACCACATGAATTTATTAAACAATGCGAAATGTGAGTTTTATGCTTTTTTAAAATTTTTAATGATAAATATTGCTACTGTAGGGTTGAAATTAATGTTCGTTTTGATGCCAGCAATTTTAATGTAATGCAAGCTCGAGCTGTAAGTATTCTTTTCAATCATAATTGTTTGCAATAATAAATGCTTAAATTTTAGAAAAGTAAATCAGTTCCAGCTATGATACTAAAAAATCAAATTATCTTTTATCGAAATAATTATGGTCAAGAAGAAAATGTATATCGTATAAATATTGATGATTTTGTACCGATTGAATATGTTGAACGTTTATCTGATCCATGCTGGGAACCATTTTCTCCATCAGCAATTGCACCACCACCGGCAGCAGCAGCTTCATCAAGACGTCCATCAACGTCAACATCACGGTATTCAAATTTTTCAAAATCGACATTAATAATTAAAAATCCAACTCATGTTCCATTGGTTCAAGTTCAACCATCATCGTCAAAGAACAAAGATGAAGAATGTGAAGGTTTACCTCTTTGGGTTTATATTGTTCTTGGACTTTTGGTACTTTTTTTTATTCTTGCATTTGCTGCTGCTGTTATTTCTGGATATGTATGGTTTCAATTACGAAAGCGACTTAATTCTGTAAGTTTTGTTTTAAAAATATACAGTATTCCTTGGGTATGCTAAAAACGGCAACTATCCTTTTTTTTGCACAAAATTCAGAATATTATATTCTTTTGCTAAAAGTTGTGATATTAATGTTTATTGATTACTGTAAATGAGGAAATGTTAAAACCTTATTTTACTTCGTGACGTTTATTTTTAAACCAAATATTTTAGTTAAAAAATGCAAGAAATTCTGAATCGGGATCTGTAGTTTCAATACGTCCTTCAACAGCAACAAAGAAATCTGGAAAATCCAATTCATTTTCGGATAGAAAAACTTCTGCTGATAAAAATGGAACAAAAGAATCTGTATCAAAACCGACAGCAACAAATGAATTAAAAAATGCTGGAGTTAAATCTGGGAAAGATAAGAAACAATTACCTCGACCACCACCTTCATCTGTAAATGTAAGTTGATGCTTTGTTATGAATCCCTCCCTTGGTTACTGTAACGATTTCGTTGATCGCCCTGATCCCTTAAACTTTGGACTATAACATGGAAAATATTTTCAGGGATTACTTTTGCTTTATCGGGATTTCAGGGATCATGGTGACCAATAAAGCTGTTACAGTAACAACTTGATAGTCTTTGATAAAGCAACTTTTTTCATTTGTTAAAAACTGTTTTTTAGAAAAGCAATGCAGAAATTCATCCACTTTCGGCTTCAAATAAAGGCAAATCTCAAGACACAAAAAATAAATCCGATGGAACGCATAGAATTTCTGTGAGCTTATTTCAATATTTTGAATCACGTGAGTAAGATAGTTTTTTAGATAACAAAAACAACTGGTTCAAATGATGGCAAATCTCAAGATGGAAAAACCGAAAGTCGAGATCAAACTTTTGATGATCAGGATACTACTGGAGATAGTGTTGTGAAGGCATGATCTTTCAAAAATTTAATTTCTTTTAACCCCATTATTTGTAACTTTATTATTCTACAGTAATAAATGCTTATTAAAGTGGCTTCTCTATTTACATCATTAAGTTTTAATATCTGTTCTTTTAAAATTTGTTAAGCTTTTTTCAACAAGTTTTCTTATCAAATTAATATTACGAATTTTTAATTAGAATTTTAAAAATGTACTGTATTTTTTTTAAAAAGCCAGAGTGCGTTTTTTTTTTAAAACAATTTGGAACGTGTCATTCCACGATTGAAATAAACAATACTAAATTTTTTTCAATTTTCCATTGTATTTTTTTCCCAAAATTAATTATGCAAAATGGCGACGATTGCGTTGTCTTTTGTTTCTTTCCTTTTTATATTTTCTAAAATAATGTTGTGGAAAACAAAAAAAATCATATTTACACCAAAACTCAAAGCTTTAAAAGAAATATTATTATTTTCTTGAAAACTTCCATCAATCGTTTATCAGATGAAAGGTTTTGTTTTTTGGGACACCCCTTTTGCTTTTCTACGCTCTTAATAAAGATCTTTCTCTCTTTCTTCGTTTTTATTATTGATTTTTATGTTTCATTTTTAGTTGTGGTCATCGTGTTTGTTACTTGTTTAAACCTGCGATTTTTTAAAAAAAATTAATAGATGTTTAAAAACTAATGTTAATTTATTTAAATAATTTAGTGTAATAAATTACTTCTTTAGAATACAAAATGGTAAATAACAATATTCCATCAAGACTATCAAGTGATTTCCCGTTTGATGTCCCCAAATACATGAAATTAAATGCTCAACCTCAAATGTCATTGAAGCTTATGCAAGTATGCAAATTTTTTCAACATAAAGAATTTCCATTTCTCGTCGTCAATTTTATCGATTTCATTGGCGAAGATCATTGGTCCTATAGCGAAATAAATGGCAACGAATGTGAAAAAAGCAAAATCCAAGACCTTGAAACCCTTTCAAAAAAGCTTTGGATCCTTCGAGTATTTTTTGTATCTCATTATCAAATTAAGAATTTTGTTATTCCAAAGATCGCAGTTTGTGATATTCAAGAAAGTAGTCATTCGGGGGGAAAATCCATACTTTAAGTGCGGTAAAATAAATCGTTTTTTTTTCCTCTCTCCCGAGCGCAGCTGTTTCCTTCCTTTCTTTTTGGTAAATACCAATTTGCGTTTACCATTTTTCTTTTTGCATTTACCATTTTTCTTTTTGCGTTTACCATTTTTAAATTTTGGTTTACCAAATTTTTTTTTCAAATTTTTTTTAAAATTTTTTTTAAATTTTTTTTAAATTTTTAAATTTTTTCAAATTTTTTAATTTTTAAAATTTTTTTTTTGAATTTTATTTTTAAAACACAACCAAAATAAAACGGACACACATTTTATACTTTTTCATGCATGAATTTTTTCGATCATGGATTTCTTAATTCCCTATACCTGACTGTGTATTTTCAGGATTTTTTTATTACGTAATAATTTTTATCCCTTAATTATTTCTTAAACTTATATACTTAACCATTGTTTTTCTGGATTTTTTCAAGACTTTTTTTGTCCCAAATCATGCTTTACGCAATCACAAAACACACAAAATTTTATCGAATTAAGCGAAAAAAATTCTTTTTTCATGCGGATTTTTTAATTTCTTAATTATTACATAATTCTATATCCTTAACTGTGTAAAATCAGGACTAAATCAAGACTTTTTGCATGGATTTTTGCCCTAAATTATGACTTTTGCTATCAAAATTAAGCGTTTTTTATGTCTTTTTTCACGTTTTTCATGCATGGAGGGGAGAGAGGGATGGGGTGGAGTGAAAGTGTTTGTCCGTGTAACACCAAATATGGAATAAAAAATTTTATTATCATGTTAACCAAACTTTACAAATTCAAGCAAAACATGCCCAGTGGCGTTAGCACCATATATGGGATTACCATGGATTATTATTACGTAATAGTTATTTCGACTTTTTCTTATGGAAGGCGGTAGGATCAAAGAGGTTAAACTTATTTTTCTTTTGTAGTGTAGGTGGTTTCAGAAAGGTTTTGGCATAAACAGGCTTTTTGATTACAGGTTTTTTGACAACGGGGTCCTTCTTAGGTCTCACTCCAAATAAGGCATCTATCTCTGCTTTTGTATAACGTTTTTTCTGAATTTTCTTTTGTTTTGGTGGTGTCGGTAAAGGATTCACGAATTTTCTCCCCGAAAACATTTTTTTGAGATTCTCTGGTTCTGTTTCATGTGTTTCCTGGTAATAACGTTGCTTTCTGAGCAGCTCAGAATTTTCTTGGTTTTTTGCAATCGCATGAAGAGTTTTTGGTAGAGTCACAGTTTCGGTCCGATTTTTACCAATCAAACTTTTATAGCGTTGAACGGGTACAGCAATTAATTTTTCCATGCTAAAACATTATAAAATGCTTTAGAAATCCCCCTTTTGAACAAAAATAAGTCAAAAACACGCACGCAAATAGATAAAAATGGAAATGTGAACCAATATTTTGTATTAAAAACACGATTTAAAAAAAAAAAGATTTCTTTATTGGACCAGGTCTTCCCTGTTCACTTGACAAAAATTACGTAAAAAGGTTAAAAACGAAAAGTTGTAGGAGTATTACGAGCAATATCAAGAGAAAGAATGGAATCAAATTCCGCATAAACTATTAATTGAAGGCCAGCTTCTGGTACTTTATCAGAAAAATGGAGGGAAATTGCAGTTGTCCCACTTCTTTGGGGCCCAACAATATCGTTATCTTGGTCATTTTGGAGATCAAAAGTATAAAAACACGAATGCGCAGCATATTTTGCCAGTGAAATTCCATGTTCTGTGGTATCAGAAAGGTCCTTATAAGCGCGGATAAAGTTATTTTCTTTCCAATTTAACTGATATACACTGGATGGAACGCGTTTACCATTTGAATTAATTTGAATAGATTTTAAACCGTATGGTGCAAACTCAAAAGGAGACATTCCAATATGTCCGTGAAAAGCTCGCGCATCAACTAAACCAACAAAAATACGTTTTGGAACTTTTCCATTAAACAAAATAAGATCGGATTGTTGGATTCCAGGAAGAAGATAATGATATTTGATATCGGTTTTGGTATAATTGTATTTGGTTAAAGAGCCTTTAATAAGAGCGTCTTGAATTGAATTGCTCAAATCTGGGTTAAGGGCATATTGCTTTACATAAAGTTTGCAGTCCAAAATTTCATATTTATATTCTTGTGAGTCGGTAGAAAGTAAAGTAAAACTAGAATTATGAGGTCTGATTTCAATATCTACGATTAAATCACTAAGAAAAAGCTTCTTTTGTTGAAAAACATCAATGTCAAGGGGGCATGCAGTTTCAAAAGTTTTGCCATCAGTGTATAAAGCGCGTCTTGCTTCAAATCCGGGACCACTCATTTGACTTAATTCATCCTCGAAAAACCCAGATGCATTTAAATCTTCAACTTTGATCTTGCCTCCAAGACCTAATCTACGCCTAAACCAGAAAATATTTAAAACCAAAACGCTAAAATTCTGATCTTACCGCATATATGCGTTATAAGCATACAAGTCATTTCCATCATAAACGGTATTTCCATTGAATAAAACCCTAATATTTCTCATAAAAGTTGCCCCAAATCCTTGAATAAAACTAACAGGATCAGAGCTATTAATTGAAACAAACTCTATTCCTTCCTTTTTAAGAATTTTAAATTTAGTGGTAATGTAAGATTTTGCAAAATCTGCAAAACACATGCCTGTGTTAACGCGAAACTTGATTGGTCCATCAAAAATAGGATGAGAACATGGATATTCCACAAGTGCGCAACTATCGATTCCAGCTAAAGTTGGTTTACAGTTGAATAAATCAACAGATTCGGGCATTTGCTCAACACTTAAGGGATCTAATTTGGACATGATTTTCGAAAAACTAAGAGAAAAATAGAAATAAGACTGATCGATATCAGATATATTGGTAAGAATGACGTATTTTGGTAAACTTATTTCGAAACAATGATTAATTACTTTGACCTTTTTGCGATTTTTTTGGTCTTTCTTCATACCTTACCATAATGATTAATTGCTTTTTTGGTAATCCTTTGACTTTGGTGTTACCAGAACAGCTGTTGTTACCACATTTTTTTTTTACCAAACTCACACCACTTTCTCGTTTTCCCGCCAAAATTTATGACAGGTGCGCGTCCTTTTTCTCTTTTCTTTCTCGGACGTTCTCGAACATTGCACTTTTTTGTTAAATGCCTGACCTTTGGCACTTTTTTGCCTCTTTTTTGCTTTTATTGTGACAGTTTTACGATTATTAATTGCTTTTCCCTCTCTTTTCCGTTCTTATTTCTCGATTGAAAAGAAACTTTTTTCTTCAATTTAAGCAAAATGAATATTTTTTGTGCGCAAGGGGAGAAAAAGGATAAATAAAAAGAAACATTTTATGATAGAAAATTACATGAAAATACGAAAATTAAGTAGAAACAAAACAATTTTGAGGAAGGTAAATATTACCAGAGTGATTGTCTCGAATGATAAAACCAGGAACATGGACATCTTTTCCCTTGCATTTGTAGTAATAAGTTAATGCCAAACGCTCATTTGTAGTTGTAAAAGTAATTTCCGGATCCACAAGACGGACATAATTGGTTCGGACAGAGAGTCTTCTAAGGTCAATATTGTCCCAATTTGGAATATCACTCAATTTTGTCCAGTTAATTGAAAAATAATTACGAAGTCCTTCACGATTATGGCGGTTTTCAAGAGGGATTTTTCCATAGGATAAATATTCATTTAAATTAGGAAAGGACATTCTTTCGGGAAACTTGAGAATAGATACTGATTTTTGTCCTCACTTAACCTTTTCGCGCTTGCTTTGAACAGTTGTCTTTTAATTATTGTCCTTAATTTTTTAGAATAATGTTAACCCAGCATGTCCTTATTCCTTTTGTGCTCGATAAAACTTCAAAAGTAACAAACAGATTGGAGGGAAATTTAGAATTTAAAGGACAAGGATGGCATTGTGGAGTAAAAAGTTTTCGAATGGATAGAAAATGGTCTTTAATGAATGAAGCCATGACAATTATTTACACAAATGGCTATAAATCCGTGATAAAACCTAAAAATACTCATGCGGTGCATGAAATGGAAAAAGTTTTGGAAGAAATGTTTGCAAAAGTACGGTCAAAAAGGAGTTGTGATACTTGGGATGATATTATGAACAATGATGATTGTAACGATGATAAAAAACAAAAAGAAAGAGCAAAATCCGTTACACCACCTCCTTCTGTTATGCCTTTTGATGATGAAGTATTAACGAGAAGAAATAAAACAGGAAAATCGAAATCTGTGACTCCTCCACCTTCTGTAATCCCTTTAGAATTTCGAGAAAAGCCAAAAATTACTGATGAAAGAATGAAAGTTGTAAACTATCCAACAGATGAACCAGGAGAAAGCGGAGAAAAGTATTATCTTGTTTACGAGAATCTTCGAGATGCCTTCTTATTTTCTCCAGAATTACCTCCAGATGCTAATAAATTCTGTGTTTTTGCAAACAATTCGGTCAATTTTACATATGATTCCGTTATAAACCGTTACAAAGTCAGTTTTAATGGGGAATATGTTCGCGCAATCCACCTTACCCCGGGATTTTCACGGGCATTGGGATTCAGAGAAGTTGTATTTAACAATCAAGTTGCGCATTCGGCTCCAGAAATAGAAAATTATCATAGCCATGTTGTCATTCATACAAACAATATGATTTGTCCAATTAGTACTGGTCCATATAAGGAAACTATTTTGGCTGCCTTTTGTACTTGTTCAACCACAATTAGTACAGTAAACTATATTAAATTAAACGTGGACAGACTTGAATCTATTGAGATTGAATTTAAAGAACTTTTTGGTAATCCCATATATGGTGCTAACGCCACTGGGCATGTTTTGCTTGAATTTGTAAAGTTTGGTTAACATGATAATAAAATTTTTTATTCCATATTTGGTGTTACACGGACAAACACTTTCACTCCACCCCATCCCTCTCTCCCCTCCATGCATGAAAAACGTGAAAAAAGACATAAAAAACGCTTAATTTTGATAGCAAAAGTCATAATTTAGGGCAAAAATCCATGCAAAAAGTCTTGATTTAGTCCTGATTTTACACAGTTAAGGATATAGAATTATGTAATAATTAAGAAATTAAAAAATCCGCATGAAAAAAGAACTTTTTTCGATTAATTCGATAAAATTTTGTGTGTTTTGTGATTGCGTAAAGCATGATTTGGGACAAAAAAGTCTTGAAAAAATCCAGAAAAACAATGGTTAAGTATATAAGTTTAAGAAATAATTAAGGGATAAAAATTATTACGTAATAAAAAAATCCTGAAAATACACAGTCAGGTATAGGGAATTAAGAAATCCATGATCGAAAAAATTCATGCATGAAAAAGTATAAAATGTGTGTCCGTTTTATTTTGGTTGTGTTTTAAAAATAAAATTCAAAAAAAAAATTTTAAAAATTAAAAAATTTGAAAAAATTTAAAAATTTAAAAAAAATTTTAAAAAAATTTTAAAAAAAATTTGAAAAAAAAATTTGGTAAACCAAAATTTAAAAATGGTAAATGCAAAAAGAAAAATGGTAAACGCAAATTGGTATTTACCAAAAAGAAAGGAAGGAAACAGCTGCGCTCGGGAGAGAGGAAAAAAAAACGATTTATTTTACCGCACTTAAAGTATGGATTTTCCCCCCGAATGACTACTCAAGAATTAGGACTTTTGGATCAAACTCTTTTTTACAAGGATTACAAAATTTTGACATCTTCTGGAAATGTTGAAGAAATGCATTTGTTGGGTACTGTAATTAAATTTGAAAATGGTGATCCTGTTTTTATTAATTCTTTGTTGGAATGTGTTCCAAAACTTAAAATTTTTGAATTGTAAGTTTTCCTTCAAAAGTTTAATTATTCAAATTTTTGTATTTAGTTTTAATAGAAAAGTTCCTGTTTTACCTGATAATTTTGGGGATAATTTTATGCAAATTAAAAGTTCGGAATTGGAAACTTTTGGTTTAACTATGTTCTCGTATTCTTAATTTCAAATGTTTTTAAAGTTTATGGAAGTAAGTTTTGACTTTTAAATTTGAACCCAAACTTAGCACGAATTGAGAGAGTATTGCTAATAAATATACAAACAATACTTGCATATGCAAATTTAATTCCATCTTTGTTTTTTTAGGAGAATCCACACGTTTGTTACGAGCTTAAATTTAATGATGGTTGTCTTTCTCCTGAAGAAATTCAAAACCTCAAAAATTTTGTTAAAGGAGTTCTGGATGCTGGACTTACAAAATTTCCACCGCCGTTAATTTCTTTTAATGGAGAAGATGCAGTGCATAAGAAAGCTTTAGAAGCTTTAAATCTGAAATACGTTTCTCAAAAAGAAATGTGATTCCCGGATGAAGCATCCACTGAAGAAATTTATAAATAAGTTGCGATAAATCCAGATCTTTCCTATTTAAACAAATTTAAATTTTTGAACATTTGAATGTCAATTTCAAACAAATCTATTTGAAAATATTGGAGAAAAATAAGGGGGTTTAAAATTTATTTTTGTCTTTTCTGTTTCTTTTCTTCTTTTTTTTACATTTCCTCTTTTTTTGCTAAACCTTTCAATAAATTTATTTCAATAATGCTTTATTTTTATAAAAATCGAACTCACAACGTTCAGGGGACAAATCCGAAACATATAATATTAACGAGATAATAATAATTCAATATTTTTTCCGAATAGTATCAAAATATTCAAAATGCTTTTAAAATGTAATATATTTGTCATCATTTTTATACACTGAAAAAAATCGCTTTTGGATATTTTTTTCAGTGTAGAAACGTTGTTTTCCATTTTTTGTCGCATTTCTTTAAAAAACAAAATAATTTCGAAATAAACGATGATATTTTTTTGGAAGGAAAACGTTCAAAATTCATTCATTCTCTTGTCTTTTTTGTGTTTTCAAAGTTTTGGTTTATGTTTTTTGAATATTAGTAAAGATTTTTTTGGGTTATAATATTGTGGTTTAATTTGAGAGGATAATTAATATTATTCAAACAAATTTTTATGATAGAAAAAATAGATACAGTTGCGTTAATATGAGAAGTCATTTTTAAAAAGATGTACACAACAAAAAATTCGAAAACCATTTAAAACAAGAATTTTGAGCCAAAACATTTTTCGAAATGAAAAATATAGATTTTGTTCGAAAACATTCACCGATCTCAAATAAACATAATGCCAACGCCGACACATTTTTTGCTGACTGATTTTTTACTTGTGTTCTGCTTTTTGAAAATAAAAAAAAATGAAAATACAAATTTTTCTTCTTTGAATATTTTATATTTATAAATAACGTTCTTTCAAGAATATCCTATTAAGTTTTAAAAACAAAATGTCACTTTATAGTTATTTTGAAACTCCCCAAAATGATTTCTTCGTTCATTTACCATTATTAACATGAATGTTTATTGAAATATCACATTTTTTGAAAATTTTTTTATTTTTCTCAGCGTTTTTCGAAATCATGATTAAAATTCAATAAAAACTAGACATTTGAAATATTGTTGTGTCCAGCACTTTTATTCAGTCAACAAAAATAATTTCCAAAACATTCCTTTGCAAAAACATTAATCTAAAATTTTAGGCGAAGAAAACAAATTTCAATAATTTTCTTAATTTCTGAAAATAGAAGAAAAGATATTAAATATCGAATTTTTTATTAGTGATCATTTTAGAATAATTCGGTGGCACTGAAAAATACAGTTTTCAATTGTAAAAAAGTAAAATTAAATCAGTTTTTGGACAAAAAAAGATCACATAACGAAAAAATTCAAAATAAAATTTTGGTAACAGACATCGCCGCAAAAAATCCAACCGTTTTTGTTCGAAATAAAGCAACACCGACATGGACCAGACAGATGCAAAATTTGATGTTTCCCTAACCGTAGAGGTTTTCATAAGACGCCGGAGTTAACTCTTCATATTTGTTCCTAGTACTCCTTGGGACTAAAGAATATTATGCACAAAATATTAGCTGCCAAATCCAAAATCTGTATTTTCCCCTATAACACCAATATGTATGATACATAGGGTTCAATAGAAGTTAACGTTGAACATATATTTCTGGAAGGATTTTTATCAATTTATGGCCGTCAAATTACATTTATCAACAACAGTTAATACTATTTTTAACGTTTTAAAACGTTTAAAATAGAGGTAGACTTATTTTCTTGAAATTATCCAACGTTAACTTCTATTGAACCCTATGTATCATACATATTGGTGTTACAGGGGAAAATACAGATTTTGGATTTGGCAGCTAATATTTTGTGCATAATATTCTTTAGTCCCAAGGAGTACTAGGAACAAATATGAAGAGTTAACTCCGGCGTCTTATGAAAACCTCTACGGTAAATGTTTTGACGGCATTTCAAAATATTGTAAAAATCGATCAAACCGAAAAAAACTACATTTGTGTACTTTCAACGATTTTCTTTTTTTTTGAAGTTTTTATTTGAAAAAGTGCATTCTTTCTGGTAAAATTATGATGAAATGTTTTTAAAACTTTTTATAAAGTAATTCTTTAAGTACAAAAAGTATGTTAACCCTGACCGTAGAGGTTTTCATAAGACGCCGGAGTTAACTCTTCATATTTGTTCCTAGTACTCCTTGGGACTAAAGAATATTATGCACAAAATATTAGCTGCCAAATCCAAAATCTGTATTTTCCCCTGTAACACCAATATGTATGATACATAGGGTTCAATAGAAGTTAACGTTGGATAATTTCAAGAAAATAAGTCTACCTCTATTTTAAACGTTTTAAAACGTTAAAAATAGTATTAACTGTTGTTGATAAATGTAATTTGACGGCCATAAATTGATAAAAATCCTTCCAGAAATATATGTTCAACGTTAACTTCTATTGAACCCTATGTATCATACATATTGGTGTTATAGGGGAAAATACAGATTTTGGATTTGGCAGCTAATATTTTGTGCATAATATTCTTTAGTCCCAAGGAGTACTAGGAACAAATATGAAGAGTTAACTCCGGCGTCTTATGAAAACCTCTACGGTGAAAATGATGTATAAATGCATTAGAAATTATTGTCTTTGTTTGGTTTTCGAAATTATTTATCATTATTGATTACAAATACTGCTTCTTCTGCTTGATACCCATTGTAAAACTTTAAAATTTTATGCAATAATTATCAAAACAACACACTGAACGAAATATTCAAAAACGCAAAAATAAAATATTTGCCTAAATTTTTTTTTGAAAAAACATATTTATTTCAAAACATTCAACACTCTAAAATGCTTTTAAAAGAATTGTTATTTTAAAAGCACGTAAAGAATATTGATGCATTATTTACGTCAAAGTTTATTTGAACCTTAAACATTTTATTTTTTAGTAAATACGTAATTTACAGCATTCTTTTATCACAAAAAAGTTGGTAAAATATTTTTACATTCTTTTGGATAATAAATTAGTTCTGCATTCATATTTCAAAATACACGAATCACTTTCGTTTTTGTTGAGCTTTAGAAGAATGAATATTGCTCTTTTGAATATTTTGTTTGGTGTGCAAATATTTATAGCTTTTTTTATGACAAATTAACAAAATTAGATATGTAAAAATATTTATTGAATAAAATTGTTAATGTTGTACAATGATAAACCTACATTAAATAATAATTATTGGTTTATTTTGAAACACTTTTTTTAACATATAATTTAAACATCAAGTTTTAAGAATAATTTTTAAAAATTTGTAGAAATATTTAATCCGTAACTAAAATTGTTCTCTATTCCTTTGCTGAAAAAACTTCCCTATTTCTTGTTTTGTTATTTTTTGTTTCAATAATTTCAAAAAAAAGATTATGCAATTAATTTTACAAAAATAGTTTTTTTAATAATGTTTGATTATGTAAGTCATTCTTCAATTAGCATGAATTTATTATTTTATTTAACCCTTAAAATTATCATTCAAATTTTTTTATAATGAGAATCTGTTGTACATAATTAAATATTCAGTAAAATATGTATGTAAATGCAAAAGCATATATTTTGAATGTGTAAACCCTGAAATGAAAGAAAAATACGCTTTTCTCTCAACGACGCAGACTTTTTCCTTTAAACTGGGGTGTCGATTTGCTTTTGTTTCTGTCTGCTTTTAAAAATTAAAAAATTTAATGTTTTTTAATATTTTATTATTTCTTTACAACATTAAATGTTCGTTTACATATTTTTTTTGTATTCATTATAACAATTTTATAAAATAAGTTTATTAAGAATATCCGGTCTTGATGTTATCCATTATTGATTATTTTTATTAAAACGTAAAACATTTTTACAATTTCTGCATTGCGCGCGTATCTAATTTTATGGAAACCAAAGTTTAATTAATTTTTTTAATGAATAAAAATTTTATATTATTTATTTACATCAAATTTTGTTTAAAATGTTTTTCTGATTTTGGTAAATAATTTATGAACATAATTTAAAAATCCCTTTTGATCCCTATATCCCTGTTATAAAAATAAATCACTGTTAACAAAAAATTCATTCAAATACGAAAAAAATTAGAAATGATTTGATGAAGCACGACCATAAGGATTTTAATTGATGGAATTATTATTTTAATAAAACTAAAAAATTTAAAAAAAGCTTATGAAAAGCATTGTCAAACAAAAGATTTAAATATAGCAAAAACTCTAGACAAAAATTTCTGCAACATTGAAATTAAATATGTCATAATATTTTACAAAAACTCATATAAAATCAAGACATGTTTTGAAACATCGTTTTTGACAAAATATTTGAATTTTTTTGATTCGAACAAACTTTCAAAATTTTTGCTTATTTGAATACTCAAAATGCATTTGTTTAATAAATATTGAAAATCAGAAAACTGCAGAAATTTTTGGAAAGAATTATTAACAAAACTAAACGATTTGTTTTAAAATTTAATCCAAATATTTCCAAATAACGCATTGAACGAAAAATTCAAAAACGCAAAATTAAAATATCTGTCCAAAGTTTTCTTACTGAAAAAAATTTGTTGCGAAACCTTCAACACTGCGAAAAATCAAATTGTTTTCTTTCGAAAAAAACAAAGAACATCGACAGCCGTTGGACTTGACAGATGGAAAACATATGAAACATTTTAGTTTTTCTCTGATTATGAAATTTAGACATTTGGTGTTTTTAATATTTTATTGAATATTTAAGCTATTTTTTGTGATTAAGTTGTAGAAAATGTGAAATACAAGAGTTTCCTTTAACAAAATTGTTATTTTAAACGAAGTTTGAATAAAAGACGACCCATTATTTATGTCAAACCTTATTTAAACCTAAAACATTTAATTTTTAGTTAATTTATTTTTATTGACAACATTTTTACCGAAAAAAGTTGCAGAAATATGTTTTTGTTTTTACAACTTTCTGAACAAAACGTTTTACTTGAATGAAACTATTTTATTTCAAAAATTTTTTTCTGTAACCTTAAAAAGTTTCAAAAATAATGGATTTAAAAAAACTATGAGGCTGTGCAAATATAACTTTAAATGTAAAATTTTAAAATTAATGTTTTTTTCCATCATTTGCTGATTGCATGAAACATATTTCATAATTTAAAAATAAGAATGAATTAATTCTTGCAAAAAATTCATCAAACAAAAAATTCAAAAAAAGTCTAACAAATGACTTCAGTAGAACTTTCTTTAATCGAAAATGAACAAATATGTTTTTTAGGCAAAACGATAAAAATATTTTTGTTGGTTTTTGTCGAAAGAAAACATTTGCCGGGGGAAATAAATTTGTGCTGCTTTCGTATTTCAAAATACACAATCGTCTTTCATTTGTGTTATGTTTAAAAAAACTAAAAATGAAATGGTTTTTTGAATATTTTATTTGGTAAACTTATATATTTTTTTAAAATAAAAGGTGGATAAATAATTAGGCAAAATTACATCATACGAAACATTTCACTTTTATCAAATTATTATAACATCAAAAAACCCAATAATAATAATTATTATTTTATGTAAATCTCGAAACAATCTTTTTCATGCGTAAATTTTTGGCAACAATTTGAAAAAGGTATAGAAAAAAGTATTTTATTACAGTAAAATATTAAAATGTAAACATTTGCCAAAAAAGACCTTTGTTTTGGCTTCAACCGAAATATCACAAACACTGTTAAAAATATTGCCCCATTTTTAAATTTTTTTCTTTATTCATTTTTTTATTTGTAATACATTTTTTGGTCAGCTAATTTTTGATTGATAAATTCAAAAATTTCATTATTCGTGAGCTATACATCAAAGTGTATATTAGTTAAACTTGTATAATTTTTTCTGATGAAATATATTGAACTAAAATATTCGAATAAGTTAAATAAAATTGGAAGTTTTCGAAGCAATTAAAACAATGAAAAAATACATATTTATTTGTGAAAAATGTTATTGTTTATTTTTTACTTTCAAAATTTTTGCTTGTTTGAATATGAGAAAAACCCTTTTGTTTAATAAATATCGAACAGGAATCAAAATATGAATCCAACTAATAAATTTTTACAAAACATTATTATTTTTTGTGTTCAAAAAAATCATAAAAAATTATTTCAAACTATCTTCAAAATGAATGAACTAAACAAAATATTCGAAAACGGTACAAAGCAAGACTTTCGAAATGATGAAAGAAAGATTGTATCCAAAAATTTTCGCCGGCCTTAAAACAATTATGCCATTGCATATACTTTTTTGCTGACTGATCATTTTTTCTTTTCTTCTTTAAAATTTTAAAAGCTTGCAAAAAAATTTTCTACTTTGAATATTTAAAGCTTTTTTATTACATATTTTTTATCAATGTTATACAGAGTTTAAAAAACAAATATCAAAATAAAAGTTAATTTAAACATGCCCTAATGATCCGCATGATAATGCGTTATTTATTTTGGCACTTTTTGAAAAGTCCAACGTTTTTTTTTTATTTCTCATTGCCTTTCAAAAGCATCTATCAGACAAAAAAATAAAAATTAGACATTGAAAAAACCTATGTGCCAAATGCTTTTTTTCATTTAACAAAAATAAGTTCTTAAAGCGGTATCTCATTTTAGTACCAACTCATTTTAGTACCACTTGGCCAAAAAGTTATTTTTGATGGAAAAAACATTACTAATTTGTGGCAAAATAACTTTTATAAGATTAACCAAGTATCCCCATCACAAAATCACTTGCATCCACTTAAAAATTAAGCTTTTTGGCCAAGTGGTACTAAAATGAGTTGGTACTAAAATGAAACATTTTTGGTACTAAAATGAGTGATACTAAAATGAACGGTACTAAAATGAGATACCGCCGTTCTTTAACATTCACCGCATAAACTAATCAAAAATTTTGGTTTTTTTACTTTTGAAACATATTTGTTTGTTTTAACTTTTTCACCGCCTTTAAAAAATTGGGATTGTGTTTTTTGGAGAATATATTTAAGACCGATGCGTAAACAGAATTTTTCAACGATGCAAAAGAAAAAAAACTTGTCTGACAAAATCATCGCAGACATAAAAAACTTTATTTTTTCGTGAAAATAGCTTGTGTCAAAATTTTTTCATAATAAAAAATGCAAAGTTCCTCATTTTTATCATTTTTTCAAAATTTGATTATTTCATTGAATAAAATTTTTTTCCAATAATATAGCTTTTTTTAAATTTGTTAAAAACATTTGAAAGCAACAAAATATTCTAAAAATATTGGGACTAATTTTAAAAAAATAGAAAAAGATTTTGTGTAATGTTTGGGTTTAACCTCCAACTTTAAAAAAAAATATCGGCATTGCTCTCTTTTTTGCGAATAAACTATTATATTTAAAACAGGAAAAATGTGAGCATTTTAGGAAAAACATTTGTGAAACAAATTCTTATTAAACTGGCATTGCTGACAAACAGACACTGTTTTTTCTTCAATAAAAACAACACTGACATACTCGAGGCAGATGCAAAATTCGATGATTCGTTTACAATAATTTTTAACTGCATCTAAAAATATCTTAAAAATCGGTTGATTGTGAACCAACAAAAAACCGACCGTATTCAAAAAAAGAATATTATTTTCTAACAATATTCTTACACAGTGATTTTTTTTGTAACTAGAAACGGCACAAAAAAGAAAAAGACGGACGAACGCTCTCTCGCTTTTTTTGTGCAAAAAACGCCTGTTTTTGCACCAAAAATCCGTCACATTTCAGCTAGCCCTATTTTTAATTTTGATGATATGGCTTAACTAAAGGTATCCCCATATTCCTTAGGATGTCCTTTATCTAATTTTGCAAATTCTAAGCCATTACTTTAACAGAAATGGATTCGCAAAAAAAAGAAGAAGCTGAATCGTGATTTTTCTTTTTTAAAAAAAAAGCGCGAGAGAGCAAAAGTTTCTATTGTTTGTCCTTTTTTTCGTTGCGGCCATTTCTAGTTCCTTTTTTCCTACGTTTGGGATCACTGTGTCATTTTTGAAGATTTTATTTGATTTTCTTCTCATGAAATGTTTTGAAAACTTTTCGTTTGAAAAGTTATTTTTTCATTATAATATGTGCGCAATAATTAGCATAAGAAAAAAAGGGTGTTGTGCACTTTAACGAATATCCGAACAACGAATATCCGAATTCGAACCGAACATCGAATATCCGAATAAATTGAATATCTCGTTAAATAATGATTGTTGAGGGGTAAAACTGTTAGGAAATGATGTTTTAGGGTCAAGGAACATATTCTGAAGGTTTGGGGGTCCAGGGTTGGGGTTATTGGGGTTCCATGGAAATTGTTCACAAATGTGATCACGAATATCCGAACGAAGTGAATATTTTGATAAATAGTGATAGTTAGTGGTTGAAAATGTTCAGAAATAATATTTCGGAGCTAATATTCATAATTTAGAAGTTTTGGGGTCACATTGGGGTACTTGGGGTTCCATGGGAAACTTTTACATATGCAATCACGAATATCCGAACGAAGTGAATATTTTGATAAATAGTGATAGTTAATGGTTGAAAATGTTCAGAAATAATATTTTGGAGCTAAAATTCATAGTTTGAAGGTTGGGGGGTCACCTTGGGGTACTTGGGGTTCCATGAAAAATGTTCACAAATGTGATCACGAATATCCGAAAAAAGTTAATATTTTGTTAAATATTTATAAATAAAGGTTAAAAATGTTGGTAAACTATATTTTGAAGTTAAAAAACATATTTTTGGAGTTTTGGGGTACCCTTAGAGTAGTTGGGGTTCCATGAAAAATGTTCACAAAATGATAAATTTTTTGATTATTTTGCATATAAATTATGTTTATGACCTTGATGGGTTTGGAATAACATCAAGTATGCCATTTTTATGGATATTCTGATGAAGTTCTGTAAGATTTTTTTGAATCTTTTTTGAAAAAAGCAGTTTTTCAAATTTAACCCCAATCTTATTTTTCTTTCAAATAATATTTTCGTTTTTTATCCAAAGATTCACTTTGCTACTTAAATCTTATCTGTAATATTTTTTGGGATAAATTTTTATTGAATAATAAAACAAATTGTTGATAGAACAATATTCATAAACTTGAAATGAAAATAATAATATATATGCAAATCAAAACAATTGGGATTGTGTTGGTCGAACTAATTAGCGCAATCCATATCGGCATGCACAACAGATGGCAGTTGAAACTACACAAAGGACGCAAATTCCAATGATTATTGCGAGCTTGTAATCGAGAAGCGATTTTATAAAGTTGACGACTGTATTCCAGCATCCTTTAAAGAAATTTATAATTGAATTTCCCCCACACTGAAAAAAAAATTCGGACGATTCCGTCCAAAAAGGGTACGTTTTTTTGTCCGAACCTATTGATCATTTTGGATTATCAACCTCATTGATCATAGCATCCCCCAAAAATAGAGTACGTTTTAATCGTAATTTTTGGACGATTTCGAGCTATTTTTTTCGTATGTTTTTATTTGTCCACTTCCAAAGTGGACTCTTTAAATGGAAAAAGAGTACGTTTTCGGGGTAATTTTTGTATGAAATCGTCGGGGGTTTTCTACTTTTACGGAACAACAATGAGGATGTTTTCGTCCAATTTCTTTGACTTATATGGCGTCTTTTTGTCGACTATTTCGGAGACTTTTCTCGGCTATTCCGTCCTATCATTATAAATATTTAACAAAATATTAACTTTTTTCGGATATTCGTGATCACATTTGTGAACATTTTTCATGGAACCCCAAGTACCCCAAGGTGACCCCCCAACCTTCAAACTATGAATTTTAGCTCCAAAATATTATTTCTGAACATTTTCAACCATTAACTATCACTATTTATCAAAATATTCACTTCGTTCGGATATTCGTGATTGCATATGTAAAAGTTTCCCATGGAACCCCAAGTACCCCAATGTGACCCCAAAACTTCTAAATTATGAATATTAGCTCCGAAATATTATTTCTGAACATTTTCAACCACTAACTATCACTATTTATCAAAATATTCACTTCGTTCGGATATTCGTGATCACATTTGTGAACAATTTCCATGGAACCCCAATAACCCCAACCCTGGACCCCCAAACCTTCAGAATATGTTCCTTGACCCTAAAACATCATTTCCTAACAGTTTTACCCCTCAACAATCATTATTTAACGAGATATTCAATTTATTCGGATATTCGTTGTTCGGATATTCGTTAAAGTGCAACATACCCGAAAAAAAATATAATAAAAAAATATATATATAAACAACAAATTTTCTGCAAAACTGCATCAAAAAGGAAGAAACATTTACATGCTATGTGGAAAATGACACCTTTTTTTGTCTGACAAATTCGTTGGTTTTTTAAAAGTGACTCTCAGTTTTTTGTCGGCGTTTTGAAATTGTGTTGAAATTTGTTTTTGAATATTTTAATCATGTATTAATTTAATTTCTATTCCATATAAATTTGCATAAAATATTTATTTCTTTAAGGCTAATAATTAAAATATGCATAATTTATAAATTCCATTTGATCACTATATTCCCCATTATAAAAAGCAAAAATATTTTTAACAAAACACACATTTAAATACAGAATAAATTTTTAAACAAAGGTTTAAAAATGACTTTCATTAAAATAATTATTACTAATGTACCAATCTGCTACTACCAGAAGCATGTTAATTGATGGTATTATTATTTTTATAAAATTCGATAAAAAAGTTATTAAAATTTCAAAGTGACTGCGTCAAACAAAAAATTCAAAAACAGCAAAAACTTCAGGCAAGATTTTTTTATGAAAGAATATTTGAACATTCATCCCTATAAAAAAAAGAAAAATGGATCTTTCGATAAAATAAACAAAGTGACAGCTGTTAGACAAAATAAATGCAAAATTTAAGAAAAATTTTAGTTTTCTTCTCACTTAAAAATTTAGTTTTTGTTCATGTTTTAATATTTTATTGAATTTTTATGCTCTTCTTCAATGATTGATTTTGTTGAAAATATGAGATAAAAGAGTTTCCTTAAACAGAATTTTTATTTTAAACAAACGTAAAGCAGGTTGGCCCATTATATATCTCAACGTTTATTTTAATCTACAAGGTATAATTCTTAATAATGATTTAATTGACAGCATTTTTTATGAAAAAAATAAGTTACTCAAATGTTTTCTAAACAAATCTTTTCATTTGAATGATATCCATGATGTTGCATCATGGTTTCAAATGCGTAGTTAAAAATGGCTTAAATCCACATACAAAATATCACATTTTATGTATCGTGAAAGTTACGTCTTACAGTGCTTGTCAATACTTTATATGCCACGTTTAACTGTAAAAATTAAAAACAATAACAATAGGTTTAATCCATATATGTCTAATTAACTGTGATTTATTTATACTTGGGAAATTCCTATGACAATAATTTGTTGATATAAGAATAAGAATTTATTTAAAATGTTTTATTTGAAAAGTTCTATTTTGTTAAACTAAAAAATTTCGAAAGTTGCTCATAAAAACTATGAGGCTGTGAAAATAGTATTTTAAATCTGAAAATTATATAATTAATGTTCTCCACCTTTTTGAAAACATCAACTTTTTGTTTGCATAAAAAAAAGGTTTCAAGATTTTTGATCAGAATTCTTTCATAAAAAACACAGCAAATTAAAAATTCAAAAAAGTCCAATGAATTATTTTTGCAGAACTTTATTTGATAGAAAATGAAGAAATATTTATTTTCGCCCAAAAACGATAAAAATATTTTTTGTTGTTACAAATTCATTTCCTACATCTGTTATGGGAAATATATTTGTAAAAAAAATAAATTTGTGCTATTTTTGTTTTTAAAAATACACAATCGTCTTTCATTTTTGTTGAGCTTTAAATAATCGAAGAATGACATGATTTTTTTAATTTAAAAATATTTTATTTATTATGTGAATATTTTTATATAGTTTAAATAAAAGTCTTATCCAAAAATTATTGACAAATATTTGAATAAGACTATCTTTTTTTCATATTGTTCTTTTAACGACATCAACGAAATCCAACAAATTTTTGATTTTTTAAAATCTGACAAAAATAAAGACGATCAGGGATTGCAAAATACGAAAGCAGCACAAATTTATTTTTCCACGATAAGTAGATGCAGACAGATGTTGTCTTTCTATGAAAATAACAAAAATAATTTTATCGTTTTGTGCAAAAGTATATATTTCTTTATTTTCGTTTAAATTGCAGAAATGATTCATTTTGCTGTTTTTGAATATTTTATTGGATGCATTCCTTTTGAAGAAAATTTAATATTTTTAAAGCAAACAATTGATTAAAGATTGTAGTTTGATAACAAAGTGCTTTAATATTATTTTATTTGTTTCAATAAAAATTATGTAAAATTTTGCCTTAAAAAAAACAGAAAACTATGTTGCTAAAAATGGCAACATAGTTTTCTGTTGCCATTTTTAGCACTTTTCAGGTGAATAAAAAATAAAGTTTATATTAAAGACCAGATAAAAGCTAATTTTTTTTACCAAGATGATAACACATTTTGTTGTTAAAATAGATGTAATTTAGTAACACAAAAATTTTTAAAACATTTCATCATTATCCTGTTAGAAAGTCTGCATTTTTTCATATATATTATATAAAAACTTCAAAAAAGAAAATTGTTGAAAATACACGAATGTGGGAAGTTTCGTTTATTTGATCAATTTTAAAAGACCTTTTTCAATGAAGTCGAAAGCAAATATATCTATCTTATTTTTATGTATGTCAGTGTTGCATTTTTGTGAACAAAACTGGTTGTCTTTTTTGCGGCGATGCTTCTTTTTTTGTATTAGTTGCTTAACTTTGAATTTTTTGTATTTTTTGGTCTTGTTTAAAGAAATTTTAATGATTTTTTTTTAAATTATTAAATGTATTTGTTAATACCACAAAATAATTCTGAATAACAGCATTTAAAAAAAAATAAAATTATTGTGCTTTCTTTTTTTGTATTGCTTGATATTTTAAAAATTATACAACAAATAATAAAACAATGAAAAAAATCCACGCCTAATTTTTAATGCCAAATCATTTTTTGAACATTGTCCATAAACGTTTTGTTTTAATAGATTGTTGTTTACAATTTTGTGAATGTTATGACAAAAGTTCAAAAGGTACATATTTTATATTAAAAGCTTGTTCTTTTGTTACATTTTCAGTTTTTTCACAAAATACTTTTTTATAGAAAAATATGCATGTCAATAATGTTTGCATATTTTTCTATATAATAAAGAAAATTAAGAATAAATACTGTAACTTTGGTTAACATTTTTGAGATATATTAATTTTGGTGAATAAAAAGTTTGACACTATTTTAATCAAAAAGTTAAAAGAGTTTTCTGATGATGCTAAGTTTAATGACGACACTTTCAGCTAGAAGATATGCAAATTTGCACCAAAGTAACATTTGGTCGAAAAAATTTCATTTTTTGTCATTCAATTCATTTTGTCAATCTCAAAAACGGTTGTACGAATTTTGCAAGAAGAAAGAAAGAAAAATGTCATCATCAAAGATAAAGCCGAAGCTGAACACGGAAATTTTATATGGAATTCTTGAAAAATTTGAAGATTTTGGAAGTGAAGAATGTTCTCGATCATTAATTAAATTTATGCTTGCTGGTCGTGAACCTTGTCGTGCAATTTTTGATTATTTTTCTAAAGCACATCGTGTTTGTTTCAATGTTCAAACATTAGATATTGTAAGTTATCTTCTATTTAATAAGTAAGTGAAGTGAAGTATATTGATTGTTAATCCTTTTTAGTTTGTTATGAATCACTTTTATTCTTTTGGATATGAATGGGAATTCTTGAATATTATTCTCAGAGTTGTAATTCCATCCGTCAATCATCTCTCAATTATTGAATGTCCAGGAAGTGAAAGAGGATTTGAAATTTTAGATCGATTTCTTAAACCTGGTATGTTTATTTTTCATTGTTAGGGATCGTCTAGATCTGACGTCGGCTTTTTCCCCCCAAATTTTCAAACTCCCTTCCCCATCCATCAGATTTTTTTTCTTTGACATTTACCGCTTTAAATGCGAGCTTTAGATTTTGGTTAGCCTCCTCCTTCCCCTAAAACACCCGATGTCAGATCTGGACAAACCCTTAGGGATTATCCAGATGTGACATCACGCAAAAATCCAAAATTCTCAGACCCACCCTTACCGACACGTTATTTCCTTTGATATTTGCCGATTTTTAAATGGACCGTCACATTTTGCGTATTCCCACCCACCCATAAAATGCGTGACATCACGTCTGGAGAATCCCTTATTGAGAAACATTATTTGTTTAAAAAAATGATAAAAAAGATTGTTTTTAGATTTGAAATATTTAACTTTATTTGCTTCTCTTCCTTCAAGATATATGAAATTCTTCCAAGATGACTGTAACTTTGAAAGGGTTCTTTCACAACATCTTCATCCTCACAATCCATCAGTTTTGGTAAGCTTTATCCATATATATCTATTACTTTGATCCGAATGAACTATGTTTTTTAGGATATTTTTACTCTTCCCTCTGCAGTGCATTGCCTCATGTTTTCCACTCATATGGATTTTATTGGAGCTGTTCCATTTCTTTTAGCCGAACATTCAATCAATGAAGCATCAATGAAGCTGGTGTTGATGATAATAATATTAAAATTGCTCCAACGTTTGTTTTAATTTTTCTAAAAATTGTAATCCGAATCTGCATTTTTTTAGTGAAACTTATCCAGCTGTGAGGGTACTTGTCTTGAATTTCTGCAATTATTCTGAAGGTAATAGTTATACTGTATCTTCATTATTTCCAAATATTCGATCTCTCTATGCTCAATATCAATCTGAAGGTCCATGGCAAAATTTCATTGAAAATTTTTTAAGTTTTTCAACTACAATTAAGCCATCTAAAATTGAAGCAAATTTTACTTTTACTAATTATGATGCTGATGGTAGATTTGAAGAAGTTAGTCTTTTTTTTTACCTTTTTTTGTTTAAATGTGATTAATAATTTTAAGGTTTTGTATTTAAAAGAAACAAATCCAGAAATTCACTTCAATGAACATGATTCAATGATTTCAAAATCCTATGAAATTCGAGATGGTGGTTTTGCACATTTTGTAATTATGTTTGGTGGTGGCAAAAATTTAATAACGGATAATAATAATGGTATCGCAGATGATCAAAACAATGCTAATGGTCAAAATTATCATGTATTTTTTGCTGAATTATTTAATCTCATTATTCGAGTAATTTTGGATATAGCTTCAAATGACCTGCGGCATATTCCATTATTTATTTCTTTTTCTTGTCGGATGTACATGTTTTTATGGTTTATTGATTGGATAACTGATGAATATTTTGGATTTGAAGTCTTAAAAAATTATGATTTTACTTATTGTATGATTACTGCTACGTTTACAACAATGATTAGCTTTTTCGCTATGGCAGAGAATGCAATAGAATCTTTTCCTCAAGTTTTGGTTACCTTAAATATCTGGAGATTGGCTATCATGAATATTTCTCGAGAAACTGCTGTTGAACTTGGAGGTCTCGCAATTTTAAGTCTTTTAATTGTTTTATTATGAAAAATGGACTTGAAATCTTTTATACTGTATTTTATTAATTAACAATTTTATGTTTTTTTTTGAATAATAAAATTAGTTACAATATTTTGTATTTAACAACACCTTTTAAAATAAAAACAACAAATTTTTGCAAAACAGCATAAAAAACTAAGAAACATTTAAAAAAAAACAACCCTTTTTTTGTCTGACAAATTCATCGTGTTTTTTTAAAAAGACTCAGTTTTCTGTCGGCGTTTTTGAAATCGAGCTGAAAAAAAAATGTTTTTGAATATTGTAATCATTTATTATTTAATTTTCTAGTCCATAAATTTGCATAAGGTATTTGTATTTTAAAATTAATAATTGATATATGAATATATATATGTGCACAATTTTCAAATTCCATTTAATCACTATATTCCCCATTATATAAAAAAATATTGTTTACAAAACACACATTCAAATACAGAAATAATTTGTAAAAAAAGTTTTAAAATAACTTTTTGTTAAATAATTATTGTGAATGGTTTGAAACAAAAGAAACTTGTTAATTGATGGCATGATTATTTTTATAACAGTAAAAAATTCGATAAAAAAGTTATCAAAATTTCGAGGTGAATGCATCAGACAAAAAATTCAAAAACATCATAACTTTTTTTATGAAAGAATGTCTGACAAAATAAATGCAAAACTTGTGAAATATTTTAGTTTTCTTCTCACTTAAAAATTTAGACTTTGTACATGTTTTAATATTTTATTGAATTTTTATGCTCTTCTTCAATGATTGATTTTTGCAGAAAATATGAGATAATTGAGTTTCCTTGAACAGAATTTTTATTATAAACAGAAGGATGAAGTGAAAACCATTATTTATGTCAATGTTTATTTTTATCTGCAATAATTAATTTTTAATAAATATTTAATTGACAGCATTTTTTATCACAAAGTTAAGTTGCTCAAATATGTTTTGATTTTTTGGCCATTTTTCTATACAAATCTTTTTAATCGAGATCTATTATGTTGCATCATGGTTTCAAATGCGTAGTAAAAATGGAGTAAATCGACATACAAAATATCACATTTTATGTACCGTGAAAATTGTGGCTTACAGTGCTTGTCAATACTTTATATGCCACGTTTAAGTGTAAAAATTAAAAACAATAACAATAGTTTTCGCTCAATTTCTAATCAACTGTGATTTATTTTTATTTGGGAAATCCTTTATGACAAAAATTTGTTGATAAAAGAGTAAGAATTAATTTAAACATTTTGTTCTGTTAGCCTAAAAAATTTCAAAAATTGCACTTAAAGGAGGAGATCCATCGTAAATAAACTTTTTTGTACAAAAATCAGGGATTCATTGAAGCTGCTTTTTTCTTTCCTTTTTTGCAGCTGCAGTGAAGAAAAAACAAGCTCCCATGAAGGTGCTATCGCGTCGAGACAATGCAATCAAAGTTGCGTCTAAAAGTTCATTCACGATGGGTCTCGTCCTTTAAAAACTATGAGGCTGTGCAAATGTAATTTTTAATCCGAAAATTTCATGATTAATGTTCCCATGAAATTTTCATCAATTTATGGTTGGCATAAAAGGTATCTCAAGATTTTTGATTAGAATTTTTTACATAAAAAAACACCAAATTAAAAATTCAAAAAAAGTCCAATAAATTATTTTTGCAGAACTTTGCGTAAACGGAAAATGAAGAAATAAATTTTTGCGCAAAACGCTAAAATTATTTTTTTTATTTTCTTAGAAAGTCAACATCTGTCAGCATCAACTTGTCGTGGGAAATAAATTTGGGCTGTTTTCGTATTTCAAAATACACACTTTCATTTTTATCGTGTTATAAAAATCCAAAATAGAAATCGTTATTTTGAATATTTTTTTATTTTGCTTTATTTAGATTAAATAAAGGATTAATAAATAATTAGAAATAAAAATTTCATTTTATCAACTGTCCCCTTTTGGATTATATCATGCAAAACGTTAATAATAAATTTTTTTATGAATTTTTAACATTTTTAATAACTGAAATATTTAAATTAAGCTACGATTTTAAAAAAGTTTAGAAAAAAAGTATTTTACGAACATGAAATATTTAATTGCCAAAAAAACATTTGTTTTGGCTTAATAAATAAAAACAAGTACTTGTTTCCTTGAATTTATTAATTGCATTTCATTCTATGTAAATTAATATTTGTTGTCTAATTTTTGAAAACATAAAAACTGCACATAAAAGATTTTCAATATAAACAAAAGTTAAAGAATGCTTTTCGCAAACATAAAAAATTAATTAATTTTTAAATTTATTAATTGATTTTTTTGCACCCAAAACTGTTTTTCTTTCTCGTTTTTTTATGAAACGTAATTAATACTTTTTTCGGATTTAGTATATTTTAATGTTAAAAATTTTAAGGCATTTAACCGTGTATTTTAAAAATTTGTCATGAAATAGTACGTTGTTATAAAGCTGATTCGACCAGACAAAAAACAACTGAAATGAACAAAAAAATTCATTAATTAATAAAAAACGTTTAATGTTTCACCAATGATTTGAACACCTTTTTACAAAAGATTAGTATTATTACTAATATAAAATTATTTCACCCCAACTTTAAAAAAAATCAAAACGAAAAATTTAAAAAAGATTTAAAAGAACAAATTTTTGCGAAAACATTTTTCGAAAAGACTTTTTTAAAGATTGTTTCAATAGAATTTTTTTATTTTTCTTTCTTCGATATTTTTGTAATTATTTAACTTTTTAAAAAATGTAAAATGTAAACTGGTTTTTATTATGCTTATTTTTAAATGTGGCTTTCCATTGAAATTCAGAAAATGTTCATAAATTCTTTCCCACTTTTGTAAAAATTCTAGCATAATTTTTGATGAAAATCCTCAAAATACAGTTGTTTCTATTTTTAAATATTCAAACACATAAAATGTGCTTTTAATACATTTTTGTTTAAAAGAGACTTTCTCCATTTTCATCAAAAAGCTTTATTCATTTCTTTTTGTCTCTATTTTCTTTGAGCCAGTCGTGCAAAAAAAAATCCCAAATAAAAAGGTCAACAAAACGCTGTGTAAAAATTTAAAAAAAATGTAATATGTTTAGTTTAAAAAATATTTTTCATTCGACGCATTTCTGTCCTGTTTTTGAATTTTTAACTTATTGTGTAAATTTTTTTGTAAATATTATTGTGTTTAAGACAACCCTTAATTTTGATTTAAAAAAATGTGTAAAAATTGAAAAAAATGTAGAAAAGATCACTATAAAAAGGAATACAACACTAATAATATAAAATTTATTAAACGATCAAAATTTTGTCATTACTTATTTAAAATGAAGATTCAATATGTCACAAAAAATATTATTGCAAAGGAATTCTGGAAAAAATTAGCTTGAAAAAATTTTTTATAAGAAAGTTTGCATCAAATATGGTAAAATTCTGGCTCTAAAATTTGAGGTGTAATGTTTAAGTTTTGTGATAAAAACGTGACTTTGGAATTTTTTTTATTCTAATTTTTAAATGTGCGATAAAAAATTGATTCATTATCTTAAATTTTTATTGGCTTTTCATGTACAAATATTCGAACAAAAATTATGCAAAAAATTAAATTAAAATATTAACATTAAAACCTTTTGTTGTTAAAACATTAATAAAAAATTCTTAAATATTCAAAAAATAAGAAAAGTCAAAATAGCTTTCGTTAAAAAAATAAAGTTTCGTCTTTTTTCTTATAGAAATTGAAAACTTCAATGAAGAAACTTGAGCTTTATAAAAAATAAGGAAATCAAAAATTAAATTTGCACACTTTTTGCATTCGTTTCCCATAACATATGACTTTTTTCTGCTGAATTTATTTTTTAAAGACAATAAAACCGGACATAAAAAAATGCGAAAAAAATAAATGTAAATGGCGTAAACAAAGTTGTTTTGCTTTGCGAAGAAAAATATTAAAAAAAATTTTCTGATATGTTTTTTTGGTTTTGATTTTTTGCCAGGGGTTTAAAATGAGGCCGGCCAGCCTCGGCCGGCCCTAGGGCCGGCCGGCCTCAGGCCGGGCCGGCTTAGTTTTTTCAGGCCCAGGGCCGGCCGGGCCGAGCATTTTGAGGCCTGAGGCCGGCCTTAAAATTTTTTACAATATAATGAGGAATTTTTATTTATAGTTACCAGACATAATACGTTATTATACATCTTTGCTAAAGTATTTTTCATAGTAAAAGTAAACAAATTAATCAAAATTTTGCATGTTCAACAACAAAAAATAAAAAAATATCCCCAACGAAAAAAATATTTGAAGGTGAATTTTGGAAATGAAAAAAGCGAGGCCGGCCTGGGCTGGCCCTAGGGCCGGCCGGCCGACTAAATTTTCACCTGGGGCCGGGCCGGCCTAGTATTTTGAGGCCTCGGGCCGAGGCCGGCCTTAGTTTTAGGCCTCATTTTCAAGCCCTGTTTTTTGCGAAGAAAAACATAGTCTGACATTTTTGTTTGGTTTAGTATCTTTTGGAAACGCCAAGAGACACCAAACCAATCAAGTTGGCATTTTTGAAAACATTTTTTTTATTTTTGAATATTTTATTTTCTGTGGAAAATATTTAATTTGATGCTTTGAGTTATTTGTGTGATTAAAATGTACCATGAATATTCATCCAAGTTGGTATTGAAAGAAAGCATTAATTAAAAAAAAATTTTTTGTACAGATACAGCCCAACATTAATAATTAATTGCTCAAAAAGCCATGATAGATGCATGTGATCGACCAAAACGTGAAAAAATTGTTCTTTTAACTTTCAAGGAGAAAAATGTGCCATTTATTCATCAATTTGTTCAAAGTTTAATTGCTGTTTGTCAATTAAAAGGTATCACAACTTTGAAACAAGAAGAATTTGAATGAGTTGGAAGGAATCGGGATATGCTTAAAATTATCGCAACTTCAAAGGATGCCGCCAAAAAAGTATCAGAATGTGCCGGTGAAATTCGAAATGCCCAAGAGAATTATACAGCCATTTAAATTCGAAAAGATTACACAAATGCAGAATTAAATTTATTTGGAGAACTTTGGAAAGGTAGTAACGGAAAGGAACAATCAAGCGGGATTCTTCGATTGGACAGTCAAGAATTGGTCAAAAATGATAACAGTTTCAAAACTCATTAGAATTATGTACCTTTTAGAGAATGAAATAAAAATGCAACGATTAATATTGACTTAATTATTCAAATTAAAATTTTTTGATTGAGACGTCGCTTTTGAATATTAAATAATTTTAATTTTTGAATGTGTAAATATTTTTGATTCATTATTTCGATTTTTATCGTACTTTTCAAGAAATTTTTGAATAATAATTATAAAAACATATACCTTGCAGTGCCATGAATAACAGCTCCATGACCTTTTTTGTTAAAATTTTGTTGATTAGTTTTAAAATATTCAAATAATAAAAACCATAATAGCAGCAAAAATTTTAAAATTTTTTCTTTTTTTTGAAAAGACGCTTTCGTTTAAATAAATAAAGTTCTGTATTTCTTTGAAAGAAGAAAAACTTTCGACTATAAAACTTTTGCATCCCTGGAAAAATTATGAAATCAAGAATCATTCCTTTTTTTTAAAAGACGACAATCGCTTTTTGAGCCTTCTTTCATTTATTTCAATGACATAAGTCCTTTTTCTATATATTTACAGGGTGGGCCAAAAAAAAGTGGAATTCAATTTTTAAACAAAGGCAAGGGGACTTGAATAACTTGTGTTGGGTGGACCTAATACTTTATGGGGAAGCGCATTTGACCCTACAGTATGACCTCTTGAACATTTTCGTGTCGGGAGTTTGGCCGCCGCCAAGTTTTGAAAAGTACGTTTTTCGACCTTTTCGTAGAATGAGTTAGTTGGGAGAACCAGAAGGGCTGGGGAAAAGGTGATGGTATATTCGGATAGCCCATATGTTAGACTCGTAGACGCAGCAAAGTTTGGGTCTATATATCTTTCGCCCAAGATATAATCGCTTCGAGAAAAAAGCGATTTCCGATTTTTTCATTTTTTGGTCAACTTTGTCGTATTGGTGTAGTCCACCCAGGAGGAGTTGGAGGCTAATATTTGTTGCCAACAAACTTTAGCTTGTTTGTGGTTGATTCCATACCAAAATAATGAAATCTAGAAAAATGACTTTTTAAGCAGCCATAATTTTCGTACGTTAGTAAGTATATGTAGTAAATACCGTAATTCTATTCAATGTTAAAGTATCCAAATTAGTTATAAACGCTTAAAATGTATTTTAGAGCATTTTCCTGGTGTATTTTCATTGATATATAGCAAAACATAGCATTTAAAAAATTTCGTGTAAGTATAGTTACTTGCTATTTATTAGTATACAAGTACAAGCAGCTATTTTTGTGCATTTTGGAGTATCAAAAAAAGTCAATTTTCTAGATTTCAATATTTTGGTATGGAATCAACCACAAACAAGCTAAAGTTTGTTGGCAACAAATATTAGCCTCCAACTCCTCCTGGGTGGACTACACCAATACGACAAAGTTGACCAAAAAATGAAAAAATCGGAAATCGCTTTTTTCTCGAAGCGATTATATCTTGGGCGAAAGATATATAGACCCAAACTTTGCTGCGTCTACGAGTCTAACATATGGGCTATCCGAATATACCATCACCTTTTCCCCAGCCCTTCTGGTTCTCCCAACTAACTCATTCTACGAAAAGGTCGAAAAACGTACTTTTCAAAACTTGGCGGCGGCCAAACTCCCGACACGAAAATGTTCAAGAGGTCATACTGTAGGGTCAAATGCGCTTCCCCATAAAGTATTAGGTCCACCCAACACAAGTTATTCAAGTCCCCTTGCCTTTGTTTAAAAATTGAATTCCACTTTTTTTTGGCCCACCCTGTATTTTCAACGACAACAACATCCAATATCAACGAAAAATGAAGAAAATCGAATGTGAAAAGAGTTGTTTTGAATTTTTGCGAAGAAATAAGTTAATGAATTTTCAAAATTCTTCTAAAATGTTTTGTTTTAAATATTTAATTTTTTTCGTTTTATTGAAAATATTTAATTTTATGCTTTAAAGCACACCGGAAAGTTATACGCAAAACAAGAGATGGATGGGTCCTCTATCAATTAAAAATTATTTTTTACAAAACTAAATCCTTTTTCAAAAATAGTAATTTTTTTAAAACATTGGAAATGTACAACTAAGCTTTTTTATTTATTTAAATTTGCAAACAAAAATCAAAAAAACACAAAAAATGACAAACATAAAAGGTAAAAACAAAGCTTAAAAATGGTTTAAAAACAACAAAAATAAAAAGTTTAAATTTTCAAAAAAAAACTGTAAAAAATTTCAATGTTCAAAACTTGATCCAAAAAGACAGAAACTTTTCGCAAAATTCGATTTTTCATCACCATTTTCAGCGATTTCATTGATTGCAGATTGAATTTCAGCCCATCCACCATTTGATGCAAGAGAAGAAAGGAATTTTGCTTTATTCAAATTTGTTGTATATCGATTGAATGGTTCAAAAGCATTTATAATGTCTCCAGAAGGATGATCATTATTGATTGGTGAATGTGAAGTTGAGCAAGAACGAGTTGAATCATTTGATGGCATTTCAGATGAATTCTTAAATACAATTTTGCCTTCAGGGGATGTAAGAAGATTAGTAACATAATATGCATATTGAATAATTTGTTCAAGGGTTTGTTTTGGAAGTCCAAGAAAAGATAAATATTGAGTAATAAATGCTTGATCAGGAAGTTCAGAAGACTAAAAATTATATAAATTTAAACACAGTACTGTAATAATTGAAACATTTAATTACAAAGATAAAATAATAAAAGAACTTACTTCAGGAAAAGAACGAAGTTCATGTGGACCATGGGCATACCAACAATTAACCCCAAAACGGCAATATGATCGATTACAATAATTTTCACATAAATGTGTTTTGTAAAGAAAAGGATTCTTCCAAGTTGTTTGTTTTCCACTGTAAATTTTATTCGCTTCTTTTAATGATCTGAAAATAAAAATTTAAAGTAATGTAAAAAATTAAAAAGAAAAACTTACGCAGATAAAGTTCGAAAAAAGATTTCTCGAGGAGTTTCATCTTTGGCTTTTCCATTTTCTGATGTTTGAAGTGTTGGTGGAGGCATAACAGATGCAAGATCAAAAGTTGGAGTTGGTGGAAGAGTAACAGTTGATGACATTTGATGTTGAAAATTATTACGACGTTGAAATTGTTGTTGTTGCCGATGTTGTTGCTGATGATGATATTTGTGATGACGATTTTGTTGATGACCATTTCCCATAAATTCATTGTTGTAATTATTATTTCCGAAATTCATTGTTCCAGACATTGGTGAAATTGAATTACAAAACATTGAATTCATCATTGATTGTCGATATTGTTGAAATTGTTCATGTTGAAATTCTGATGTGGATGGGGGATAAAAATTCATTGTTTGAAATTCAGGTTGTCCTTGTTGTTGAATTTGTTTTGGAGAAGGAAAGAATTTTTGATAATTTCGAACATCCATTTTTTAAATATTTAATTTTGATAGCAAGAAATAAATATAAATAGCAAAAAAGAGGGAGAGAAATGTTGGTTCAAATGACTTGAAATTATTTGAAATTTTTGAAATGAATAAAGGTTTAATAAAAAATACTCCATTAAGAATAATTGATTGAAAAAAGTTTTAAGGTCAAACCAAGACAAAAGGAAGGAATTTTGTTAATATGTTTTCTTTACCAGAAATGCCACGTAATTTTTGTATCAATAAATTTTTGTGAAGTTCAAAGAAAAGTATAAAAAAGTCAAAATATAAGCAATTACCTAAAATTAAACAATAATTAAAAATTGCTTTGAAGCCTTTTTTAAACGATGACAGTGTCTTATGAAGCTGAAACATTTGTACCTAAAATTTATGCTTCTTAAAATCATAAAAAATTGCCCCAAGCAAGGCCGTAGAGAGGGGGGGGGGGCTTTTGGGGCACGTGCCCCCCCGAAACTGGGGAAAACCCTTTGATCTTTTGCCGCCGCCGTGTTAAGGCGGCAAAAGATCAAAGGCGTGCCCCCCCTGAAATGAAAATGCCCACCCCGAAATTTTTTTCTCCCTACGGCCTTGGCCCCAAGCAGCACTAATAAAAAGTTCAAAAACCTTTGTCGAAGATCAAAAAACTGTCATCAAATAATTATTCATGCTCCTATTTAAATTTTTTTGTATGCGTTTTAAACGTGTAAAATTTGCATAAATAATACTACATCTCATTTACTCATTCTTGCAAAACAAAAATGTGCTGTTTGTTGTCATTCAAAGAAACAAAGATTTTATTTTAATCACGTGGATATAAATCAAACAATGAATTACTTTCAACTTTCAATTATATTTTCGCTTTTACAAATTTTTGCTGCTGCTCCTTCAAATGGTTCTTTGTTTTTTTCTTTTAATTACCAAGGTTTTGTAAGACCAAAGTGAGTTTAGTTTTGTTAAATTATATCAAAATAAACTACATTAATCTTTAATACATTTGTTAAACCCTATTTTTTAGATGCATTGATCGATTAAAAATTGTATATTTTGCTCATGAAAATCTTGAATTCAACGAAAGATTTTCAACATTTTTTGACCATGATTTACCACATGAATTTATTAAACAATGCGAAATGTAAGTTTTTTTCTGTTTTTTGAATTTTAATTAATTAATGTCTTACTGTAGAGTTGAAATTAATGTTCGTTTTGATGCCAACAATTTTAATGAAATGCAAGCTCGAGCTGTAAGTTTTTTTTGAACCATGTTTGATAAAAAATAATGAATACATAAATTTTAGAAAAGTGAATCAGTTCCAGCAATGATATTAAAAGATCAAATAATCTTTTATCGAAATAATTATGATCAAGAAGAAAATGTATATCATATAAATATTGATGATTTTGTACCGGTTAAATATATTGAACGGTTATCTGATCCATGCTGGGAACCATCTTCTCCATCAGCAATTGCACCACCACCGGCAGCAGCTGCAGCTTCATCAAGACTTCCATCAACGTCAACATCACGGTATTCAAATTTTTCAAAATCGACATTAATAATTAAAAATCCAACTCATGTTCCATTGGTTCTAGTTCAACCATCATCGTCAAAGAACAAAGATGAAGAATGTGAAGGTTTACCTCTTTGGGTTTATATTGTTCTTGGATTTTTGGTACTTTTTTTTATTCTTGCATCTGCTGCTGCTGTTATTTCTGGATATGTATGGTTTAAATTTCGAAAGCGACTTAATTCTGTAAGTCTCTTTAAAAAAATTTATTTTTATATACAGTATCCCTTTCTTATGCTAAAAACGGCAACTATGCTTACTTTTTTGAAAAATATTCTTTCATTAAAAGTTGTAATATTTATATTATATTGTAATTGTTGAAATGTTAAAACCTTTTTTTATCTCTTGACGTGACTACAATATCTGTGTTGATTACGGTATTTTATTGTTTTTATCAAATATTTTAGTTAAAAAATACAAGAAATTCTGAATCAGGATCTGTAGTTTCAATACGTCCATCAACAGCAACAAAGAAATCTGGAAAATCCAATTCATTTTCGGATAGAAAAACTACTGCTGATAAAAATGGAACAAAAGAATCTGTATCAAAACAGGCAACAGGAAATGAATTAAAAAATGCTGGAGTTAAATCTGGGAAAGATAAGAAACAATTACCTCCGCCAGCTTCTTCTGTCAATGTGAGTTACTGCTTTGTTATCAGTCTCTTGGTTACTGTAACAATTTTGTTGGTCTTTTTGATCCCTGAAACTTCGGTATTAAACATGGTAAATATTTTAAGGGATTACTTTTTCTTTATCGGAATTTCAGGAATCATGGTGATCAATAAAGCTGTTACAGTAACAATTTGATAGTCTCTAATAAGAACAACTTTCTTCATTTTTTAAAAACTGTTTTTTAGAAAAGCAAAGCAGAAATTCATCCACTTTCGGCTTCAAATAAAGGCAAATCTCAAGACGCAAAAAATAAATCCGATGGAACGCATAGAATTTCTGTAAGTTATTTTTAATATCCATGATTGTGTAAAAACTTTATTTTTTAGATAGCAAAAACAACTGGTTCAAATGATGGCAAATCTCAAGATGGAAAAACCGAAAGTCGAGATCAAACTTTTGATGATCAGGATACTACTGGAGATAGTGTTGTGAAGGCATGATCTTTCAAAAATTCAATTTCTTTAAAATCATTTTTTGGTTTTTTGTTTTTAATTTCTAAATTCTACAGTAATAAATATTTATTAAAGGGTGAAAAATCTCGATTTTCTCAAGTGAACCTCTATACTGTAGTTTAAACAGTAAAAGATTTGCAATGAGATTTCTTTCAACAAAACATAAAAAACGAATTTCAAAGTTTATAACAAAAAAACGATAAAGTAACACAAAAAACAAAATTAATCATCATCAAAATCAATTTCAATAACGGGTGGATAAATTTCATCAAACATTTTAATCAATTCATCTTCATTTAATTGGATTTTGTCTTGAAGAACTGTGAGAGAATTTGTGCTTCCATTTGCTTTGTCCACAACAGTTACAGTAAGAATTCCATTTTGATCAACTTTGAAAGTTGTCAAGACGTCTGCTTTGCCAGCAGGAGCACGAGTAATACCTTCTAAAAAAATGTAATAATTTAATGATTAGTTATTAAAGTTTCATTTTTTATTTTATTTTTTACACTTGTTGTTAGCTGAACCCTTTCAGAAACTTTTTTTCAAATTATTGTTTGAACAGTATTCATAAATCACTTAGTGCATTATTATTTAATTTGTTAATTAAAATTTTATTAAACGCACTTTAATTTTCGAACAATTTGGAAAATGTCTTGGAATGCGTCATTTCTTGATTTAAAACAGTTTAATTTTTTTCTTTTTAAAGTTTTATAATTGTACATTTTTTCCCTCTTACAAAATGAACCATTCAAAAAGGCGACATTTGCATTTTCTGCTTCCATTTTTTATTTTCTAATTTAGTGTTGGGCCCAATTACCTTTTGTTGAAACTAAATAAATATATTTACACCAAAACTAAAAGCTTTACAGAAATATTTTTATTTTCCTAAAAACTTCCATCGTTTGTTTATCAGAGGAAAAGTTTTGTTTTTTTTGGGGCCGCACTTTTTGCTTTTCCAAATTCTCTCTCTCTTCTTTTTTGATTATTGATTTTTTTATGTTTCATTTTTAGCTTTGGTCATTGTGTTTGTTGCTTGTTAAAAACCGCGATTTTTTTAAAATTCGTAAATTTTTAAAAACTAGTGTTAATTTATTTAAATAATTTAGTGTAATAAGTTACTTCTTTAGAATACAAAATGGCAAATAACAATATTCCTTCAAGACTATCAAGTGATTTCCCGTTTGATGTCCCCAAATACATGAAATTAAATGCTCAACCTCAAATATCATTGAAACTTATGCAAGTATGCAAATTTTTTCAACATAAAGAATTTCCATTTCTCGTCATCAATTTTATCAATTTCATTGACGAAAATCATTGGTCCTATAGCGAAATAAATGGCAACGAATGTGAAAAAAGCAAAATTCAAGACATTGAAACCCAAAAAAAGCTTTGGATCCTTCGAGTATTTTTTGTATCTCATTATCAAATTAAGAATTTTGTTATTCCAAAGATCGCAGTTTGTGATATTCAAGAATTAGGACTTTTGGGTCAAAATCTTTTTTACAAGGATTACAAAATTTTGACATCTTCTGGAAATGTTGAAGAAATGCATTTGCTGGGTACTGTAATTAAATTTGAAAATGGTGATCCTGTTTTTATTAATTCTTTGTTGAAATGTGTTCCCAAGCTTAAAATTTTTAAATTGTAAGTTTCCCTTCAAAAATTGAATTATTCAAATTTTTGCATATTTAGTTTTAATAGAAAAGTTGCTGTTTTACCTGATAATTTTGGGGATAATTTCATGAAAATTAAAACTTCAAAATTGGAAACTTTGGGTTTAACTATGTTTTCGTATTCTTACTTTCAAATGTTTTTAAAGTTTATGGAAGTAAGTTTGGAATTTTAAATTTGAACTCCAACTTAGCACAAATAGAGTATTGCTATTAAATATACAAACAATACTTGCATATGCAAATTTAATTCCATCCTCATTTTTTAGAAGAATCCACACATTCGTTACGAGCTTAAATTTAATAATGGCTGTCTTTCTCCTGAAGATATTCTAAATCTCAAAAGTTTTGTTAAAGGAATTCTGGATGCCGGTGTTACAAAATTTCCACCACCGTTAATTTTTTTTAATGGAGAAGATGCGGTAGATAAGGAAGCTTTAAAGGCTTTAAATCAGAAATATATTTCTCAAAATGAAATGTGATCCGTAGAGAAGCATCCACTGAAGAAATTTATGAATAAGTTGCAATAAATCCAGATCTTTCCTATTTAAACAAATTTAAATATTTGAACGTCAATTTCAAACAAATCGGTTTGAAAATGTTGGAGAAAAATAATGGAGTTTAAAATTTAATTTTGTCTTTTTTGTTGCTTTCTTTTAAACTTTTTTTTACATTTCTTCTTTTTTGCTAAACCTTTCAATAAATTTATTTCAATAATGCTTTATTTTTATAAAAATCGAATTCATAACGTTCAGAGGACAAATCCAAAACATATTATATTAATGAGATAATAATAATTCAATATTTTTTCCGAATAGTATCAAAATATTCAAAATGCTTTTAAAATGTAATATATTTGTCATCATTTTTATATAAATGCTTTTTTCTGCTTTTTGTTGCATTTTTTGAAAAACAAAAAAATGAGATCCCCAATAAAAGAGGATATTTTTACAAGGTAAATGTTCAAAATTTATTTATTTCCTTGTCTTTTTCATGTTTTCGAATTTTTTTTGAATATTAGTAAAACTTTTTTATGATGATTTATATTGTGCAATAAGCCGACAGAATAATTATTCTTTTTTAAGCACTTTTTTACTTAAAAATTGATACAGCTGTGATAATATTAGAAACCATTTTTAAAAAGATGCACAAAACAAAAAATTCAAAAACTATTTAAAACAAGAATTTTGAAACAAAACATTTTTCGAAATAAAAAAAGATTGATTTTATTCGGGAAAATTCACCGATCTCAAATAAAAATACTGCCAACACAGACACATTTTTTGCTGACTGATTTTTTTCTTCTGTTCTTCTTTTTGATCATTTTAAAATAATAAAAATACAAATTTTTTAGTTTGAATATTTTATACATTTTCAAGGATATTCGATTATGTTTTAAAAGCAAAACGTCAATTGAAAGTTATTTTAAAACACACAGAAATGAAGGTTATAAAAAAATGCCATTATATATTTTAATGTTTATTAAAATATCACATTTTTTGATAATTTTTTTCTTTCTCAGCGTTTTTCGAAAGCGTGACAAAAAGTCAATAAAAACTAGACATTGAAAAAGTTGTCCCCTGTGTTTTTTATTCAGTCAACAAAAATAATTTCAAAAACATTACTTTGCAAAAAAATAATCCAAAATTTCAGGCGAAGAAAACAAATTTCAACATCTGTCGATTTCCAAAGTCTGTGCTTCTTTTCATTTTTCAAACGCGAAAATTCATTTTCACCTTTGCTATGCCTTACAAAAAAATGGGAACCCGGACGTTTTTTTGAATATTTTATTGTTTTTGTATTTTTTTTGAATTAAATGATGTGTTGATAAATTAACAATTATAAACATGTTTTTCTATCAAAGTTTTTTTTCAAAATCCAAAAAAAAAGAAAGAATTATAATTCATTATTAATTTTTGAATTCATTTTCACTTTCCATTGTGCTATTGGCTGTTGGTCTAAATGGCATATATTTTTGTTTCAATTGTTTAAAAGCAATAATAACGACCCCTATGCATGCAACTTTTAAGCTTTAATTAAAATTTTAAAACAATTTGTTAACAAAAATTGATGTAATTTTATGTTAAAATAAAGTTTTGAAATTACAATTTAGGCGTGTAAACAATGTTTATTCAAAGTTTTTTTACGTGTGTTACATACTTTTTCTAATTTCTGAAAGTAGAAGAAACTATAATACATATTTAATTTTTTTATTAATGACCATTTTCGCAACGTAGAACTTACAAATTCAGTTATCATTTGTAAAAAGGTAAAAATAAATCAAAACATTTTCTCAAAATTCGTAAAAAAAGAAGAAATAAACCACTACACTGAAAAAAATCGGTGACGAATTCGACACTGACACCATCACCGCGGTGAGAAGAATTCCCTCACCAGTGTCGAATTCGACACTGTTGCGTCACCATCAGTGACGAATTCGTAACCGATAAGTCACCGGTGAGAGTTTTTTTGTCACCGGGTTTTTTCAGTGTATGGAAATAACGAATCCAAGCAGCGTCATTGTAAATTCGTCTTGAAACATTTTGATGCATTTTTTCTCGTCCACAAAAAATTTCTGTTTTAACCGATTTTTGCAGATCTCAGTAATTACTAGACCAATTTTTATGATTTAAAAAGCATTATTCTTATTTTAAATAGTTAAGAATAGCCAATATCATAAACAAGGTTGAAAAAAATGCAGCAAAAAATTCATAAAAATGTTTCGACACGAAAATACCTTCTTCATATATGATGCTGTTTGGATTCGAAAAGGAAGAAAAAATTCCATAGTGAAACCAAAAAAATTCAAAAGAGTCGAAATAAAAAAATAATTTTATAGTAAACAGGCATCGCCGCAAAAAAACAATAGTTTTTTTGCGGCGATGCCTAAAAAAAGCAACACCGACATCCGCGAGACAGATGCAAAATTTGATGATTCAATGAATGATGAAATGTTTAAAACTTTTTATAAAATTACTTTTGTTATTTTGTGAAGTACCCAAAGTGTGTTAAATAACCCTGTAAATGTAAAAATGCATTAAAAACTATTGTCATTGTTTGGTTTTTGAATTTATTTATTATTATTGGCTTCAAGTAAAAATTTTTGGTTTTTCGTAATTGTAAAATTAAACAATGTGTTTAAAAACTTTATCCAAAAATTACCAAAACAATACAATGAACGAAAAATTCAAAACCGCAAAAATTCAATATCTGTCCAAAATGTTTTTAATGAAAGAATATTTATTGCGAAACATTCAACACTGCAAAAAATAAAATTGTTTTGTTTCGAAAAACGAAGAACATTGACTGTCGGACTTGACAGATGAAAAACATATGAAACATTTTAGTTTTTCTATGATTTTGAAATTTACAAGGGACCGTTATGAGACGATATCCTCAGATTTCTTAGGTGGTGTGTGGGTTCGATAGTATCCGTTGAATGATGAAAAACCCCAAAGGGTTTTTTGCCCTTTTGGGGTTTTCTCCAGAATCCAGGCTTCTGAAGTTATCCTCCCCATATACCTACGACCCGGGGGTCGTGGGTCAAGTGAAAAACTGAAAATTTTAAAAAATAAAATAAAGTTGACCATTAAATCCCCCATGGTCGAAAACCCATAAATCCGTGAAATTATGCAAATTTGAAAAAAACTGGATTTTTCCCGAATTTTCGAAAATCAGCTTCTGATGCTCAAACTTTAAAAATTCGGGAAAAATCCAGTTTTTGTCAAATTTGCATAATTTCACGGATTTATGGGTTTTCGACCATGGGGGATTTAATGGTCAACTTTATTTTATTTTTTAAAATTTTCAGTTTTTCACTTGACCCACGACCCCCGGGTCGTAGGTATATGGGGAGGATAACTTCAGAAGCCTGAATTCTGGAGAAAACCCCAAAAGGGCAAAAAACCCTTTGGGGTTTTTCATCATTCAACGGATACTATCGAACCCACACACCACCTAAGAAATCTGAGGATATCGTCTCATAACGGTCCCTTGTTAGAATTTTCTCAGGTGTTTTTAATATTTTATTAAATTTTTAGGCCTTTTTCTGATTGACTTGTAGAAAATATGAAATGCCTTTAAAAGAATTCTTATTCTAAACAAGGTGCATTATTTATGTCAAAGTTTATTTGAATCTTAAACATTTAAATTTTTAGTAAATACGTAATTTACAGCATTTTTTATCACAAAAACAGTTGCTAAAATATTTTTACATTATTTTGGATAATAAATTAGTACTGCATTCATATTTCAAAATACACGAATCACTTTCGTTTTTCTTGATCTTTAGAAAATTGAATATTTTAAATATTTTGCAAATATTTATATAATTTTTTTATTCATGACAAATTAACAAAATTAGATATGTTAACATTTCATTGAAAAAATTGTTATTGTTGTACAATGAAAAACCTACATTCAATAATAATTATTGGCTTATTTTGAAACACCTTTTTAAACATGTAATTTAAACATCAAATTTTAAGAACAATTTTTAAAAATTTGTAAAAATATTTAGTCCGTAACTAAATTTGTTGTCTTTCCCTTCCTGAAAACCTTCCCGATTCCTTGTTTTGTTATTTTTTGTTTCAATAATTAAAAAAAAGATTATGCAATTAATTTTACAAAAATAGTTTTTTTTTAATAATGTTTGATCATTTTTCTGTAAGTCATTTTTCAATTAGCACAAATTTATTATTTTATTTAACCTTAAAATAATCATTCAAATCTTTTTAGAATAAAAATCTGTTGCACATAATTAAATATTCAGTAAAATATGTATGTAAATGCAAAAGCATATATTTTGAATGTGTAAACCCTGAAATGAAAGAAAAATACGCTTTTCTCTCAACGACGCAGACTTTTTCCTTTAAACTGGGGTGTCGATTTGCTTTTGTTTCTGTCTGCTTTTAAAAATTAAAAAATTTAATGTTTTTTTAATATTTTATTATTTCTTTACAACATTAAATGTTCGTTTACATATTTTTTTTGTATTCATTATAACAATTTTATAAAATAAGTTTATTAAGAATATCCGGTCCATTATTGATTATTTTTATTAAAACGTAAAACATTTTTACAATTTCTGCATTGCGCGCGTATCTAATTTTATGGAAACCAAAGTTTAATTAATTTTTTTAATGAATAAAAATTTTATATTATTTATTTACATCAAATTTTGTTTAAAATGTTTTTCTGATTTTGGTAAATAATTTATGAACATAATTTAAAAATCCCTTTTGATCCCTATATCCCTGTTATAAAAATAAATCACTGTTAACAAAAAATTCAATCAAATACCAAAAAAATTAGAAATCATTTGATGAAGCACGACCATAAGGATTTTAATTGATGGAATTATTATTTTAATAAAACTAAAAAATTTTAAAAAAGCTTATGAAAAGCATTGTCAAACAAAAGATTTAAATATAGCAAAAACTCTAGACAAAAATTTCTGCAACATTGAAATTCAATATGTCATAATATTTTACAAAAACGCATATAAAATCAAGACATGTTTTGAAACATCGCTTTTTACAAAATATATGAATTTTTTTGATTCGAACAAATTTTCAAAATTTTTGCTTATTTGAATACTCAAAATGCATTTGTTTAATAAATATTGAAAATCAGAAAACTGCAGAAATTTTTGGAAAGAATTATTAATAAAGCTAAACGATTTGTTTTAAAATTTAATCCAAATATTTCCAAATAACGCATTGAACGAAAAATTCAAAAACGCAAAATTAAAATATCTGTCCAAAGTTTTCTTACTGAAAAAAATTTGTTGCGAAACCTTCAACACTGCGAAAAATCAAATTGTTTTCTTTCGAAAAAAACAAAGAACATCGACAGCCGTTGGACTTGACAGATGGAAAACATATGAAACATTTTAGTTTTTCTCTGATTATGAAATTTAGACTTTTCTCACGTGTTTTTAATATTTTATTGAATATTAAAGCTCTTTTTTGTGATTAAGTTGTAGAAAATGTGAAATACAAGAGTTTCCTTTAACAAAATTGTTATTTTAAACGAAGCATGAATAAAAGACGACCCATTATTTATGTCAAACCTTATTTAAACCTAAAACATTTAATTTTTAGTAATTATTAATTTGTTTCGTTTTTTATCAAAAAAGTTGCAGAAATATGTTTTTGTTTTTTACAACTTTCTGAACAAAACGTTTTACTTGAATGAAACTATTTTATTTAAAAATTTTTTTCTGTTGACATAAAAAGTTTCAAAAATGGATTTAAAAAAACTATGAGGCTGTGCAAATGTAACTTTAAATGTGACATTTTAAAATTAATGTTTTTTTTCCATCATCAAAGTTCTGATTGCATGAAACATATTTCATAATTTAAAAAAAAAAGAATGAATTAATTCCTGCAAAAAATTGATCAAACAAAAAATTCAAAAAGTCTAACAAATATTTTTAAATGACTTCAGCCGATCTTTCTTTAATCGAAAATGAACAAATATGTTTTTTAACAGAAAACGATAAAAATATTTTTGTTGGTTTTTGTTGAAAGAAAACATTTGTCGTGGGAAATAAATTTGTGCTTGCTTTTGTATTTCAAAATACACAATCTTCTTTCATTTGTGTTATGTTTAAAAAAACTAAGAATGAAATGGTTTTTTAATGTACTTGTAATTTTTTTAAAATGAAAGGTGGATAAATAATTAGAAAAGATTACATCATATTAAACATTTCATTTTTATCAAATTAATAGTATGTAAGCTCGATAAAGCCCAATATTAATTAATCATTTTATGAAAATCTCGAAACAATCTTTTTTATGCGTAAATTTTTGGCAGCAATTTGGATAAAGGTATAGAAAAAAGTATTTTATTACAGTAAAATATTAAAATGTAAAAATTTGCCAAAAAAAGACCTTTGTTTTGGCTTCAACCGAAATACCACAAACACTGTTAAAAGTATTGCCCCCAAAATTTTTAACTTTTTTGTTTATTCATTTTTTTATTTGTAATAAATTTTTTGGTCAGCTAATTTTTGACTGATAAATTCAAGAATTTCATTATTCGTTAGCTAAACATCAAAGTGGATATTAGTTAAACTTGTATAATTTTTTCTGATGAAATATATTGAACTAAAATATTCGAATAAGTTAAATAAAATTGGAAGTTTTCGAAGCAATTAAAACAATGAAAAAATACATATTTATTTGTGAAAAATGTTATTGTTTATTTTTTACTTTCAAAATTTTTGCTTGTTTGAATATGAGAAAAACCCTTTTGTTTAATTTATCGAACAGGAAATCAAAATATGAATCGAACTAATAAATTTTTACAAAACATTATTATTTTTCGTGTTCAAAAATATGATATAAAATTATTTCAAACTATCTTCAAAATGGATGAACTGAACAAAATATTCAAAAACAGTGTATTCAAAAATTTTCGCCGGCCTTAAAAAAATTATACCAAGACAGACACAATTTTTCTGACTGATCCTTTTTGCTTTTTTTTGCTTTTCTTCTTTAAAATTTGAAAAGCTTGCATAAAAATTTTTTACTTTGAATATTTAAGGCTTTTTTATTACATTTTTTTTATCAATGTTATACAGAGTTTAAAAAACAAAAATCAAAATAAAAGTTATTTTAAACATGCCTTAATGGTCCGCATGATAATGCGTTATTTATTTTAACAATTTTTGAAAAGTCCAACGTTTTGATATGTTCGGTTTTTTTCTTTTTCATTGTCTTTCAAAAACATTTGTCAGACAAAAAAATAAAAAACAGACATTGAAAAAACCTTTGTGCCAAATGCTTTTTTTCATTTAACAAAAATAAGATCAAAAACATTCACCGCAAAAACTAATCAAAAATTTTGGTTATTTACTTTTGAAACACACTTATTTGTTTTAACTTTTTCACAGCCATTCAAAAATTGAGATTGTGTTTTTTTGGAGAAATATTAATTTTTTGGCTAATTTATGTTATCAAATGGTGAAATTTATGATAGTTCAGATTTGTTATATATTTTCATATTTTTCTAAAAATTTAATTGGTATTGTAAAAAATCTAAAAAATCCAGAAGAAAGTAAACTCTAAAACATTAACTTTAATTTGTTAACACCGAATTTTTCTATTAACAACAAAAAAATTACGTATTTTTTACAATGTGTTTAAGACCGATGCGTAAAACAAAAAATTCAAAAAAAAACATTTATTTGTGAATATTCAACGATGCAAAAGAAAAAAAACTTGTCTGACAAAATCGTCGCAGACATTTTAAATTTTATTTTTTTCGTGAAAATAGCTTGTGTCAAAATTTTAAATTTTTCATTAAAAATGCAAAGTTCCTCATTTTTATCATTTTTTCAAAATTTGATAATTTTATTGAATAAAATTTTTTTTCCAATAGTATAGTTTTTTTAAATTTGTAAAAACATTTGAAAGCAATAAAATATTCTAAAGATATTGGGACTAATTTTAAAAAAATAGAAAAAAGTCTTGTGTGATGTTTGGGGTTTAACCTCCAACTTTAAAAAAAATATCGGCATTGCTCTCTTTTTTGCGAATAAACTATTATATTTAAAACAGGAAAAATGTGAGCATTTTAGGAAAAACATTTGTGAAACAAATTCTTATGAAACTGGCATTGCTGACAACCAGACACTGTTTTTGTTCAATTAAAACAGCACTGACATACTCGAGACAGATGCAAAATTCGATGATATTCGTTTATAATAATTTTTGACTGTATTTAAAAATATATTAGAAATCGGTTGATTGTGAACCAACAAAAAACCGACCGCATTCAAAAAAAGAATATTATTTTCTTACAATATTCTTTTTTAAAGATTTTATTTAATTAAAAAGAGAGCAATGCCAATCTCATGAAATATTTTGAAAACTTTTCGTTTGAAAAGTAATTTTTTCATTTTAATATGTGCGGAATAATTAGCATAAGGAAAAAATAATAAAATACAAAAATATATATAAACAACAAATTTTCTGCAAAACTGCATCAAAAAGGAAGAAACATTTACATTCTTAGTTGAAAATGACACCTTATTTTGTCTGACAAATTCGTTGGTTTTTTAAAAGTGACTCTCAGTTTTTTGTCGGCGTTTTGAAATTGTGTTGAAGTTTGTTTTTTAATATTTTAATCATTTGTTACTTTAATTTCTATTCCATTTAAATTTGCATAAAATATTTGTTTCTTTAAGGCTAATAATTAAAATATGCACAATTTATAAATTCCATTTGATCACTATATTCCCCATTATAAAAAGAAAAAATATTGTTTAAAAACACACAAAAGAAATTTTTAAACAAAGGTTTAAAAATGACTTTCAGTAAAATAATTTTTACTAATGTACCAATCTGCTACTACCAGAAGCATGTTAATTGATGGTATTATTATTTTTATAAAATTCGATAAAAAAGTTATTAAAATTTCAAAGTGACTGCGTCAAACAAAAAATTCAAAAACAGCAAAAACTTCAGGCAAAATTTTTTTATGAAAGATTATTTGAACATTCATCGCCATAAAAAAAGAAAAAATGAATCTTTCGATAAAAGAAAAGCGCAGCTGTTGGACAAAATAAATGCAAAATTTAAGAAAAATTTTAGTTTTCTTTGCACTTAAACATTTTGACTTTGTTCGTGTTTCAATATTTTATTGAATTTTTATGCTCTTTTTCAGTGATTGATTTTGTAGAAATTATGAGATAAAAGAGTTTTCTTAAACAGAATTTTTATTTTAAACAAACATGAAACAGGTTGGCCCATTATATATGTCAAAGTTTATTTTAATCTACAAGGTATAATTCTTAATAAAGATTTAATTGACAGCATTTTTAATGAAAATAATAAGTTACTCAAATGTTTTCTAAACAAATCTTTTCTTTTGAATGATATCCATGATGTTGCATCATGGTTTCAAATGCGTAGTTAAAATGGCGTAAATCCACATACAAAATATCACATTTTATGTATCGTGAAAGTTACGTCTTACAGTGCTTGTCAATACTTTATATGCCACGTTTAAATGTTAAAATAAAAATCATTAACAATAGTTTTCGTCCATATGTCTAATTAACTGTGATTTATTTATACTTGGGAAATTTCTATGACAATAATTTGTTGATATAAGAATAAGAATTTATTTAAAATGTTTTATTTGAAAAGTTCTATTTTGTTAACCTAAAAAATTTCGAAAGTTGCTCCTAAAAACTATGAGGCTGTGAAAATAGTATTTTAAATCTGAAAATTATATAATTAATGTTCTCCACCTTTTTGAAAACATCAACTTTTTGTTTGCATAAAAAAAAGGTTTCAAGATTTTTGATCAGAATTCTTTCATAAAAAACACAGCAAATTAAAAATTCAAAAAAGTCCAATGAATGATTTTTGCAGAACTTTATTTGATAGAAAATGAAGAAATATTTATTTTCGCCCAAAAACGATAAAAATATTTTTTGTTGTTACAAATTCATTTCCTACATCTGTTATGGGAAATATATTTGTAAAATAAATAAATTTGTGCTATTTTTGTGTTTAAAAATACACAATCGTCTATCATTTTTGTTGAGCTTTAAATAATCGAAGAATGACATGATTTTTTTAATTTAAAAATATTTTATTTATTATGTTAATATTTTTGTATAGTTTAAATAAAAGTATTATCCAAAAATTATTGATAAATATTTGAATAAGACTATCTTTTTTTCATATTGTTCTTTAAGCGACATCAACGAAATTCAACAAATTTTTGATTTTTTAAAACCTGACAAAAATAAAGACGATCAGGGATTGCAAAATACGAAAGCAGCACAATTTTATTTTCTCACGACAAATCGATGCAGACAGATGTTGTCTTTCTATTTAGAATCTTTTATCTGAAAAATGAAAATAACAAAAATAATTTTATCGTTTTGTGCAAAAGTATATATTTCTTTATTTTCGTTTAAATTGCAGAAATGATTCATTTTGCTGTTTTTGAATTTTTTATTGGATGCATTCTTTTTGAAGAAAATTTAATCAAATATTTTTAAAGCAAACAATTGATTAAAGATTGTAATTTGATAACAAAGTACTTTCATATTATTATTATTAAAAAACTTATAGTTTTCTGTTGCCATTTTTAGCACTTTTCAGGTGAATAAAAAATAAAATTTATATTAAAAACCAGATAAAAGATAATTTTTTTACCAAGATTATAACACATTTTGTTATTAAAATAGATGTAATTTAGTAACACAAATTTTTTTAAAACATTTCATCATTGTCATATCAGAAAGACTGCATTTTTTCAAATATAAAAACTTAACCTTTTTTCAATGCAGTCGAAAGCAAATATATCTATCTTATTTTTATGTATATCAGTGTTGCATTTTTTTGAACAAAACTGGTTGTCTTTTTTGCGGCGGTGCTTCTTTTTTAAATTGGTTGCTTAACTTTGAATTTTTGTATTTTTTGGTCTTGTTTAAAGAAATTTTAATGATTTTTTTTTAAATTATTAAATGTATTTGTTAATACCACAAAATAATTCTGAATAAAAGCATTTTAAAAAATTTAAAATTATTGTGCTTTCTTTTTTTTGGTTTGCTTGATATTTTAAAAATTATACAACAAATAATAAAACAATGAAAAAAATCCACGCCTAATTTTTAATGCCAAATCATTTTTTGAACATTGTCACCAAGTTATGTTATTTGAGAATGTCCGTTTGTACCTGGACCTGCTTGGATTTTGATAAATGTGGTATGAATGGAATGCCTATGGCATGTAGATGCCAAAAAAATGTGAAATGAGTGCCGGAGGTCTGTAAATATCTGAGATGTACGTATGGCGCAGTGGGTAGTGTGGAGGGTTTGCGTGCAGGATCTCATGGGTTCGATGCCCATGGCATGCAAATATGTTCGTATGCAATGTATGAGTGTTTTATGAGTATGTGAGTGTTATATGAGTGTTAAAAATAAATATGAGTTTTATGTGATTTTTTGTATGTGATATGGTATAAAAAATGGAAATGCATAGGAATGCTTTTTTGCATTGAATGTGATGATTGATGCATGTTTGTATGCATTTTATGAGTGTTATGTGAGTATGTGAGTGTTATATGAGGTGTAAAAATGCATATGAGTTTTATGTGAATGAATGCATGAAGTATGGTATGTAAAATGAAAATGCAAAGGGATGCATTTTTTGATGAATTTAATGAATGCTGTATGCATTGTATGAGTGTTATGTGAGTATGTGAGTGTTATATGAGTGTTAAAAATGGATATGACTTTTGTGTGACTGTATGCATGTAGTATGGCATGCAAAGTGATAATTTTCGAAATGCGTTTTTTTAAATGCATTTTATGATTGAAGCATGTTTGAATGCATTTTATGAGTGTTATGTGACCATGTGAGTATTATATGAGTGTTAGAAATGCATATGACTTTTATGTGATTATATGCATGTTGTATGAAAAATGAAAATGCATGGAATGGAATGGAATACATTTTTATGCATTAAAAGCAATGAGTTAAAATGTGATTTTAAGAATATGTGTATATTGTACAATGAAAACTGCAAGTGCTGAAAATGCATTAGACATAAATAAGTTTGTATTTTGCTTTTTGGGATGCTATAAATTGCAAAACAGGAATGTAGATTGCTAAAATTCAAGGAAATGAAAGATGGTGAAATTGTGGGTTCGGTACAAACCCACAATTTCTTTTTTTGCACTGAAGTTCGAAAAGAAATAGGAAATGCATTTTTTAATAAGTTTAGTGATTTTTCAATGGTTGTAGTAATGTTTTACGATTTGCAGTTACTATAACATGAAAAATGAAATTGTTAAGAATGCATTTTCAATCATTATTAACTTTGTTTGGTTTTATTTGAGAGGAATTTCAACCGATACGTTTATGCATACATAAAAAATACCGCCGTTGTTGGTTCCAAAGGAACCAATATTTGTGGTGAAAATGATGTAGCAAAAAAGTTATTGAATGAAAATCAAAAATGTAGGAAAGCTGTTTTTATGAATTTAAAGGAAATGAAGGGTCGATGTCCATCGGATGCAAATGTGTTTATATGCATTGTATGAGTGTTATATGAGTATGTGAGTGTTAAATGAGGCTTAAAAAAATATTGTGAGTTTTATGTGATTTAATGCATGTGATATGGTATGAAAAATAAAAATGCAAGGAAATGCATTTTTTAATGAATTTTATGATTGCTGTATGTTTTTATGAGTGTTTTATGAGTATTTGAGTGTTATTTTTCTTCGGATCCAAAGAGGGATGTTTATGAATGTTAGATGGTTTTTTATAACTTTTTTTATTTGAAGTGCGAAAAATAACAAGCTTAAACTGTTTGGGTTATAATTATGCAATAAGAATATACTGTAAAAATGAAAATATACGGTATTTTAAATGTTTGATGATAATGAAAGTATGAAATGAAAGAAGGTGGTAATGAACAAGTTTATGCGTCTTAGGAGATTGCCACCGGTGTTGGTTCCGAAGGGACCAACGATGGTGCTGATCAGTGATGGTAAAATTCAATGATGGGAATAATTAAGGATGTTTCTAAGATGATGAATGAAAATGAGAAGGATGGTGTTGTATGATGATGAAAGATGTGCCTTTGAAAATAAAGTATGGCATCATTAGATGCCCCACTTAAGTATGCGGGAGCCGCGACCGCGGCTCCCTTAAAGAACTTGTCCATAAACGTTTTGTTTTAATAGATTGTTGTTTACAATTTTGTGAATGTTATGATAAAAGTTCAAAAGGTACATATTTTATATTAAAAGCTGGTTCTTTTGTTACAATTTCAGTTTTTACACAAAATACTTTTTTATAGAAAAATATGCATGTCAATAATGTTTGCAGATTTTTCTATATAATATAGAAAATTAAGAATAAATACTGTACTTCGATTGACATTTTTGAGATATATTAATTTTGTTGAATAAAAAATTTGACACTATTTTAATCAAAAATTTAAAAAAGTTTTCTGATGATGCTAATTTTAGTGACGACACTTTCAACAAGATGATATGCAAATTTACATCAAAGTAACATTTGGTCATGAAAGATTTTTTTCTTTCATTCACTTCATTTTGTCAATCTCAAAAACGGTTGTACGAATTTTGCAAAAAGAAAGAAAGAAAGAAAAATGTCGTCATCAAAGATAAAGCCGAAGCTGAACACGGAAATTTTGTATGGAATTCTTGAAAAATTTGAAGATTTTGGAAGTGAAGAATGTTCTCGATCATTAATTAAATTTATGCTTGCTGGTCGTGAACCTTGTAAATGATAAAAAAGATTGTTTTTAGATTTGAAATATTTAACTTTATTTGCTTCTATTCCTTCAAGATATATGAAATTCTTCAAAGATGACTGTAACTTTGAAAGGATTCTTTCACAACATCACCATCCTCACAATGCATCAGTTTTGGTAAGCTTTATCCATATATATATCGATTACTTTGATCCGAATGAACTGTGTTTTTTTAGGATATTTTTACTCTTCCCTCTGCAGTGCATTACCTCATGTTTTCCACTCATATGGATTTTATTGGAGCTGTTCCATTTCTTTTAGCTGAACATTCAATCACTGAAGCTGGTGTTGATGATAATAATATTAAAATTGCTCCAACGTTTGTTTTAATTTTTCTAAAAATTGTAATCCGAATCTGCATTTTTTTAGTGAAACTTATCCAGCTGTGAAGAAACTTGTCTTGAATTTCTGCAATTATTCTGAAGGTAATAGTTATACTGTATCTTCATTATTTCCAAATATTCGATCTATCAATGCTAAATATCAATCTGAAGGTCCATGGCAAAATTTTATTGAAAACTTTTTAAGTTTTTCAACTTCAATTAAGCCATCTAAAATTGAAGCAAATTTTACTTTTACTAATTATGATGCTGATGGTAGATTTGAAGAAGTTAGTTTTTTTTACTTTTGTTCAAATGTGATTAATAATTTGTAGGTTTTGTATTTAAAAGAAACAAATCCAGAAATTCACTTCAATGAACATGATGCAATGATTTCAAAATCCTATGAAATTCGAGATGGTGGTTTTGCTCATTTTGTAATTATGTTTGGTGGTGGCAAAAATTTAATTAAGGATAATAATAATGTTGTCGCAGATTATCAAAACAATGCTAATGGTCAAAATTATCATGTATTTTTTGCTGAATTATTTAATCTCATTATTCGGGTAATTTTGGATATAGCTTCAAATGACCTGCGGCATATTCCATTATTTATCTCTTTCTCTTGTCGGATGTACATGTTTTTATGGTTTATTGATTGGATTTCTGATGAATATTTTGGATTCGATGTCTTAAAAAATTATGATTTTACTTATTGTATGATTACTGCTATGTTTACAACAATGATTGCCTTTTTTGCTATGGCAGAGGATGCAATAGAATCTTTTCCTCAAGTTTTGGTTACCTTAAATATCTGGAGATTGGTTATCATGAATATGTCCCGAGAAACTGCTGTTGAACTTGGAGGCCTCGCAATTTTAAGTCTTTTAATTGTTTTGTTATGAAAGATAGTCTTGAAATTATTTATAATGTATTTTATTAATTAACATTTTTATGTATTTTTTTGTGAGTAATAAAATTAGTTTCAATATTTATTAGTTTGTATTTAACAACATCTTTAAAAACACAAATTTTTTTTGTTCTTTAAAAACACAAACTGCATCAAAAAGGAAGACATTTACATTCTTAGTTGAAAATGACACCTAAAATTACTTTCATTATTTATTATTTTTTTATTTAACAACACCTTTCAAAACATGTTGTTATTTTCTCCGTAGAAAACGACATTTTTTTTGTCTGACAAATTCGTTGGTTGTGTAATGTTGTGCAACGTTTATTCCATCACGTTCACTACAGTTTTGTGTCGGCATTTTGAAATCGAGCTGAAATTTTTTTTTGAATATTTTAATCATCTATTACCTTAATTTCTATTCCATAAATTTTCATAAAATATGTGTTTCTTTGAAGTTAGTTAATATTTGAGCACACTTTCGAATTTCCTTTTGATCACTAAATTAAAAAAAAGAAAATATTGTTTACAAAACACACACATTCAAACACTGAAGAAATTTTTTTAAAAAGTTTTAAAAATAACTTTTAGTGAAACAATTATTATTAATAATTTGAAACAAAGAAGCTGTTAATTGATGGCATTATTATTTTCATAACAGTAAAAAAATTCGATAAAAAAGTTATCAAAATTTCAAGGTGGATGCGTCAAACAAAAAATTCAAAAACAGCAAAAACTTCAGGCAAGATTTTTTTATGAAAGAATATCTGAACATTCATCCCTATAAAAAAAAGAAAAAGATGGATCTTTCGATAAAACACACACAGTGACAGCTGTCTGACAAAATATATGCAACATTTATGAAAAATTTTAGTTTTCTTCGCACTTAAACATTTTGACTTTGTTCGTGTTTCAATATTTTATTGAATTTTGATGCTCTTTTTCAGTGATTGATTTTGTAGAAATTATGAGATAAAAGAGTTTTCTTAAACAGAATTTTTATTTTAAACAAACATGAAACAGGTTGGCCCATTATATATGTCAAAGTTTATTTTAATCTACAAGGTATAATTCTTAATAAAGATTTAATTGACAGCATTTTTAATGAAAATAATAAGTTACTCAAATGTTTTCTAAACAAATCTTTTCATTTGAATGATATCCATGATGTTGCATCATGGTTTCAAATGCGTAGTTAAAAATGGCTTAAATCCACATACAAAATATCACATTTTATGTACCGTGGAAATTGTGGCTTACAGTGCCTGTTAATACTTTATATGTCACGTTTAAATGTTAAAATAAAAATCATTAACAATAGTTTTCTTCCATATGTCTAATTAACTGTGATTCATTTTTATTTGGGAAGTTCTTTTGACAATAATTTGTTGATATAAGAATCCGAATTGATTTAAACATTTTATTCTGTTAATTTTTTGAAAATTTCAAAAATTGATCTATAAAATTATGAGGCTGCGCAAATACAATTTTTAATCCGAAAATTTCATACTTAATGTTCTCCACCTTTTGAAAACATCAATTTATGGTTTGCATAAAAGGTATTTCAAGATTTTTGATTGGTATTTCTTTCATAAAAAAACACAGCAAATTAAAAATTCAAAAAAAGTCCAATGAAAGACATTTTTTTTGCAGAACTTTTTTTTGATCGAAAATGAAGAAAAATATATTTTTTCGTGCAAAAAAATAAAATTATTTTTGTTATTTTCATAGAAAGACAACAACATCTGTCAGCATCAACTTGTCGTGAGAAAATAAATTTGTGCTGCTTTCGTATTTCAAAATACACACTTTCATTTCTATCGTGTTTTAAGAATACAAGATAGAAATCGTTTTTTGGAATATTTTATATATTTTGCTAATAATTTTTATATTACATTTAATGAAGGATTAATAAATAATTAGAAATAAAAATTTCATTTTATCATGTCTTAAAAAAGACAATAATAATTGTTTTTAAATTTCTAACATTTTTTTATAACTAAAACATTTAAACTTAGCTACGATTTCAAAAGGTTATTTTTTGGATTTGCATCTTCTTTTTTTAATAAAAAATGTGTAATGTTTCCTCGGTAATTGGAACACTGTTTTACAAAAAATTAGTATTATTACAAATATAAAATTATTTCACCCCAACTTTAAAAAATAAAACGAAAAATTTAAAAAAGATTCAAAATAATAAATTTGTGTAAAAACATTTTTTGAAAAGATAAAAGATTTTATTCGGAACTATTCGTCGTTTTCAAATATTTTTCTTCGGCAAAGCCAGATGAGACACATTTTGTGTCTATTTTTTGTTTGTAAATAGAGGGTTTGTTCTCCTCCTCCATCGTTTAAAAAGTTTGCATAAAGATTTTCATTTTTGAATATTTATTTTTTTATATTACTTCAACAATATTCCATAAAACTTTAAAGTAATATTTCTTTTGTTATTTTATTTTAAATAATTTTTTTTCCAACTGCCTTTCGTACGCATCTAAATCAGACAAAATATTCAATCAAAACAAGACATTTAAAAAAAAATTTGTCAATTTTTTTAATAAATTCAAAAACATTCAATGTTAAAAGATAATCAAAAATTTCTGACCAAGAAAACAAAAGTAAACATCTGACGCTTTTGAAATTCATTGCTTTTTTTACATTTAGAATGCAACATTTGAATTTTAACTTTCCACTCTCTTCCAAAAATTTTGAAAATCAGTACGTTTTTTTCGAATATTTTAATAATTCTATATTTTTGTTGGATTAAATTTTATATATTGATAAAATATTAAATTTTAAAATGCATTTTTACAAATTTGTTTTTTATAAAACAACAATAGAACGTCAAATTCAATTCAAAAATAACAAAAACTTCAGGCAATAATTTTGTCAATAAAATTTGTTTGTGAACATTCATCTCCGCAAAAAAAGGAAAAAATTTGTTTCGATAAAATAAGCATCGACCGCTGTCAGACAAAATAAATGCAAAACTTACGAAATATGTTAGAAAAACACATTTCCCTGATTTTCAATAACTTTCATAAGAAAAAAAGTTCTTCTAAGTGCGACTACCCCTTTAGATTAAATTTAATGTAAAAAAATCTGTAAGGCGATTTAATATAATTCATTCTCATACATACAGCTTTCAATAAAAAACATTCCCAAAAAAAAATAAAAAATTTGTGAAATTATTCCAAATTTGGGTAAACATTGTTGGCTAAATGTTTACGGTAATTTTAATCTACAACTATTAAATTTGAAACATTTTTTTTCTTTCAAAGATTTGAATGAAGATAAGATATTCATTTTATTTTATTTTATTTTATTTTTATTGGTTTCCAGATATTCCAAACAGATGCATGAATAATTCACTTATCTCAGATATTCTTTTAAGATATTATTAAACCCATAAAATATATTTCGTATTCTGTCGAACAAATTATTTTAAAAGATTCAAATAAATTAATTTTATTATTTTTTGTCAAAAAATTATATGAAAAAGACACAAAAAATTCAGTGTAGCTTTGATGATCCTTTGTCGTCTTTCGACCGCATTTTTCAGACACCTTTTTTGTGTAACAAAATAACGTCTGGTTTTCGTTGAAAAAATTGATGTTTCTTTGCTTTTTTGGGGGAAAAACATTTGGTATTTAAAAATTAAACAGACAATGCTTTTTTTATTTGATTTTCGATGAAAGTCTTTTTTCAGCTAAAAAAGTGACAACACATTTTTCATTTGCTTTTTTTCAATTATTTCTATAATTTTTGAATATTTAAAATCTATTTCTCGAGGGAAATTTTATTTTTCAAAACAAACTTGCTTTTATTGAAAATTTTATGACATTACATGCATTTACAATTGTTGCCATTATTTAAAAGATTCCCAAAAACACCGAAAATTCCTACAAAATTACCCAAGTATTCACGGGGACACAGCTTTTTCAAAAATAGTTATTTTGAAACAAGAAATCAGAGTCGTCATGCTTTATTGATTTTTGAATTCATCCATTGTTTTAACATTATTGTTTTGCTTTTAATTTAAAAATAAAATGTCCATGAAATTATAAAAATATAATTTTCACAATTATAGTATTGATCAGATATGTTTTTAGTAATGGCAATAGCAATATTTTTGCAAAAAAAATAAAAATAAAAATACACATGCCAAAAAAGCTATGAGCCTTTTTCAAAAATCTCACGGATCGGATTGCCTTTCCATATTCAAAACTATGATATTTTCAACCACTGGAATATAGGGAAATATAAAAATCTATAGAAAAGGTATTGAATATTTTTAATATCATTTGTGAAATTTAGTAATGATAAATACAAGTTGGTATATACATGACAACATTAAAAATTTTATTTATAAAATATCATGACTAGAACATGGTATTTTTTAAATTAAATTGCTCATAATATTTTCTTATTAATTTTTAAGTTTGTGCGTAAACAAGTAACACATTTTATTTATCTTTTAAATTTTTAATTAATCAGAAAATCATACGAAAAATAACCGAAAAATATCGCCTCAACGGAAAGCTCCAAGTAGGACTCAAAATAATTTCACAAGCACAAACAAATGAAAAAAAATTTTTGAAGCATAACAAATATAACCGGGTCAAAAATAATCTATCTCCAAAAATAAGAAAACTCATTGTGGGAATAAAAAAGCAAGCAGTTTTTATGCAACTAAAAGATTACTGTAGTCTTCTTCCATTGTTCAAAGTTTGCTGTTTTTTAAAGTTCCAAACAATTCATTGAAAAATTTAAAACCACGCAAAAAACAAAAATTTTACGCAAACAAAGTTTTTTTGTGATATTTAAAATTTTGTTGCTAAGGGTTTCATCTTCTTTTTTTTTGAATCCAACGAAAATCAAACATTCTATGGAAATTTATTTTAATTATGTTTCTAATAGCAACAAAAAAAAGATGGATTAAATTTTTTTTCAAAAACTTTTCTTTATATTTTTGTTTTATTTTTAAAAACAATATTGTATTTTTTATTTTCGGAGTTTTAAAAAAAATGCCGAAACAAAAATTTAAGGATACAATAAATAATTGGTTGGAATCAACAAGTTTGCGGCAGCTAAGAAATTTGCCTCGAGCAAAAAATAATTTTTGGAAATTTTTTTGGGCTGGAGTTTTTGCAACAACCTTGGGTATTGGGATTTGGCAGGCTTCTTTGATTATCAAAAATTATTTGGAAGTAAGTCTTTTTATAATCAAGGGAGTGTCGAGATTTCATGTAAATCTAAAATCGATTTTTCCATCTCACCCTTTTTGGTGACAAAACATCAAAGGTTTTTGCCGACAGGATCTAAGCTGTTATTTTCATTCACCAATTGAGTCTGACGCCTGACATCTAAGAGAACTTAAATTTGCATATTTCTTTTTTAGTACAATAAAGATACAATTGTTGTCTTTGAAAATGCTTATAATACTCCATTTCCGGCTGTGACAATTTGTAACTTAAATCCAATGAGACGATCAGTTGGAAACTATATTCAAGAGCTGAAAGATTTGGTAATTCTTTTTTGTTCTAATCCTTGTTGTCCAACTTAACCTCCTTTTTAAAGATGACAGTGTATCGATATTTAATGTCTCGTTCAATGCTGAATTCTTCAACAACGTATAATTCAAAAGGGGAAGTGGTGGCAACAAGTTTTAATGCAACAAATACTTCAGAAATAGAAGAAAGGGTAAAAAGAAGTATTGAAGATGGATATTCTTATCGGATTAAAAGGTATGTAATCTTTGATGTATCATATCATATTTTAATGACAAAATTTAAGACAAGCTGGAATTACAATAACTTCATTGGTGGCACCTGGAGCAGATGAAGGGCAATGTGAAATAACTACAACCACTTCAACGATGTCAACAACAACAAGTACTGAAGCTTCAACAACAACAACGACTTTTATTACTTCAACATTGGAATTAACAACAACAACAACAGAAACTACAACTGAAGCATCAACAACTGTTGAACCAACAACAACAGAAGCTTCAACTACAGAATTACTGACTACTCAAGCCCAAACAACAACTGAAAATCCAACAACCAAGGCATTAACAACTGAAGTGGAGACGACTGCACAACCAACAACAGAAGCTCAAACTACAGTATCCCCAACGACATCAACAAAGCCATCAACTACAATCCCGACTACAGTAGCCACGACCACAGCAGCAATAACAACAACAAAAATATCAACAACAGCTCCATTGACAACAACAATTCAGCAAACTTCTACAAATCCCGTAACAACCACAAATTCTGCTACAACAACTGCTAATCAATTAACATCAACTATAGCCATAACAACTGCAGCTGCTACAACAACACAAGGTTCATCAACAACGTTAAAACCAACAACGGCAACATCTACCGTAATCACATCAACTGCAGCAGCTTCATTAACTTCAACGACAGTTTTGCAAACTTCTCCAAGTACATCTCCTTTAACAACAAAAACTCCTACAACTTCTTTAACAACCACTGCAGCAGCAACAACCTCTTTAGCAGCAAGCACAGTTGCAACTACAAATGCAGCGACCACAATCGGATCATCAACTACAGCTCAAAAAACAACTCAAGCTTCAACAGCTCCTTTAACTTCTGCCGCATCAACCACAGCTCAAACAACTGCAAAAAGTACTTCAACAGGTTCAACAACAGCTCCAACAACAGCTGCGGTAGCTACAACTGCTGCATCAACGGCATTATCATCAACTGCTGTATCAACAAATCCTTCAAGTGCTTCAACAACTTCTGCTGCATCACCAAATGTTAGCACCAGTAATAGCTTAATAAGTTCAACAATTCCGTCTACAACTTCAAAAGCTAGCACCACCATTACAGCAGCACATTCAACAAATACAACCATAAGCCCAACAACAGCAAAATATAGCACATTGAATAATAATTTGCTTACAACAAAACAAAGTGATTTTACAACTGATACATTTATTTTTACAACTCTTGGAAATTCAAATTCTGCCACAACAATTAATTCTGACCAGCTAACAACAGATTCATCAATTTTTTCAACAACATTTAATGATAATGATAATCAAATTACTACAAAATCTGCAACAGCTGGACAAACAACACCTAACAGTGACAATAATAATGGAATAACACAAAGTGGTGACAACATTTTGACAACTTTAAGTTCAGATGATAGTGATGGAACAACTGAAAATAACAACATTGATGTTTCTTTATCAACAAAAATTTCAAACAGTGATGGTTTTTATAGCAGCACATTACCTTCTGAAACTTTTGATTTAACAACAAATTCAAATAATGGTTTTACTGAAACAGCTAGTTACATTACTCCAACATCCGATGACTCAAATGGTGAAGGAAGTGGTGGAGAAGGAGATGGTAATGGTAGTGGGGACGGTAGTGGAGATGGTAGTGGAGATGGTGGTAATAATGGTAACGGAAGTGGAGATGGAGACGGTAGTGGTAGCGGCGATGATGATAATAATAATGGAAGTGGAAATGGAAATGGAAGCGGTGATGGTGAAAATGAAGGTAGTGGAGACGGGAATAATGATGGGGATGGAAGCGGAGTTGATGGTGGAGACGGTAGTGGGGATGACAATAATGGAAATAACAGTGGAGGCAATGACGGGAGTGGAGATAATGGAAGTGGTGGTGGAGATGGAAGTGGAATTGATGATGGTAATGGTAGTGGAGATGGAAGTGGAAGTGGAGATGAAGACGGAAGTGGGGATAATGACAGTAATGGTAACGGTAGTGGCGACGGTAATGGTAGTGGCGACGGTAATGGTAGTGGCGACGGTAATGGTAGTGGCGACGGTAATGGTAGTGGTGATGGTGATGGTAATGATAACTAATGTAAATTTTGAAACTATTAAAGTTCATAAAATTCAGGAAATGGAGGTACAGGAAATAACAATAATGGCAGTGTATCAGGGATTCCATTTACAACTGTAGTAACACTAACACCATCAGGCCGTAATACTGCTCACTATTTTAGTACAACAGACAGTTCAAACGGTAGTTATAAAAATATTATGCAAATTTTAATTTTAAATATTTAGACGGAAGCCAAACCACTTCTTTTTGGAATTCAAATTCTGGCAACAATGGTGGCAGTAATGGCGGAGGGAATGGTAACGGCAATGGCGGTGGGAATAATACAATTGCAACAAATAATTATGCAAATTTCACAACATCACCACCTACAAACAGCAATGGATCAGATTCTACCAAAAATACATCTGATGATAATGGAAAATTTTCAACTACAGTACCAAATAGTAATAATAATAATGGACTCTTAACAACTTTGTCAGATCTTATTAAATCATCAACTGTTAATCCAAATTCCATTTCTACAACAACAAAGCCCAATAACAACAATGCTGGCACAACCCCAAATCTTTATGGCTCCACAACCCGTGACCCAATTGTTTTTGATGGTTATACTCAAAAAGAACTTGATCAATTAATTACAAAATTTCAACTTAGCACAACTGCTTCAAGAATTGCTTTAGAAAGTCAAACGCAAGATCGAATGTTATCAATTGTGAATGACAATAAAAATGCAAGTTATTCTTTGAGAGATATTCTTATCAGTTGTGCGTATAATATGGTGCCATGTGATTTTGAAAAGTAAGTTTTTCTTTGATCTTTTACCGTCTGAAAAAGATCAAAGGCGGTCCACTTTGAAATGGGTATTGCCCCCTCTGAAATGATTTACTGCTGTCGGCAAAAGATCAAAGCTGTTTCCGCTATAAATGGTTTCTGTCTCCTCGAAATCATCCTTTGATCTTTTGCGGCGTAAGATCAAAGGCGACCTAAGACAATTGGCTTTTGCCTTTTCTGAAATGAATTTCCGTCAATGTTCTTGTCTACCGTAATCTATATATAATTAAAAAACAATAATTTGCAGTGATTTTGAACAAGTTGCTGATCCAGATTTTGGAAATTGTTATACCTATAATTACAATGGCCAGCATTCGATTGTTCGAGCTGGAAGTAATTATGGACTGAAAATGATTGCATTTAGTAATATCTCAGAATATCTTGAAACTTCTTCAAAATCTGGGATGCGAGTTGTTGTTCATAAACAAAATTTTGCACCTTTTCCAAATACTGAAGGTATTAATGCAGCTGTTGGAAGTTATATCAATATCAATGTTCGATATGTAAATTTTTGACACGGATATAGAGATTAAAATTAAATTATGCAAATTTAGAATAATATTCATCGATTGGGTGAACCATACGGTAATTGCCATCACGAAAATGAAACCTCTGATTACATTTATGATGGATTTTATACTTATGAGGTATGCAAATTTTTTAAGTAATGTTTGACGAAAATATTTAGGGTTGTTTCCGTACCTGTTATCAACAACAAATAATAAGTGCTTGTCAATGTGCTGATCCAAGATTTCCAAAACCAAAAGGTTCAAATATTTCATGGTGTGCCGTTGCAAATGCCACTCTTTTTACTTGTTATGAAAATTACTTAACAACTTTTGGTGACTTTTCAAATGTCTCAAATTGTGAATGCCATACTGGATGTACCGAACCTGAATATACCCTTGAGGTATCTTCTGCAAAATGGCCTGGAAATATCACAAATTACACAACACCAATGTGTTGGGGATATTATCCAAATACAAAAATTGATTGCCTAACAGCTTACAAAGAAAATGCTGTCTTTATTGATGTAAGCTTTAATCGAATGGTTCATGAAAAAACAACCGAAAGGGCATCAGTTACGGTAAGGAATTTATGCAAATTTTTACTTCCATAAATTTTTTGTATTTATGCAAATTTTTTTTTCTATAATTACTTATTCCTTTACAGAGTATGAATCTCTTTCATCAAATTTCTGGTGCCGTAGCACTTTGGACTGGAGTTTCTATGCTAATTTTTGCTGAAATTGTTGAAGTTCTTTGGTTTGGAATTTTTCCTCCAAAAATTAGTTCAAGAGTTGGAAGCACTGATAAAATTTCTGAAATGTCTAACCCTAATGGCAATAAAAATGATTCAAGCATTTATGATTCAAATATGTCAGCCGAATATGCAAATGATGTTCCACAACCGCTGTTTGGTCCTGCAGCAGGGATTGCAATGGTGTCAGGGTATGTTAATCCAGAATATTTAACATACAAATTTTAATACAAACTTTTTAGACTACCTTCGCAAGATTACATGCCAAAAGATTTCGAAAATCCAGAATTTTCAAGTGCTTCACAAGTTGAGCCAAAATTTTGCTTTGATTAAAATTTTTAATGAATGTTGTAAAATATATTTAATACTTATAAGTGATACTTTTTTACAATAAAATTTTATTAAATAAAATTAAAATAATGCTTTCAGTTTTATTCACTGCAATGTAACAAAGAGTTTGAGATATTTTGAAATTTTATTTTTGTCATTTTAATCTTCTTGATAAGGGATTGTTGTCCAGATCTGACGTCGGGTGTTTTAAAAGAGGGGGTTAACAAAAATCTGACCCTCACCATAAAAGCGGTAAACATCAAAGGAAAAAATCTGACGGAGGGGATTTGAAAGTTTTGGAAAAATACCAGACGTCAAATCTAGACAATCCCTAACAGAAACAAACTAAATAAAACAGTGTAATAACTACAAGGCTGTGTAAAGATAATTTTTAATCTGATAATTTTATAATTAATGTTCTCTGTCTTTAGCATGTTGTTGACATAAAAAAACATATCAAGATTTTTGATTAAAATTCCTTCAAAAAAATTTATTGAACGAAAAATTCAAAAAAAGTCCAATGAATGATTTCTTCAAAATTATTGTTTGATCAAATGAAGAAATATATATTTTTGGGCAGAACTAAGAAATTGTTTTTGTTGTTTTCATAGAAAGACAACAACATCTGTCAGCGTCAATTTGTCGTGGGAAAATAAATTTGTGCTGCTTTCGAATTTCAAAATACACACTTTCGTCATTTTTACTGGGTTTTAAAAATCCAAGATAGAAATAGTTTTTTTGAATATTTTATTTATTTTATCAATAATTTTTATATTTTATTAAAAATAATTAGAGATAAAAATATCATTTGATCTACTGTCCCCTTTTACGATATATCATGCAAAACGTTTATAATAATTTATTTTTAAAATTTTTAACATTTTTAATAACTTAAACATTTAAATTAAGCTACGATTTCAAAAAGTTATAGCAAAAAGTATTTTACAAACATGAAACATTTAATTGTAAACCTTTGACGAAAAAGACCTTTGTTTTGGCTTCACCCAAAATAAAAAGAAACACTTTTAAAAATATTTCTTCGAATTTATTAATTGCATTTCTTTCTGTCTAAATTAAATTTTTTTGTCTAATTTTTGACAACATAAAAATTGCAATTTTAAGACTTTCAATATCCACAAAAAATTTTTAGTTGTTAAAGAAAGCTTTTCTCTAACATCAAAAATCAATCAATTTTTAAAGAAATTTTACATCCAAAAATGTTGTTTTTCTTTCTCGTTTTTTTATGAAACAGAAAAAATAGTTTTTTCAAATTTTGAATATTTTGATGTTAAAAATTTTGAGATTAAATTGGACATTACAAAGTTAGGCATGAGATAGAACGTTGTGATAAAGCTGATTCTGATTCAATCAGAAAAAAACCAATCGATAGGAACAGTAAAACACAATATTAATTTTTTTAATAAACTTTTCAACACAAAATTGAATTGTGTTTTACAAAATAAAAATCAACAACATGTTTGAATATATATTTTTTGGATTTGCATCTTCTTTTTTAATAAAAAACGTTTAATCTTACATCAGTGATGAGCACCTTTTTACAAAAAATTAGTATTTTCACAAATATAAAATTGTTTAACCCCAATTTTTAAAAAGTTGAAACGAAAAATTCAAAAAAGATTTAAAAGATTACATTTGTGCAAAAATATTTTTCAAAATAAAGAAATATTTTATTCGATCAATTTTTGTTCTAAAAATTAAGCGTCGCAAACAAACAAATTTTTTTTGATTGACAAAATCGTCACAGACATTTTAGAATCTCTTTTTTTCGTGAAATAGTCTTTGTTTTTTTATTCAGTTTTAAAAAATTCCAAAAAATTCCATTTTTGAAAATTTGATTGTTTTTACACTTTAAAACAAAACCTTTTTAATTTAAAAAAAAGTCTTCAAACATGCAACAAAAATTTCACCAAAGAATGATTTTTCATTCCACAGTATTTATTATAAAGTTCATTGAAACTGAAAGCATTATTGCCATATTATTCCAAAAAATGCTATTCCAAAAGGTTGTCAAAAATGTAAAATTCTTGTCACAAAGAAACAGGTTTTAAATACATTTAAATGAATGGATCTTATTAAAAGTTAATCAGAATATTAAAAGAAGATGTTAAGTTTTCTTCCCTTTGATTCATTGGAGGTCCCGACACGAAAATTTAAAAAATTCCGATTCATAAGTTTTTTTCTTTATTATGCGAGTTATTAACCTTGTCTAAATAATCGGAAATAAAACAGAACTAAAAATATTAAATAAAGAATTTATTTCTATCATTGATAATTTTCAGAATTATATTTCCTTGGCACTAAAATTTGCAGTTATTAGATTTAATATGCAAATTAAATCGTTTGATCAAAGTTCCTTAAAAAGATAAAAAAGATCAATTTGCAGTTATTAGATTTAATATGCAAATTAAATCGTTTGATCAAAGTTCCTTAAAAAGATCAGTTTCTTTATTTTGAAAAAATTCAAAATAAAGAAACTGATTTTTCGTGAACTTGCATCGCCGCAAAAAACTTAAAGTTTTTGTTCGATAAAAAGCAACACCGACATCCACGAGACAGATGCAAAACTTCATGAATCACTAAAATTTTAGACTGCATTTAAAAATATTTTGAAAATCGATCAAACCAAAAACGACGGCCATGTTTGGTGTACTTTCACCGATTTTCTTTTTTGAAGTTTTTATTTTCGATTCATCCAAATTTCAGAATTTGCAATCTTTTTAATACAATAAAGATGAAATGTTTCAAAAATTTGGTAAAAAACTTTTATTAGATGCATAAATTGTGTGAAGATGCCCTTATGACAATGAAAGTATTAAAATTTATAATTTTTGTTATTGTTTTTTTGGTATTACCAGTGTCAGAATTCGTGACATTTTGCAAAATTGTACAAATATTTCGGACGTATAAGAGAAACTTTATTATATAAAAAAGAGGTCAATGCGTGTGAAATCATTATTAGTAATGTTTCGGGAACTGTCTTATGATCATTTTGATTGATGACATTATTTTCATTAGAACAAAAATGTTTGATAAAAAACTTATGAAAAACTTTAAAATGACTGCGTCAAATAAAAAAATTCAAAAACAATAAAAACTTCAGGCGACAATTTTGTCAATAAAATTTGTTTGTGAACATTCATCTCCACAAAAAAAGAAAAAAATTTGTTTCGATAAAATGAGCATCGACAGCTGTCAGACAAAATTAATGCAAAACTTACGAAATATGTTAGTTTTTCTTTTGAAACAAGTCGAATTGAAAAAAAATTTTATTGCATAGGCATCGCCGCAAATAAACGACCGCTTTTGTCCGAAAAAAAGCAGTTTCAGACAAAATTTGATGATGATTCACTTTAGTTTTTGACTGCATTTAAGAATTGATCTTAATAATCGATCAAACCAAAAACACCAACTCAAAAACACCAACTCCGTTTGTGTCCTTTTAAACATTTTCTTTTTTAAATTTTTTATTTGAAAACAATGTAATGTTTCTCATGAAATGTTTTGAAAAAGTTTTTGTGTAAATTCTTTGTTTTAATATCATAAAAGTGCACAAAACGTACATTAAATTACACTGAAAATGTTAATTTACATAAAAATTATGAATTTTGTATAAGAAATATCGTTTACCCTTTTTTAACAAATTCAAAGTTAGTGACGCTTAAAAAATTTCTATAAAAAACGAATCTTTCAATGATTGTTTGCAACTTAATAATTCATTAAAATAGAAAATCTATTTCAATAGTTTTTTCATTTAATTGAATTCATTAAAAACATTTAAAAGCAATAAAATATTCAAAGAAAATATTGGAACTGATTTTAAAAAGCAGAAAAAAATTTTGTGTAATGTTTTTTTTTTAAAAAATTGAGAACCAAAAAATGTTTGTTGAGAAAGAATCAATGAAAAAAAAAATGGTGTTGCTCCTTTTTTGCGGAGAATTTTTTAAAATAACAAAACTAAAGCATCATTGAAAAAAAATTCTCCTCTGTAAATCTGCTATTGAGATTTTTTTTTTGAAGGTGTTTTACATAGTTTTTCATCAATTTCTTACGGTATTCGAAAATATTTTTATTTAAATCCAGCATGAATAAACTTTTTTTTACAAAAATCAGGGACTCGTTGGAGCTTGTTTTTTCTTTTCTTTTTTGCAGCTGCAGTGAAGAAAAAAACAAGCTCCAATAAAGGTGCCGAGATATGCAATCAAAGTTGCGTATAAAAAGTTTATTCACAATGAGTCTCGTCCTTTAAATAGACATAAAAAAATATTGCTTTTAAAAAAATAAATGGTTTTTCATTTTTGAATGTTTAAATAAATAACAATTTTGATTGCAGCAAATTATTTATAGAAATTAATGGCCATTGTTTTTATTAGAATTGTAATTTTTTTGATAATGATATTGGATCAACAATTCGTTAATAATTTTTAAATTTATTTAAACTTCAATAATTTACATTTAATCTTACTTTGGTTTCGACAAAATTGACACAGATGTGTTTGCAATTTGCAATAGTTGTTCAAAAACTTTTGCACCAATTTATTTATTTTTATGTTTCAAAAAATCTGAGTCCATTCATTTTTTAAAAAAAAATTGTTAAAAACAAAAAACTTTTGATTTCGAAATGCCGAACATTTACAAGGTGCTTAGCACGTCTGCTGTTGTGTAGAGAGAAAAACATGTTTTTCCTCGTATTACGAAACGAATCAATTTTTTTGAAAAAAAATCATTTTCGAAACACTTATATTTTCTTTCTCATTTTTTCTTTGTAATTAAAAAAAGTTATTTGAATTTTTTATTTAAAAGCTTGTAAACTGTGTTGAAAAAAATCCTAACCGATTATGTTCGATTTATTAACACAACTATAAATTGATTATTCCCAAACATAATACAGATGGGGTAATACTTAAACATTTGTAATAAAAAATGTTTACTGAGATATACAAATTTAATACCATATCCTAAGTCCTCAAGTATTTTTACAGGAGAATCCACACATTCGTTAAAAAAAGTTACACTTGAATTAATTGAAAATAAAGCAGTTTCATTTGAATATTTTATTCTTTGTTATGACACAGTTGAAGGTGAAAAACGTTACAGTTTTCTCATTAAATCTGGACAATATAATGTAAATATTAATGGCATGTTTTTTCATTTCAAATTTTTTAAAAAGTAATATTTATGAATTTTAGATTCAGAAAATCAATACTGGACACCAATTACAGTTAAATCCAAATTGATCATTATTGGTTTGTGAATATTCAAGGCACTGACAATGAAAATATTTGTTTCGATTGACTGACGAATTTTTTTTATTTTTTAATAAACATGAAGAGCTTTCGTTTCACTTTAAAAAAATACGATTTACAATTTTTGAATTAAAAAATAGGCACAACAGCCATTCCATTAAAAATGAAATGATGTTTCATTTTTGAATCTTTTAATAAATCAATATTTTGATTAGCTCAAACGATTGATAGAAATGAAATGACTAGTGTAAAAACAATTTTTAATAGCATTAGCTACCTCATGCACAAGAAACAGATTCGTTTTTAATTTTTAAATTTATTTTAACTTCAATCATTTAGTAAGTCTATTTTTGAAAACGTTACAAAATCATTGATAATGAAAATAGCTAATTTTAAGAAAAACTTTTATGAAAAATGTTAACAAAGAAGGTTTTTTTTTTCAAGTACATTTTTTAATACAAATTTTCAAACAATAAATGTTTTCGTTGGTTTTGACAAATTTGACATAGATATTTTGCAATTGGTGTTTACGTTTACGTGTTTCGTAAAACATCAAGTGTCATTTTCTAAAAAATTTTTTTTAAAATCAAAAAAGATAATGATTTCGAAATGCCGAGCACATTAACAAACTGCTCAGCACTTCTGCTGCTGGTAACCATGGTTTGAAAAAAAAACATGTTTTTCATTGTTTTTCGACACCATAGATCAATCGATTTTTTAAAGAAACAATTGTTGAAACATTTTTATTTTCTTTCTCATTTTTCTTTACGAACAAAAAAAGTTGATTGAATTTTTCAGTTTTTTAATATTTAATTTTACAGTTTTCAAAGTGCGGAAGGAAAATATGGTATTAGATTGATTGCATTTGTAAGCATACGAAAAACAACTACAGATGATCCTAAACAAACAATGGATTCGATTCATTATTAATTATGAATGAACTACTTTTCTGAAACAAGGAAATAAAATAATTTTTTTCAAACAAAAACATAAAAATTGTAAATGTGGTAAAATTCTTTAAAGACTTTATTTCTGTGAAGTTGCATATTTTATAAAGTAATAAATCATAAATTTTGTGCCGTTGATTGAACAAGAGAACATAAAAATTTCTCGATTTGCTTTTAAAAAGCGGAATTTGCGAGCATAAACTTTTTCCATTTTTATTTTTGCTATTTATTAAACATAAGAAAGAAGACTTTCTTGAAATAGTTTAGACTTCTTGAATAAATCCTGCAAGATCTTTTTACCGATATTACATATTTAAAAGTATTTATTTTCAATATATTCAAATACAAATAAATAATACATTTAATTTGGCTATGATATAAACTACAGTATTAATATTGAATTACAAAAGAATCAGAGGCTGGTTTCAAGGAGTTAAACTTTTGGAGGCAAATTTTCATAATTTGTTTGAACAATTTGAGATTTTCCATCATTTAAAGGAGGTGGAAGTGGCTAAATTACAAATTTGCATAAGATAGTCAAAAATAAAACAAAGAAAATTAACTTACATTATTATTGCCAGAAGAAGGTTGTGGTGCAGGTGCAGGAGTTCCAGGAAGAAGTGCCTTTTTGGATTTATTGGATTTATTTGATGTTGCAGGTTTTGATGGAGATTCTTTCCGTCCACTTTTGACACTCTTTTTCACAGAAATTGATTTTGATTCCAAAGATTTTTGAGATCCTGGAGCAGCAGGATTTGCAGCAGATTCACCAGATTTTTTGTTTTCTTTTTTATACTAAAATTTTATTTTTAAATATGTAACAGTATACGGTAGCAGTATCTTAAAAAAATAAAATATTATCATTTCTTCTTTACTAAATTATAACTACAGTATTCTTTGGATTCAACAACTAAGAACGTAGATGGATAGAATTTACAAGACAAAAACCCGCAAGGGCTGATTTAAGAATGAAAGTGGTTTGAGCTATCTCAAAAATTTGTGAATTCCTTTGACCTTTTACCGACATAAGCTTCAACCTTTTGGATATGACCCCGATACACCCTTAGGCTTTGCTTACTTCCTCACCTCAAAATATTCAACAAAAGAAAAACTTACATTATCAATTTGGCGAGAAATTTTCATAGCTAACCAACAAAACCAAACACATGCAACAATTGCAGCAGCAAGTAAAAGTGAAAAAAGTCCAATTCCAACATAAACCCAAAGTGGTAAACTTTCACATTCTTCAGCTTTTGATGTTGTTGTAGCTTGAATCAATGGAGCAGCAGTTGGCTTTTTATTCAATGGTAATTCTGTTTTTGATCCATTATTATCTGAAGGAGATGGTGATTCGGGTGATGATGAAGTTGATGCCATTGTTGTGGTAGAGTCTGATGTTGTCGTGGTTGATGCTGTTGTTGATGATGTAAGACTTGTTGTTGTTGGTGGTGAAGGTGGCTTCCAGCATTGATCCGTTAAACGCTCGATATGATCAACAGGTACAAAATCTTCAAATTTTAATTGAATAACCAAAAAAGGTAATCGTTGAGAAAAATCTCTATAAAAAATTAATTTTTCTTTCGTTACAATTGCTTCAACTGATTCATTCCGCTAAAAAATACAACTTCAGTTAATCAAAAATCGTACATTCTTCTAAAACTTACACCAAGTTCTTCGATTTGCATTTGGGTTTCATTAAGATTGGATTCTACTGGACTCGAAAACACGGTTATCCTAAAAAAAGTTAAAATAACATTTTTAGGAAAGCGGTAATTTTTGTTTGAACACTTACTGTTTACATTCATCAAAAATTTCAGGAGATTGATCATTTGCAGGAATGAGAGAAAATCTATCATTGAATTCGAGGCTTTCATTTCCATAATAAACTATTTTCATTCGATCAATGCATCTAAAAAAGAAATAAAAAAAATTGAATATGGTCATGGAAAAGTAAAAGAGGAAATACAATTTGAACAAGTTTTGTTTTCAACAGAGAGATTTTCTCGACACGAAAATGTATTGTCTTCCTCGCACAAAAAAAACAATTCGAGTGAAAGAGAAATTTTCAATGAAGGGTGACTCCCCCTTTAAAATGCGGCAGGAATGTATTTTTGGATTCTATTTTGTTTCCAGTTTTCTAATCATCTATCAACTTTTGAAAAAAGTCCCAAAAGATTCTAAGGTACTACCGTATATCAATCAGTGTTTTCATGCCGCCACTGCCAGCAGTTTGGCGTAACTGCCGGCGGTAATCAGAAAAGTTCAAAGAGATTTGCCGCAGATCCAAGGATGCCCCTGGCGGCGCCGGTGGTGGCGGCGGTAACTCAATTTTTGCCCGGCGGTGGTGGCGGCGGTAATTTTAAAAAAGGAAAACACTGACATCAATCCATGAAGGACAACTTCAAAACAAAAATGAATGTTAAGTTGTTGCTTATGGATCCGTAAAACAAAAAAGAAGAATAACAAAACTTACGCTGGACGTATACTAGTTGAATATGTCAATCTAAAAACCAAATCACCATTTGAAGCAGCAAAAATTGAGAAAAACAAAAAAATAATTGAAAGTTGGAAGCGATTCATTCTTTTCTTTCAACAACCTTTGACCACGTGATTAAAGAAGTAAAAATGAAAGAGAGAGAAAAATGAAAACTTAAAATACTTTCTTTTCTTCAACATGAATGATGATTGAGAGAAAAGTTTAATTTATGCAAATTTTTGGTATTTAAAAAAACTAATTTAATTTGCTTAAAAATGACATGTTCTGTGCTGCTGGACCAAATATATACATCAGTTCTTGACCAACTCTATGCTTGTATTTGGATGTTTTGATCTTCAGAATTATCAAAAATATTTTTCAACTGTGCCACAAAACCATTCAGAACTTCACCCAAAATTAAACTGTAACATATTTTTTGTTTAAAGTAATTTGAATGAGAATTAGATATTTTAAAGGAGGTGGAACCTTTGGCACTTTTTTATTTTTCTAATGTTGTTTTTCGTTTGAATTTTCCTGACGATCAGGCAAGAGAACAAAAGAAAAAGACTCTGATCGTCATGAAAATTCAATGAAAAAGCGATTATAATTTATAAAAAATATCAAAGTTTACACCTCATTTAACATATTTTTTTCTTTAATAATTCTTAATTTTAGATATTCATATAATTAATGTATGAAAAACTTGCACAACAAGGATGAAAGATATTTTAGAAAAAATAAGCTTAAGCTACCACTAATTTTCCCCTGAGGCTACAAAGAAAATCATATCCATAAAATCATAATCACAACCAAAAATAATAAAAAAATACATATTTATTATTATAAATCCACATCCAAATACAAATAAAAGAATAATAAAAAAATAATATTCAAATATTTATTCAGAATCTTTGGTTCCACTTGTTTTGTTGCCTTTGCTTCGCTTTGAACGATTCTTTTGTGGAACTGATTTGCTTTTGGATTCTGCAGATTGTTGCATTTGTGTTGTTGTTGCAGTCTTTTCAGATTCTGGATTAAGCTTCTTTGCTTTGTTCATCTGAAAAAATTGTTTATTAGATATGAATACTGTAATATTGACATAATATAAAGCTAACTACAGTATGCTGCTATTGAAACAACCTTAAACAAAAGCATACTGTAATTCAGAGTAGGACATGGTAAAGATAAAAGTCAGCTCCAAGAACAAAGATAAGAAAAAACTCACAGATTTAAGTTGACGACGAAGTTCACGATTTTTGCAGCAACACCAAATTGCAGAAACAAATGAAACAAAGAATAAAACAGCCAAAACTGCAATAACAATATAACCCCAAAGTGGAAAACCTTCACATTCTTCAGGTTTTGATGTTGTATCTTGAATCAATGGAGCAGCAGTTGGAAGTTCATTTGAGGAATTTGTTGGTTTTGATTTTTCGCCATCTGAAGGTGAAGTTGACATTGATGCAGGTGAATCTTTTGGTGAAGTTGTTTGCACAGGAAGTTCATTTGTTGAAGGATTCCCAGGTGCAGATGGTGCAGGTGGAGGAGGAGGAGTTCTTGTGACTGGAGGAGTTGTTGGTTGAGTTGGAAGTGGTGATGCTGCTTCAATCCATTCAGGTTCTAGCAAACGTTTAATATCATAAATTGGTCCAAATTCAAGAACGGAGATTTCAATGGCCCAACGATGTTGTGATGCTGGATCATGAGAAGGATGCATATTACTGTATCTTTCTAATTTATGCATCAAAACAATTGCAACAACTGATGGTTTAGCCTGAAAAATAAATATAAAACAATATATGTATTTGGTCCCAAGAAACAAAAACTTACGCCAAGATCTTCAAAGAATTTTTTTTCTTCTGGTGCTGGCACAGCCGTTGATGAAATAAACTTAACCCTAAAAAATTATTCAATAACTTAAAAATTAATAAAGAAACTTACTTTGGTTCAGAACATTCTGCAATTTCTGTAGCACCAATTGTATGAACTGCTTCAAATCTATCGGTAAAGGGTAGATGAGTTCGATTTACCAAATATACGATTTTCATGTCATCCATACAGCTAAAAGAATTGATTGTTTGAATCAGAAGTGAAAAACTCGGATTAACAAAAACTGAGATAAATGATCAATCAGTATTTAGAAATTCTATTGAAATTATAAAAAATTTAACTTACTGTGGTCGCACTTCATCTTCATGTTGAAAAGTAAAAATCAAATCACCATTTGAAGCAGCAAAAATTGAGAAGAACAAAAAAATAATTGAAAGTTGACAGCGTTTCATTTTCTTCTTTCAACAACCTTTGACCATGTGATTGAAGAAGTGAAAATGAAAGCAAAAAATGACACGACAAATCATTATATACGATACTGACACAAATGCAGAATTAACGAATGTGTTAATTATGCAAATTTTAAAATTAATGATTTAAAAAACATGAGTCCTTTTCTCAATTTTCAAAAGAAAGATAAATTAGAATTAAGAATGTCCAAGAACAAACTTTCGTTTTGATCTTGATTCTTATTGTCGCACAGCTATGATTAGAATAAATGCCATGGCATTTCAGCATGTTAGTTGCTTTCTCATTGTGACATCCTTTTGCCTTTGATTCCAGTCAGTTAATCTTTCTTATTCAAGGTGGTAGAGAGGGATCTGGGTTCACCTTTCTTGCAGTGTTGTGGCGACTCCGACTCCGGACTCCGAAGTCGGAGTCGATGATTCTATGACATTAAATTAAAATGAGAAAGTCGCCGGAGTCAACAAAAAACAAAAAGCACAACACTGCTTTATTGTGGTAAAAAATCAAAGGTGTACACCCTCCAAAGGGAAAATTTCCGCTGCAAAATGCTTTCTTCAAAGTTTTAAAATCAATTGACACCACATTTCAAAGTATATAAATAAATTGTTTTTCAGCACATTTACAGACATGTAATATAAACATACAAAATTCATAAAAAAGTAGATCATTCAAAAATGATAGCAATTAATTTTTGGCAAATGTTTCAATGACCGTGTAATACTCATTTGATTTTTCAATAGTTGGATTTGATTTACCTCAAGCATCTCCAGCATCTTCAGTTTTTGTCTTAACAGATTTTTCGTCCTTCTTTGTCTTCTTCCATGGTAGAATAGTAGATATCATTGTCGGCAAAGAATCAAAGGCAAATCCTATTAGAAGGTTCTGTTATTGTGGTATGCATTGTCATATAAATTTTTTGATTTTTTAGATCACTGAAGTTGTTTATTTAATTTCTTAAGCTGACAAGCTTTGTTGATTGCAAGAATTTTAATTGAAATTTCATCATTCTAACAGAACTTTTAATACAACTGAGTTAGTGTATTAGAAAGCGAGATTAAAATAATTTAAGCAAGATTCTGAATCCTGTTAAAATGATCAATTGATTTTATTTGATTCGTTTAAATTGCTCCAATCCTTCCAAATTTGAATTTTTTTCTTGGATTCTTAGTCATGCGTGATTCAGAATCTAATTTCACAACTACAACAAGGAAACAAAAGGAAAGTGGGCCGCCCATAGAAGAGAAAAATGTTCTCTTGATTTCGACGTGACACAAACACGCACACACATATGCAGATAAACTGTGATTTGTGTTAACTGTTTTTTTCTACCACCATGGTTTTCGTTCTTCTAAAAATTCCCAAAAAATCTTTGATATTGTTTTTCAATCGCGTCGAGAAAAAAATCAGCATTTTCCTGCCTTTTTTGTTGAAGAAGAAAAAACGGCAGATGCAGACGGATTTTCTCAGAAAGAAAGCAACTGTGGTGCGTCATATTTTTATATCAAATTTTCATTACAAATTTGGAAAGCTATGGCTAACCTTAATCTTCCTGAACCATATTCTAAAAAATACTGTGAATTAATTGCAGCTTTAGAAAATGCAGCAAATATTGAAGCTAAGCGAAAATTATTTAACAACTTTACAAGAAAGTACACAACAATTCCCGCAATTTGGAAACAATGGCTCGAGTATGCTTTTGGTGTACCACAAATATTCTCTAGATAATGCATATCTAGAGAATAATCTAAACATAACCCACGAATATTTAAGTTTTCGATAAAATATTTAAATGCATCTTTTTTGGAAAATGCCAAATATACGCTGCTATTCAAATAACATTCGAAACGTGCAGAAAAAAGTTGCACTTCAATTTGTTTTTTTTAAATTTTTTATGGCCAAAATTTACAATGATCACTTTACTCGCATTTAATTTTAACCAAATTTTCCCATAATAAATCCTCTATTATATACTATATTATAGGCATGAACAAGAAAATGAAGCTGATTTGCAGTTTATTTCGTTTTATCAAAGATTGCAAAATACAGCAATGTCTCATTTTTTTGATAAATACTTTTTGACTGAGGCATTCACCACAAATGTCGGTAATATTAAATATTGTTTACCTCTTACTGTGAGTTTTATCTATTATTTTGTTTATTTAATTTCTTTAAGAGAGCGTCCGGGATAGAAGAAGTTTTTCTAAATTACCGTCGTCCGTCATGCGATATTGGAGAATGAAAAAGTGAGTGCGACAAAAACAAACGAATGCATTCTTCAACATTGCATGACGGACGACGGTAATTAAGAAAAAGTTCTTCTATCCCGGACGCTCTCTTTAAGTTGACAAGCTTTGTTGCTTTCAAATATCTCTAATTAAGGTTTTTTTTAATAAACTATGACATTAAAATGTTTTTATACGTTCATAGAATCGAAAATTCACAAAAGTGATTATCCATCCTTATCTTTACAATGAATGTTTTGCAACGGCAGAAAATAAAAATTATCTAAATCATTTGGAACAGTCGTTAATGTTTCCTCATGAACATTTGCAAAGTGTTTTAGCTCTTTATGAAGAAAAATCAAGTTTGTTTTTTTTTAATTACGTCAAATTACATTGATTAAAATTTGCAGATTCTTATCTTCCTATAAAAATAAAAAAACTTTTTGAAAATAATTTTAAAATTTTTAAAAAGTTAAGAAAGGCTTTCGAAGATGATGCAGCAGAAATCTGGTTTCATACATTATTGGAAACATGCAACAATGATGTGATTATTCAAAACATGGAATATTACATTGCTCATAAACCAAATCAAAAACATGCATGGCTAATGTACATAAATTATTTAAAAAAAATAAATTATAAGGTGAGTTTTTTTTAAAACCCCACTCGCTTTCCGTAAAATTGAGGAAAACAAATACGGAATAATTTATCAAAAATAGTTCTCTCAATTGTATTTGTTTTGCTTAACATGATATATAAATATCAATTTTAGTATGATTTTTTTATTTTATGTATTTTAATTATTTCAGGCAATGCTTGGACTTTATTCTCGTTACTGTAGATTTTTTTGGACGATTTTAATATGGTAAACAAATATCATCAAGAGGTCATGGAATTATATGAATGTGATAAGAACGTAAATGAATGGATTGTTGACTTAGCTGAATTATCATTTGAGAAACAAGAAGTGGAAAGCAAAATAAAGGCCATGCTGGCTGATACGAAGCATTCAAAGCCATGCATTTCAATGCTACAAATCTTAAATTCTTATCTAGATAATCTAAATTCAGTAGACGGAATTAATAGAGCTACTGTATGGTTTATGAAAAATGATTTATGCTTTCTCAACGTATTTGATACTAAAATATTGGAAGACAAAAGTCAAATTAATTTACCTTTATTAAATTTTAAAAACAAAACATATACCGCAAAGTGCAAAAATAAATGGAACAATTCAAATACCGCAAATCAAAGTTTTGCATTTTGCACTGATATTATGAAGTATATATCCAATAATTATGGCATTCTACAAAAACTATACCACACTTGCAAATATTTTTTTGCCCGATATCGTACGTCACTGTTTTATAGTTTTGAAATTTGTGATGCTGATTATGAATTTATAAAATATTCAAATTTTTCAATGCAGATGGAATCAGATTTATTTTTGTTTTTAAGAAACTATTATATTAAATCAAAAAATCAACATCCTAAATTTCATTTGTTTTTGAAAAGTGTTACAATAACCAATTTATTAGCTATTAAAACTTTAAAAAACCGGGAATGTTTTAATCAGCTAAAACAACTTATTCGAAAAATTGATATTAAATATCTTACGCTAAGATCGCAAGATTTGGCTTTGCTAGACATTATCTTGTTAACACAAAGTTGCAACCTTGTTACTTGTTCACTTCGAGATGTAAATGTTTACAAAACTGACGGCAGCTTTACAACTATCGAAGAGATTGTTTCTGTTTTATGTACTGTAAAAAATGTTTTACTAGCGTAAGAAATTACAACAGCTTTCATTGTGTAACCATAAAAAATATTCAGATGCAAAAATATGGTATATACTTTGAAGACAACAGAACGCTTGGCGGATTTGCCAATTGCGACAAATTTTAACATGTTTTGTTTATTTTATGCTCCAGATTCATTCAATTCAAAACATTTTTGTAATTTTTTAAACGTATGTTATTCTTTTTATTACGATTTTAAGTTCTATACATATTTAGAATTCTACAGCTCCGAACTGTAAAATCCTAATTGGGTTTTCCAACGTATACGGTATTTATGCGAAAATGTTTTATAATGATATCCGTGAAATACTACAAGACTGGATACCAATACATCAAGCCCCTGTTCTTTGGGATGTTTCTGAGATCGAATAAAGAATAAAAATATATTCTTTATGCTCCTTATGCAAATTATTTTTCGAAAATGTTTAAAAAATTTCATAGGCAATCATGAAAATTTTTTGCTTTTTTTGTCATTACTTTTTAAAGTTTTAAAAATAAAAAAAAATAAAAATACCAATTTTTTATGTATTTGTTTATTATAACAAATTTATTAAGATTTCTTAAAAACTAATATTTGTCGATTTTTTAAAATTTGGCTCTTTAATACCATTTCAATTCCTTCTGTTGATTGACCCATTCTTTCATTATCGATCCCTTTTTCCTCCCCTTCCCCCATCCCTTTTCAGCTTCAATCATCATCTACCTTATGCAACTTCTGATTCTGCATACTCATTTCTCTTCAACTCTTTTTTTTCTTATATTTTTTTTTAATTGTAACAGTTATGATAATAAAATCTTTGATTCTTTGTTTTATTGGTTTATTCGTTAAAGGAAGCGTGTCGGATAGAAGAAGATAATTTTTTTGTTAACCAGTGCTCTCAACACGACATCTCTCTACTAAAAAAAAAACTTTTTTTGGTAGAGATCTCTTTCATCGATGTTGTGTTAAGAACACTGGTTAACAAAAAAAATTATCTTCTTCTATCCGACACGCTTCCTTTAAATTAGAGTTTTTCTTTGTTTATCGAGATTGGATGAATTTTTGAAGGGATTGAGAATTATGCGAAGTTTTATTATTATTATAAAAAATATGATTTTGGTCCCAAAAAATACAAAAATTTTTTCTGATTCCGATATTATAAGTTATAAATGAGCAGAAGTTTAAAAGAAAAACGTAAAATCGCATATTACAAGTGCATGTACTTATACAATTTTTCAAAATTTTAAAATCAATTGACACCACATTTCAAAGTATAAATATAAATTGTTTATTTCAGCACATTTACAGACATGTAATATAAACATACAAAATTTATAAAAAAGTAGATCATTCAAAAATGATAACAATCAATTTTTAGCAAATGTTTCAATGACCGTGTAATACTCATTTGATGGTTCAACGGTTGCTGTAGATTTTGACTTTGCTTCAACAGTTGGATTTGATTTATCTCCAGCATCTTCAGTTTTTGTCTTGACAGAATTTTCATTCTTATTCTTTTTCTTCCATGGTACAGTAAATTTTTTTTCTTTAAGCATTGTTTGGGGCTTTGAAGATTTATTTCTTGATCCATGAGGTCGTTTCTTTGCTCGAGCTGCTTTCAACTTTTTTGCACCAACAAATTTAAGGATAACAAGACCCAAAAGAGCAATTCCAAGACCAACATCGATGCCACAAAGAGGAAACAGAATCCATAAATAAAGATAATATCGACAATCATCATTCTTTTTATTATTTAATGCAGCTGCAACGGGTTTATTATCATAGGATTCAGAATATAAAGTTGTTGTTGAAGAAGTATCAGTTGATTGTTCTGATGTTGTAGCGCCAGATGAGAACGAGGTGGATGAAATTTTATTGGTGGTTGTTGGACTTGAAGGTGATGTTGATGTCACTAAAAAATAAAAATGTAACAAAAAATTGTTGAAAAAATCTAACCAAAATGGCTTCCACCTTTTTCACCAATGCGGCAAAAGATCAAAGGTCAAATGTTATTAAGATTAAAAAAGCAAATTTCAACTAAACATACAAAAAATATACCTTGAGGGGATGTTGAAGCAGTTGTTTCACTCGGTAGTGGTTCAGGTGATAGAATCCATTCAGGTTCTCGCAAACGTTCAATATCATAAATTTGTCCAAAATCACCAACAGTAACTTCAATGGCCCAACGATGTTGCGATAATGCATGATCAGCAGGATGCATATTACTGTAACTTCGTAATCTATGTTTTAGCACAATTGCAACAACTACTGGATTTGCCTATAAAAAATAAATATATAAAAATATATGTATTTGGTCCCAAGAAACAAAAACTTACACCAAGATCTTCAAAGAATTTTCTTTCAATTTCAGTTGGAACAGCTTCTGATGAAATAAATCTAACCCTAAAAACGGCAAAATGATTATTCAATAATTAAGAATTAATAAAGAAACTCACTTTGGTTCAGTACATTCTGCAATTTGTGTAGCACCAATTACATGAACTGCTTCAAATCTTTTATGAAATTCTTGTTGAGTTCGATTTACCAAATATACAACTTTCATGTCATCAATGCATCTGAAAAAAATTGAAAGGTTTAATCACAATAAAGCAAAGTGCAAAAACTTACGGTGGTCGCACTTCAGCTTCATGTTGAAAAGTAAAAATCAATGTACCATTTGAAGCAGCAAAAAGTGAAAAGAACAAAAAAATAATTGAAGCTTGAAAGCGGTTCATTTTCTTCTTTCAACAACCTTTGCCAATGTGATTGAAGAAGTGAAAATGAAAGAGAGAGAAAAATGTTACCAAAGATCGCTTTAAAAGTCGTTATGCAAATTTTATAACACATTTAACAATGATAAAAAGTTTGTTTGGCAAATAATCATGGGCTTGTTTTTTCAATTTTTCGGTAAAACTCATATCAGAATCAGTTTCTAGCTGTTCAATTTTACAAAATATCCTTGTTTATCATAAACATATGGTAAAAAAAATATTAATTTTCTTGATACTCCGAATACACTTATAAACAAGACCACGCAAAAGGGATGAAATTGCTTTTAAAATTTCTTTCAAAATTATCATCGTCGGCAAAAGATCAAAGGCAAGTCACCTTAAAAGGTCATCCGAGGTCATTCCGTATTTCTAAGAAAATAAAAATCGAGAAATTTATACATATAAATAATAATATTTTATTTTAAACACATTCAAATATGAATAAGTTAATTACACAATGCACAAGAAAAGTTTTTAATTAAAAATAAAAATATTATATAAACCACAAAGTGGAATCAGAATCCATAAATAAAGATGATAACAACCAGCATCATTTAATGCTGCTGTGACAGGAGTATCATCAGCGGATTCAGAAGGTGGTGTTGCTTCTGAGATATCATTTGATTGTTCAGATGTTGTAGCGAGAGATGTTGATGGCACTATAAATGCAAAAATTATGTAAATGCAAAAATTATCAAAAAATAGTTTAAAAAAATCAAGGATGATACCAAATGTAGCTTCTAATTGCGGAGCTACTTTTAGGGATTGTCCCGAAATCACGTGACCATGAGGGGTGAGGGAGGCGATAAGCCAATGGTCACCCAGCTTTGATATTGTCGGCAAAAACCTTTGATCTTTGGTCACAGGGGGAGGGAGAGGGTTAAAAAATCACAATTTTTTGGTCACGTGATTTCTGGACAAACCCTTAATAGCCGAAATTGTATTTTAAGGGCCACAAAAGCAAATTTCAACTAAACATGCAAAAAACATACCTTGAGGGGATGTTGAAGCAGTTGTTTCTTTTGGTAACGGTTCAGGTGATTGAATCCATTCAGGTTCTAACAAACGTTTAATATCATAAATTGGTCCAAATTCAAGAACGGAGATTTCAATGGCCCAACGATGTTGTGATACTGTATCGTGAGAAGGATGCATATTACTGTAACCTCGTAATCTATGCTTTAGCACAATTGCAACAACTGATGGTTTAGCCTGAAAAATAAATATATAACAATATATTTAGTTGTTCCATGAAAGAACACTTACTCCAAGATCTTCAAAGAATTTTTTTTCTTCTGGTGCTGGCACAGCCGTTGATGAAATAAACTTAACCCTAAAAAAATTATTCAATAAACTAAAAATCAATAAAAAACTTACTTTGGTTCAGTACATTCTGCAATTTGTGTAGCACCAGTTGTATGAACTGCTTCAAATCTTTTGGTAAAGGGTAGATGAGTTCGATTTACCAAATATACGATTTTCATGTCATCCATACATCTAAAAGAATTGATTGTTTGAATCAGAAGTGAAAAACTCGGATTAACAAAAGTCGAATACTGAGATAAATGATCAACCAGTATTTAGAAATTCTATTGAAATTATAAAAAATTTAACTTACGGTGGTCGCACTTCAGCTTCATGTTGAAAAGTAAAAATCAAATCACCATTTGAAGCAGCAAAAATTGAGAAAAACAAAAAAATAATTGAAAGTTGGAAGCGATTCATTTTTTTTCTTTCAACAACCTTCGACCATGTGATTGAAGAAGTGAAAATGAAAGCAAAAAATGACTCATCAAATCATTATATACGATATAGACACAAATGAAAAATTAATGAATGTGCTAATTATGCAAATTTTTAAGATTAAAGATTTGAAAAAAAAGAGAGAGGGATGATTTCAATGACAATGAATTTGATAGATTGAAGAAGATTATCGATTATTGAAATTTTAATATTTTTACACGTACAAAAGAGGTTTGTCTGAAAAAAGTTTTTCATTGAAACGGATTCCATGGAATCCAAGAGCTTACAATTGCTCAATAAATAGAATTTTGTTTTCATTTACTGGAGGGTCCAGTGGAGGCTACAAACATATCGTCTTCTCAAACAAGACCTTAAAGAAAGAAATGTATCTCAGGACTATTGTTTTCTAAAACAAACTTTATCGTCGGTAAAAGATCAAAGGCATGCCCTCCCTTGACTTTTTTTGTTTTGCTTCTCAAAAAAAACAAAAATCAATAAAATTAAATAATATTCATTTTTAACACATATAAATAATTAATTAAATAATAAACATGAATTACAAAAGAAAAATAAAATGATTATTCTTCGGTATCTTTGGTTTCAGATTTATGCTTCTTTAAATTCTTCTTTGATCGATTCTTTTTCTTTGATTTTGTTTCAACAGATTTTTCCATTTGTGTTGTTGTTGCAGCAGTTATTTCAGTTTCCGGTTCAGATTTCTTTTCTTTATTCAACTAAAAAATGCAAGCATTAGAAACATACAGTGTCCTTAAGGTAAGTCAACCCCTTAGGATATAAAACCATTTCCACTGCCTCATTACAGTATACAAATAGATAACAAATAAATGGAAGCTTACTGTAATTAAGCAACACCATAGCCTCGGGGATGAATAGACTTTACATGGTCATTGAATTACCGTAATCCCCAAAAATAAGAAACTTACCAATTTATATTGATGACGAAGTTTCCGATTTGTGTATAATTGCCAAATAGCACCACCAAATGAAGCAATAAAAAATACTGCCAAAACAGAAATAATAATATAAACCCAAATTGGTAAACCTTTACATTCCTTTTTTTTGGTTAATGCTTCAGCATTTGAAGGCATTGTTGTTGTTGAAGCTGCTGATTGTAATCGAGGTGGTACATATACAGGTGAATACATATTTTTCTCGTCATCAACACCTCCAAAATCTTCAAAAGGAATTATAATTTGGAATTGTCCATCTTGTGATTCTTGTAATCCATCAACCATGTATTTTCGTAATTTCTCTTTTGTAACAATTGCAGCAATTGATGGTTTAGCCTAAAAAGAATTTGTATAAGATAAAAGTATTTCAAGGACAGAAAAAACTTACAGCAAGTTCTTCAAAACGTTGTATATCACTATCGACAATGTCTACTGATTTTATGATTACCCTAAAAAAAGAAATCAATCAATAATTCAAAATTAAAATTGTCAACACTTACGTTTTACATTCATTGATTTCTTCTGGAGTTTGATCAGTTGGATTTACAGTAAAAAATGTTTCAACAAACTGTTCTTTGGTATTTTTATATACCAATTTCATTCCATCAATGCATCTAAAAAACATCTACCATATAAAATGTAGTAAAAAAACTAAAAAAAAAATTTTTTTTCCGCCTTATAAAATATAGGCCGGACACGGCCGTGTTTTGTAGCCCTAGCCTGCCAAAAAGTAAAAATAAAATAAAACAAAAATCTAAACTTACGCTGGACGTTCAGGAGTTAGGTATCCAAAAGTAAAATTCAAATCACCATTTGAAGCAGCAAAAATTGAGAAGAACAAAAAAATTATGGAAAATTGAAAGCGATTCATTTTTTTCTTTCAACAACCTTCGACCATGTGATTGAAGAAGTGAAAATGAAAGAGAGAGAAAAATGTTAGCAAAGATCGCTTTAACAGAAAGAATGAATGAACATGTCCATGAACAGGCTTGTATTTTATGTAAATTTTATACTACCTTTTTCCATGATGAAGTTCTTTTCTCCCAGCGAGGTTTTTGATAAACGTATCCGGTCTCAAAATTGTCCATTTTCCGGGTCCTTCATATACAAAAATATTCAGTTCAAAAACATGTGCTGCTGCCATCAAATCAATTGCATAACACCAGTAATCAGGATCAGGATAGATAATATTTTCTTGGACTTGCATTTTTAGTTTTGCTTTGTCATGATGGAATTTTCCGACATGTACTGCTTTCAAAATTGTTTGTCGCAGAATTTGTCGGATAATTAAATGGTTTTCTTTTGTACCAGTGATGAGAAAAGATATGGCTCGAAAACCACAATTGCCGTCACCTAAAAAAATATTATTAAAAAAGTTAGTTTTTAAAAAGTTAAAAGCTTACCTTTAATTTCTTTGTTTACAGCTTTTGTCATTTTTTGAACACCGAAAGGCCTCTTATCATATTTTCCAAATACCCACATGTTGAAGACGATGAAGAAACGTACACAAATGTTAAAACAGTAATCTTTATTTGGAGGTAAGTATCTGAGCTTTGCAATGTTATGATATAAAATTTCATCAGTTTCATTCAATTTTGGTTGAGACGAAGGTAATTGCTTTGGAGTAGATTTTTGGCTTTCTCGAATTCTTTCTATAAAAAATGAAGATCATGTAAGTAAATTAATAAAATTTAAAACCAAAAAATTACCGATAATTGATGACGCAGCTTTTTGTTGTAATTTTGCAACAGCGGCAGCACCAGTAAATCGAGGTTTCATTCTTAGAAGTGAAAGATCGGTTGGTTGAAGAAGAAAGAAGAGGAAAAAATGAACAAAAATAGCAAAATGATTAAAAATGAATTTTTTTAAATTTTTTTAGCAATTTTAAAAAACTTAAATTAGTCAACGGCGCTTTTTTGGGTCACACCTTTTTTAAAAAAAAGCTTGTCGATAACCTTCTTTATTTAAAAAAATTTCACACCTTTATTAGCGCCGTTCTTTTTAAATGGCCAAGCCATTTAAAAAATTTTTTTGGTTTTAATTCATTTTAACTTTTTTTTACAAAATTTATTTGTCCGCTGCGAATTTTAAAATATCAACTGTCTTTTTCAAATCAAACTTTATTAAATTCAAAATAATTTTCAAGGATTTATTTTGATTCGTTTAAAAAGTGATTAAAAACAGCACAAAAAATCGTCTCAGAATCCGAGTGTTCCAGATTTTTAAAATTGCAGAATAAACTTGGTAAGATAAAAAAGTAATTAGGGAGTGTTCAAATCTTACGTAAGTACTTTAAATGCGGCAAAGATCAAAGGAAAAAATCTTACGGTAAGTTGCACTTTAATCTTAAACCTTGAAAAAATGTCTGAAGTTTTTCTAAAACTAATGTTGTCGGCAAAATATCAAAGACATGCCCCTTTCCAAGGTCATTCTGGGTTATACCTTTGTTTGTATTATATCCTTATACTAAAAATCATGAAAATTTAAATAATTAAAAATATTTTATTACACACACATTCAAATACAAATAAAAAATTAATTAATTGCATTAAATTAAATGCATAAATTACAGAAGTTTGCAATTAAAAATAATAAATATTTATTCTGAATCTTTTGTTCCATCTTTCTTTGCTTTCTTTTTATTCTTTTTTGATTGATTCTTCTTTGAATGATTCTTCTTTTTTGAGCTTGATTTTGATTTCGGTTCGACGGATTTTTGTTGAAAGAGAGTTGTAGAAGCTGTAATTTCAGATTTTGGAATTTGTGTTGTTGTTGCAGTTACTTCAGTTTCATGTTCAGATTTCTTTCCTTTATTCAACTAAAAAATTATCAACGTTAATAGTAATACGGTAGCATATAGAAATAATGTCTGTAGACAAAATTACTGTAATTGTTAGACTACAGTTACAGTACAACTATGTTTTTATCAACTTGAAAGGCAGCACCATACTGTAATTAATGTCCAAGCTTACTGTAACCCCCAAAATTACCATAACAAAAGTAAAAAAGAAACTTACTAATTTAATTTGATGACGAAGTTTACGATTTTTGAATAATATCCAAATTGCAGCACCAAATGAAGCAATAAAAAATACTGCCAAAACAGAAATAATAATATAAACCCAAATTGGAATACCACAATCTTCTTCCTCTTCTTCTTCATTGTCGGGATGATCTTGATTTAATGGAGCAGCAACAGGTGGTTCACCCTTCTTTGGCTTTGTTGGTTGTGATTCTTTACCATTTTGAGATGACGGTCCTGATGGTTGAGGTGTTGGTCCTGAACCTGGAAGAGGTGATTCAGATTTTGGTTGTTCTGGTTGAGGTGGTGGTCCAGGTGACGGTCCAGGGGATGATCCAGGATGTGATGGTTTTGGTGCTGGTGGTTCTGTTGCTGGTTTTGGTACTGGAGATGGTGCTGGAGATGGTGCAGGCGATGGTGCTGGAGATGGTGCTGGAGGTGGCGGTGGTGATGTTGGAGGTGGTGGCAAATTTGGATTATACATATCTGCTTCATTATAAACGTCAACAAAATCATTGAAATTCATTTGAATTTTCCATACACGATGTTCTGTTTGATTACCTTTATAATTAGACATATATTCTCGCAAAGATCTTCTTGTAACAATTGCATAAACGGATTCTTTAGCCTAAAATTATATTCCATAAAATATCGATATTTTCAAACACAAAAATAACTTACACCAAGTTCTTCAAAACCTTCCCTATCCAAGTTTGAATGTGTTACAAACTCATACCGTACACTAAAGAACATATAAAATTAATAATCCGAAACAAGTAAAAATGAAAAGAAAAACTCACAATTGATTACATTGTTTTTGCATTTCAGAAGATTGACCAGTTGCATGAATAATTTTAAATCTAAGTTGAAATTCGAAAGTGGTATTTGGAAAATATACAATTTTTAATCCATCAACACATCTAAAAAACATCAATAATGAGGTGTGAAAAGTACTGTGAAACTCAAATAAAGATCCGAAGCAGGGGTTGAAAAATGAGGCCGGGCTGAGCCGAAGTCCGTCCAGACCGGAGGCCTGGACGATCTCCCACGGGGCGTAGGCCAGCCGTAATTTCAGGCTTCATTTTCAAGGCTTGGACTAAAGAGAAAGATCATTGTCAAAATGGTTACTGTTCAGAAAAGGTCTTTACATGGCATGTTTTTTAAAGGGACTCCCGCAGGCATACAAAAACAAAACAAACGATGCATTGGGGATTTCCAGATGTCACGTAAATCAAAAATCGGAGTTTTTTGTGACACTTGACACCTGGATAACCCCTTCTGCATTTTTTTCGTGTTATAACCATTTTATGGCTAATCAGGCAACATTGTTTTTCCCTAATAATCCCTTATACGATTAATATAAAGAATTCTATTCAATGTTTTCGTTTTTTGAAAATATTGCTGCCGCCGCCATCGGCTTCCATTTATCCCATAAGAAATACAAAAATCTAAACTTACGGTGGAGCTTGACTTAGATCAAGATTATAACGAAGATTAAAAATCAATGTACCATTTGAAGCAGCAAAAATTGAGAGGAACAAAAAAGTGATTGAAAATTGACAGCGATTCATTTTCTTCTTTCAACAACCTTTTCCAATGAGATTGAAGAAGTCAAAATGAAAAATAAATAAATAAAAAAAACATTGAACATTAAACAATGAATAAAAGAATGAAGGTGTTTGTGATTTACGCTAATTTCATTGTTCAAGTCACGCGTGTCGTCATGTGCTGGTGTCAAATTTTCATACTTGGATTTATTATGCAAATTTCGGTTTTATCATTTTCACAGCAAAAACATTGCTAACCTATGTCCTTTTTTTCAGTTCTGAAAATTTACTTTTGCTATTGCAAATGTTGAAATCACATGTCTCCTGACATTTATATTCGACTTAATTACATTTATTTTATTTCAAAAAGGTAATTTAATAAAATCCAATAAAAGCAAATACAAACAAGACTATCGATTTTTGACTGTTTCATTCACATTTTTTATTGTTCATACGCTGTAAGTTTTTTGAGTATCCTATGATGACGACATCGAAATTTACATAATTGTTGTATCTGTCTCACATCATTAAAAGGTATTTGATATTTGACGCTATTTAAGGCTAGTTTAAGGTCATTCCTGGACTATAATAAAAATCTCAAAAATTTGAAACCACTAAAACCATCAATTTTTTAGGTTTGGAATATTTTATTACATTCTTGGCATTCATTTTTTGATTTCAAAAGTTTTCCAGTTCACATTATTAATTCGAATCGTTTTGCACAAAATTGTTTTCAAATTTATTTTACAACGTATAAAATAAATGCGTCTGTCAAAATAGATTGAATGGGTCGTATTCAATCTATTTTGGCAAATTATAATGCAGTCAGTTTGTATTTTTTTGAGATGATGGTCGAAATAGGCACTTTCGCTTTTTGAATATTTTATTATTTTTCTTTGAAGTTTAAAATTGAAATAGAATCATTCTTAAAAATATAATAAATACAAATACTGTGTTGATGTGTAAAAGAAGATCTGTGTGCATAGATGGACATTATAAATCATTATTTAAAAAATGAAAAATTTAAAAAATTGTTTTCAAATTTTTTCTGTTGGCCTATTTAATCCTACCATGTTAAAATCATAAAATTAATCCTCAATAATCAAAACAATTAGTTTTTAGCATTTTTAGATTTGACATTTCCTTAAACATTTCTCCAAATGAATCATTTTTTCTAGGTAAATAGCATGCTTGAACAATAAAAATTTTTTTTGAAGATGCAAAAATTCTTATATATTTTTTTCCTTCAAATCTTTCAACATGGAAAACAGCAGAGCTCTAATTCATTTTACAACGTTTAAATGCGTCTGCTGAAATAGAATATGACTCATAAAACCCCGATAAACTAAGAAAGATTGCATTCAGTGTTTTTTTCGCTCTTTTGTGGTGTTTTAACAAATTGTTTACATTCTTCAATACCATTTAATTATTGCTTTAAAGAATGCTTTGCTGTATTTTAAATAAATCTTTAAACTATAAATCTTATTATTTTTATCCGTCGAATAAAAATAAATTTACAATGTTAATAAAATTTTCTGCAAAATATTCAACTATAAACTTGTTACATTTGTATTCCAAATAAATTGAGAGCACCTGTTTTGTGATTTTTGGTTTTTTCGTATTTGAATAATATTATTTTAATAATTTTCAGCTGCTTTCTTAAAACTTTATTATTTTTTAGGTTGTCTTAAACGACCTTTTAAAAACACAAATTTTAAAATAGTTTATTCTGTTTCTTCAAAACTGAAAACTTGATAAATGATTGAATATTCTCATCAAAGTTTCTCCCAATTTGATTTCCAATTTATTCCATATTATTTAAAAATTGTAACTTTCAATGGTACCCTTGCATTTATCTTTCACATTTTTCTCATTTTTATAATTGTATTTAAAAGTTCAAGAGAAATGGGATATTACAAATATTACCTGTTAAATATTGCAATCATGTCATTCATACATGACACAATTTTAAGTACCATTTGGAAACCAATTCCAGTTCTTTCAATTATCGGCGGATTTTCTGCCGGGCCAGCAAAATACCTTGGAAGTCATTTTGGGGGACACTGTATGCTTGTTATTTTGGTGGCATTTATTATTCTTTATTTGGTTTCCATTTTATCGGGATTCTTTTATCGATTATCTGCAGTTTTGAGAAAGAAATATTACGACTTTTTTATTAGCCCTTTTGGAACTGCAGTTGTAATTGGAGCACATATTATTTTTACTTTGGTTTTATGTATTCCACTGTATTTTAGTAATGTTGATGATGAAAATGTTAAAGAAAAAACTTTACAGGTATGCAAATTTTGAATCATAATTATATTAAGTCTATGTTTAGGTATACTCCCCAAATGCGTGCAATTTTCCTGGAAGAAAATATTTTTATGTACGACCTGAAAATAAATCCATGGTTTGGATATTTTCTTATTGCTGCAATTATCGGAATATTATTTATTCCTCCAATTACTGTAGCCTGCATTTATGCAATTCTTCGAATTTTACATGGTTCACAAAATCATTTACAAGCAAAAACAATCAAATTGCATCGGCAACTTTTAATTGCTTTAATTATTCAAATTATTCTTCCATTCCTGCTTATAATTTTTCCAATTGTAATTGTTTGTTTATTCGTGTATTTTGAGCTACCACATACTTCAGGTAAAAAATTTGCATAAATTCATAAAATAATCAAATACAAAAAGCCTTTTTAGCTGCCATTCAAGCTGCAATAATTTGTTGTACTTTTCATTCAATTGCGGATGCTGTAGTTATGACATTTATGATTGCACCCTACCGAAAAGCAACAATCCAATTATTTCTAATGTTATTTCCCGCAAGAATTAGAAATAAAATTAAATCTTTCAATGATAATAATAAAACTTCTGAAGCATCTCGGCGTGGAATAACACAAACACATATTCGAAGATCAATTTCAATTGTTTCGTAATTTTTAATGTTTTCAAAAAATAATGTCAAATCAACAATTTTACCGTGATGATACTGTATTTTTATTAAACAATTTTAATAATATTCTTTTAAAAACGTCAATAAAGTAAACATTATTAAATCTATCAATACACACCTGTTTGATAAAAATATTTGTATTAATATTTGTTAATATCATATATTTTCAAAATTGTTTTTCTCTGCAGAAACAAAACATTTTTAACATTTTACACATTGTTCTTCTTCGCAACAATATCCTTTTCTGCAGGTATCTTTTTTACGTGGGCGTGTCTCTTTTGTGTGATGATGGTGGTGGCGATGGCGGTGCCGACGAGGAAGTTTTCGTCCTTCATTCTCAGGATAATAACCCTCGGAATTCTCACTAATGCTTCGACCTAAACCAATATTTATTCATTTATGAAAATATTGGCTTTTGTATTTATTTTTTTTAATCAAAAATGAACCAACGAAACATTTTTGGCTATTTTTGTTAACAATATTTGCCAGCTTTTATTAAAACTTACCAAACCGAATAAGAGGAGTAAGTAAAACACATTGAGAAGTTTCTTTAAAAACAAAGAAGAAAATGCACAAAGACACGAAAAATTTCATTATTGGAATCGATGTATCTGAAATCTGAACTTGTTTAAATACAAAATTAGATTTTAGGAAACATTCATGATTTTAAACCGTCTGAAAGCTTTTCAAATGGTTTCTTTGTTATTTTTTTAAAGAATAAAAATTTTGCAGAATTTGTAAAATTTTTTGCAACAAAATCACTAAAATTGAAAATTATGTTTTTAAATGTATTTACAATTGGCTTGTCTTGTTATACCATTTTTTAATATTGCCTTGTTTGTTGATTCTGTAATTATTTTAAATTTTAATGATCGCTTGAAAGGCAAAGACTTTGAAAAAAAATATATTTGCCCACTAAAGCAAAGAAAATCCAAAAAAATAATAAAAGGAATAAGGTAAATGAAAACGAATCTTTTTACCAAAAATAAAAATATAGTTATTCAGTTTCAATTTTACATAATGATTTAGCATTGAATCCGGGATCTTCAGTATTCATTTCAGCAAGCAAATAATCCTAATACGCAGGTATATCCGTAAAAATAAATTTAAAAAAAAGAAAATTCTGGAATAAATTTCAGGTAAATTCAAAGATACAAAAAACTTTAAAAATACAGACGGCAAAGATCAAATGATTTTTTAAAAGAAGACAAAATTTTTTATGATTTTTCAAATTTTTTGACTAAATGTTTGTCCAAAAAATACAAGGGTGATCCGAAAAATTTTAAATTTCAACAATATGAAAATTGTATAGTTTTAGAAATTTATTTTATTTTTACGTATCAAATAAAACAGAAAAAAAACAGAGAAAAAACATTCGTTAATTACAAATTTTAACGTTGTTTGAAATGCAATAATTTTTATGCAGGATTTTTTAAAAATCTATAGAATTTGTTCAGGGCTTTTAAATGATAAATTGGATACACAAAGATCCTATACCAAGGATCCTCATTTCCTCAACAATGCCAGATTTGGGCAAAGCAAGCAAAAAATCAGAAAAAAGAACTTTTACGTTATTTATTCTAATCGCCATTTTCATCCCGATCTCGTTCAATTTTGCCACCCTCAATCTCAAACAACTTGTCATATTCTGAAATCTTGCAAAGTACCAAATAGGCCGATTCAGAAAGTGACAACATTTTCGTGATCAAAAAGTATAAATTTCATTTTCTGCTTGAAAAATCATCATTGTTGAGGTTGTAAAAATTCTTTTGAAACGGACAATATTAAGATCATTTCGGCTTAAATTTATATTTTCTATATAAATTTAAACCGAAAGGAAAAAATATCACACAATGTTTTTCGGAAAGCTAATTTTGGGAAATTAATAAACGATGTTTTTTTTTCAAGAATCCAATTTAAAAAGGTTTTTTACTGCTCAAATAAAAATGGATTAAAAATTATACGCAAAATATTTTTTAATGACGACAACAACTTCTATTAAAGTTTTCACGACTTGAATATAATTTTTAATTTGAATAATGAAAGCCAATATAGATTTTGTTTTTACAGTTTTATATAGACCGGTTTTCGGTTTTAGCTTTACAAATACCTGCTTATCACAGCATCCTTAATCTGACATTAAAACAAATCAAAAGCTGGTCTGAAGAAAAAAAACTTTTTCTAATTACAATTTCCGTTGATTTTAATGTTATGACCCTGTTCCCTTTTTATCTTATGCTTGCTGCATTGCTTTGGTAATGTTTCGCTAATATCTGTTTTTCATTGTGCGTCACTTTTTATGTGTTGCTGCAAATTATCATATACTCTGCCAAAACATTCCTTCTTTGTTGTGTCCTCTTTTTCTTGAGGCAATTGGATTGCATTCTACTTTCTGCTATTATGTATTTGTATTACTGCTGTAATTGTAATATATTACTTTATTCTGTAACAAATACTTCCTCTTTTTCGATTGTATAATCGTTCGGAACAGTTTATATTTGTCTTCTCCATGCCTTTCCCATAAAGTTTTTTGCTTTTGTCATTTTGTTACTTTTTTGCCAAAAATAGTGTTACATAACTTATGTCTGACAAAAAAAGTTACGAACCTTTTTACCGAAAATAAAGAGAAAATTCTAAAACTAGACGCCAAAATTTTAGGTCCAAAAAATGTTTTGTTTTTCGTTTTTTTACTACAATTTTTTCTTGACGCGACAAAAAGAAAGAAAAAAAATTGAAATCTTTTCAACCAAAAAAATCTGTAATAAAAAATCCGATTCGAATGTTCTTTATTTTTAACTCTGCAGTATATTTTTTTGATAATATTTTTTGATACAATTTAGTTGATTCGCATTGTATTATCGGTTATAGCTTTTTACACGCGTTCTTTTGACATCCCCCCATTGTAAAGCACCGTGAACATTTTTAACGCTGATTCTTTTCGTGATTCAAAAAATGCAGACTAATGTCTCCCCTTTAATTTCCGTTATTATAAAAATTAGTATTTTTAGACTGTAACTCATCTAATGGCTCGAAGACGTGATAATTTATCTGAGCTTGACCCGCTTTCAAATTTGGCTTCTGCTTCAAAACCGTCATCATCAAATAATGTAAATGAACTGCTTCAGCATAAACCTGATCCCGAGTTGCAAAAAGAAATTATGAGAGAATATGATAAAGTCAAAGCTGACTACGACCAAAAAGTTATGAAAGATGGATATGTAAGCTTTATTGTTAGCCTCGAAGTTTCCACATCTTTTAAAATTTCTTTTTTAGGACTTTTTTGATCCAAGTGATACTCCAACTTTTCAAAAAATTCGAGTCCCTTTATCCGTTTTGATTCCTCGAGCTCCAAGAGCAGGCAGTGAATGTGTGAAGTTCAAAGATGAATCGAATCATACGATTGCTACTTTACCTGTCACATATCTTCTTGATCATCCTCGTGCTCCACCAATGCGATATTATACTCATTCAAATGTTAATGTAGTTGGAAAAGATGAACATTATCTTTCACATATTCCATATCTTGGTGATGATGCTGATATCGTATGGGCGGAAGAGCTTTTAAGCCTCTTTGATGAAGGAATTCATGGTGGAAAGCCTGGTAGTGGAAAACCAATCAATGATTGGATTCTCTTTCATGTTGTTGAACCAATTTTGAAGCGGCGGCAATGGAAAGATTTCTCTGATATTCAACGGTTAATGGTTTCACTTTACGAATTATTCCCAAATAAAAGTTCTGCAAAAGAAATGGCAGCATCCTTCACAGATTTATCTCAACGTTTTGATCCAGCAAAATGGATTTCACAAACAAAAGTATTTAATGATAAGGGTGAATTTTCATCTCATTTTCCTGCAGATGTTGTTCAGTCATCAAATAATTTTATGGTTTGTAAGCGTTGTTATTCCGTTGATTGTTTGATGCATTCTGCCGAAGGTATATATTTTCGTTTTTCTGGCATTTATTATGCTAATGTTGCAAGTATTTTAGGTACATCCACTGATGCTCATATTGAAGGAGATGGCGATTGTATCCGTGATTCTGAAGAAGCTTGTGGACCTTTTTGTTTTCGACATTCTTTGAAAATAAAATCGGCAGAACAAAATTCTCAACTTGAAGTTTCGGGTGATGAAAATGTTGCACCAGTTAAATGGACTCAACATGAAGAAACTTTTATGAATGTTTTATTAGCTGGAAGAATCAATTCACCGTGTAGAATTTCTCAATTTCTTTCAAATATGTCATCTTCAAAAACATGTAAACAAGTTTTTGATTATCTCAAAATAAAGGGACCTGTTGCATCATCTGTTTTTGATTACAATCGAATTGAAGGAAATTCACGAAAGTTACCGTAAGTCTTTGCCTTATGTCTGAACTACAGTAATCGTCACATTACTTATAGAATTGCAACAAGCAAGCGTGAACGAGCATTCCGTAATGCTTTTCATGGAAAATTGGATCAAAAAAAGCCATATCGATCTTGTAAACATGTTGGTGAATGTTTAGTTGAAAATGGATGTTATTGTAAAACGGAAAAATTGATGTGTACTAAGTATTGTGGATGTTCAACTGAATGCACACTTCGGTTCCCCGGTTGCCGGTGTAAAGTATGTTGATCATTTTTTATTAAAATATAATATAATAAAAGTTGTAGACGGGAATGTGCAGAACACAGCAATGCCCATGTTATTTTGCGTCATTTGAATGCGATCCTGATTTATGCCGTGATTGTAATTGTAGTAAGTTTTTTACCGTTGATTCTGCAGAAGAACCAGTTTTTTTTATTTTCTGCAAAATGATTTTCCCTAACTTGATTTAAATTTTTATTTATTCTCTTTTTCAGAAGTGGATGGAGAAACAACTCTTCCCCCCTGTCAAAACATTTGCATCCAGCGTGGTCTTCAACGAAAACTTTATGCTGGTCCTTCTGAAGTTGCTGGAATCGGATGTTTCGCTGAAGAAGCAATTCCAAAGGGTGAATTTATTGGAGAATATGTTGGTGAAATTATTTCTCAAGGTGAAGCTGAACGTCGTGGAAAAATTTATGATAAATTCAAATCCAGTTATCTCTTTAGTAAGTGTTTTTTTTACTTACATTTTACCGTAATCATATCATTATCATTTTTTAGCCTTGAATGATGAACAAGCTATTGATGCAACTCGTATCGGAAATGTCACAAGATTTGTCAATCATTCAAAGAATCCAAATTGTCGTGCAAAGATTGTGATTGTCAGTGGTGATCATCGTATTGGTTTTTATGCTTTGGATAATATTGCTGCTCATGATGAATTATTCTTGGATTATTCTTACAGCCAAAGCCAAGCCTGTGAATTTGTCTCCAAAGAACGGAAGGTCCGGAATGATTAAAGCTTATCTTAATCTCTTGATGATTGATTTATAAGTTTCTTTATTGCTTGTGTTATTATCATGTTTTTGATTTACGATATAAATAATATTGCAAATTTTGTGTACATTGGCTTAATTAGTTTTCTTTTGTTTGTTTCTGGCGAGTAGCGAAGTTTTTTTTTCAAATACTTGGAAAACATAACCATAATGCTTTTTTTAAATGGGTTTTCTTCACTTTGAGTTACCTTTTATTATATATACAATGATCTGCTACATAGTTGCTTCTATTGTTTTTTAAAACGTATTCCACCAATTTATTCTAAAATTTTGACAAAAATGGCACCACCAAAAAATAATATATTTTTTTATTTTCCCTATGTTTTCGAACATGCTTAAGAAGCAGGAAAAAAATACTTTTAGGTCAAAATTCGGCAAAATGCCGTTTTTACAGCATTGAGAATGCCAAAGTCGACATATTTTGTTTCCTACGGGATATATTCGTCTTTGATCAGTTTTAGGTATAATTGCACCTATATAGGTTTTCGAGGTCGGGGAATCCGAATCTCGACTCCGCGTTTCGAAATTTTCGCGTTAAGACCCATTTTTCGCATGTCGACCACACATTTTGCCTAAAAAGTAGGTCAAAACATTTTTTTTCAGCCTAGTTCTTCTCACCATCGGATTCCCCGTGTTGTTTTACCCCGGGGTGGGAATTATCATTAAATAACTTGTTCCGCCCGATGTTTTGCAAAATAATGAATATAGTCGACTCATAATTTCGAGAATTTCCATCACTTATGAAAAATCAAATTTTTATCCGATTATGCTAATTTCCCACCTATATAGGTTTTCGACCATGGGGAATTCGATGGTAACCTTTGTATTTGACAGAAAACACATTTTACAGGTGATATGCCCTCAGGGCATGATATAATATATCCGCTTAAATAAAAAATTCCCCATGACTTTATTTTTGTGTTTCAGATGTTAAAAAGTGTTGATTATTGTTCAAAAACAATGTTTTTATCAAAATCAAACTATACTTTTATCATTTAGATGCAAAAACTATTTTTTCAGATGACTTAAAATTACTGTTGATGTTGGGGTATATGTGCAAATTTAGAAATTGCTTCAACGTGCTTGTACCACCTAGATTTACAAAACTTTAATTTCAGAACAACATATATATGATTTTCGGATATTATTTATGCTATTTGGATGTCTTTAAATGCTAGTTAATGGCATAATTCTAAACCATTTGATGTTAGTGAATTTTAGATATTGTAGATGGAAGAAAATCATTAAGTAGATAGTGTGTTACCTTGAAAATAGTAAAAACAATATAAGTAAACAATTTTTGATAATTTTCAATGTTTCTAATTCATTATTTGCAGAGTTAGAGCGATTCCATATTTCATACATATACCCCAACATCAACAGTAATTTTAAGTCATCTGAAAAAATAGTTTTTGCATCTAAATGATAAAAGTATAGTTTGATTTTGATAAAAACATTGTTTTTGAACAATAATCAACACTTTTTAACATCTGAAACACAAAAATAAAGTCATGGGGAATTTTTTATTTAAGCGGATATATTATATCATGCCCTGAGGGCATATCACCTGTAAAATGTGTTTTCTGTCAAATACAAAGGTTACCATCGAATTCCCCATGGTCGAAAACCTATATAGGTGGGAAATTAGCATAATCGGATAAAAATTTGATTTTTCATAAGTGATGGAAATTCTCGAAATTATGAGTCGACTATATTCATTATTTTGCAAAACATCGGGCGGAACAAGTTATTTGATGATAATTCCCACCCTGGGGTAAAACAACACGGGGAATCCGATGGTGAGAAGAACTAGGCTGAAAAAAAATGTTTTGACCTACTTTTTAGGCAAAATGTGTGGTCGACATGCGAAAAATGGGTCTTAACGCGAAAATTTCGAAACGCGGAGTCGAGATTCGGATTCCCCGACCTCGAAAACCTATATAGGTGCAATTATACCTAAAACTGATCAAAGACGAATATATCCCGTAGGAAACAAAATATGTCGACTTTGGCATTCTCAATGCTGTAAAAACGGCATTTTGCCGAATTTTGACCTAAAAGTATTTTTTTCCTGCTTCTTAAGCATGTTCGAAAACATAGGGAAAATAAAAATTTTTGGCGGTGAAGGTCGTTTAAAAAGTTTTGGTGGAATACGTTTTAAACAGAGAGGAACCTTTGATACTTTTTTTATTTCTCTAACGTTTTTTTTCGTTTGTTTTTTTCTTTGATGATCATGGTCTTTTTCTTTTTCTTGCCTGATCGTCAGAAAAATTTAAACAAAAAATCGTTGAGAAGTAAAAAAAAGTATCAAACCGTCCGCACTCTTTAAAAATAAGCAGTTTCGCGTTTTCAATATTTAATTATTTAATTTTGTGAATTTTAAAATTAAAGAGTAATTGTGCTTAAAAAATGTAAAGAATGATAGGTGCCTTCTAATTACTCATTTTTCAATATTAAAAAAAATTAAAAAATTTTAACAATTGTTTCTAAATTTTTTATGTTGCCTTTTTTAATGTTATCGTTAAATAAAAAAAGACACTTAAAAAATTCATTCTTCAATAACTGAAAATTTTTATCTTTGACATTTACACATCTGAATTTTGGATTTGAAATTTTTAAATTAAACAAAATGAACTCTTTTTCTTTTTAACTTTATTGAAAACTTTTCTTCAATGAAAAGTTAAAACATTATAAAAATAAGCTCGGATATTACACTTTGTAATTTTTTTCCATCGTTTCCTTAAAATTTATGTGCTGACCGTAGACATACCCAACTTCTGATGGAGTTGGAGCACCATCTTTTGCCTATAAACTCGTCTAGTATAAGGAATTATTGTGGCAAAAAATCAGCTGCAGAATCCTCAATATGTAGATTTACCATCTACTAAAAGATACTGTAATATTACGGTAAAAGCACACGATGAACGTATTTTAATCCCCCCACGAAACTTTTTGACAAAGTTATAATAGTTTTAAGGCTCATAAAATATTATATAGCATGAATTACAGAAGTTTTAGTATTTTGGAGAGCCCAAAAATGCAATGCCGTTAAGCATTTATATACCAAATACGTTCATCATGTGCTTATACCGTAATATTACAGTATCTTTAAGTCGATAGTAAATCTACATATTGAGGATTCTGCAGCTGATTTTTTGCCACAATAATTCCTTATACTAGACGAGTTTATAGGCAAAAGATGGTGCTCCAACTAAATCAGAAGTTGGGTATGTCTACGGTGAGAAAACAGAGTTCTTCTCAAAAGAAAATGCACGCGCTCTTTTCAATTTTTATAAATGCTCTAGCAATTTTGTATTGAATGTTTGGTTCAAAAAAGCGTGCATAAGATCAAAGTTAGTCATTGTTTCGATTTCTTTCACTACAGGGAATATTTGTTTTTGAATGTTTTGTTTAATTTTTTAAACATGTAAATAGAAAAGCGAAGATGCATAAAAATTGTATCATAACATAGTATGACGACATCATTAAAAATGAATTTGTCATTAACAAAAAGCATCATATATAAATTATAATATAATAGTTACGTTTATTTAAAGTTTTTAAATGCTTCTGTCTCGAAATTGAAATATTCAAAAATTCAAAAAAACATTTTTTTGAAACTATTGTAATTTAATTAAAATTATTTAAACAAAGTTTTGTTTATTTCTTCATTGATCTTGTGGCTCACAGATATATTGCAAAAAATCGATTTCTTTTGCTGTGGTTGGTTGAAATATACAATGAAACAGTGTTATGCTTTCGTTTTTTTTCCGCGGGCGCCCGCGCCCGCGCCCGCATACTTTCCAAAAAATCGCCCGCGCCCGCCCGCCGCCCGCTTACTTTAAAAAATTCCGCCCGCCGCCCGCCAAAGGGCGCCCGCGGGCGAAGAAAAAATGACACTTAGTTCTCCGACACTTAAAAGGGACACTCCCAACCTGCCACGCCGCTTTTGGAAAGAAATCTATCCCATTATGTAGCCTTAGGGCAGTTATGCATAATCACAAAATATTTCCGGTGAATGACTTTTATTATGAAAATTTGTGAAAAATCCATAACCCCAGGGTCGACGATTTTTCAAAAACGCCTGTGTCACGCACTTTTGTCGAACTTAATTTTCACAAATTTTCATAATAAAAAATGGGGTTATGGATAGCTGCTATAGGGCTACATAATGGGATAGGTCCCGTTCAAAAAGCTGCGTGGCAGGTTGGGAGTGTCCCTTGTTAGTTCCAGGACAGTTAGTTCCGTTGTAAAAGTATCAATTACAAGATACAAAATTAAGGTTTTAAAAATATTAGTTTATTTACAATATTATTTAGCTTTTCATCAAATATTTAAAAAAAAGCATATGATCAACACCTATCACGAATTTAAATTTTGACCATATCAATAAATGATATATTAATTAACAAAAATTACTTAAAGTTGTACTGTATATAATGTCATTAATCGGTTAAAATCCAGGTGAAGTCAATAACAATGTAAAATTTTTCATAGCAGTTTATTCTTTCTTTTTCGGCAAAAAGATTGACACCAATGTGAAAGCAAATTTTCTCATAGGGCATTTATGTTTTTATCAAAATCAAACCATTCCTTAATCATTTGAATGCTGGAACTATTTTTTCAGATGACTTGAAATTACTGTTGATGTTGGGGTATATGTATGAGATATGTAAATGCTCAAACATTGCAAATAATGTACAATAGACATTGATAATGGTCTAAAACTGTTCCCTGATCATGTTTTTACCATTTTCAACATATGATACTATCTAATCATTGATTTCCTTCCATCTACAGTATCTAAAATTCATTAACATGAAATGGTACAGAATTTTACTATTAACTTGCATTTAAAGACACACAAATAGCATAAACAATATACAAAAATCATATATATGTTGTTCTGAAAGCAAAGTTTTGCAAATCTAGGTCGTACAAGCACGTTGAAGCAATTTCAAGATTTTCACATATACCCCAACATCAACAGTCGAAAAAGGAAAAAGTGCCGAAATCGGGTCCCGCAGCGAAAATGTTGATTCAGGGACGTCAAATTCGGATTCCCCGACCTCGAAAACCTATATATGTTTAAAAATAGTAACAATATTTTAAACACTAAAAATATGCCATCGGATCGAAAAAAGTGCCAGTTTTCACTTCGAGACCATAAAAGTACGGGTTACGGTAGGAATTGAGCTCTAATATTTTGGTTCCAGGCTTGTTAAGCATGGTCGAAAACATGGGTTCACTTTTTGGAAAAATGAATTTTTGTTGATGCCAACGTTTTTTGAAAAATTCAGAGAACTCGTTTTAAACAGAACAAAGTGTCTAAAATCAAGCTCCCTTCAAAAAATTTCCCTTTATTTTTTGTTGTCACTTGTCACAACACAAGTGACTTGTGGAAAAAAATTTCAACATTGAATCATCAAAAAACCACAAAACAAAAAAATGCGCTAAAGCAAAGCAATGTTTTTTAAGTTGTTTCAAAAAAATCGAGAAAACTCGATTGCATTTATTCTTTTTTTTGGTCTGAAAAGAAAGTACCTTGTGTTTTGAATATTTTATTATTTTTTAAAATTTTAACTTAAAAAATTGGAACAAAATGTTATCTAAAAAAATATTGAAATATATGGTGTATCACAAACATAATTTTATTTAATGTATGGTTCAATATAACTGAACTGTACATTAAATAAGAAAAATATTAAAATATTTGTCATAACTTATTTACAAAATTTTGGATGTTAAAAACACACCAAATAATTTCATTGTAAATAAATTCTTGAAAGAGATTTGAAAAAACACATTTAAAATTTTGTTTATACAAATGTTAGCCTTGATCTTTTCTTTTCAAATACTGCATCTTTTTTTCGACATCGTCGCAAAAAAATAAAACAATAAAAATGAAAAAATAGAAAAAATGAGCTATATGAATCATTTCGATAAGTCGTTGGTTTGTTGACATTCAATAAGGGAAAAATCTCAAATGTTGGGGTCATGGTAAAATGCGGTAATGCAATTGAAACTGCAGAGAGGGTAAAAAGTTGCAATGCAGGGTAAAAAGCTGCACTGCAGGGTAAAATGTTGCAAAATGGGTAAAAAGTTGCAATGCAAGGTAAAAAACTGCAACTGCAGGGTAAAAAACTGCAATGCCAACTGCAAACTTTTTTTTCGGTAACAAAATTCATATCATTACCTCTTACAGAAAAACTTGTCAAAAAACCCAATTAAGGGTTTCCAGAATCCATGGATTCTGAAGTTCTTCAAACTTCAAAGAATCCATGGATTCTGATTTCCAAAATTTTTATGGAAAAAATTTTTTCCAAAGTTTTTTTTCTCGAAAAAAGCAAAGAAATCTTTTTCCAAAAAAACTTTTTAAAAATCTGAAACTTTCGGTTTTTATTCTTTTGGCAAAGTGTATTCAACACGAAGTCGAAAAGGAAAACAGAGAACACAAGAGAGAATCTCTCTCCACTAAAATAAAATGTGTTTTTTTCTCTTCTTTTTCTTTTTGCGTTCTTTTTGTTTTTACTGTATTTTTTTAACTATTTTTTTTAAGAATTAAATTTTTTTTACATTTTATTTTATTTATTTATTAGGGACTGTCCAGATCTGACGTCGGGTGTTTTAGGGGGAGGGGGGTTTTTCTCAAATCTGACGAAATCTGACGTGAGGGGGAGGGGGGCTATCGAATAAATCTGACGTCAGAAAAATGCTGACTTTTTTGTTGATTTTTTGTATAATTTATCATAGAAAAATAGCAGTTCATGATTTTTTGTCAGGTTTAAATGGTCTTAATATTATATAAATACTTGTAATTTTTTTCTTTTCATGATAGAGATAAATAAATAGCAGAAAGCATGTTGTGTTCAAAGTGCAGCTTTAACAATGGTTTTTAAAGTCCAAATTTATGTTGGAATTTTTTAAACTTTAATTGCCATTTTTTAAATACAGTTTGGTTTTTTTAAAAGATATCAAATGACGGTTACATTTTCGAGCGCTTCTCTGAAAAAACTGTGACAAAAAACTAAATGCAAAAACTTTTAGAGGGTCCCAAAGAAAATAATAAAAATGTAAATGCTTTGTCATAGATTAATGAAACTTCCGATCTGATCTGTGCCTATTAAAAAGTATTAGTAAAGCTAAAAATTAAAAAAGTTCGTTTAAGAATAAAATATTTCGAGTTTTTATTCTCAAAAATTGTTTGAAAATCTGACGATTTATCTGACGAGAGGGGGAGGGGGGTTTTTGCCAAATCTGACGCTACCCAATTTAGGGGGAGGGGGGTTTCAAAATTCTGACTTTTTACCCGACGTCAGATCTGGACAGTCCCTTATTACAAAAATAAATTCTTCAACAATAACATTTATTTTTTAAGTTTTAAATTACTGCAGTATTTATTGGGTTTTCTTTGCCTTTTTCTTTGTAGTTTTAAGATAAATTATAGTTGAAAGTAATCCGCCCATTGTTGCAATTGTATCAACTGCTTGTGAAAAACTAACGGGTAATGGTGGATCATCTTGCAATCCATCATAATGAATAAATCCCCCTGGAACAGCAAGGATTGAACGGAAATGTGCATCTTTTAAGAATGTAATTCCGGCAAGGACATATGTGTATTCATTATGCTAAAAACGTTTTTTTGTCATTGTTTGCAATTGAAACATTTATCTTACAATAACGGTTAAAGGCAACATTGCAAGTTGATTTAACCCAAAAACAAGTCCACCGGCAACTGATTGCAATCTGATTGGAACAATCCAAGGCGCAGGCATGGCAAATGTTCCACTTACACTTTTCATATCTGATTTGCAAGTGCAAGTTTTCACAGCTTCAACTTGTTGTAAATCAAATACCGCTTTGACCGCTTCAGTGGGATGAAGATTATGAGTATGATTACTAAAAACTTTTTGTTTATTTTCAACAGTAATCTGTCACCATTTGTCTTTACTTTAAAGATTTTATAATTATTGGAAGTATTACTATTGTTGCATGCTGGATAATTCTAAAACAACTTTTTCAGTTTTTTTAAACAAAAGCTGTAAAAAATTACATTTAAATCAATGACAAAAATATCGTTCTTCATAGTGGTTCTTCGAAAACAACAACCTGTTAAAGAAATTGCTTCTACAGTTTCATTTTTCTTAACTACCTCATGACAAATAGTTGCTCCCGAATTTGTATCATTGCAATTTTCAACAAAAATGGCGCCATTGATCATTAAAGAGCTTCTATTATGATAATACATTCCACCATCAACAATTCCTTTATATTGCTGCTGACAAATTGGACCAGAAATTGAATAAAATTTGGCATCAATGTACACTGTTAAAAAATTTGCAGAAACAGATATGCTTTTTACTTTCCATGCTCCAATTTTATTCTTTTTAATCAACTAGTATTTTTCTATCAATTATTTTTTTTCTTTACGTTCAAAAAATTTACCTCTCTAAGCATTTGCATATGAAGTAGCTGCTTTTCGAACAACAGCTTTTTCAAATTTTCAATTTTTGATGTACTCGTCTCATCCTTCAAAGCACGAATACGTAAATCAATGTAGGATTCCTCTGTAATTCCTACGTGTTTTAAATATTGTTCAAGTTCTTTTCCAGTGGAAAAATAATTGTTCTTTATGTAATCGTAACCTGCTGATCCTCCGAGATCGGTAAAAACACCTCCAGCACCTGCTGCAAATCCACTTTGGCGCTTAAACCGAGTCTTTTCAAATTGTTTCAAAATTGTTTCAACTGCTTTATCGTGTTCATTCTTTATTTTCTTAAGTCTCGCGACCATTTTTTCTTGTTGTTCTGCATTGAACTCGTTAACCGCAGAGTAATTAAGAACATCGTTTATTTGTTTATATAAATAAAAAATTTCCATTGGTATACGTAATGTAATTTCCCTTGATCCATTATAAACTCTAAAATTGCTCAAGTTTAATATTTATTTTAAAAATGCTACTTACAATCCTACAGCATGGTTATCACATTCATAAAAGGGTTTATTGGAATCGGTATCTTTCGTGATTTGAGAAAATGCAAATATAAAAAAACAATATACAAAAATTAAATTTAGAAACCGTTTCATAGCTCAACAGTATTACTATTTGACATTTTTCAACATTTTTCAAATTTCTAATCAAAAAAAAGAAAAACACTTGAGTTTGGGAAAACTGATAATAGGGCTTAATTAATCAACATTGTCAAAAACAAAGTATTCTTTAAGGGGATAGTTTAAAATGATTCGTTATATGTTGTCTCACACTGAGAAAACTTGGGTCATAGTCTTATTATTCCTTTGCCTCATTTGGTCGTTCGTTGGCAATTTTTAAAATTTTAATTTTATATTTTACTTCAAATGAATCCATTGGATATTAAATGTTCGCAATATTTGCATGATTTTGCTTCATTCAATGAAAACTCTAAATGTTGTGAAGTCCAGCTCTTGCGAACGGCAGCGAATCCGAAAAAACAGTTAAAAAAACTTTTTAAAGTAGTAAGTGAATTAAAAACAATAGAATTTTGTAAAAATACTAAAAAAACATAGGTCAATGGAGAAGTTCCTGAAATGCTTAGCCAAATTTCTAATGCTAGTTTTAATGATACATCTTGCACCCCTTATATCATCTTTTTCTTAAAAAAATATGATGGAAAAAATGTCTTGATAAAGGTTTTATCAAAATGCGTTTCAGCAGATGAAAAGGTTTGTTAAAGATTTTTTCGATACATAGTTATTGCCTTTTGCATTTCAGCCAAATGTATTTTTTGCTTTTGTCAAGCAAAAAGAACCAGATGTGGATGAAACATTTGCTGTAACAAAAATAACGACTCCTGTAAAGAAGACATTGAAAAACACTTTAAGCTGGAAAACAATAAAAATTTATTTTGATGATCGTATTAATACTCAGCATAAAGTATGCTTACATTGAATGCAAAACTTTTAATGTTTCAAGTTACATTTGTTAACATTTGTTCGAAGTTATGTTCAACTTAAAAAAAATAAATGTTATTGTTGAAGAATTTATTTTTGTAATAATAAATAAATAAAATAAAATGTAAAAAAAATTTAATTCTTAAAAAAAATAGTTAAAAAAATACAGTAAAAACAAAAAGAACGCAAAAAGAAAAAGAAGAGAAAAAAACACATTTTATTTTAGTGGAGAGAGATTCTCTCTTGTGTTCTCTGTTTTCCTTTTCGACTTCGTGTTGAATACACTTTGCCAAAAGAATAAAAACCGAAAGTTTCAGATTTTTAAAAAGTTTTTTTGGAAAAAGATTTCTTTGCTTTTTTCGAGAAAAAAAACTTTGGAAAAAATTTTTTCCATAAAAATTTTGGAAATCAGAATCCATGGATTCTTTGAAGTTTGAAGAACTTCAGAATCCATGGATTCTGGAAACCCTTAATTGGGTTTTTTGACAAGTTTTTCTGTAAGAGGTAATGATATGAATTTTGTTACCGAAAAAAAAGTTTGCAGTTGGCATTGCAGTTTTTTACCCTGCAGTTGCAGTTTTTTACCTTGCATTGCAACTTTTTACCCATTTTGCAACATTTTACCCTGCAGTGCAGCTTTTTACCCTGCATTGCAACTTTTTACCCTCTCTGCAGTTTCAATTGCATTACCGCATTTTACCATGACCCTGAAGAATGTCTATCATTTTCTCTGGAATTTTTATTTTTTTGACCTTCTCGAGATTTATCATTCTTCCTTTCATCAGATTTATTTCTGTCATCTTTGCCATTATTTCTGTCTTTACTGGAATGTTTTGGCTTTTTATTGTTGGAAGAATTTTTATCATTTTCACGTGAATCTTTTCTTTCCCGGGATCGATCATTTTTTGGTCTTTTATTATCTTCTTCTTCATCATCATCTCTTTCTCTTCCCTTTTCATCAGAATCACGTTGATGATGTTTTCGATTATGCTTTCTTCGATGATGATGTTTTCGGCGATGCTTTCTTCGCTTTTTTTCTTCTGATGAATCACTGCTACTATCAGATCGAGCAACTCGTAAAGCCCGATGCTCGGAAACTTCTTCTGTCGAAGAAGTTTGATCCAATGAAGCCAAAGGATTTTCAGAGTCAGTATTCGTTATTGATGTTCCATTACTTGCTAAAGAATTAATAAGGATTAAATTTATGTTAATCCTTACAAAAAATTAATTTGGCACTTTTCTACTCATTTTTAGGGTTAATTTGTAAAACAGATTTTTGTAGCAATCTCAAAAATCAAGTTTTACCTGTACAAAAAACAGCAAAACTCAAGGCCTATCAGTTATAAAATATATCAACAAAAAGTAACAAACCTAAACTGCTTGCTGCAGCTTTTTCATCCAAATTTTTGTCTTTCAGGCAATCAATTTCTTGTATTAAAGCTGCAAATAAAACTAATGAAACAAATAACAACCACTTCATTTTTGAAAAAACTTTTCCTAATCATGCTACAAACACTTTCTTAAATACTAACTATCATTTCTCACATCTTTAAAGAACTGTGTCTTAAACACTTTCATGATTCAACAATTTCCTATGTTCACCAAAAAATTGCTTGGCCAAACTTTGTAACAAGATCGGCAAAACTTTATAAAATTTTTGATTTTGGTGTCATTTTTGTGATTTTTCGTTTTTTTAAAGATTTCTGTTTATTTGATTGATTAGGTGAATCATTTTTTAAAAGACAACAAAAAAGGAGGGTAATGAAAATGATAAATGATAAATGATTTGTGTTGATTGAACAACATTAATTAAGAACAAAAGAGAAATCATCAAAGAACACTACTTTTGTTTATTTATGAAAAGTAAAAAAGCTTTTTGCTCATTTTTAAAAAGCTTTTAAATAAATCAAATAAGTTGAAGTTAAAAAGTTAAAAAGCTTATCTGACTACAAAATATATTGTAATTAAATTTAATAAATGATATTTTAAAAAAGCAAAACAGAAATCATGTTGGTTAAATTTTTAAAAAATATTTACAATTTAAAAAAATTAAATTATCGTTTATTTTCAGTTTTGGTAAAAATATTTGCACCCCATTTTTGTCTAAAGAAGTGATAACTCTATTTTTTCATTAATTTGCCCTTTGAACTGTTATTTTTAAAACCAAAAAAGAAAATACTCAAATAAAATGTCATGTCATCCATAATTTAATGCCCCAAAAATGTCTTTCTCCGGTTATACTGCTGCAACTTCGTACAATACTTTTACGCAAATTTGTGATCCTAAAAAAGGCACTCCTTTTCCATGTTTTTTATTTGAACTTCCATTCCGACTTGAATACTTTGGTTTTGGTTATATTTGTTGGGGCTTTGAAGGAGTGATAATTTTAATTTCAATTTTTGGTGAAATCGAAGAGCAGTATAAATTGTTTATTTTATTTCAAGCTCTTTGGGATTCTTTTGTTATTTATGATTTTGTTTGTGAAAATCCATCAGCAACAGATGGAAATCGTGGATATTGGGTTACTGGATATCAAACAAAAGGACCTAAATGCTTTTATGATAAATTATGTATGTTTTTGTTGATAACTGCAGTTTAAGGAGTATGCCCTGAGGGGATTAAAATAATACCCGGGTATCATTTTAATCGCCTCAGGGCATAAAAATGAGATAAACAATATTCAAAACAGAACTTTTATTACCTCTTTAAAATTTAAAGTTCAAATCCGCAATTTTTTCATTAAAAGTAATATTTATGCAAATTTTTAGCTTCCCCAACAAAATACAAAATTATCAAAAACATTCTTCTTTATGTTTCATATTTGCCAGCATTTCTCCTAACCTTTTCCAGATTTTTTTGTGTCTTTTTCAACAATTTTTATAATCGTCATTCTTCGACTTTAAAAATTATCATATTTGCATTTTTGGCAAATTTAGCTTTTATTTTCTTGGTCAATATTGGTGTAATTGCCCGGCTTTTAAGTGGCGGAAAATTTCAAGGCTTTGAAGATTACAGTGAAAAAACTCTTCGATGTTACAATCTTTATTGTTTTAGAGTTTGTAACACTTCATCTTTTGATCGATGTATGAAAGCTGAACTCGCTAATTTTGGCTATAATGTCCTTGATTGTTTCCCAAAAGTTTTTCCATTATTATTTTTGGCATTTTCAACAGCATTTTCGTTATCGTTGATTGCAAAAATTGGAACACAGCTAAAATATCAAATGCAACATAAAAGAAATGGCCTCCTTGTATCCCTTAAAATTTCAATTATCTGTTTTTCGCAGGCAACTTTGTTAGCAATGATTTTTGGGATTTCGCTATTTGCAAAATTTCCTGAAATTTATGACCTCGGGGCAAATGGTGGAACAATGTGGACGGATGTGGACACATTTTACAAAAATATTCCACTTTGGATGGATATTTTGAAGGAATCTTTAACAGTGAAAACTTTAAATGTTGTTCGAATTTTGATAGATTCAATAATGATTTTGATGATCTTAAAGGGATATAGAAATGCATGCAAATTTTTTGTGATTTGGATTTTTAAAACTATAAAAAATCCAAAAAAATCGTTTCAAAATTGTTGTCGCCGATTTTCGAATTCTAATGTTGTACATGTTATTCCACATTTTTAATACTTTGAACAACAATAGTTTTTACGTTGTATAAGAATAAATAATGTTTTTTTGTACATAGTTACTGGGGTTTGATAAAATATTGATAAAATTTGAACAAATAACAGAGCAAAAGGAATTTTAGTTCTGTTTATTTAATTTAATGGCGATAAATATTTTACATCTCTCGAAGTAAAAACACAGTTTTAAAGCATCATAATTTTCTCATTTAATGCTACAAAACTTTTTTCTTTTTATTTTAATTAATTATGGTATCTACAGCACATACTTTCAAATTAAAATAGAAATTTTATTTATTATAATTAAATTATAATTTATAAGTTGAAAAATCTTTCTCGAAACATTTATTAAAAATTCAAATACAAAGTGGATCCGAAAACTGTGAAAAACAGTGATCGATAAATTCTTTTTTTTTTGTTTTTCTGTGTTTTCATTGCTTTTTTTACTTTGCTAAAATTTTTACACTTTTAAAAAAGCAACAGTCCAAACATCAAAAAAAAATGTATGTTAGTTTTTTGTTTGTTCCAAAATATTTGGCAAGTGGTGAAAAAATACGTTTTTTTGATGGCATCAACACTGAAAAATTGATATGTTTTCTCTTGCTTTTCGAAATTTCGTTTCTTGTTATTAAAAAGAAGCGTCAAGCTCGTTGTATAAGTGGTTTAAAAGAATGCATTTATTGAGCTTCCGGCCGCAGCTGGGGGGTCTTATCAAGGACAAGAAAGAATGATAAGAAAATAAGAGATTCATCGCTCTTTTATACAAGAGCGATGAGTTTTAGGCAAAAGAAAGGATGTTGTGGAATTTGAGAGAGAGCACTTTGCTTACAAACTGACACTTGTCTTGTTTGTTTATATTAAATTTTCATTTATGTATACCATGTTGTGATTAACTGATGAATTTTTTTAATTAGTGATTGAAGAATCATCTCCCTGTTGTTTTTATGTAATTTTGTGATGTAATATTGACTCAATGTTTATTAAATTTTTAACAAAAATTAGAAAAACTAAAGAGATTTAAAACATTTATCAAAAATTCGAACATACTCCAGCTAAAGAAGACAGGAAAATAAAGAAAAAACGACCAAAAATGTTTTTTTTCTGACATTTTAGCAGATCACTTGCTCGATCTCTGCTTTTGATTGTCTTCTTTGCAGAAAAATAACAAAAAAGACGATGAAATATTTCATCGCAATTGTGTTTTTTGATTCTTTTTCTAAAAAAATGAATTTAACACATTTAAAACGCTTCAAAATAGTTCTTTGAGATCACTTATTTTTTTCAGTTTATTAGAAATTTCGAAAAGTTTGAATATTTTTTTAAAATTTTACGTATTTGCTAAAACAATTAAACGGCTTTTTGAAAAAATCAGCATGACATTTGACACACAAGTTTCTGGCAAATATCACATTGAGCAATTTAAAAATCTCTTCATTAAACCGGAACAAAAAGTAGAATTAATAAAGTTTAAACACTGGAAATGTTGCATTTATGGATCATTTTTAAAGTTGTTGACTTTTACATACTTTTTGCAAGGTCAAAAATTCATTTACTATATTGTTAAAGTCTATAGTGTATTTTGTTGGTCATGGCCAAATGTTTTTAGATGTTGTTCCAATTTTAATTATATTTTCAAAAATGACTTCATATCTGTTAAATGCATAAGAAACAAAAAAATTACGAAATATTGCAAAAAAAAGCCAAATGTTTGTGTGTAAAAAAATAAAAGTCAACTGCGAAAAACCTTTTCCATCTATTTTCAACACTTGTTTGCATTTTTTAGTTCTTCCTTTTGCTCAAAATCTTATTTTCTTTAAAAGTGATGAAAAAATTCAAGTGTTTAATCGCAAAAACACTTTGTCGAACAAATTTTTTAATATTGGTCGTTTTTAAATGATATTTTGAATGTTTTATTTTTCTAGCCTTTTATTTGTTCTCCTAACCGTAATCAATTTGAGAAATACATATATAATACAGTGGGTTAAGAACTTTTTTAATCTGGCAAGGTAGTAATTAAAGAACATTAATTTAAAAAAGTGAAACATGAAAACTTTATTCATTGTCAAAAAATTCTTTAAATTTTTAATTCTAACAAATAATTTAAATTTTAAAAAGTCTAAAACTGCTAAAAATTGTTTGATCAATGTCCGAATATTTTTTTAATGTTTTGTAATGTTTTCCTTGTTTAAAATTTAGCAATATGCTAAATGTTGAATAAAAAAAATTTTTTATCATTGCAAATTTTTAAAGCCATTAAATAATAATTATGACGAGTGTGAAATCTTTAATTTTGAATTTTACCTTAAAATTCAACAGTTTTGTGGGTAATAATTAATATCATACCTTTAATGAATTATTAAAATCCACCTAATTTATGAAGGTTAAAAGTCTTAATTTGATACCATGGAGACAAAATACAAAGCATGCAAAAAATTTATTAAAGTTTTTAATTATTCTAAAAAAGTTATTTTTCAATTATTTTAATAAAATTTATTTCTCAAAAGCTTTTTTTTGTATAATGAATTCAACGTTTGAGAATGAAACATTTTTGGATATCACAATTGAAATCTTATTTAATATTCTGTATTTTTCGGGATTAATTTTAGAAATTCTTTGTGCAATTTTATTTATTTACCACATTTTTAAAAGAACAAAATATTTTTGTACTGGATTTTTTTGTATTCTAACAATTGGATTTGGATTTGATATAGCTTCTGTTGCATTATTAATTTTGGGGTTTCTTACAGCAGGTAATTCCCAACATGACATGTTTTTGAATATCGGGTATTTTCTTTTCTGGTATTCATCAATGATATTAGGACCTTGGAATACTTTGATGGCACTGAATCGATTTACGGCAGTTTGGTTTTGGAAACGGCATGACCAAATTTGGAATTGGAAGTTTCTCGTTGGAGGAATTTTGGCAATGTTTTTGTATCCATTTATTCCAAGTATTCATTTGTTAACACAAAATGTACATTGCTATTTTTATCCTGTTGATGAAGAAAATTGTATGGAGTTTACGGATACGGCACTTTTTGTTAGCACAATTTCTAATGGCATTCATGTAATTATTACTGTCATTCTTGGAATTGCAACATCTTTTGCAAGTCGATTCGAAATAATTTCTATGACTCCTGAAACGAAAAAATTTGAGCAATTTTTATTGATTCAATCAATTTTATCGTTGTTACTGTATTTTTGTCATCTTACACATATTCTTACCGACGATGGCTTAGAAGATACAACTTTTAAACGAATTATCGCTAATTTATCAGACACTTATTACACATTTTTAAGAATTTCTTCTGCGTTGTTGTTACTTTTTCTTTCGTAAGTTTTGAAATTTGATTTAAAAAAAGACCCTTAAAATTTGCAGGAAAACAATTCGACAACGTTTTGCAAATTTTTTTATTATTTCATTATTTCATTGGTGCAAAAAGAAAGCAAACTTCAACAAACAAGAACGAAGTAAAATTACCATAGAGACCAGAAATTCAGTTCCTATGTTTAAAGTCACATGACCTTTTTTTGCATGAAATTTTAACTTTTCTTAAAATTTAATTAGCAAATATAAAGTGTTAATGCTAAAAATTGCAATAAAGAAAACAACAAAGCAGAATTTCCTCGCCACAGGCGGCGGCGGTAAATCTCTTTGAACAATAAAAAAGTTCAAAGCGATTTGCCGAAGATCAAAGGATGCCGCTGGCGGCGATCTTTCAAAAAAGTTAGAACACTTAACAATAGTAAACTTTTTTTGCCATGTTTGAAATAAATAATAGAGAGATATACATATTATTAAAGTTTAACACTTGTGGGTGAATTCGAATACTATTTTTAAATTAGCATGCATTCTAAATTATCTGTGCAAAAATAACTCTGACAAATGCTTAAGAAACGAAAAGATTAATCTAAAAAACGGATCAAATATTCAAAAAAATGCAAACATTTGTGTGTAAAAAAATGAAAGTTAAATGCGAAAAACCTTTTCCATCAATTTTCAAAACTTGTTTACATTTTTTATTTCTTTCTTTGGCGCAAAATTTTTTTTAAAAGTGATGATACAATTCAAATATTTCTTTGTTAAACCACTATTCCGTCGCTGAAAAAAATGTCGTCTTTATTTGTTTTTTTGAATATTTAATTTTTTATGCCTTTGCCTTCATCATAAAGAATTTATACATTGTAATACAGTTGTTTTACAACTATTATAACAAGTTCAAGAACATTAATTTAAAAAAGTATAACTTGGAAACTATATTTTTTGCCAAAAAAATTTTTTGAAATTTTAAAATCTAGAAAATAATTCAAATAACAAGAAAATAATATTAAAACATGTTCAATAAATTTGCGACAACGTTTTTTGATGTTTTGTGTTTTTATGAGAAAAAAATTATCCATTTCTAAACAGGAGAGTTTGTTTCAAATTTTTAAAGCCATTTTATAATTATAAAAAGTTTGAATCTTTAATTTTTTGTATTTGACAAAATAATAAAAAATTTCTATCAAAAAAACCAAAATAACATTTTGCACATCAATTCCAAATAGCTAATGCTCAAAAATAATTATAAAAAATGTTCTAAAGTTTCTTCATTGTACAGCTTGTATAAGATATAGTTTTAAATAAGGAATTCATTTGAATTATACCTGAGTTACAATTTGGTCTTTAATTTTCTACAATCCATGAAACATTGGCTTTTCGGTTAATTCGAAAAAGCAAAAAATATTTATTAAATATGTATCAAAAAAGTTTTATTTAAAAAAATGTCTCAAACGCCTTTCTTCAAATTTTGAGATCTCTTTATATCGTAGCCATCTTTTTATTTTAAACACATCTTCTTTATTTCAATGCAGTTGAAAAGAAAAGAACACACATTTGATTATTTCGCAACACAAACGTTTTTTTGTTGAACAAAATTTTAAATCAATCAAAAAAAGAAATAGGTTAAAAATTTTGTTCGCAGAGAAAAAAAAACATATGTCTTGCGAAATAATCACACATCTGCTGTAAATACGCAAAAACAAGCCTGTTAAAAGATTGAAAAATCAGAATCTATCAATTTTGAGATATATTTTTGTGAAGAGGTTTTCTTTAATAAATTTACAATTTGGTAAAAAACAGTTTAAAATTTCTTCTGATGATAAAACGAAGAAACAATCAAGTTAAAAATTCTGAAAAAATGATTTTATTTATAATGTCAAATGAGAAGGATATGTGAAAATTGACAATAATTATTGTTTCAGTAAATAATGAAATGTTGTAAATTTGAAAAACTGAGTTTAGTTTTTTGAGGTCAAATATCCAGCATTCATTTTTTTCAAGTTTATACGATAATGTTTTTTATAAGTCAGAACAAAAAAATGCAAAGATTTTTTAAATATTCAAAGAAGCGTCGCAATAAAAATGTTTTTAAATGCAATTTTTTGTGTCTTAGTTTATGTCTGATGTTTCCATCATTTCTAAAAAAGTTTCTATCAAAAAATCGAAACACTTCATCGCAAAGATCATGCTGACCATTTTATGTCTTTTATTTACTGAATGTTTGAATATTTTGTTATAATAATTGGCTGTTTTTTACGAAGCAATTTTATATGTATTAATTGATTGTAGCTTTTTTCATGGGTGTAAAAAATCTACACCGATGTTATGAACATTAATAAAAAAATAAAAAATTTTAATATTTTAATATTTTCATAGCTTTGTGGGTTTGATGTATGCTCACATTCTGTAACTAATTATTTAAGCTGAGGTGATGACCGGAAAATTTCAAATGTGAATCTTTGGAAAAATTTAATGAATATTAATCGAATAAATGACGCCATATTATTGCACTTTCACAACAAAAAGTTAACAAATTGCAACATCAAATTACTTAACGTTATTTAGACCAAAAACATTTTTAACTGATTTTTTCGCACACAAAAATTTTAGTTTATTTTTAAATAATGTGTTCTTTTGAGTAAACACATGTCTTTACTTTTCAGCAATTCATGAAACATTGGCTTTCTGATTACATACAAAAATCAAAAATATTGCTCAAAGATTTAAAAAAAACATCGAATGCAATATTCATTTAATAAATAAATGTCCAAAACGTCTTTCTTTAAATTTTAAGATTTGTTGATTTCGTCATCGAATTTTTGTGAAAACGCATCTTTTTCTTTCAAAGCAGACGAAAAGAAAAGAAGAAATTTGATTATTTCGCAAAACAAATATTTTTTTCTGTTAAACAAAATGGAAAATCTATTTTTTTTATTTTATTTTCTTTTTTAATTTTACTCTTTCATAAAAAACATAAGTTATCCAATTCAGTTCTTTGTATTCTAGGAACCCTTATCCATTCCTGTGCATTAATTATGAAAAAGTAGAAAATTGAAAGATGCGATTTTTTGAATAAATTAAATGGCTTTTTTGTATCAGAATCAATAATTGTTTTTTAACTTTATTCTTCCGGAATTCTTTAATTTCAGAGTGTACTTTTACAATTGCCATAATAAAAAATAGATGTTCGGTGTTTTTTGTTGAAAAAGAATGTGCTCTTTCTATAACATTTCTTGCATAAAACTGTATATATGTAACATTCACAAAATAAAACCGGCTTAAAGAATAGAAAAAACATAATCAATTTTTATACAGATTTTGCGAAGTTTTTTTAAATATTTTACGTTTTTCAGAATAAAAACGCAATTCTGCAACTTTGAACATCACATTTTTCTCACTTAATGTAGCAAAATGTTTGTTTTTTAATTTAATAATTAATTATTGTATCAGTACCACATACATATTTTATGGAAGAATACAGAGTTTCAAATTCAAATAGAAATTTTATTTATTATAATTAACATTTAATTTATAAAATTGAAAAATCTTTGTCGAAATATTCATTAAAAATTCAAATAAAAGCGGATCCAAATACTATAAAGAATGGTGATCGATAAATATTTTTTGTGCAAATTCTTTTTTTTGTTATTCCATTTTTTCATTGCTTTTTTTTACATTCTTTGTTTAAATGTTTACACCATGAAAAACAGCAACATTAAAAATCATTGCAAAAATGTTATTTTAGTGTTGCAACAATAAAAAACATTTTATGTTGTGTAAAAAATACAAATATGTTTATGATCACACGTGTACACCTGTTTGGAAGTTTACTATTTTTAAATTTGTTTTTTCGAATCTTTTTTGTTGAAATTATGCTTTAATATTCATAAAAACTACTTTTTAAAACAAAAATTGAAACAAATATTTAAAACAAAAAATAAGATATGTTTTTGCTAATGCAAAAGTGAAACAATATTTGATCTTTTTTTTTTAATTTTTTCGCAAAATCTTTCAACTAAAAAACTGATCCATTTAGAGTTTTCTTTTTTTTAAATCATTAATTCTTTGTCCACATAAATTTTTCGTTGACTTTATCGGAAAAAATAAAGCTTTTTTGATTTTGAAATAATATATTTTAATTTTTATTAAACATTTTGCGACAAAAAATAAATATACAGCAGCTCTCAAAAACATTACTAAAATGCAGAAATGCCTTTTTGAGGTAAATTTTGGTTTTTCAGACTTCTTTGAAATTGTTTCAATAAATGAATTCTAAAATTTTAAATAATGATTTCATTTTTGGTAAACATTATCAAATTAAATTGTTTTACCTGCAAATATTATTTTTAAAGATTTTTATTCTGTGCTTTTTGAAAATTTGCGAAATGATATTAAATATTCAAAAGTAAAATAAAACAAACACCACTTCTTCCTATTTTGTTGCCGATTTAGTAAACGACATTTTTTGAAAAAGCTTTAAAAAAAACTTTTCAAAGAATACTAAAATAGAGTCATTTTTGATTGGTATTTATCAAAAAAATAAGATTGAATCCAAAAAAATGACATAAATGTTAAAATATAAAAATGTTCAGATATTGGAGAGTAAGTTTTTAAATGTCTTTTTTTAACGATAAAATCAAATAAAGAAACGTAAAAAATTTGAAAACTACTTTTCAAATTTTTAAAATAAATAATGATCAATTAATTGGCAGAAATGAGGTTGTCATCATGAATGATATCTTTCTTTATATTTTTCAAGCTCAATTAACGCACAATTTTAAAAACTTAAAAATTAAAATATTTAAAAATTAAAACTGCTCATTTTAAATACCAAAAAAGAATCTAGTTTATCGGGGTTTTATGAGTCATATTCTATTTCTGCAGACTCATTTAAACCAGTGTTTGTGTTTTTTAAAATTACCGCCGCCGCCGCCGCCGCCGCCGGGCAAAAATTGAGTTACCGCCGCCGACGCCGCCGCCGCCGCCAGCGACATCCTTTGATCTGCGGCAAAACTCTTTGAACTTTTTCGATTACCGCCGCCGACGCCGCCGCCACCGCCGCCGCCGGCGGCGACGCCAAGCTGCCGGCGGTGGCGGCACGAAAACACTGATTTAAACGTTGTAGAATGAATTGGAGCTCTGTTTTCCATGTTGATGGATTTAAAGGAAAAAAATATACAAGAATTTTACATCTTCAAAAATTTTATGTTTTTTCGGCCGCGGGCCGGCCCGGCAGTGAATGTTTGGAAAATTCTTTTTTTTTCGCCTGACAAAATGTTGAACAGCACGTTGTTTTGATTTTTGAAAATTAAATTTCAAAGTTTTTTTTTATATTTTAAATGGTAACATTAAATTGGCCAACTTAAAAAGGTGATAACAAGTTTTCAAACTTTTCAATTTTTTAATAAATAATGATCCATACATCTCGATCTTCTTCTATCACATCAGACACAGTATTTTTACTATATTTTTAAGCATGATTTTATTTCAATTTTGAATTTCAAGAAAAACAATAAAATATTTAAAAAGCGTAACAACCTATTTCAACCATCTCAAAAAAAACTAGAAATTTGGGTCGAAAAAATGATTGACTGCTGTCTATTTTGTCGGGGTTTTATGCATCCCATTCAATCTATGTTGGCATTTATTCACTGTAAAATGTATTTTATAAAAAGCATTTGGAATTCTATTTATTTTGCACAAAATCAGTGCTATGACTCCCCCGCCCTTTCCCCGCCCCGGGGGGATCGGGGGAGGGGAAGGGGAAAGGGACGGAAATGGTCAAGTCAAAGCACTGCAGAAAATTATTCGAATTGATGGAGTGTACTGTAATCACCACTGAAACATCCAAAAAACCCTGCAAAATTTTTGAAATCCAAAAAATGAATGCCGAAGATTTTTGTTTGAAAGTAAAATACAAAGAAGGGTTCATGAAAGAATAAATGTCGATGACGCTTTGAGTAAAAATTAACAAAATTTCTGGTTGCGTAAATGCAATAAAATATTTCAAAACCTAAAATTGATGGTTTCATTGGTTTTGATATTTGAGATTTGCGAGAATCGAACTTATACCAGTCATAAATGGCGGTATAGATCAAAGACATTAGACAATAATCATTTAAATTTTGATTTCATCATCAATAGATTATCTAAAAACTTACAAAATGATGATGAGTAATGACGGTAGTTTCGATGAATTAGTGCAGGTGAAATTATTAATGATTTATGATGCAACAAGGTATTATCAATTGAATATTACTGTTAGAAAAATGTCGAATCTTTTTAAAATTTTAAAATTATAAATGAATTATTAAGCAATTATTTGATCATAAAATATCAAAACTTAGTTGTTTATTATTCTTTTTATCAAAAAACTTTATCTTTAGCTTTAGAAAAACATTGCTTAAATATTTAAAAGAACAAAATACATCAATCTGTTTTTAAAAAGAAAGAAGAAGTAAAACAACACTTTCGATTTCTTCAATTTTTGTCGCCGCAAATGGCGAACAGATTACAAAAAAGAGAGCAAAATCATCTACGAAAACAGATAAATGAATCTTTGATTTTTTGTTTTGTTTATTGCTTTAGTTTTTTTGTGTGAAAATATCAGACAAGAAATGCAATATTTCAAAAGAGTTTCAAAAGAGAGAAAATCTGTTTATGTTTTTTTTTATTTGTTATGTAAGAAGCTAGTAATAATTAATTTTTAAAACGTATTAAAATTTTTTTAAACAAAATGAGTGTAAAATTTTACAATAAAAAACTAAAAATTGTAAAGTTTTTTTTAAAATTCTAAAATTGGTATAAAATGGATCTCCGTCTTGATAACAAAACAGGCTTTCGAAGTTGAAAATTTTTTATTTTTTACAATATTTTATTTTTAATTATAAAAGATAGAATGCTTAAATATTCAAAAAATAAAATGAAAAAGTGCAATCTGTTTTGAAGACAGAGAAAAACTAAAACAACATTTGGGGTCATGGTAAAATGCGGTAATGCAATTGAAACTGCAGAGAGGGTAAAAAGTTGCAATGCAGGGTAAAAAGCTGCACTGCAGGGTAAAATGTTGCAAAATGGGTAAAAAGTTGCAATGCAAGGTAAAAAACTGCAACTGCAGGGTAAAAAACTGCAATGCCAACTGCAAACTTTTTTTTCGGTAACAAAATTCATATCATTACCTCTTACAGAAAAACTTGTCAAAAAACCCAATTAAGGGTTTCCAGAATCCATGGATTCTGAAGTTCTTCAAACTTCAAAGAATCCATGGATTCTGATTTCCAAAATTTTTATGGAAAAAATTTTTTCCAAAGTTTTTTTTCTCGAAAAAAGCAAAGAAATCTTTTTCCAAAAAAACTTTTTAAAAATCTGAAACTTTCGGTTTTTATTCTTTTGGCAAAGTGTATTCAACACGAAGTCGAAAAGGAAAACAGAGAACACAAGAGAGAATCTCTCTCCACTAAAATAAAATGTGTTTTTTTCTCTTCTTTTTCTTTTTGCGTTCTTTTTGTTTTTACTGTATTTTTTTAACTATTTTTTTTAAGAATTAAATTTTTTTTACATTTTATTTTATTTATTTATTATTACAAAAATAAATTCTTCAACAATAACATTTATTTTTTTTAAGTTGAACATAACTTCGAACAAATGTTAACAAATGTAACTTGAAACATTAAAAGTTTTGCATTCAATGTAAGCATACTTTATGCTGAGTATTAATACGATCATCAAAATAAATTTTTATTGTTTTCCAGCTTAAAGTGTTTTTCAATGTCTTCTTTACAGGAGTCGTTATTTTTGTTACAGCAAATGTTTCATCCACATCTGGTTCTTTTTGCTTGACAAAAGCAAAAAATACATTTGGCTGAAATGCAAAAGGCAATAACTATGTATCGAAAAAATCTTTAACAAACCTTTTCATCTGCTGAAACGCATTTTGATAAAACCTTTATCAAGACATTTTTTCCATCATATTTTTTTAAGAAAAAGATGATATAAGGGGTGCAAGATGTATCATTAAAACTAGCATTAGAAATTTGGCTAAGCATTTCAGGAACTTCTCCATTGACCTATGTTTTTTTAGTATTTTTACAAAATTCTATTGTTTTTAATTCACTTACTACTTTAAAAAGTTTTTTTAACTGTTTTTTCGGATTCGCTGCCGTTCGCAAGAGCTGGACTTCACAACATTTAGAGTTTTCATTGAATGAAGCAAAATCATGCAAATATTGCGAACATTTAATATCCAATGGATTCATTTGAAGTAAAATATAAAATTAAAATTTTAAAAATTGCCAACGAACGACCAAATGAGGCAAAGGAATAATAAGACTATGACCCAAGTTTTCTCAGTGTGAGACAACATATAACGAATCATTTTAAACTATCCCCTTAAAGAATACTTTGTTTTTGACAATGTTGATTAATTAAGCCCTATTATCAGTTTTCCCAAACTCAAGTGTTTTTCTTTTTTTTGATTAGAAATTTGAAAAATGTTGAAAAATGTCAAATAGTAATACTGTTGAGCTATGAAACGGTTTCTAAATTTAATTTTTGTATATTGTTTTTTTATATTTGCATTTTCTCAAATCACGAAAGATACCGATTCCAATAAACCCTTTTATGAATGTGATAACCATGCTGTAGGATTGTAAGTAGCATTTTTAAAATAAATATTAAACTTGAGCAATTTTAGAGTTTATAATGGATCAAGGGAAATTACATTACGTATACCAATGGAAATTTTTTATTTATATAAACAAATAAACGATGTTCTTAATTACTCTGCGGTTAACGAGTTCAATGCAGAACAACAAGAAAAAATGGTCGCGAGACTTAAGAAAATAAAGAATGAACACGATAAAGCAGTTGAAACAATTTTGAAACAATTTGAAAAGACTCGGTTTAAGCGCCAAAGTGGATTTGCAGCAGGTGCTGGAGGTGTTTTTACCGATCTCGGAGGATCAGCAGGTTACGATTACATAAAGAACAATTATTTTTCCACTGGAAAAGAACTTGAACAATATTTAAAACACGTAGGAATTACAGAGGAATCCTACATTGATTTACGTATTCGTGCTTTGAAGGATGAGACGAGTACATCAAAAATTGAAAATTTGAAAAAGCTGTTGTTCGAAAAGCAGCTACTTCATATGCAAATGCTTAGAGAGGTAAATTTTTTGAACGTAAAGAAAAAAAATAATTGATAGAAAAATACTAGTTGATTAAAAAGAATAAAATTGGAGCATGGAAAGTAAAAAGCATATCTGTTTCTGCAAATTTTTTAACAGTGTACATTGATGCCAAATTTTATTCAATTTCTGGTCCAATTTGTCAGCAGCAATATAAAGGAATTGTTGATGGTGGAATGTATTATCATAATAGAAGCTCTTTAATGATCAATGGCGCCATTTTTGTTGAAAATTGCAATGATACAAATTCGGGAGCAACTATTTGTCATGAGGTAGTTAAGAAAAATGAAACTGTAGAAGCAATTTCTTTAACAGGTTGTTGTTTTCGAAGAACCACTATGAAGAACGATATTTTTGTCATTGATTTAAATGTAATTTTTTACAGCTTTTGTTTAAAAAAACTGAAAAAGTTGTTTTAGAATTATCCAGCATGCAACAATAGTAATACTTCCAATAATTATAAAATCTTTAAAGTAAAGACAAATGGTGACAGATTACTGTTGAAAATAAACAAAAAGTTTTTAGTAATCATACTCATAATCTTCATCCCACTGAAGCGGTCAAAGCGGTATTTGATTTACAACAAGTTGAAGCTGTGAAAACTTGCACTTGCAAATCAGATATGAAAAGTGTAAGTGGAACATTTGCCATGCCTGCGCCTTGGATTGTTCCAATCAGATTGCAATCAGTTGCCGGTGGACTTGTTTTTGGGTTAAATCAACTTGCAATGTTGCCTTTAACCGTTATTGTAAGATAAATGTTTCAATTGCAAACAATGACAAAAAAACGTTTTTAGCATAATGAATACACATATGTCCTTGCCGGAATTACATTCTTAAAAGATGCACATTTCCGTTCAATCCTTGCTGTTCCAGGGGGATTTATTCATTATGATGGATTGCAAGATGATCCACCATTACCCGTTAGTTTTTCACAAGCAGTTGATACAATTGCAACAATGGGCGGATTACTTTCAACTATAATTTATCTTAAAACTACAAAGAAAAAGGCAAAGAAAACCCAATAAATACTGCAGTAATTTAAAACTTAAAAAATAAATGTTATTGTTGAAGAATTTATTTTTGTAATAAGGGACTGTCCAGATCTGACGTCGGGTAAAAAGTCAGAATTTTGAAACCCCCCTCCCCCTAAATTGGGTAGCGTCAGATTTGGCAAAAACCCCCCTCCCCCTCTCGTCAGATAAATCGTCAGATTTTCAAACAATTTTTGAGAATAAAAACTCGAAATATTTTATTCTTAAACGAACTTTTTTAATTTTTAGCTTTACTAATACTTTTTAATAGGCACAGATCAGATCGGAAGTTTCATTAATCTATGACAAAGCATTTACATTTTTATTATTTTCTTTGGGACCCTCTAAAAGTTTTTGCATTTAGTTTTTTGTCACAGTTTTTTCAGAGAAGCGCTCGAAAATGTAACCGTCATTTGATATCTTTTAAAAAAACCAAACTGTATTTAAAAAATGGCAATTAAAGTTTAAAAAATTCCAACATAAATTTGGACTTTAAAAACCATTGTTAAAGCTGCACTTTGAACACAACATGCTTTCTGCTATTTATTTATCTCTATCATGAAAAGAAAAAAATTACAAGTATTTATATAATATTAAGACCATTTAAACCTGACAAAAAATCATGAACTGCTATTTTTCTATGATAAATTATACAAAAAATCAACAAAAAAGTCAGCATTTTTCTGACGTCAGATTTATTCGATAGCCCCCCTCCCCCTCACGTCAGATTTCGTCAGATTTGAGAAAAACCCCCCTCCCCCTAAAACACCCGACGTCAGATCTGGACAGTCCCTAATAAATAAATAAAATAAAATGTAAAAAAAATTTAATTCTTAAAAAAAATAGTTAAAAAAATACAGTAAAAACAAAAAGAACGCAAAAAGAAAAAGAAGAGAAAAAAACACATTTTATTTTAGTGGAGAGAGATTCTCTCTTGTGTTCTCTGTTTTCCTTTTCGACTTCGTGTTGAATACACTTTGCCAAAAGAATAAAAACCGAAAGTTTCAGATTTTTAAAAAGTTTTTTTGGAAAAAGATTTCTTTGCTTTTTTCGAGAAAAAAAACTTTGGAAAAAATTTTTTCCATAAAAATTTTGGAAATCAGAATCCATGGATTCTTTGAAGTTTGAAGAACTTCAGAATCCATGGATTCTGGAAACCCTTAATTGGGTTTTTTGACAAGTTTTTCTGTAAGAGGTAATGATATGAATTTTGTTACCGAAAAAAAAGTTTGCAGTTGGCATTGCAGTTTTTTACCCTGCAGTTGCAGTTTTTTACCTTGCATTGCAACTTTTTACCCATTTTGCAACATTTTACCCTGCAGTGCAGCTTTTTACCCTGCATTGCAACTTTTTACCCTCTCTGCAGTTTCAATTGCATTACCGCATTTTACCATGACCCCAAATGTTGTTTTAGTTTTTCTCTGTCTTCAAAACAGATTGCACTTTTTCATTTTATTTTTTGAATATTTAAGCATTCTATCTTTTATAATTAAAAATAAAATATTGTAAAAAATAAAAAATTTTCAACTTCGAAAGCCTGTTTTGTTATCAAGACGGAGATCCATTTTATACCAATTTTAGAATTTTAAAAAAAACTTTACAATTTTTAGTTTTTTATTGTAAAATTTTACACTCATTTTGTTTAAAAAAATTTTAATACGTTTTAAAAATTAATTATTACTAGCTTCTTACATAACAAATAAAAAAAAACATAAACAGATTTTCTCTCTTTTGAAACTCTTTTGAAATATTGCATTTCTTGTCTGATATTTTCACACAAAAAAACTAAAGCAATAAACAAAACAAAAAATCAAAGATTCATTTATCTGTTTTCGTAGATGATTTTGCTCTCTTTTTTGTAATCTGTTCGCCATTTGCGGCGACAAAAATTGAAGAAATCGAAAGTGTTGTTTTACTTCTTCTTTCTTTTTAAAAACAGATTGATGTATTTTGTTCTTTTAAATATTTAAGCAATGTTTTTCTAAAGCTAAAGATAAAGTTTTTTGATAAAAAGAATAATAAACAACTAAGTTTTGATATTTTATGATCAAATAATTGCTTAATAATTCATTTATAATTTTAAAATTTTAAAAAGATTCGACATTTTTCTAACAGTAATATTCAATTGATAATACCTTGTTGCATCATAAATCATTAATAATTTCACCTGCACTAATTCATCGAAACTACCGTCATTACTCATCATCATTTTGTAAGTTTTTAGATAATCTATTGATGATGAAATCAAAATTTAAATGATTATTGTCTAATGTCTTTGATCTATACCGCCATTTATGACTGGTATAAGTTCGATTCTCGCAAATCTCAAATATCAAAACCAATGAAACCATCAATTTTAGGTTTTGAAATATTTTATTGCATTTACGCAACCAGAAATTTTGTTAATTTTTACTCAAAGCGTCATCGACATTTATTCTTTCATGAACCCTTCTTTGTATTTTACTTTCAAACAAAAATCTTCGGCATTCATTTTTTGGATTTCAAAAATTTTGCAGGGTTTTTTGGATGTTTCAGTGGTGATTACAGTACACTCCATCAATTCGAATAATTTTCTGCAGTGCTTTGACTTGACCATTTCCGTCCCTTTCCCCTTCCCCTCCCCCGATCCCCCCGGGGCGGGGAAAGGGCGGGGGAGTCATAGCACTGATTTTGTGCAAAATAAATAGAATTCCAAATGCTTTTTATAAAATACATTTTACAGTGAATAAATGCCAACATAGATTGAATGGGATGCATAAAACCCCGACAAAATAGACAGCAGTCAATCATTTTTTCGACCCAAATTTCTAGTTTTTTTTGAGATGGTTGAAATAGGTTGTTACGCTTTTTAAATATTTTATTGTTTTTCTTGAAATTCAAAATTGAAATAAAATCATGCTTAAAAATATAGTAAAAATACTGTGTCTGATGTGATAGAAGAAGATCGAGATGTATGGATCATTATTTATTAAAAAATTGAAAAGTTTGAAAACTTGTTATCACCTTTTTAAGTTGGCCAATTTAATGTTACCATTTAAAATATAAAAAAAAACTTTGAAATTTAATTTTCAAAAATCAAAACAACGTGCTGTTCAACATTTTGTCAGGCGAAAAAAAAAGAATTTTCCAAACATTCACTGCCGGGCCGGCCCGCGGCCGAAAAAACATAAAATTTTTGAAGATGTAAAATTCTTGTATATTTTTTTCCTTTAAATCCATCAACATGGAAAACAGAGCTCCAATTCATTCTACAACGTTTAAATCAGTGTTTTCGTGCCGCCACCGCCGGCAGCTTGGCGTCGCCGCCGGCGGCGGCGGTGGCGGCGGCGTCGGCGGCGGTAATCGAAAAAGTTCAAAGAGTTTTGCCGCAGATCAAAGGATGTCGCTGGCGGCGGCGGCGGCGTCGGCGGCGGTAACTCAATTTTTGCCCGGCGGCGGCGGCGGCGGCGGCGGTAATTTTAAAAAACACAAACACTGGTTTAAATGAGTCTGCAGAAATAGAATATGACTCATAAAACCCCGATAAACTAGATTCTTTTTTGGTATTTAAAATGAGCAGTTTTAATTTTTAAATATTTTAATTTTTAAGTTTTTAAAATTGTGCGTTAATTGAGCTTGAAAAATATAAAGAAAGATATCATTCATGATGACAACCTCATTTCTGCCAATTAATTGATCATTATTTATTTTAAAAATTTGAAAAGTAGTTTTCAAATTTTTTACGTTTCTTTATTTGATTTTATCGTTAAAAAAAGACATTTAAAAACTTACTCTCCAATATCTGAACATTTTTATATTTTAACATTTATGTCATTTTTTTGGATTCAATCTTATTTTTTTGATAAATACCAATCAAAAATGACTCTATTTTAGTATTCTTTGAAAAGTTTTTTTTAAAGCTTTTTCAAAAAATGTCGTTTACTAAATCGGCAACAAAATAGGAAGAAGTGGTGTTTGTTTTATTTTACTTTTGAATATTTAATATCATTTCGCAAATTTTCAAAAAGCACAGAATAAAAATCTTTAAAAATAATATTTGCAGGTAAAACAATTTAATTTGATAATGTTTACCAAAAATGAAATCATTATTTAAAATTTTAGAATTCATTTATTGAAACAATTTCAAAGAAGTCTGAAAAACCAAAATTTACCTCAAAAAGGCATTTCTGCATTTTAGTAATGTTTTTGAGAGCTGCTGTATATTTATTTTTTGTCGCAAAATGTTTAATAAAAATTAAAATATATTATTTCAAAATCAAAAAAGCTTTATTTTTTCCGATAAAGTCAACGAAAAATTTATGTGGACAAAGAATTAATGATTTAAAAAAAAGAAAACTCTAAATGGATCAGTTTTTTAGTTGAAAGATTTTGCGAAAAAATTAAAAAAAAAAGATCAAATATTGTTTCACTTTTGCATTAGCAAAAACATATCTTATTTTTTGTTTTAAATATTTGTTTCAATTTTTGTTTTAAAAAGTAGTTTTTATGAATATTAAAGCATAATTTCAACAAAAAAGATGAATTATTTTAAACAGTTTGATGCAAATGAACATTACAGTAAATATGTTAAACTGTTAAATTATTTGGTACAATTACTTTTATTTTTATAATACCAAAATACAAAAACTTGTATTTATAAATTTTAAATTCTTTTAATAAAATGTTTTACATTCACTCTAAACCAATTCAAATAAATTCAAAAAACAAAAACCAACCATATTGTTGAGCCTTGAAAAAAGAGACATTTGAAAATTTAGCGGTACTGACAAATCAAACAAACATTCGATTGAAAGTTTGAGTTGTGAATCGTTGATCGAAGGATATTTTTCCATTCAGGATCAAGTCGAAATTTTAAGAACATGAAAATGCAATGCTTCTATATGCTTCTTTTTTAAATGTAACCATTATAAAAATATCAAATAAACAGTATTTGTAAAAATCAAAAAAATTTTTTTATTTCTTTCTATTGCCTTTATTTTGAGTTTGACATTTTCTTTAATGTACAAATGAACCCCCTTTTCTTTGGTAAGTAACAATATTATTTAAAAAATTTAAACTGTAAAATTAGTTTTGATTGTAATTTTTTTTTCTTTGTTTCCTTCAAATTTATGTATGGAGAAATTAGAGCTCCTTCAAAAAGAAGATGCGCGCACTCCGTTCAACTTTTGAAAAGAAAAAATGCCAAGTCTAGCGAATGTTTGGTTGAAAAAATCGAACTTATCCATCATTTTTATTTTCGCAATAGATAGAATAGAGCGATTTTTTTGAATATTTTATTTAGTTTTTTGAAGGTGTCCATTGAAAGACAAAGATGCATAAAACTTATGTCATAATATTTAGTATGTGTGTATAATAAAAATAACCATGAAGATATACAGATCCAAGCCAATTATTATTACCAATGAATAGCTACTTCCCATAAACAAAAATAATTAAATTTAGTTACCACTAGTGTTGTGCATTTGACCGGTAAATTATTTTGCGGTCAATTGACCGCATATGCCTAAAATAGCGGGTTAATGTATATACGTAAGCCGAAAACACTTTAAAAGGCTCATTATGAAGCCAAAAGTGTACTGTAGAGACGAAATTTTCAAAATAAATTAATATTAGTGTACAACCATGAAAAAATGATATTAGAGAATCATTTTGAGGTATTTTGGGGTTGTGCCGTGCCAAAAACCAAAATCTGCAAAAATGAGGTTTTTTCATGATGTGTGGGTAATTGATAGTGATTTATCAATTGAGTGGCAAATAAAAAATAGCAATCTGATTGTAAAACCTCACCCGACATTGGTAAACTTAAACATGAGAGTCACTTTAAAGCGAATGTCAAGATTCTAGGAATTATATAAGACCACGATCTCTTTGTTATAGCCTGAAATTCACTAAAGTACTCTCTTACACCCATACCTAGCTATAACTCTTTATTTGGTCAAATATAAACAGCTAAAATTTAAGTAATTTTCACGAAAAATCTTGTAAGAAGAAAATATTTTGAATTGAATATGTAAATAGCAATTGGTCAATTGACCGGTCAATTGACCGCGGTCAATTGACTGCACAACACTAGTTACCACATTTTTAAAGGTTAATGAATTCTTTTACTTTAAAATTGGCATTTTCCAAATTCTAAAATACACTTTAAAATTTTATTTAAAAATGACATTGTAATTTTAGAATAAAATATTTAGCTAACATTTTATGTATTCTCAAAAAATTAGGAAAAACCATTGGCAATCATACTTTTATTATTTTGCAGCGATTGAAATGTGCAGTTTTGCCTTTTAAATATATTATTGTTCCATTTTCTGAGCTTCAACATTGAAGGATAATTATGTTGTAAATAATATAAACGTATACTGCATATGACAGTCAGAAGAAAGCAAAAGACAATAAATATGAAATATTTCAAAATAAATTTTTTGCAATTGCTTTATCAATTTCAAAATGCCACAACAACATATTTTAAAAATTAAATTATTCAATTTTTGTTAAATCAAACGAAATGAACATTTCATTGACAGAAAGGAAGATGATGTAATAAACTTTACAGAAAAACAAGAATGCATCTTTTTTTGTTGATTCAGTTGTTTATTTTTGTTCTCAGAGAAAATGTTCAATGATTGTTATAAATTTACACTTTTTATCTTTCGAAATAATATGTCTGCAATTTTTGTTTTTTTTTCCTTTTGTTTACAAAAATTTTTATTAGCTGGAGGAGGCGGGCGGTTTGATACTTTTTTATTTCTATCAACGTTTGTTTTCGTTTGAATTTCCCTGACGATCAGGGTCTTTTTTTTTATTGCTTTCTTGCCTGATCGTCAGGAAAATTCAAACGAAAAAAAAACAAACCGTCCGCTTGACAAAAATTTATGCACATTAAATATGTTTAAACTGTGAAATCATTTGTTACAATTATATTTAATTTTTAAAAATCATCCAAGACATCCTTTTCCTGATTTCAACAAATAATACGAATAATTTTAAATGAATAATTTCTAATACAGCTAAAAAGGTGTCTGCTTCAAAATCGTTCAAAGTCTTATCTGGGACCCTCTGGCCTTTATGGACATTTATAAAAATGAATTTCGGCAATGAATCATTAAAGGAGACTTTTTTTTCTTTCAACATTTTGTTTCTTTAGAATTTTCCAAATTGTCAGGAAAATTCGAACGAAAAAAACGTTAGAGAAGTAAAAAAAGGATCAAACCGTCCTCCCTTTAAATGAACAGTTTCGCGTTTTCAGTATTTAATTATTTAATTTTTTGAATTTTGAAATTGGAGAGGAAGCGTGCTTGAAAAATGTAAAAAATGATGGACGCCGTGTAATTACCCATTGTTCAATAAAAAAAAATTAAAAAGTTTTAACAATTGTTCTCAAACTTTCAATGTTTCTTCTTTTAATGTTATCGTTAAATAAAAAAAACGATTTAAAAAATTCATTCTCAAATATCTGAACATTTTTATCTTTTGACATTTATATATCTGCATTTTGGATTTGAAATTTCCTTCAATTTTACAAAATAAACTCTTTTTCTTTTGTAACATTATTGGAAAAAAATGGCGAGATCATTAAAGAAGAATTCGTCATTAATTACAAGCATTAAAATATAATACTCACGTTTAGTTCAAGTTTTTCAATGCTTCTGCATATTTAAATATACATTTTAAAATTCGAATTTTGAAACTAGTATAATTTAAACAATGTTTTGTTTATTTTTTTATCTATTTTTCGGTTCGAAGAAATTGCGAAAAATTGACTTCAGTCATTTTTTTTCATTTTTTGCTGTGGTTGAAATAGCCAATTGCGCTTTTGAATATTTTATTATTTAATTTTTTTTAACTTAAAATTGAAAAGTAATTATGCTAAATAAATATTTATGCAAACCGTATTTTGCATTCAAGATGTTGCCAAAGTACAGTAAATATTGAATATTTTAAAGAATATTTTTGCATCTGTTATAAAAGTTTTAAATTGTGAAATAATATCCCTTGAAAATTTAGTTGTTTTATTTTTTTAAATCCACTGAAATGAATAAACTTGAATAGAGACCACCACGAAAAAAAATTTTGCAAAAAAAAGTCGTTTTTCTTTGTCAGCAAAAAAATCAAAGGAAAAACGCCGCCACGCTTGCTGATTGCATGGCTCAGTCGTTTGCGTTGCGGGCTTGCGTCCAAAAGGGGAAAAAAGGAAAAAAGGTTCGATTCCCCGTCCGTGCAAAAAACTTTGTTTGAGTTCTATTCTTTTCTGATTTTATTAAAAAACATTGTACATGCAATAAAAAAAATAATTAATTGTATTTTATTCAAAAGAATACATTTATTAATTATTTTTGTCTCTTCACTGACCTTTTTTCACTGAAAATCAATGACTTGCTATAAGCAAAATAAAGTAAAGTTGTTATTTTTCCTCTTATTTAATTTGGAGTTCTCTAACAAAATTTTTGTCTTTGCTGACGTGGAAAAATATGGTAAAATCATCTACTATCACTTTGGAAGTCCAAGAATCTATCATCTCTGTTGCTGCTATGATTATTGTTGTGTTATATTCAGGTTTGTTTTATTGAATTATTCTGTATATATAAATAATGTTCATTATTTTAGTTTGCCCATGTTCAAATAAGATGTAATTAAAATAAATGCGGTTGATAAGAAAGTATTAATCCACAAATGGATCTGATGATGCTACCGAAAAGAACGAGTAAATGAAGAAGATGCTGTGATATCTATATAAATGAAGAACATCTTAAATCCGTACGTTTTTTCTTTTATTATATATCTTTATATAAAGCATTTACTTTTTAGATCACTCCAAGATCAATTTAAAGGCTGGTGTTATCCCCATTTAAACATTTATCACTTGATTTTCGCCGACAAAAAAATCTGAAAGATGTTAATGATGTTGCAGTTCTTGCTTATTTGTTATTATTTTGGTTGATTTTTTTATTGTTTATATATTTATGAATATAGTAAAAGTGGTTATTTATAATGCTTCTTTCGAATTAATTAGGTTTTCAGATTTGTTGTTAATGTTATAATAAGCATTGATATAACATAATATATAACATTAGTTTAGATGCAGTGTATAATGATTGTTAGAGATGAGATTGTATGAGGAATAATGTTGGAGGAAAATCTTAAGTCATTAAGGTATCATCTAAGTTTTGCAAAATAAGAAAAGATATAACAATATCAATGATAAACTAAATCTGCTAAACAGCAGTGACTATATTGAGATTTACAAGTAACAAAATACTAAAAAAATAAATTTTTTGTAAAGAAAATATTATTAATTATTATTTTTATTAATTTTACAATGTTTTAAAATGCCCCCGGAAAAGAAACGAACTCAAACAAAGTTTTTTTGCACGCGAGGCGAACCGAACCTCTTTTCTTTTTTTCCTTTTGCACGCAAGCCCGCAACGCAAACGACTGAGCCATGCAATCAGCAAGCGTGGCGGCGTTTTTCCTTTGATTTTTTTGCTGACAACGAAAATAAAAAGTGCGCGCCGAAGATTTGCTATTATATTAAAATTACTGAATTTAAATAAAAAATAATTTCACATCTGGAATCAGAAGACTCTGAGCTATCTGAATATACCAAAATTATTTGTTTAGCACAACTTTTATTTTTTGCTTGGTGGTCTCTAAACTTGAATAACAGAGTATGGTTATTTTTTTCAACAATTTTTGTTTCTTATTTGGCATTTTTGCAAAAAACTAAAGCAATGAAAGAAAAACAAGGATGCGTCTGTCTCTTTTTTATATTGATTCAATGGTTTTATTCAATCTTTAGTTAGGGCGAAAAAGTTGAAAAAATGGCAAATGTTGTTTTGAAATTTTTTTGTTATAAACTTTAAAAAAAAGCAGATTACTCTTTTTTTGAATATTTTAGCTTTGTATTTTTATAATTAAACAATTTTACTAAAACAAAAAAAATTACAACTTCTGATTATTTTTTATTATTTTTAGTGGTATTGCGGAGACTTTATTTCGCAGAACTACATTTATAATTTTAGAATTTTAAAAAACTGCTCAATTTTTAGTTTTTTTATTAAAAATATTTCACAATCACTTTATTAAAACTATTCTTAAATTTATAAAAAATAGAAAAAATTTTAAAAATTAATGGTTAAAAGCTTTTTAAAAATCACGTTTTAAAATCTACTTATAAAAATATAAAAATTTTTTGAAGTACTGCATTTCTTTGCCTTCATTTTTACAAAAAGAAAACTAAAGCAATGAAAATGAAAAAATAAAAAGGATGTGTCTGTGTCTCTTTTGGTGATTCATATGTTTCAAAAGATTTAAAAAAATAGTAAATGTTGTTTTAGTTAGTTTCTCAAAAAATGCGCTAAAGCATAGCAATGTTTTTTTTGTTGTTTCAAAAAAATCGAGAAAACTCGATTGCATTTATTCTTTTTTTCGGCTCTGAAAAGAAAGAACCTTGCGTTTTGAATATTTTATTATTTTTTAAAATTTTAACTTAAAAAATTGGAACAAAACATTACCTAAAAATTTTAAAATATATGATGTATCACAAACATAATATTATTTAATGTTAGGTTCAATATAACAGAACTGTACATTAAATAAAAAAATATAACAATATTTGTCATAACTTATTTACAAAATTTTGATATTAAAAATACAGATTTTTTATACTCATTTTGTTAAAAAATGTTAAAAATTGTAAAAATAAATTAATACTAGCATATCAAATAGAAAAAAAACATTTGCAGAATTTGTTTACAAAAACATCGATAATTTTCTTCTTTTGAAACTCTTTTGAAATGTTGCATTTCTTACTTGACATTTAAACACAAAAAAATGAAGCAATAAACAAAACAGAAAATCAATCTATCTGTTTTCGTTGATTCATTTGTTCTCTTTTGTCCAATCTGTTGGAACGATAAAAATTGAAAAAATCGCAAATGTTGTTTTAGTTTTTCTTTCTTTTTAAAAAAAGATTGATCTATTTTGTTTTTTTGAATATTTAAGCAATGTTTTTTTAAAGCTAAAGATAAGGTTTTTTTGATATAATGAATAATAAACAACTAAGTTTGGATATTTTATGTCCAAAGCATCAATAAACGTCATTTATAATTTTAAAATTTTAAAGCGATTCGATATTTTTCTAACAGTAATATTGAATTGATAATACCTTGTTGCGTTATAACCAAACGAAAATTTCACCGACAGCAATTCATTGAAACTATCGTCATTATTCTTCATCATTTTTCTCAAACCTTATTTTGAAAAATAAAATTGAAAACGTTTAAAAAATTCATGGTAAAACATTTCTTAAAGGAAGAAAACAGATTGACAAAAATATTAACACTTTTGTTGCTTTAACTCAGTGAAAAAACTTTTTAACAGATATTCACGATCAATAAATCTTTCTTAGAAATGAATGAATCAACATTTTTTGGGTTGATGCTTATTTTGAAATATTTATGTGTGCATTTTTTATTTGACTTTTTCAAAAAAAAATAGAGCAATGAACTTTACAAAATAAATGGATTCGCCAGTCTGTTTCCCTTTTTTGTTGATTCAATGCTTTCGATTTCGCAATCTTTTAGGACGAACAAAATAAATAAAATAGCAAATGTTGCTTTAATTTTTTTCTCTTCAAATCAGATGCTCTGTTTCGCTTTTTTTGAATATTTTTGTCGCATTTTTTTTATAACAGAAGATAAGAATTTTGATACAATTTTGAATTTTCGAAGCAATTTATATTTTGGTTAATGCTGATATCTTAGAACAACATCAATAATAATTTTAAATTTAAAAGAAATGCAGCATTTTTAACAGTAATGTTGACTCGCGGAATTCATCTGAATCAATGAAAAAGATATGTTTGTAATTTTTCGAAAAAAAAACAAAATAAAGAAACAGTTTTATGTATTTACTCAAAAAACAAATCATAAAAATATTTGAAATATTGAAAAAACATCATGATAACAAACGTACGATAAAACTTTATTTAATTGAATTGTTGCAGTAGATGATAATATCATATTATAAATTTTTTTTGTTTATTTAATTATATTATAAAGGATAATTAAATGATCAAAATCCAAACAGTATATCTTCCATTACTATAAAGTATGTCCCAAAACTTTAGCCGAGGTTCAGAATTTAAGGATTCTGATAGAATCTGGTATCGGTGTTAAAAGCGGTTGTTACCATCGTATTCCTCATGTTTAAAAACCCCTATAATCAAACTTTCAGCTACCGTACTCTTCTAGAATTCGCGTCGGGACATTAATCACAAAATTTAGGTGTCCCAAAACTTTAGCCGAGGTACAAAAAAAATTGAAAACTCAATAGGAAAACATAAAATACTGTTTGGAGGTTGTTTAGCATGCTTAATTTAACTTATTTGTGAAGAAAAAACCAAAAAATTTGTACTGGCATCGATTTGCCACCAACTTGAAAATGCCATTTTTGCCGTTTTTGGCGATTTTTACGTGCCTATAAAATGGCTCACAGTAAATTTTAGAAGATGCTACATATGTCATTTTGTAGCCCTTATCATACTAAACATGTCTACAAAGTTTCATGGCTCAATCTCAAACACCTGTCTCAAATCAGAATTTCAAAAATCCTAAAAAATGCAGAATTTTATCAAAAACACTGAAAAAAGGTGAAAATTGAGTTTTTCGAAAAAGTGCGTGAAGATGCACATTGGATATTAAGTTCTAAAACTTGGTGGACTAAGTAACTTTAATATGGGCTACAAAATGGCACACATGGTTTTCTGTAACAGTGTTTTCCCGCAGAGATATTAGCACCTGAAAAGTGCCAAAAACGGCAAAAATGGCATTTTCAAGTTGGTGGCAAATCGATGCCAGTACAAATTTTTTGGTTTTTTCTTCACAAATAAGTTAAATTAAGCATGCTAAACAACCTCCAAACAGTATTTTATGTTTTCCTATTGAGTTTTCAATTTTTTTTGTACCTCGGCTAAAGTTTTGGGACACCTAAATTTTGTGATTAATGTCCCTACGCGAATTCTAGAAGAGTACGGTAGCTGAAAGTTTGTTTATAGGGGTTTTTAAACATGAGGAATACGATGGTAACAACCGCTTTTAACACCGATACCAGATTCTATCAGAATCCTTAAATTCTGAACCTCGGCTAAAGTTTTGGGACATACTTTATCTCCAAAAAAATCTGCATAAGTTCTGGCTTGTTGAAAGTGACAAACATCCATATTTTCAACTTATGTTTCCAGTTGGTCATTGTAGTATGATTTTTGCTTTATTTTGCTTTTTGTAGTTTTTTAATACAAAAATTACAACATTGATTTCTCTCGATTTATACCGATTCACCAATTTAACCTTATTATTAAAAAATGTTGAAATTTTTTAAAATTTTTACATTATTAATGATATGAAGCGAAAGTGTTGACCATATTGCCCAAAAAAAATTACATTAGAAACTGTAAATTAATTCATTTTGCAAATTTTTTTTCAGAAAATAAGCATTAAATAATCAAAAAAACGAAACAAAGAAATTTGTTTTGAAGAAAATAATTTAGACAACATTTTCTATTTTTTCTGTTCTTTTCATCCTAAAAGATTGCGAAATCAAAAAATGTTCAATGCTCTTTAGCAAAAATTTATGCTTTTTAGATTTCGAAGCAATTTGTCTGCAAGTTTTATTCTACATTTCTGCGAAAAATTTACGATCATTAAAAAAAGGAAACTGGCTGATGCATTTTTAGCAAAAAAAATGGCGCAAAAAATCGACAAAAAGTAAACAAATTTTGTTTTATGTTTGCAGCAAGCAATTTTGATGTTGATTTTTATGAATATTTACAATTTGTTAGTTTAATTTTCAATTTAAACATTAATGGTTGTAGAAATTAAAGCATTTTGTTAAGGAATAAAATGAATTTTTTAAATTGCTAATCTGAATGTTCTCCATCCATCTCAAACACTTCTGATCATTTATTATGATAAAATTTTAAATTATTTGTTACAATTAATTTCAGTTTTAAATATGCAAATTAACATAAGTTCTACGCTTAATTTCCTAAAAGTAATAATAAAAAAAATTGTTTTTCAAATAATTAATTTCTAACAAAATTAAACCGAACAAAGTGTCTAAAATCAAGTTCCCTTCAAAAATTTTCCCTTTATTTTTTGTTTTCACATGTCACATGTGACATGTGGAAATAAATTTCAGCATTGAATCATCAAAAAATCACAAAACAAAAAAATGCGCTAAAGCAAAGCAATGTTTTTTAAGTTGTTTAAAAAAAATCGAGAAAACTCGATTGCATTTATTCTTTTTTTTTGCTCTGAAAAGAAAGCACCTTGCGTTTTGAATATTTTATTATTTTTTAAAATTTTAACTTAAAAAATTGGAATAAAATGTTATTTAAAAATTTTAATATATATGGTGTATCACACGCCTAATATTATTTAATGTATGGTTCAGTATAACTGAACTGTACATTAAATAAGAAAAATATTAAAATATTTGTCATAACTTATTTACAAAATTTTGGATGTTAAAAACACACCAAATAATTAATTTTTGGCATTTAAATATTTCATTGTTAATAAATTCTTGAAAGAGATTTGAAAAAACACATTTAAAATTTTTTTGTACAAATGTCAGCCTTGATTATTTCTTTTCAAATATTGCAACTATTTTTCGGCATCGTCACAAATAAATCAAAGCAATAAAAATGAAAAAATAGAAAAATAAGGGTATATGAATCATTTTTTCAGGTCGTTGGTTTGTTAACATTCGATACGGGCAAAATAAATTTAAAAAACATTGAAAACAGTGTTGTGCTTTTTACTTTTCGTCGACTCCGACTCCGGAGTCGATTCCGACTCTAAAAAATCTTGTAAAACATGTAAAAATGCGTTTTTGATGCTGATTCTTACTAATTGTTATATCTAATTCACAAATTAACTGTTTCTGCTGAAATCCCATGGATTTCGATGCATATGAAATCATTATTTAAAATTGTAACACTTATTTATCTCAACATTTTATGAAAAATTTAAAATGTCGAAATTTGTTAATTCAATTATTAAAATCGAAATATTTTGGGTCAGGTTTTTATCGATGTATTAAATTCATTTTTTTGAAGCCGCACAAATTATTCAATGATTCATTTCAAAAAACTAACGCTTTTTTGATTTCGAAATAATTTGTCTGCACTTTTTTGATACACAATTTTATGAATAAATGATCTTTAAGAAAACAAAGATAAAGATGTTTCAATTTTTAAAATGGTTTTTTATAAGAAATGGCAAAAAAAATTGACAAAAATTTGAGCAAATATTGTTTCACTTTTGCACCAGGAAAAAATGATTTTGAATTTTAATTTTTCGAATATTTGGTCCATTTTTTGATTAAAAAAATCGAATGAATAAATTAAATTATTTTATTAAAAATAAAATGAATTATTTAAATGGCTGATCCAAATTATTTCAAAAATATCAAACAAGTCCCGATCAGTAAATATGTTAAATTCTAAAATTACTTCTTACAAATATTTTGGTTTTTTCACAAAATGCATCAGTTTCAAACCAGAAGGCTTAATCTTCAAAAATTAAAACTAATCATTTCTTTTTTTAGGGTTATTTATTTCGGAAAAAGCACTTTGTTTATAAAAAATATCAACGCTTTTGCTTTTTTTTGTAATATTACATTTTTTATTTGACATTTTTACAAAGACTAATGCAAAAAAATGGAACGAGAAGGATGCGTCTGTCTCTTTTGTTAAATCATATGTTTTTTTTGCCATTTTTTGGACCAAAAAATGATGTAAAAATAGCAAACTTTGTTTTAGCTTTTCTTTCTATCTTCAAAACAGAATGCTCTGTTTCGTTTTTTTCGATATTTTAGTAGAAAATATTATTTCCACAACTCAAAATAAAAAATTTTGAAGAAATAAAAATTAATGATGCAGTAACTTTTTTTTAGTTATTTACTGAAATTATCGGTGATGCTCTCACCTCATTACATTAATAAATTCAAAATGAATAAGAAATACGACATTTTTAAAATAGTAGTGTTTAATTGATATCAGCTTGATATATATATAAAGTTCGATAAATAATTTTTTTTCGAATTTAACAATGAAAATGTTTTAAACCGCAAGCACTATGAGTTCAAAAAACTCTTACCACGAAAATGCACCAAATAAGTGTCGAATAACTTTAAATATTTGTATTTTTAAAAAGTCATAGTTTTTTAACATTGTTTTTATAAAACTTATTATTGTTATATTTTTTCTTTTTTCTAACGGATAGAAAAACATCTGAGGAATCGAATGGTACCAAATTTAATATTTCAACTAAGATGCTCGCATCATGCGGGTGCATGAACGATGTTGCACTTAAAAAAACCTAACTTTAACAGAGCACGAAATTACTTTGCGAATGTTTTTTTCTTATTTTATCGGCTTATCTTATTAAGAAACATGTCCTCTTCAATTCTATCACATCCTTTTTTGATTCCCGCTATTTAAATTAAAAATTTCGATGATTTTCTTTTTATACTTGGTCCAAGTACTACAACATCAAAAATTTCTCATATATAACTCAAATATTACTCAAATCAGTTATTAATCAATGCTATATTATCAATTTCATCAATTATAATCAACGGTAACACTATCTGAATGAATATATATGCTGCAACTAAAACCAAAGTAATCAATATCTGCAGCATCAAAAAAGTTTCGAAACACCACTATACTTATCAAATATTCATATTTGAAAGACTGAAATAGATTAGCAATGCTATTTTTGCAATAACGTAAGTATTCGAATTGTAATTTGTATGATTCTTTTGTTTTAGGTTAAATTATGGTAATCAACAAAATCGCGTATACTGTACTGCGATTCTGTTGATTCCAGAATTGAACCTTAAATAACAAAATTAATACAGATTATGATTATTATACTTCCATCATTTCAAAAATATTAGTGATAATCTATTTCAACCTTTCTATCAACATTTGATGGGTATTTTTGAGAAATTTCTGATACTGAGGATATTGTTGAATTTGGTTCCATTCGTATCATTCGTTTTGATTCAGATTGTGTTGCTTTTGATTGTAATTCATTAAATTAGTGACAAAGCGTTGATTTATAACTATTTTGAGTGATATATGAGTAATATATGCGAAATATTTGATGTTGTAGTACTTGGACCAAGTATAAAAAGAAAATCATCGAAATTTTTAATTTAAATAGCGGGAATCAAAAAAGGATGTGATAGAATTGAAGAGGACATGTTTCTTAATAAGATAAGCCGATAAAATAAGAAAAAAACATTCGCAAAGTAATTTCGTGCTCTGTTAAAGTTAGGTTTTTTTAAGTGCAACATCGTTCATGCACCCGCATGATGCGAGCATCTTAGTTGAAATATTAAATTTGGTACCATTCGATTCCTCAGATGTTTTTCTATCCGTTAGAAAAAAGAAAAAATATAACAATAATAAGTTTTACCAAAATAACATTGAAAGTAAGTAGAAACTTTTTTTTACAAAAATTAAAGTTTTTAAAAGTTTGGCAAAGTGTCATGAAAGTAATGAACTCATAGTGCGCAAGTGATAATGAGGGAATAATTCCATGTTGAATTAAGTCAAAATTATAAACCCCTCAAAAAATTGAAATCTGTCAATTCATCTGTTGGCATATTTTATTACATTTACGCAACCAGAAATTTTGATAGTTTTTATTCAAAATGCAATTGATGTTCTATCTTTGATGTGTTTTACTTTTAAACAAAAATCTTCGGCATTCATTTTTTGGATTTCAAAAATCGTCCCCTGTTTCAGTGGTGGGTACAGTACACAACATCAATTCAAATTACTTTCCACAAAATAAGTAGCCTGCCTTCCAAAAGCTATTTTATAAATTCATTTTACTACGTAAAAAATACAAGATAGAATGAATTTGGATTTCAAAAATCTTCCATTGTTTCAGTGGTGATTACAATACACTCCATCAATTCAAATTATTTGAAATAGACTTCAAAATGTTTTATGCGTCTATTGAATTAAAATGGCGCCCATAAAACCCTCTAACAAACACGATTGCTGCCATTCCTTCTTTCTTTTGCGTAAATGGGAATCAACAGCTTTGCTTTTTGAATTTTTTAATAATTTATGTTTTTAAATTTTAAAACTGAAGAATAATTGTACTTGAATATAAAGAATGATGGCCACCAAATTATTATCCAATGATCATTATTAATAAAATTTAAAGTTTTAAAAGATATTTTCAAATATTTATGTTTTTCTTAATGTTAAGTTATAAAAAAGACATTTAAAAAATTTATTGACAAATATCTGACAATGTGAACACTTTTGTCTTTTGAATTTATTATTGTGTAGTTTTAACAAAATTCAAATTTTGCTTCCATTTTTTTGGTTCAAAAAAATCGCTGCAAAGCGAAAACAGTCATTTATTCTTTCATTTTTAGCCAAAAAAAGGCAGTTTTTTGAATATTTTCTTTTTTGTTTTTCAACTTTAAAATTGAAGAATAATTGTTCTTAAAAATATGTTTATACCGTATATGACAGTAATATGCAAAATAAGACTCTTATGCAGTAAATATTAACTGTTTGAAAACAAATTTTTTTGTATCTGCTTCAAAAGTTTAAATTGGAAAATTTTCTTAAATGCACTAAAATGAATACTTGGATAACAAAATTTCAAATTATATGGTTATTTTTACAAAAATCAACGTTTTTTAAATTTCGAATTTTGTTTTGTCTGTATTTCTTACCTGACATTTTCGCAAAAAACTAACGCTATAAACTTCAAGCAAAACGGAAAATCATAGATTTATCTGTCTTTTTTCGTTGATGCATTTGTTTCTTTTTTGAAATTTGTTAGCGCAAAAATAGTTCGAAAAAATTGCAAATGTTGTTTTAGTTTTTCTCTGTCTTCAAAACAGATTGCTCTGTCTATTTTTTTGAATATTTTTAAAAAGCATTCTATGTTTTATAATTAAAAATAAAATATTTTAATAAAATAAAAAATTTTCAACTTCTAAAGCCTGATTTGTTAATAAAACTTGAACATCCTGAAGAAACACCATTAATAATTTTAGAATATAAATAAAAAGTGTACAATTTTAAGTTGTTTGAAAAAAAATTTTACTCATTTTGTTAAAAAAAATTAAACGTTTTAAAAATAAATTATTACTAGCTTCTTACATGTCATATGAAAAAAACCTATTCAGAAATGTTTTACAAAAATATCAATAATTTTCTTGCTTTTGAAACTCTTTTGAAATATTGCATTTCTTACTTGACATTTGCACACAAAAAAACTGAAGCAATAAACAAAACAGAAAATCAAAGATTCATCTGTCTTTTTTCGTTGATTCATTTGTTCTCTTTTTTGCAATCTGTTAGGGAGACAAAAATTGAAAAATTGTCAATGTTGTTTTAGTTTTTCTTTCTTTTTAAAAAAAGATTGATCTATTTTGTTTTTTTGAATATTTAAGCAATGTTTTTTTAAAGCTAAAGATAAGGTTTTTTTGATATAATGAATAATAAACAACTAAGTTTGGATAGTTTATGTCCAAAGCATCAATAAACGTCATTTATAATTTTAAAGAGATTCGACATTTTTCTAAAAGTAATTTTGAATTGATAATACCTTGTTGCATTATAAATCTATAAATATTTCACCCACAGTAATTCATCTAAGCTATCGTCATCATTCATCATTATTTTTCTCAAACCATACTTTAATAAATAAAATTTAAAAACGTTTAAAAAATTTATGGTAAAACAATTCTAAAAAGACATAACAAAAACAGATGCAGAAATTTGTTAGCAAAAATATTAACGTTTTTCTTGCTTTAAATCAGTTACACAAATTTTTAACAGATATTCACGATCAGTAGGTCTTTCTTAGAACTGAATGAATCAACATTTTTTGGGTTGATGCTTATTTTGAAATATTTATGTCTGCATTTTTTATTTGACATTTTTGAAAGGAACAAAGCAATGAATTTGACAAAATAAATGGATGTTCCAGCCCGTCTCTTTTTTTTTGATTTACTGGATTCGATTTCGCAATCTTTTAGGACGAAAAAAATAGAAAAAAAGCAAACGTTGTTTTAAATTTTTTTACTTCAAATCAGATGCTCTGTTTCGCTTTTTTTTTGAATATTTTTGTCTCATATTTTTTATAACAGAAGATAAGAATTTCGATACAATTTTGAATTTTCGAAGCAATTTATATTTTGGTTAGTAATGATACCATCCATTATATCGTTCCAATTCATTAATAATTCTGAATTTAAAAGAAATGCAACATTATTTTTATAATAATGTTGATTCGGGTATTCATATAAAGCAATGAAAAAGATATATTTGATGTAAATTTTCCAACCAAAAAGAACAAAAAAAAGCAAGAATTTTATTAATTTGATCAAAAAATAAGACACACAAATACTTGAGACACTTAAATTGATAAATCATCATGTCTTTTTTGTTTCCCAGAAATGACTAGTTTTAATTTTAGCAAAATTTGCGTCAGTTGTTTTGTTTTTGCAAGGTTTGCACAAAGCATTTCATTTTTGTCTTTTTTTACTTTTGCATTTACGAAATCATATCGTTTTTTTACTTTTGAATATTTTATTCAGTTCCGCGAATTTTCAAAAATCATAAAAGAATAATGCCTCAAAATTATATTGACTTGTAAAGTATTTTAATTTACCACCGTTGAAACATTTTCCGATCCATTATTTAAAAAAAATCTAACGATTATATATTTCAACAATTTTGAAAAATAAAAAATTTGGCAAATTGATTTAGTGAGTAAAATTACATTATTTTTAAGCAGGTATATTAATTATTTTGAATCAGCACAAAATGGACAATGATTGTCTATATACAAAATTAGAGTTTTTCAAATTTTGAAACAGTTTGACACCATTTTTTGTTGAAATTGATCGACAAAAAACGCTCAGTTGCTGTTTCACTTTTTGCACTTAAAAAACATTTTTTATTTTTGTTTTTGAACATTTCATTTCATTTTCGATTTAAAAATCGATGATTAAAAAATTAAAATAGTTTGTAAAGAAATAAGATGAATTACTTAAATGGCAAATTTGTATAAAAATTCTCGAGATACCAGCACAGTAAACATGAACTATTGAATAACTTGTACAATTATTTTCATTTTTAAAAATGCAGAAACCCATTAGTTTTAAACTAAAAGGCATTATTTGACAGTTACTGAAAAATTTAATTGAAGCAAACTATGCTTTAATAAATATCAAATTTAATGAGTATACCCATACAATTATCGCATTATCACAACTTTTATCACACCTTTTATCACACCTTTTTGTGGATTCACCGGAAATATTTTAGGGTTATGCATAACTGCCCTGAGGCTATATAATGGGATATGTCTCGTTCCAAAAGCGGCGTGGCAGGTTGGGAGTGTCCCTTGTAAATGGATGCGCCAGTCTGTCTCCTTTTTTTTTGATTCAATGGTTTCAATTTCGCAATCTTTTAAGACGAAGAAATACAAAAAAAGCAAATGTTGTTTTAAATTTATTTCTCTTCAAAACTGATGCTTCGGTTTTTTGAATATTTAAGCTGCATGTTTTTATGAATGAAGATAAGAATTTTGATATAATTTTGAATTTTCAAAGCAATTTGTATTTTGGTTAATAATGATACCTTGAAACCACATCATTAATAATTTTAAATTTAAAAGAAATGCAACATTTGTAACAGTAATGTTGACTCGCAGAATTCAACTCAATCATTGAAAAAGATATGTTTGATGTAATTTTTCGACAATAAAAAAACAAAATAAAGAAACAGTTTTATGTATTTACTCAAAAAACAAATCATAAAAATATTTGAAATATTGAAAAAACATCATGATAACCAACGTACGATAAAACTTTTCTAAATTGAATTGTTGTAGAAGACGATAAAAAGGATAATTATATAATAATCAAAATCCAATCAGTATATCCTCCATTACTATATCTCCAAAAAAATCTGCATAAGTTCTAGCTTGTTGGAAGTGACAAACATCCATATTTTCAACTTATGTTTCAAGTTCGCCATTGTAGTATGATTTTTGCTTTATTTTGCTGTTTGTAGTTTTTTATTACGAAAGTTACAACATTGATTTCTCTCGATTTATGCCGATTTACCAATTTAACCTTATTATTAAAAAATGTTGAAATTTTTTAAAATTTTTACATTATTAATGATATGAAGTGAGAGTGTTGACGATATTGCCCAAAAAAAATTACATTAGAAACTGTAAATTATTTCATTTTGTAAATTTTTTTTCAGAAAATAAGCATTAAATAATCAAAAAAACGAAACAAAGAAATTTGTTTTGAAGAAAATAATTTAGACAACATTTTCTATTTTTTCTGTTCTTTTCATCCTAAAAGATTGCGAAATCAAAAAATGTTCAATGCTCTTTAGAAAAAGTTTATGCTTTTTAGATTTCGAAACAATTTGTCTGTAATTTTTATTTTACATTTCTACGAAAAATTTACGATCATTAAAAAAAGAAAACTGGCTGATGCATTTTTAGCAAAAAAAATGGCGCAAAAAGTAAACAAATTTTGTTTCATCTGTGAAGCAAGAAAGAGCAATTTTGATGTTGATTTTTTGAATATTTGGTTCATTTTTCAATGAAAATATTAATGATTGTAGAAGTTAAAGTATGTAATTTATTTTTAACACAATTAAACCATAGAAAGTGTCTAAAATCAAGCTCCCTTCAAAAATTTTCCCTTTATTTTTTGTTGTCACTTGTCACAACACAAGTGACTTGTGGAAATAAATTTCAGCATTGAATCATCAAAAAACCGCAAAACAAAAAATGCAATAAAGCAAAGCAATGTTTTTTTGTTGTTTCAAAAAAATCGAGAAAACTCGATTGCATTTATTCTTTTTTTCGGCTCTGAAAAGAAAGCACCTTGCGTTTTGAATATTTAATTATTTTTAAAATTTTAACTTTAAAAATTGGAACAAAATGTTCTCTAAAAAAATATTAAAATATATGGTGTATCACAAGCATAATATTATTTAATGTATGGTTCAATATAACAGAACTGTACATTAAATAAAAAAATATAACAATATTTGTCATAACTTATTTACAAAATTTTGGATATTAAAAACACAGATTTTTTAATTCTCATTTTGTTAAAAAATGTTAAAAATTTTAAAAATAAATTAATAATAGCTTTTTGCATATCAAATAGAAAAAAAACATATGCAGAATTTTTTTACAAAAACATCGATAATTTTCTTGCTTTTGAAACTCTTTTGAAATATTGCATCTCTTACTTGACATTTGAACACACAAAAAAACAACTGAAGCAATAAACAAAACAGAAAATCAAAAATTCATCTGTCTTTTTTCGTTGATTCATTTGTTTTCTTTTTTGCAATCTGTTAGGGAGACAAAAATTGAAAAATTGTCAATGTTGTTTTAGTTTTTCTTTCTTTTTAAAAAAAGATTGATCTATTTTGTTTTTTTGAATATTTAAGCAATGTTTTTTTAAAGCTAAAGATAAGGTTTTTTTGATATAATGAATAATAAACAACTAAGTTTGGATATTTTATGTCCAAAGCATCAATAAACGTCATTTATAATTTTAAAATTTTAAAGCGATTCGATATTTTTCTAACAGTAATATTGAATTGATAATACCTTGTTGCGTTATAACCAAACGAAAATTTCACCGACAGCAATTCATTGAAACTATCGTCATTATTCTTCATCATTTTTCTCAAACCTTATTTTGAAAAATAAAATTGAAAACGTTTAAAAAATTCATGGTAAAACATTTCTTAAAGGAAGAAAACAGATTGACAAAAATATTAACACTTTTGTTGCTTTAACTCAGTGAAAAAACTTTTTAACAGATATTCACGATCAATAAATCTTTCTTAGAAATGAATGAATCAACATTTTTTGGGTTGATGCTTATTTTGAAATATTTATGTGTGCATTTTTTATTTGACTTTTTCAAAAAAAAATAGAGCAATGAACTTTACAAAATAAATGGATTCGCCAGTCTGTTTCCCTTTTTTGTTGATTCAATGCTTTCGATTTCGCAATCTTTTAGGACGAACAAAATAAATAAAATAGCAAATGTTGCTTTAATTTTTTTCTCTTCAAATCAGATGCTCTGTTTCGCTTTTTTTGAATATTTTTGTCGCATTTTTTTTATAACAGAAGATAAGAATTTTGATACAATTTTGAATTTTCGAAGCAATTTATATTTTGGTTAATGCTGATATCTTAGAACAACATCAATAATAATTTTAAATTTAAAAGAAATGCAACATTTTTAACAGTAATGTTGACTCGCAAAATTCAACTCAATCATTGAAAAAGATATGTTTGATGTCATTTTTCGACAATAAAAAAAACAAAATAAAGAAACAGTTTTATGTATTTCCTCAAAAAACAAATCATAAAAATATTTGAAATATTGAAAAAACATCATGATAACAAAAGTACGATAAAACTTTATTTAATTGAATTGTTGCAGTAGATGATAATATCATATTATAAATTTTTTTTTGATTATTTAATTATATTATAAAGGATAATTAAATAATGACGCCATGGCATTTGACCCCATGACACTTGACCCCTGACAGTTGACCCCATGACATTTGACCCTATGACCTTTGACCCCCATGACGGTTGATCCCATGACTATTGACCCCAAAATATATATTTTTTTTAAATAAGTTATAACAAAGGCTGTGAGGATGACTCCCTTTGGAAGCCATCCTCCCAGCCCTGTATACTTTATCATCACAAAGAGCATTGAACACGACTACGGTATCCAGCTAACCGTTAATATCACCTGGCGGAACAGATTGAGCCATAATTCAGAAAAACGCTCTAACGGATCATCAACGCGTGAGATTTCATGCTTTGATGAGTGGCAGAAATGCGACAATTGACATGGACAAATGAGTATTTATTCATTTTTGATGGGTTGAATGGAATTTGCATAATGTTTAGCATATTCACACTCTTCAGTTTCTAACACAATTTCTTTGGGGTCATTTGTCATGAAAGGGTCAATAGTCATGGGGTCAACTGTCATGGGGGAATTCGAGGGGTCAAGTGTCATGGGGTCAAATGTCATGGGGTCAACTGTCAGGGGTCAATTGTCATGGGGTCAAATGTCACGACCCCTAAATAATCAAAATCCAATCAGTATATCTTCCATTACTATAACTCCATAAAAATCTGCATAAGTTCTAGCTTGTTGAAAGGGACAAACATCCATATTTTCAACATAGGTTTCTTGTTGGGCATTGTGGATTGTTAAAAGTTTAGCACCCAAATTATTGCAAGATAACCAATTCTGGGACCATGGAATTTCGTTTTACTTAAAGATTCCTTGATGCGACAAGAAAAACCTGATAACTTCTTTATAAATTTGAAATCTGAAATTTTTTGTGTTTCGTATTTTTAATATTTCACATTTGTTAAAAAAATTGAATCAAGGCAAAACATTTTTAACGAGAAAGTGTCTATTTTTTAGTGTCTGTCTTTTTCAGTTTAAAGAAATGACTAATTTCAATTCGAGCAGAATTCAGTTGTGTTACTTTTGCGGATTTAAAACTGCCCATCATATTTTTTAATCATTTTTCAATATTCTATAAATTTTACCAAATTTTTAAATACAAAAATAAATACGAAAAAGTATTATGATTATTTACAGTGTTACGGAACGACTTGGCATTAAATGATACATAAAATATGCAAAATTGTTTCAAATAATTTTTCCAAAAGTTATTTTCCCTTTTATTAAATTTCCAGGATATCATGTTTTAAATTTTCTTTAAATTTAAAAAACTTTTTATTTTTTACAGGTTAACATTTTGACTAATTTTGTCAGAAACTGAATTTTGGTTGAAACATAATAACCAAAAATGAATGAGTTTTTCGGCTAAAAAGGGAAAACCACAGATCTATCTATTTTTATATTTTTTGAAAGATTTTTTTAGGGTTTGTTCAAAAAAAAAGTTTGTCAAAAATTTTGGCATAAGAATGAGAAAGTGATGTTTGCTTTCTTTATTTTTGAATATTTCGTTAAATTTCGAAAAGTTTCGAAAATCACAGAATGAAAATGCTTCAAAATTATATTTACATTTAAAACAATTTAATTTGATAATGATTACCAAACACAAGATCATTATTTAAAAATTTAAAATTCATTTGCTGCAACAATTTCTGAGAATTTCAAAATGTCAAAATTGGCCCAAAAAGGCACTTTTGCATTTTTTGTAATGTTTTTTTGAAAGTCACTGTATAATTATTTTTTAATCATCCACACAAAATGTTGACTGCGTTTTTTAAAAAAATAAAGGATTTTAGATTTCGAAATAAGTTGTCTGCAGTTTTTATTATTAATATTTTGCGACAAAAAATTGTTGATCTATAAAAAATGCATCAACTCTTAAGCAATTTTTTAGTCAAAAGAAACGGCGAAAAAATGATCAAATGTTTTTTTACTTTTGCATTAGCAAAATCATATCGTTTTTAAGTTTTGAATATTTTGTTTAATTTTTGATTTCGAAATTATTGTTTTTAGTAAAGCATGATTTCAACAAAAACTTGATTCATTTGAGGCAGCGAAATGAAAAGGTAGAACACAGTAAATATGTTAAATAATTTGGTATCATCAATTTATTTCAAAATTCCATTTTACAAAAACTTAAATGAATTTTCTAATTGTTTCAAGTAATATTTTACGTTCTTTCTAAACTTATTCAAATAATTTAAATAAACAATAACCAACCATATTGTTGTGCCTTGAAAAATAAAACCCATCCGGAGACATTTGAGAGTCCAGCGGTACTCGTCTGCATGATTGGAGGATATTGTTCCACGAAGGCAATACAGTAATGTTGAATCGGTATCACCTTCAAATAAATCAATATAATCTGTATTTTTGAGATAAAATTTAAGAAATTTAACAGTGACAAGATTTCCCACTCCAACTCCAACATTTAAATGAAAAAACTTCTGGAATTAAACATTTTTGAATTTTTTAGTTTTGGTAAAAAAATTGTGTTTGCTAATTTACATTATTTTTTTTAAAATGTTGATTGTATTTCTAAAAAAGGGTTTCAAAAATATTAAATTTCTCAAATTCAATAACAATATGAATTTGCTATAACTGATAAACAGGCTATTATTTATGAAATATTCAAATTAATACTATCCAAACCCACTTTTTTCTTGTTCCGCCAAAAAACTTTTAATTTTTTTTAAAATTGATCATCAAAGAATTATTACATTCGATTTTTTGGACTGCATTTATTTGACACTTGCGAAAAAAATTGATTTGAAGCAAAATATTTTGAACGAAAACGATGTTTATTTTTTGTTGCATCCGTCTTTTTTGTTTCCCAGAAATGACTAATTTCAATTCTAGCAAAATTTGTGTCAGTTGTTTCGTTTTTGCATTTCACTTTTGTCTTTTTTTGCTTTTGCATTTACAAAATCTTATCATTTGTTTTACTTTTGAATATTTTATTCTGTTCAGCGAATTTTTGAAAATCATAAAAGAAAATTGCCTCAATATCATTTAACTATTTTGAATCCAAATCCATTATTTAAAATTTTAACGATTATATATCTCAACAATTTTGAGAAATAAAAAATTTGGCAAATTAATTCAATAAGTAAAAATACATTATTTTTGGGCAGGTATATTAATTATTTTTGATCCACACAAAATGTTACATGATTTTTTAAATAAAAAAATTAGCGCTTTTCAAATTTTGAAACAACTTGAAAAGTAAATTGACCTTTAAAAAAGGAGAATTCTAGAAGCATAAATTTTTTCAATCATTTTTTTTTGTTGAAAACAATAATTGATCGACGAAAACAATGAGCAGTTGTTATTTCACTTTTTGCACTTGGAAAAACAATTTTTATTTTGGTTTTTGAATATTTCATTTCATTTTCGATTTAGAAATCGATGCATCGATGATTTAAAAAATTAAAATAGTTTGTAAAGAAATAAGATGAATTACTTAAATAGCAAATTTGTATAAAAATTCTCGAGATACCGGCACAGTAAACATGATAAACTATTAAATAACTTGTACAATTATTTTTAGTTTTTAAAATGCAGAAACGCATTAGTTTTGAACTAAAAGACATCCGAGGCTTTATTTCAAAAATAATATTGTATCAACAATTTCAGTTTCAGGTTCTAATATAGTTGAAATGTACAAGGTGTTCATATGCAAATTTCCTTCAAAAGTTTTTTTCTTTATTTCTGTCTTTGACATTTATTTAAATTTCAGCAATGTGACAAAGAAAATTCAAAACATAAATGTGATGAAGTAAAGAAATAATATTTTTGTCAGTTCAAAGAAATCGCGAAAATTATTTGCATTTATTCTTTGATTTTTTGAGCTCTGCAATGTCCCACGCTTTGAATATTTCATTTTTTTGCTTTTTTCCTCTAAAAATGGAATAAAAATAGTGTTTTAAATAATGCAAAAATATACAATATTTTTACAAATTCTACACATTTAATAAGTACGTGAGATATTTTTTCGAAAAATTGCTTTATTTTTTAGTCCAAAGGGAGGACCCTTTGGATTTTGGCCTCCGCACCCGCGACCCTCTTGTAAACCCTTCCGCGACCCGCGACCCTGTGTATGGAATCCATACACTGCCATACACCTTGCCCAAGTGTGTTTAAAAAATTAATAAAATTTTGTTAAATTTACAAAGTTTAATATAGAGACCGGCAGGAAACACTTTTTCCTTCTCTTTTTCTTTGCTTTTTTTCGTTACAGTATCAAAAAAGTGAAAAATTGAGGAAATATGTCTTTTTTTTGGATATTTATCCTACTATATGTATTTTTTTACGCTGATTCCGAATATGCAACTTTTGAAATAGGTTGTCCTTATGCATCATCTCGAAAATAGCGATTTTAGTTTTCTCTATAAGGAAAAGGTCATCACTTCCTCGCGCTTCCAAAACGAGCTTGGTTCCAGCAGATAGCCCTTTAAAAACTACGTATTCTGTAAAAAAATGGTATCCCCGAAAATGACCGGCGATACACTTTCACCCCAAAAACTGCTAAAATTTGCAAAAAACCGTTGCAAAAAAGGTGAAAAAACATTTTTCTCTCGACAAAAATGAACGCACCACGAAAGTTTTCACGACAAAAAAGTGTTCCTTTTTCTTTTTTTTCGACGAAGATTTTTTTCTTTTTTTAATTTTAAATCGTTATTTTCGGCATTTTAACTATTTTTAATAATTTTTTTGATCTTATTTTCGGTTTATTCAGGTTTGAAAGTACCTAGAACGAAGAATAAAAAAATTTTTCCTCAGTTTTTAATTTTCACCTGCCGGTCCCTAGTTTAATACTTGATTTTTGACACAAACAAACACTTCTTCTTAACTTTCGCAAAAATTTTGTTTGTATTTTTTTGACATTTTACAAAACAATTTAAAAACGAATCAACTTTAAACTAAATGAAATTTAAAAATATGTCTTTTTTAAATTTTATTTCATTGGATCACATTTTTTATTTGCTGCATTTTTTTGTCTTTTATGCAGCTGCTCCGAATCATGTTTTCATCATTTTTTGAATAATTTAACTAATTTTTTAATCTATTGAAATTACCAACTTCATACTTTCAAAGAATTTTTTATTTATAATAGTGCATACACTGCAGGAATCGGACGAACAGGCAATAACTAAAAAGAAATAACAGCATGATACATTAATATATTAAATAAATAGAAAGAACTTGAGAAATGTACAATTTTTTAAATGCTTTACAATACATATAATTTAAAAATATCAAACATGCATCTAAAAGGAATATCAGAAACAGGGTTAATGCGAGATTTCTAAAAAAATCTTGATTCTGTAGGTAAATCTCAATTTTTTAAGATCAAGATTTCCCAATAGAATCGAGATCTCGCACAATTCAGGAAAATCCCATCCAGAATTGTTTTTATTAAAATGTTTACGTTTTTCTTTCTTTTTGAAATATTTTCGTCTGCATTTCTTTTTTGACATTTTCAGAAAAAAAAATAAAAGCAAAGAAAAAGAAAAAAAAACAAGGATGTGTCTGTCTCATTTTTTGATGATTCATTTTTGTCGCAATTTTACAATTTGTTTTTTGTTGGTGTTAGTTTTTCTCTCTTTCAAATTAGATGTTTTGCTTCGTTTTTTTGAATATTTAAACACTGAAGATAAAGAACTTTATTAATTTATCATTATTTTATGTTATTTCTCTCCAAATCATTAATAATTCTAAAAGAATTTAAATCTCTGACATTTTTTAATAGTTGTGTTGACAGACATTCATATAAATCAATGAAAGATATGTTGTATATCACTTTTATCAGAAAATCACAAAAATGTAAAATTTTTATTTATATTTATTCCGATTTTAGAGAAACTCTAGTAATTTCATAGGGAGTACGTGAGTTTACTTCGTGTCACCCGACCGATTTTGATGAAGTTGCGGCACTGGATAGAAGTTTTATATAGTTTCTTATGGCTATAAAGTGAAAGGAAGATTGCTGCTTTTTCTTGGACTACCTGATTGTGTTTTTGATTTTTTGAAATTCCCGACTTTGATTCTAATTTTGGAGACAAAGTTGCAGCAGGAACACTGATGATTGCTATCATCCAATGAAATCTCGTCGTTCATATAATGAAGAATATTCTGTTCCTACAAGATACAAAAACAATCAAGGTCTTATTTTTCTTCCACTTGTTTCAATGTTATTTTTACAAACGCGAGATCCTTTTGCAACACTAACTTATCGGAATCCTTTGAAAAAAAGAATCCTCGAAGAATATGATTTTCAACCACCTCGTTGTCCTGGCAATCAACCAGATCGAAATATATCTGCTGGTCAATCTTACAGTGATATTTCCGGTGCACAAACTCATCGTCATCCTCCTGTTGCAAAACATTTAGATAATACTCCTGGTTTTTCTTCTCGTCATCTATCTCGTCGAAACAATTCTGCTGGACATGGATTTGGTGATCCATATCGAACATTCTAAGTTTTCTGGGGTTTTTTTTACTTTTTCAAAATTCAAATTTTTGTTGATGTATTTTTTTAATAAAAAAAGTTATTATCTTTTTCAATATTCTCTTTTGAAAAAACTCTTTGTTACTATAAATCAAAGGCTTTATCACTGTATCATACTGTAGTCAAAATATGAAAATTTGTTGAGTAGTAATCAAAAATATATTTCTGATAAGATATGTTAAGATTACTCTATTTCATGTTTCTGATAAATAAGTGAATGGATTATTGTATAATCAATTTGAGGGAGCCAATTATTTTGTCGAGTGTTATCGGCAAAGCAGGAGATAAGATTCTTATCATAAGAAAAAGACCAAGCAATGTTAGAGCCGTAGAATCAAAAAGAAATTCAGCAAAGCTTTAACTGAAAAAATAAAGATCAAAACTGTCTGTTTTTTTATTTTATTTTATTTCTTTTAATGGTTTTCCTTTTTCGCGGCATCTTGAAAAAAACGATGTTGGCCTAAAAAAATCGACAAAAAATAAAAAAGTGCCATTTCACTTTTGCATAACATTTATGTTCTTGTTTTTTTTTCTACTTTTTCCGACTTTTGAATATTTTTTTAATTTCCCAAATTTTTTGAAAATTATTTGCAAAAAATTCATATAAAAATTTATATTATCATGTAATACAATGAGCCGTTTAATTTTCTAAAGAAGCTTCTTCTTCCAACTCGTAAAATCATTATTTATAACTTTAACAATTTTTTAACTCAGCAATTTTTGAAAAATTTTAAATGTTAAAATCTGCTCAAATAATTAAATGCTTTTAAAAAATATGGTATTTTTTGGCAAGTTTCTTGAGCTCTACAGCATTCATTGACACATAATGTTCTATGATTCTTTTATAAAAAACACTTTTTGTATTTCGAAATACAAAAAATGTTTTTTTGTATTTCGAAATAATTTGTCTGCAATTTTTGTAACACATTTTTAATAAAAATAAAAAACATAGTTGCATTTTATTATTTGAAAGAACAAAATGGCGAAAAAATCTACAAAGCAAATGTTGTTTCAGTTTCTTTGAAGCAAATGCAATGTTTTTTATTCAAAAAAATCGTAAAAAATCGATTTCATTTATTCTTTAATTTTTAGCGGTGTAAAATGTCTCGGGTTTTGAATATTTGATTGTTTAAGTTTTTCACTCTCACACACTTCACATCGAATTTTTTGGCAGAAAAAACCAGAAAAATGTGAGACAATGTTTGGCAAAATGTTTATGAACGCCATGTGTAAAAACGGCTTTCGAAAAAAAACGAAATGACTTTTCTTTTGTTCTTTTTAAAAACGAAAGAAAACGAAAAATCTCACATTTTTCTGCCTTCGTTTCGATGTGACTTCTTAAAAGGCATAGGAAACAATGACTTTTTTTATCAAATTGTTAATGCTTTTCTATTTTTGAAATATTTTTCCTGCATTTCTACCTTGACATTTGCACAAAAAACTAAAGCAATAAACTTAAAACAAAATGGAAAAAGAAGAATGCATCTGTTTTTTTTTGTAGATTCTATTTTTGCCTTTAGCTAGGACAAAGAAAGTTTAAAACATTGCAAATGTTGTTTTAGTTTTAAAATCTGCTCAAATAATTAAATGCTTTTAAAAAATATGGTATTTTTTGGCAAGTTTCTTGAGCTCTACTGCATTCATTGACACAAAATGTTCTATAATTCTTTTATAAAAAACACTTTTTGTATTTCGAAATAATTTGTCTGTAATTTTCGTAACACATTTTTAATAAAAATAAAAAACATAGTTGCATTTTTTTTTATTAAGAGCAAAATGGCGAAAAAAATCTACAAAATGAAAGCAAATGTTGTTTCATTTTTTGTTCAAAAAAATCGTAAATTTATTCTTTTATTTTTTAGCGCTGTAAAGAGCCTCGGGTTTTTCATTTTAAAAATATAAAACAATATTGTGTTTCCAATAATGTAAAAATATACGGTATAAATGCGCTCCTAACCATTTTCATTAAATAAGAAAAATTTTAAATTATTTGTTTCAATTCTTTTACAAAATTTAACATTCGAAAAAAACATCAGAGAATCGATTTTTGGCATTTGAATATTCTTTTGTTATTTTAGAAGGCATCGGAAACAATGAAATTTTTGTTAAGCTTTTGAAATAATTTGCCTGCATTTCTAACTTGACATTTGCACAAAAAAACTAAAGCAATAAAATTTATAAATACTGGAAAGGACGCGTCTATCTCAAATGCTGTTTTAGTTTTTCTCTCTTCGGAACAGATTGATTGCCCTACTTGGTTTTTTGAATATTTTTGTCACGCATTTTTCAAAGAACAAAAAGTACAACCTTAAATGAAAATTATTTTTTGGTTTGTTATTATAGCATCAATTTTATTTATAAATACAATCTTTAAATTAAAAAATTTCAACGTTTACAAAAGAACAAAATATTTTTTTTCTTACAAGACAGCAAAAACACAAACAAAATTAATTATAACAATTTTTCATGCTCTTGAAATACCGCATTTCTTATTTGATATTTGCGCACAAAAAAGGAATTGAAAGCTTTAAAATAAAAATGCATTTATGTTTTTTGATTATTCATTTGTTTCATTTTGCAATAGGTTAAGGCACAAATATTGTAGAAAAAAATCGCAATCTTTGTTTTCGTTTTTCTCTGTGTTCAAAACTTATTGCTCTACTTTATTTATTTTTTAATATTTAATCCTTTCATTTTTAAAAGTGAAGTTTAAAACTATTGTTAAAATAAATAATTTTGAACTTTTGAAGCAATTAATGTTTTGGTAAAAGCTATAATGCCTCCAGCAAATTTTCACTGAATATCACTAATAATTTTAGAATTTGAAAAAAATTTTACTATTTTATTTTTCATACAAAATTTTGCTTTCAATCAAAAACAACCAACGATAATGTTCTGCCTTGAAAAATAAAACCCATCCGGAAACATTTGAGAATCCGGCGGTACTGACAAATCGAACAAACATTCGATTCGAGGTTCGAGTTGTGTGCCATTGATCCATGGAAACATTGTGTTTAGAAAAATAAAAAAGTATACGGTATCTCACAAACACATTGACCGACACGTTAAAATAATAAAATTTTTAAACTATTTGTTCGAAATTTTTTACAAAATTATGGATACATTAAATAATCTTTTTAAGATTTTTAATACAGACACTGAAAAAAATGAAATTTTTCATAAAAAAGTTACTGCTTTTAATATTTGTGAAATATTTTTGCCTGCATTTTTTATTTGACGTTTGCACAAAAACTAAAGCAATCAATGTTGAACGAAAAGGAAAAACAAAGTTGCGTCTCTTTGTCTTTTTTGTTCATTCTTTTTTTGCCCTTTGTCCTTTTTAGCAAATAGCAAATGTTGCTTTAGTTTTTCTCTGTTTTCAAAACAGATTGCTCGGTGTTGTAATTTTTTTGAATATTTTAGTATTTTTTATAATCAAAGAATAAAAATATAAATAAATTCATTAATTTGCAACTTTTACAGCAGCTTAATTTTTGGTTAGTTATAATTGCACCCAATTTTTTCATCGAAACCGTTTTTAAATAAAAAAAAAGTTTTAAACGTTTTCAAAACAATAAATCATTAAGAATAAAAATCACCAAGCAAAAACGAAAAATGCGTTGATGTTAAGCAATGTTTTTTGTTGTTTTAAAAAAATTGCAAAAAATCGATTGCATTCCTTCCTTCATTTAGTTGGCTTGTTAAATGTATATTGTTTTAAATATTTTACTTCCTAGCTTTTTTATTTTTAAAACAGAATAAAATTGTGTCAAAAATAATATAAAATTACGGCATTTTATCGAAATCAATATCTTGAATGGTACATTAAATAAGAAAATGTTTAAAGTATTTGTTCAAACTTTTTTACAACATTTTAGATGCCAAAAAATCCATCAAACAATTAATTTTTGGAATTTGTGACTTTTTAAAAGACATTAGAAAAACATATTTCGAAAACTGTTTGTACAAATATCAGCACTTTTTTTGCTCTTTTCTTTTGAAATACATACTCCATCTCTTGTTTTGCGAAAAGTAAGTATAAAAAATCATATTTAAAAAAATAGAAAAACGAGGGCGTGTGAATCATTTTATTTTTTTAAGTCGTTGGTTTTTTAATAAAGGCAAAATAAATGTTAGTATGTAAAAGAAAAAAACATAGAAAACGCTGTTTTAGTTTTTTCTCTGTTCAACAGCGTTTCTGTTTTGTAATTTTTTTGAATATTTAATCGCCGTTTTTTGCACTTCAAGATAGGGATTTTTGTAAAATACAAATATTTTTAAATTTTTAAGAAACTTATTTTTAGGTTAATAATGATTATGGCGGAAGTACTCTCTCGCTACACATCATTAATAATTCTAAAATTTAAAATAATTACATTTTTTTAATTGTGATGTTGAATCGTTATCACACTTTCATATAAATTAATGAAAAGGATATGTCTGAAGCAATTTTTTGTCACAAAAGTTACAAAAACCATAACAAAACTAAAAAATTTCATCCATTTATTCAAATTCGGATGAAAGAAATACAAAACAAAGATGTGGCTGTTTTGGCGCCGCTAATGTTCTACATAAATATTTGTGAATTTATAAATCCTGTCTTATTATTTTTGAATGCAATTTACTGATGATGATCGTTTACAAAAGAACAAAATATTTTTTTTCTTACAAGACAGCAAAAACACATACAGTCGAACCTCGTTATAACGTCCCTCGATATAACGTTTACCTCGTTATAACGTCCTCATTTTGCGGTCCCTTCAACAAGGAGCACATATTAATCGGACCTCGTTATAACGTCAACCTCGATATAACGTCATTTTTTTACGGTCCCTTGAAAACCGATATAACGAGGTACTAAATTAAGAACTAATATTTTTGAATTATCATTGTTTTGTTGTGAATAAATATTTCAGATATTATAAATCAAGAAAAAATATTCATGAATTAACTAGGGTTGCTGGCGCGCCCGATTTTCCGAAAAAGGTGGGCGCGCCCGGGCGCGCCTGGGCGCATGCGCCCGTGACCTCAAAATCCAAATTTACTAATATGTACATTATAAAAATGCCAAAAAAGGAGTATTTTAGCTATAAATAGCATTATTTAAGCATGAATTTACTTATTTTTGTCGTTACTAATTTTTAAAGATAAAAAAACGTGAATTTCTTAAATTACATGTGTTACAGTATCCTCAGGATACTGTAACACATGCTAAAAATTAAAGACAACATAGCTAATTGTTCCACTTATCGTTTTTTGGCTTAAAAATGAAAATTATATAAGGAAATAATTTATTGTTTTGTCAATGTTTCGGAAAAAATTACCATCATTTGGATTTTGGACCGGGCGCAACCATCGGGCGCGCCCGGACGACAACACCTCTGCGCCCGGGCGCGCCCAGGCGCGCCACCCCATGACAACCCTAGAATTAACTTTTTATGAGGTAATAAGTTTAGATATCAATCATTCAGAACTCATAAATTAAGAAAAAATAATACTGCATTAACATTTTGATTGGAGTTTTGTGAGTGAAAATTCCTTCGGTAATATTTTCAGAAAAAAAGTTCCTGAACTAATAGTTTGTGTAGCATTGCTAGCCTTTAAGTTATAGATAGTATTTATTCATATTTTTTGTTGGAATACATAAATATACATGTTTGTTAGTTGATAGACACCTTACATTACCTTATCCAGAAATTTATATATTCTTATACTCTAAAGTTTATCGAGATATTTTGGCCTCCAGCTTCATTCTCGGTGTGGACGCAGCGACGCCGATGACAGAAATATGACACCGACGTCGACGTTTAGGTAACACTGAATTCTGGTTTTTTTGAAATTTATTCGGGGAGAATAATTAATTCGAAAACGGCAAGTGTTTCTTCACAGTGATTTTTTTTAAACAGAAACAGCAAAAAAGCGGACAAACGCTCTCTCGTGATTTGTGAAACGCCTGTCTTTTGCACCAAAAATCCGACATACTTTTGCTAGCCCTATTTTTAATCGTACAAAAAACTTGCACATATACAAAGCTAATTTAATTTGGGCTGGAGTCAATAAAAGCAGTGAAATCAAAATCTCTGATGCCAATAAAAGTAGGGAAATCAAATAAGAAATTCAACAAATTTTCTAAATTTCAAAAACAGGTAATTTTTAAAAAAGCAATTTAGAAAATTTGTTGAATTTCTTATTTGATTTCCCTACTTTTATTGGCATCAGAGATTTTGATTTCACTGCTTTTATTGACTCCAGCCCAAATTAAATTAGCTTTGTATATGTGCAAGTTTTTTGTACGATTTCCCGACTTTTATTGATATCTTTGATATTTAGTTAAAAATAACATTCAATAATAATACCCATTTTTAAATGGTTCGATTTTGTTTGCTCCTTAAATTTTTAAAAGGCGCCACGAATTCTCTTGTGAAAACGTGACTAAGTTGGTATAAATCACAGCGTGTTATATAAAACTGAGATAAAGTCTGAGATAAAGTCTTAGGTCTAAGATAAGCTCATAAAGCCGCGTAATGGAAAGAAAATAGAGGCTAAGCGTTGAAAAGCTTTTCTGAGCTGTGAGATACAGCGTATATTTATATATTACGTAAAATAGAACAACAAATACTACGCGATCTATAATTTACATAATTATAATTCATAGCTAACAAAATTAGAAAGTATTACATTTTTACTTGCAACGAAAACATTATGGGTAAAAATATTTTTTACAACCGCAGGCAAAAAGAACCAAAAAATAATTAATTAAACATTAAAAAACACATCATCACCTTTCTTTACATAAAAAAATAACTTTTTGCTAGATTTATGTTCAGTATTCAAAAATGTATAATTAGTGCTGTGGGCCACAAATGCAACCCGGCCTATTTTACTTCGGGCTTTTTAATCTGTATTTATTTTAAAATAATTAACGGGAACAAAAAAATTATGTAAAAATTAGCGGGCAAATTTAATTTTTTGCGGGCTGGATTTTACCTGACCCGGTCCATAAAATGTGAACCCAACGTTTTACACAATGCCAAATTTGCAAAAAAAGAAAAAAATTTCATTTTTAAAAAATTAAAAAAAATTTTGCAGGACCTAAAAATTTTTTTGGGGCGGACATTTTATGGCCCGGGCTAAAAAATGCGATAGAAAAATAATTTTTATTATTAAATAAAAAGATAAACAAAAAAACTTTTTTAAATCACAGATATTCCTTTATTATGCACACAAAAATTAAAAACACACAAAAATGCCAAATCATATTACAAAAATTTTCGGGCCTGAAATGTAACCCGGACGAGATTTTAAAAAATAACAATGAATCTTTATCGTATATATAATTAATGTACACAAAAATTTCACTTTTAAAAAATTCAAAAAAATTTTGCAGGTTGCAAAAGTTTTTTCGGGCCGGACATTTTATGGTCCGGGCTGAAAAAGCAATCGAGAAATAATTTTGTGTTAGCAATAAAAAAAACAAAAAAAGCTTTTTTAAATCTCAGCAACAAAAAAAGAAATCAAAAACTTCACTTCTCGCGCCAAAAAAACTCTCACCGCGAAAAAAAAATGAATTTTTTGGACTTACAAGCAAAAAACCAACGAACGAAGAGACATCAGCATCATTTTTTGTGACAAAACTTTCTAAGCGCCGTTGTACTGGTTCTATTTTTTTTATTTTTTTTTTATTTTTCAACATTAATGGACGCCCGGAAAGGTAGTCCAAACTTAAAAAAAGTAAAAAAGTGAAGGAGAAGCCGAAAAGTAGGGGTTTTACGTTTTGGGGTCTGTGGCAGGTGGGGAACTGAACCCAAATTGCCCCAGACTCCCCTTTGGGTCGTCCTGGGGCCAATTTTGATGATATCGCTTAACCAAAAGTATCCCAATATTCCTGAGGTTTGTAAATTCTAAGCGATTACTTCAACAGAAACGTATTCGTAGTAAAAAGAAGAAGCTGAATCTTTTTTTAAAAAAAAGAAAGGATTTTTAAATTTTTCGTGCGAGAGAGAGAGCAAAAATTTCTATTGTTTGTCCTTTCTTTTCATTGCCGGCCGTTTCTAGTTCCTTTTTTCCTACGTTTGGGATCGTTGTTGTTTTAGTTTTTCGTTTTTACACATTGGCAGATTGCTCATTTTTGTGTTTTTTTGAATATTTTAGTGCCTTAAATTTTCGATTCAAAATGAAAGGTTTTAATAAAAAAGCTTACAACTTTTGTAGCAACTTATTTGTTAGTATTTATAATGAAAATGATGAGCACATTAATAATTTTTAAATTTAAAGAAATAAAACAATTTTTGATTTTTATTAAATAAATTTCTGTTCTGATAAGAGATTGAACTATTTTCTTTACATTCATTAAAACCGTTCTTAAATAAAGAAAATTAAAAAACCTTTGAAAATTAAATGTTAACAGCTTCAACAAAATTACATTTAAAAAGTTGTTTATTAAATTTTTGAAATATCTGCATTTCTTATTTGCGCAACGCAAACTTAAAAGAACTGAAAAACAAAGATGCATCTGTCTATTTTTTTGGTGTTTTCCTTTTTTGCCACTTTTGTTTGTTTGGCGAAGAAACTGATGGAAAATTGAAAACGCTGTCTTAGTTTTTTTCTCTTCGAAACAGATGGGTCGTTATTTTGAATATTTAAGCTGTGTTTTTTAGAACAGAATTTTAATTTGAAACTTTTAAAGCATATTTTTGGTTATTTACAGATACCATGCAGTTAATTCATCACCTCATTAATAATTTAAATATTTAAAACAAATACGACAATTTTTTAAAAAATAGTATTGAATCAGTATCACTTTCATATAAATCAAAATAATTAGAATTCTAAATAAATTTTGGTCAAAATGGATAAAAAAAATTATATGATTTTGAAGATAGTATGTTTAGTATCATTTTTGTCATAAAAACTGTACAAATCAAAAATGGTATTTATTTTTTCAAAACACACATCATAATAATTTCAAAATTAATTTGATAAAGCATCATGATAACAAACATACGGTAATACTTTATTACAATCTGCAACAATCCAACCATTTTGGTTATTATTTGAAGTTTGAATTGCAGCACAATCTCCAGCTGTTGAAGGTTGGCCTAAAAAAGTTCCATTAATGTTACCGTAACAACATAAAGAGATATTTACCCAAAATCCAATCATTATAATTTCCAAGGGAAGTTCCATCACTCCATCCCCAATTATCAAATTGATAATGAAGTCCCATCCAAACTAGGGAACTTTGACTTCCAAGTTGGGCATTATAAATAAAAGCTAAAAAATTTGCATAAATACAACGTAGTAAAGGGATGGAAAGTATCATACTTTCAACATAGGTTTCCTGTTGGGCATTGTGGATTGTTAAAAGTTGGGCACCCAAATTATTGCAAGATAACCAATTCTGGGACCATGGACCTCCATTTGGGAAATATTTGTAACAGTATTGTTGGGAAGGATCATGAGTCCAGCCATCTTGGCATGTTTGGGGTGGAATTGTTCCACCTAAAATTTTTAAATTAATGATTAAAAATTAATTGTTAACATACTGCCATAGGAAATAAAATCAGCAGTAAATCCATTTTCAGCTAATACCGGATCAGTGAGGAATCGGATAGTCATGTAAGTGCCATTTGATTGATATGTTTCAGGGGATGAATGATCACCGGATAATCTTAAAAGTTATCGATTAGATTTTGAAAACTTGGTACTTTAAAATCAAAAATTTTAGGCTTCTATCACGAAATCGAAACTTTCGTGTCAAGAATTTTTAATTTTCTTGCTATATCGAAATTTTTATTAAAGGCAGTGTCGCAGTCAGTGTAAAAAAATGTTGCCTGATATAGCCAAAAGTGGTTTTAACACGAAAAAGCAATGATGAAGAATGCGTCGTTTGTCGTCGTCGTCCGTCAAAAAAAAATAAAAAAAACTGACTGCGACACTCCCTTTAAACATAAATCTCTAGAAGTAAACAAGTAAACTTACGTTGTAATAACCTTTCTTTCATTTTCATATGGTCCATCATAGAGGGTAATTGTGTCACAGCATCGTTCAGTATTAATTTTATTAAAAGTAATTCGAACAACTTTTCCAGGTGTTGCTTCAAGGATATATGTGGCATTGAGGTTATTTGGATATAAAGATGGATATCCAGGTGATGTTATCTGTAAATATTTTAATTATGTCTTTATTTCAAGGACAATTACTTACAGTGCCGCTACCGTAATAAGTATAATCAGGTTGGGTTGTGGTTGATGTTCGATAAATGGCAGTTGTTGAAGGGGTTGATGAAATGCCTGAAAGAAAAATGTTTATTCTTGCAGAATAAAAACATTGTATTTACATTTATAAACTGTCAAAAGCTTTTCAGTTTATTTTAGAAAATATAAGCGTTTGTTTTGCGCTGTTTCGTTAACTTTTTTGAAAATTTTATATTTGTTTTGCTTCTTTATTCTTTTTCTATAGTTCAGAACTTTATTTAGAATGCATTTAAAGAGCTTTTCAACGGCTCAAATGAAAAGTGGATCTGCATTTTTAAATTAAAAATAGTATATTTTGGGCAGGTTTTTGAGTTTTACTGCATCCCTTCACATATAATGTTCACTGATTTTTTTAGAAAAAAACTTGTTTTTTAAAGGGAGTGTCGCAGTCAGTTTTTTTAATTTTTTTTGACGGACGACGACGACAAACGACGCATTCTTCATCATTGCTTTTTCGTGTTAAAACCACTTTTGGCTATATCAGGCAACATTTTTCTACACTGACTGCGACACTGCCTTTAAATACATTTTTTATTAAAATTTTTTTTATTTCGAAATAATTTGTCTGCAATTTTTATTACACATTTTTTAAAAAATGAAAACTCAGTTCATCAATTTTTGGAAAAAATTTTTTTTAGTTGAAGTAGGGTTGCTGGCGCGCCCGATTTTCCGAAAAAGGTGGGCGCGCCCGCCCGGGCGCGCCCGGGCGCGCCTGGGCGCATGCGCCCGTGACCTCAAAATTCAAGTTTACTAATATGTACAGTATAAAAATGCCAAAAAGGGGTATTTTAGCTATAAATAGCATTATTTAAGCATGAATTTATCTTATTTTTGTCGTTATTAATTTTTAAAGATAAAAAAACGTGAATTTCTTAAATTACATGTGTTACAGTATCCTCAGGATACTGTAACACATGCTAAAAATTAAAGACAACATAGCTAATTGTTCCACTTATCGTTTTTTGGCTTAAAAATAAAAATTATATAAGGAATTAATTTGTTGTTTTGTCAGTTTTTCGGGAAAAATTACCATCATTTGGATTTTGGACCGGGCGCAACCATCGGGCGCGCCCGGACGACAACACCTCTGCGCCCGGGCGCGCCCGGGCGGGCGCGCCCGGGCGGGCGCGCCCAGGCGCGCCACCCCACGACAACCCTAAGTTGAAGCAATGGCGAAAAAATCGACAAAGCGAAATTAAATGTTGTTGCATTTCTTTTCAAGTTAAAGCAATGTTTTTCTGTTTCAAAAAATCGTAAAATGGATTTCATTCTTTTATTTTTTGGCGTTATAAATTGCCTAGCGTTTTGAATGTTTCATTTTTTAATTGGCCACTTTAGAAATTTAAAAAAAACTTGTGTTTAAAACAATATAAAAATTTTTTGAAATTTTTTGAATAATTGTTTCATCTTTTAAGAAAATTTAAAATTCTATAAAATATATCAGCTAATAATTAATTATTTTATTTCCATTTTTCTTTTACCCCTGTCGACATTTACGAAAAATGAAAGCAATGAATCATAAAAATTGCATGACACGAATGCATTGAAATAAAGCAATATTTTTTTGGTTGTTTCAAAAAATGATTAAAAAAATTAGTGCATTAGTTCTTTCATTTTAGGCGCTCTTACGTTTTACACGTTTTGAATATTTTATTTTTTCACTTTAAAAATAGAAGAAAAATTCTATTTAAAATAATACAAAAGTATATGGTATTTCAATACAACATTCGCTTATATGGAAATTTTCCATTAAATTAGAAAAATTTTAAAATATTTATTCAAACTTGTTTACAACATTTTAGATGCCAAAAAATGTATCGGAGAATTAATTTTTTGACATTTGCATATTCCAGTTTTTTAAAAATTCTTAAAAGGCATCGACAAACACATCAAGAATTTTTTATATTCAAATGTTAATGCTTTTCCTGCTTTCGAAATATTTTTGTTTGTCTGGCTGTATTTCTTATTTGATATTTTCACAAAAAACTAAAGCAATGAAAATGGAAAAACAAGGATGCGTCCGTCATTTTTGTCCATTCATTTGTTTCTTTTTTTGCGAAAAGAACGAAAAAAAGGTCGCAAATGTTGTTTTAGTTTTTCTGTCTTCAACACAGACGTTTTGCTTTTTTTGAATATTTGAGCTGCAGATTTTTATAGTTAAAGTTAAAAAATTTTGACATATTTAATTTGTAATTTCTAAATCAACTTTTTTTTGGTTAGTGATCCAAAATTAAATATCACTCTTCATTAATAATTTTAGAATTTTAAAGAATTTGTACAAATTTTAAAATCTTTGTTGTAATATTTAACATTTGCTTTAATTCAAAAATTCAATAAACAAAAACCAACCATATTGTTGAGCCTTGAAAAATAAAACCCATCCAGAGACATTTGAGAATCCGGCGGTACTTACAAATCGAACAAACATTCGATTTGAGGTTTGAGTTGTGTACCATTGATCAGAGGATATTGTTCCATGAAGGCGATACAGTAATGTTGAATCAGTATCACCTTCATATAAATCAATATAATCAGTATTTTTAAGATAAAATTCAAGGAATTTAACAGTGACTAGATTTCCAACTCCAACATTTAAATGATACACACATTCTATTGAACTACCGTAATAATTTGGATAATTTGGTGAATCAACCTGGAACATTTTGAATGCCTTTTTTGAAGATTGTAATGAAAACTTACGGCATTTGGACCATAAAATGTATTATCTGTAGGGCATGAAGTTCCTGAATTTGGTTGAGTTGTTGTTGAAATGGTTGATGGAAGGGTTGATGAATATGGATATAGGTTATCTAAAATTTGCATTTTATATTTCGTGTTTGAAATGTTTTCACAAATTTTATAATCTATCTACCGTAGTTTTGGTACGGTAACAAAGAAGGCAATCAAAAGCTTACATTTTTTCAAGCATACAAATGACATTGGCTGATCACAGCTTACACTTCTCCATTTTCCAGTGACAGCATTCATTGCCACGCAACTTCCAGATCGAATATTTGGTTGTCCGTTTTCATAATTTACATAATTATAATCAGTTCCATCAATCCAAGCATATCCATTTTGACCTAGCTGAGCCCCAATAAAGATATCAGTAAAATGTGCAGCTTGTGCAATTAATTGAATGGCACTATTTTGCTAAAATCAATCTTTGTTGATGCTGTTTTGGAAGGCAAAAAGCCTACTTCATCGCTGCTAATAGAGACAAGATTTGTATCTGAAGAAGTATCAGTGCAAACACTTTCGGCATTATTAAATTGAAGTTTAATATTTGGAGCAAAATAACATCGATCATCGCTACCTTTGATGTAAGAATCTGGGCAGGTGATATTTGGTTTTGCAACTTAAAAAAAGTAATGATTAGATTTTGGAGGATTAATGGGATATATTAAATCCGCTTAATCTTATAACCAGAAATACGATGTTGAACATCAACATGAAACTGACATCTTGGAAAATGTTTATCAGTTTTTTTAATAACCACTGATGGGATTTGAACTTTTGGTATTTTGGTTATTAAATTACTTTCTATCCACTAAACCATAGATGTATTTTTAAACACATCTATGGTGTAGATGTGTTTAAAAATACAAAAAATTTTCATTATGCCTATAATTTTTGGACTGATTTTTGGTTTCAGAAAAATAAGTCAAATTCAAAAACTCAAAACAGTTCACTTTTTTAAAATTGCATGAATGGAGCAGTGGTTAGAGGGTAAATCTTATGTGCAGAACTTCAAAGGCTGTTTTTTCCGAATGTAATCGAACTTGAACTTAATATTAATTTAAAATTTAACTAAATATTAATATCCCATAAAGGGATTAAAAAACTTACGACTTTTTTGACAAATTACAGCCTTAAAATCTGAGGTACAATCTGCAGAAGTCCATTTTCCTTCTTTTCCAGATGCAACATTTATAAAGCCACAATTTCCTCGGCTTGTATCAGCAATACCCGATTCGAAATTATTAAAATTTAAAGCTTCTCCGTCATCCCAAATACAATTGTTATTACTTGCACATGTAAGTCCCAACCATGTCACCACTGAAGCATCGGAGGATATCTTTGTTACAATTGCATTTTGTAAAGGATCTGTAATTTTTGGAAGGACTCCACCTTCTGCTTCACACCGCTGTTGACCTTCATTCTTTCGAACTGGGGTTGGAAGAAGCTGCAAGAAAAATTTGAATATTTATTTGTTTTTGACGATTGTTTTTTAGTAAAAGTGGAGTTTTTTTTAACTTTTTTGACAACGTTAAATTAGAAAAATTTCCCGCCAAATTCAAAAAATTCCTTCAAACAAACTGTGTTTTATAATTGAAAAAAAAAAAAGTATTTTTTACATCAAAGAAAATCAAATACGGATCTTTTTTTGCAGCAGCAGTCTTTGGCTTTTAAAAGAAAAACAAAAAGCATTTACTTTTTGCTCAAAAATAGTTTTTTTTTATTCCAAATGGCAGGAAAAAAAGCTATAAGAAAGATGTTCATTGATTCGAATCTTTTAGTATTTGGTTTTTGGCAGTCTGCATTTTTTTGAATTTCCATCTTATAAATAGTCATTGTCCGTTCGTTTGTTGCGCTCCATAATGATTCATTCACAAAGTGAAATTGAAAATAAAATGGTAGCAGATTTGCATATAGTAACAAGAAAGAATTGTTAGTAAAAAAAAGTTGAGCAGATTTAAGAAAGAAGAAAAAGATAACTAAAAAATGACAGGTATATGGATTGTGACCGGGCAGATGTGGTTTTGATGTTGTCGTGAAAAAACTTTGATCTTCGATCATGAAAAGGGAAAAATTTCGATTTTCACGTGATTTCTGGACAGTCCCCAATTATTAGTTGTCAAAGAAATGATAAAATGTTTAGTCGCATAATTTTAACTATTTATGAGGAGGATACGCGAGATTGAGAATGTAAAATAGGCGATGACATAAAGTTTTGTGTTGATCGATTAGATGTTTTTAATTAATTAAATAAAGACAGTTTCAAAAGAATTAGTACATTTTCGGTCAAACTAAGGAACAATCAAAAGCTACTCAATTGTTTTATTAAGAAGTTTAATTGCTGATGTAAATGGCAGAACGTATGAGTTTCGATCCCTGAAATTTGTTATTGCATTAATTAGTACCAAAACGGATAGCCCTTTGTAAAAATGCAGGCATTGAGATTTGCAGAAAAATGGTAGATGTAAAGTAGAGCTAAAAAGTAAATACAGGAAGGCAAAAGAAATTAAACGATGATAAGACGTGGATGAAACAGAGTTTTTAAAAACTCCTTTTAAGCTTTAAAAAGCATCCATTAATATTTCAATTGGTCCAAATAATTTCAATAAATCAGCATCTATGAGAAGTATGATAGTAAAATAAGATGCATGAATAAGCAAATAAGAGAATTTAAGTTTTGGGACATTTTTTTAAAAGCATATCACAATTCAATAAGAACAAATACCAGAACAAATTAGTAGTATCTTTTTTAAATGCATGCTACTTTTTATATTTAATTTTGTTTCATTTATGAAAAAGCAAATAAATAGTAGGAATGTGCTAATAATACAGTAGGATAATTAAAACTAATTTGATATTTATGTATTTAGTTATCATAAATATGAAACGTTCATAAAATATAAACGCGGGTGGCCGCCCCGAAGGGGCGGGGCACCCTAGTTTTGTTTCATTTTCGAACACAATGAGAACAAATTATAGATTTTTTGGTGGAAAAGTTCTTGGAAATGTACAATACCAAGTGAGATCCAACAGTGGTCCTCAAAATCACTCAATATTTATCTTTCAAAGCTTATGAAAAAATCATTATTAAAAATTTCTTACCAAATAACACAGTCCATCATCAAAAAGGTTATAATTAGCTGGACAATTATCCCCAAAAACCAATCCGAAACATATCCAAATTAGAACAAAAAATTTAAACATGATTTTTGTGCAAAAAAACACACTCAAAATTATGTTTATTTTAGTTTTTTTCAAAGGCTTTTAACTCTCTATTTTTTACCTCCTCCACACTATCATATTTTTATCAGTGATAAATCCATTGATGAGAAAAAAAGAGGGAAGAAAAAAGTGATAAGCGGATTATCTCTCTCAAAAAAGAAATGACATCTTTAAAACAATTCATTGCTTTTTAGGCATCACCACACCCTAAAGAAAGATTGAGTGAGAAGGACCTTTGGTTAGTTGTTCTTTCCCCCTCAGGGCACTCCTCTTTCCGGTCTTTCCGGTTGGAGGGGTTTTTTGGTATTTTTATTATTTTTAGCAAAAAAGTAGAGGTTTGATCAAAGGAAGGTTACAAAAACAATAAAATTTTTATTGAAAAAGAAAAAGGTTTGGCTTCAAAGAGAAAAGATAAAAGAAATGATCGGAAATGTGAGTAATATACTGTAACGGAAATGCAAAAAAAATGGTCATAACTTTAATTACTTTTTAAAAACTAATGTTTTAACAATGCAAAATATTCGGCATCTTTTAACTTTATGGGCATGTTTTAAATGAATGTTGTTCTATATCATGAATTTCAGAAATGAACTTATCCTTTAATTCAGATTTTGGCCTTCACAATTAATGAATATTTATTTTTACCTGAATTAATCCACCAAAAAATAAAAGATTCAAAATCCAAGCTTTTAAAAAAGTTTTGAAAAAAATTGATCGTCAGATTGGTCATAAATTTAAATGCCGATGTTTTTTTTTGATGATCAAAAATACAGGGTGTATCAAGAAAAAGTGCCGATTTGATTTGGCTCGCAAATTAATTCTATCGAAGTTAGTAAAAAATAAATGGTACCGTTGTTCTCAGCTCTGAATAGGGTTTTGTTTTTTACAAAAAAATCTTAAAAACAAAAAAAAAATTTTTCGAGTTTCACGTGGTCCCCCCTTTGGAAAAAAATTTTTTCTTACGTTGAACTTCATTTTTTTCGAAAAAAAAATTTTTTTCCAAAGGGGGGACCACGTGAAACTCGAAAAATTTTTTTTTTGTTTTTAAGATTTTTTTGTAAAAAACAAAACCCTATTCAGAGCTGAGAACAACGGTACCATTTATTTTTTACTAACTTCGATAGAATTAATTTGCGAGCCAAATCAAATCGGCACTTTTTCTTGATACACCCTGTATGTTTTCTGACAGATGGTTTCGTTATTTCGAAAAGAAATGCTTTCTTTAAAAAGTATTGTCTCAAATTTTAGACGAAACAATTTGTGAGAAAAAAAGATGATGATTCAATTAGTCATCACTTCAAAAAGTGATAGATCATGGTCGTGTCTGCTGCAAATGTTTGGAAAAAATATATGGCGGTTGTAGCAGAAAATAAGATACATAGGTTAGCTGTGTTTCAAACAAAAACATTTTATCAAAATCATATAATTATCTATGATATTCGAGGTTAAGAATGCATTGAACAATATTTACTTTCAGAATGATTACAGGCAAATTTTTTCAACTTTATTGACAGTTTTGTTATTGAACAATTTAAACATTTTAAATAATGAACATCCATTTTTTTAAAACATTGTAAAAAGGTACAGTTTTTCTTTCTTCGAATTAGATTTTATAAATATTTAGAAATACAAAAATTTTAAGAAGCAAATAAAATATTTAAAAATTGAACATTAAATTTCTGCGAAGAATTAAAAAAGGAAAATCTTTTTTGCTGCAAAAAAAATCATTTTTTGCTGATCGATGTTGCTCTTTTTTGCGCAAAGAAATTTGATCTTTTTTCGGGGCCTTTTTTCTACGAAAAAGAAATAAATATTTTCAATGTTTATATTTTATGTGAATAAAATTCAGTCAATAACACTGAAAAATAATGTGTTCAAACGCGTGCTCTCTAAAAAAACTGCATTGCCGAAAAATTTGTTTTTACACATTTGGGCAGCAGCTTTCCCACTCTAAAACTTTTGTCTGTTTTGAATATTTTGGTTAAATTTATGCACATATATTTAAAGGTATTGTGATTTTTAAATTATATTTTTCAAAAGTATAACAATCACATTGAAAACAACATTTGAAAGAAATTGGCATTTTTAATATAAAAAAATATTTAAAAGAAGAACTTTAAAATCATAATATTTTGACAAAAATTTATACAGAAAAAAGAAGAATTTGAAATTCTTTTCATTTTTACTCCTATTTTTTATATTGAGCAAGTTTTTTTGACTGAATTTTCAGTTAATGAACATTTGTCTTTACAAAATTTTGTTAAAGCATTCGTTTCAACTTGAATTAATCCACAAGACAAACAAAAGATTTAAAAAATTCAAGCTTTAAAAAAAGTTTTGAAAAAAATTGATTGTCACACTGGTCTAAAATTTCAATGCAGATGTTTTTAGATGATCAAAAACATGTTTTTTGACAGATGGTTTCGTTCTTTCGAAAAGAAATGCTTTTTTTAAAAAAAAAGTGTTGTCTCAAATTTTAGGCGAAATAATTTGTGAGAAAAAAAAGATGATGATTTATTTGTTCATCGTGTTTGTAAAAGATCGTAGTGCACGCTGGGAAAAGTGTGGACAAAACATTTTTTTGAAGCGATGCTCCCATAGATTTGCTTCAAACTTTCACCATAACTTCTTTGAGGTGTCTAGCAGGCATGTACGGGAGGATTTTTAAAAATATGCGTTAGTTCTGTTTTTACAGATCCAAACATGACCAAAATCGACAAAAAATGGGTAAAAACTTAAAAAACGTCATTTTTTTAATTCGACATTTAGGGGAAAAGATCCCGTAACTTTGATCACCTGTAGTAAAAGAGTGATTTCAGTAAAAGTTCAACAGTATAAGGTTAATGGTGGCTTCAAAAAAATAGCATAAAGTTTTAAGGTTACGGTAGCTCCTCTACTATTTTCGTGGTAAGAAACACATTTTCCCAGCGTGCGTGGTGTAATCTGTCAGAGACATAAAATAAAGCTCAGATCAGTGTGAAAAAAAGCAAAAAAAAATTTTATAACTTGTTAAACAAATACAATTATAATATTTGCTTTTAGATCGATTGTAAAAAAACTTGTTGAAAGATTTAAGTAAAATAAATAAAATTAAGATTTTTAATATTTTTAAATGTGTATACGAGTTTTTCTATTGCAAATTTGGATACTGGATTATTGAATTCATTTGGACAGATTAAACAACGTTTTTGCTAAAAAAAATGATATGATTAATTTTTTTTTATTGTTTTAAAATATTTGGTAATGCAAAATTTTTAGAAGTAAAACAATAAAATATTTAAAAATTAAACAACAAATGTCTACGATAAACTAAAAAAGAAAAATTGTTTTTGCTGCAAAAATGACAAACGCATCATCTTCTGCTGATCGATGTGGCTTTTTTGTGAAAAAAAATAAATTTTATCTTTTTTCGAGCCATTTTTTCAATAAAGAAAAAATTTTTTTCAATAAAGAAAAAATATTTTTCCGATGTTTTTATTTTTTGTATGAATTATGTCAGGCACAGGTTTGAAAGAAACAATCTCTTGTGTTGTTTTTAAAAAAACCATTTTTTCAAATTTTATCTTACACACTTTTTTGTTTGCTTGAAAAATGTCGCTGTATTTTGATGAATTTGTTGAAGAAGAACAAAATGCAGAAGTTGATCCTAAGAAAGATAAAAAAATAAAATAACTGAAAAAGCCGATTAATTGTAATAAACTTTACTATAGAAATTAATGTAGGAAAAGAAACAGAAAAATTAGCGTATTTCACCAATATTTTTTGCGATCAGAATTATTTTCCAAAAACTTTAAAACGACTGGAATGCGATATTCTGGGAGCCAGAATATTCTTCCACGAGTTACATTTTGTTAAAGAAAAGTCTAAATTTTTCCTAAGAAGGTTTTTTGATTTAAAAAGAATGTAGCTCTTGTATAATAATCAGGAATGAATTCTAGAATTTTGTTCCACTTTGCTTATTGTGAGCAATAATTTCAATAAATTTGCATAAAATTCCATTGCATTACATTAAATCAATCAATTTTCAATCATTGTTTTTTATGTCTTGGTTGAAGAATGTCACTGTTTTTTGAAGAATGCGTTAAAAAAGAAGAACGAAATGCAGCAGCTGATCCTAAAAAAGATATGATAACATTTTGTATTCCATTAATTTTTTCAATTCCATCAATTCCTGACACTGCGGAAAATTCTCAAATTTTAAGAAGCAGATTATTTAGAACAACCTACAATGTTTATTCAGCAAAATGGAAATATGAATTAACAAATAATAATTTCAAAATTGAAACTGCCGAAAATGCATGGAATGAATCCTGCTATTTTTCTTACAAATTATTTTCTGTTGTAGAAATGGATTCAGAAATATGCAAGTTTATTTTTATTTAATAAACATTTTTTAACATTAGATTTTAGATTCATCTGAAAGAATGCCTCTAATACCCGAACAAAAGTCAGATTGGTTTTGTGCACCTGAAGATGCTATGGATGAATTCTGTGATGCTTATCAAAAAAGAAAAATTGCAAAAATTGTTATCCTTGTTGAAATTAAATTGCGTATGAAATTATACATCCGTCCATTCGAAATACAGATACCATGGTTGTATTTTAAACCTTGCGAAGATTATCCTGAAGATATGAAAACTGATTTTCGATTTGAATTTTTGGAAGATGGGTATGTGTGTTTTTTTAGATTTAAATATTTATAAATGTTTAGGCCCAAATTGAGAGTTGGGTTAAAGGGGGAGTAAGGATGGACGAGGGCCCAGGGCATTTTTAAGGCCCCGGGACGGTCCCGGGAATGCCCCGGGGCAGGGCCCTGGCGAAATATCAGGGCCCAGGACGGACCAGGGCACTAAAAATTGGGCCCTCGTCCATCCTTAAGGGGGAGCTAAAACCCCCAACAAAATGGTCAAAATCCTTTCATTTCAGGGGCACGCCTTTGATCTTTGCCGTCTTAACACGGTGGCGGCAAAAGATCAAAGGATTTTTGGGGGGGGGACAACCCCCTCTTCGAATGCCCCCCCCCCCTCTAAATACGCCCTTGAAGGTAGTATAAGCTAACTTTTTCCAGGGAGAAAGTTCCAAGTAAATGAGGATCTTATGCTTGACATTATAGATTTTGTTTAATTTTAACAATGTATCTTTTTAGCGATTTTACTTTCAAATGTTCCGATGGAACAGTGCAAGCTGTAAAAATGGTTATGAATCTTACTCCTTTGAAAAAATATTTGAATGAATCAAACAATGATGAATTTGTTATTAATCATCGTGTTGATGTTATACAACCTATTATCACTTACTTTCATTCTGGCTGCTTTGAAATGCCAAAATCCTATGATCTGGATTTTGCTGATCGTTTTTTAAAAGCTTTTGATTTTTTCGAACTCGAAGATGAAGATAATTTCCCACACAGAATTCGAATGTCAATTTGTCAAAAATTTGTCAAAGTAAGTTCATTAAAACATTTTCACTTCATTTTATGGTATGCATAATATTTCAGGATCCTCTTGATTTTGAATTAATTTTGGAATGGTTATCTCTTGCTTCTCGGCATTATATTCCTTTTCTTGATGAAATGATTGCTGCAACAATTGCTCAAAAATATTATTATCAATGGCTACAAAGATTTCCAGAAAATGTAAGTGTACTGTAATTTTTAATATAAAAAAGTAATGGTAATTTTTTAGACAAGAACTGATGAAAATGAAATGCTTAAGAATTTTTTTGGTTCAGCTGATCGAGCTTTTTGGCATTTTCACGAAATTCAAGAGATTTTTCTATGGTCATCTTTAATTAATGTTATTTTGTCTTAATTTAACGCGATTGTATTGGTTAAATAAAAAAGAAATGTTTCTTGGGATTTATTATTTTTGTTATTGTTAGCGTTTTTTCAAAAGCATGCAGTTAAATTAAAAAAGGTTTTTTCTTTTTTGAGAAACAGTTGTAAACAAAAAAAATTGCAGAGATTTTTTTGTGATCATTTTTGATTGATGCTATTTTGCCTTAATGGTAAAGTCAAATGGTACGCGGCTTTGATGTTGTCTGCAAAAAGCTTTGATGTTTTGTTACCTAATGGGTGGGTGAGGTTCGAGATTTGGGGTTTTACCGTTACGTAACGTCTTAACAATCCTTAATTTGATGTGATTTTACAGGTAGTTGAAATAAGACATGACTGTATTCGGACTTATGTTTGATAATGTTTTAAAAAAACATGATTTGTTACCAAAACAAAAACTGCATTTTCGTTCCTTTAGACTAAAATGTGTAAGCAAAAAATTTTCATAATTTGTGTCACATTTGTTTAACAAATAAAATAAACAATCATTTGTAATTGTTTTTCATTTTACAAACTTTTGCTTGGTTGAAGAATGTCGCTGTACTTCAATGAAAGTGTTGAAGAAGAACGAATTAAAGATCCTGGTCAAAAAGAAATGATAACATTTCGTTTTCCATTATTAACTAAATCTAATATTTATTTTTAACGCTGTTCCCTCTAGATAAGTAAAAAATTTCGATGTTGTTGGCATCATAACTAAATTTTGTTCTGTACTATTTATATCAGATTAATCAAAAAAATGTAAACTTTAAAATCATAAAGGTTTTTCATTTTTCTATTTTTATTTGAATCCATAATCAAACTGAATTTATTTATTTTCAGCGACCATTTCATACCAGAATTACCCTCGCAAAATTTTGTTAACATATTATCATATTTTTTTGTGTCATAGAAAGAAACCCGCAACTAAGAATTCGAAAGAAACATTTTGAAGAAAATGAAAACAATGTCTGCTCCAAAGTAAAAGGGGCATTAATTTTTTTGTGGTTTTTGACCACATTTTTTTGAATGATGATTTCATAACACAAAAAATAAATATATTTTGTAAACGTTTGCTTTTTCAAAAAATGAATCAACTTTTTCACAACGTTTTGAAGCCTTTGAACAAAAAATGTCTAGACAAAGTACTACTCATTTTAGTGGTTTTTTGCTTTAAGTTCTATGAGTTTTTCATTATTCAATAAGCCAACAAACAATGTTTTGCCCTTTAATTTGAACATTATCATATTTTGGGATTTACAAATTTAAAATACTTCGTTACAGAATATTTTTGAAATTTTATATAATGGACTGGAATTTTTATCAATTTGTTTTTTCATTTGAATTTACTTAAAAAGTACGAACAATTTTTGTAAATGCAAACTATTTACATACAAAACAATGAAATATTTAAAAAAAGACAGCAGAATTGTGAAAAAAAAGTGTGAAAAAGCTCAAAATTTTCTTGTCTTTAAAGGCTGCACTTTTTGTTTAAATGAATAGCGATTGTCGTAAAAATTTGCTTTTTGCAAAAATGAAACGCTTTTTTACAACTTTTGATCTTTTTCCGTCACATTTTCTGGCAAATAAAAGCAATTTCAAAATGTTGCAATATTTTCTTTTTTTGGCGCAAATTATACCAGATTGAAGAAAATCAATAATATTTTTCCCTTGAAAAAACTATTCCACGGCAAAATGATCCATTTTAAAATGATGATGACATGTCTAATTTTGACGATAAAAAATTTATATATTTGAATATTTAAATAGTTTTCGCTTTTGTTTATCACAAATTTTATTTAGAGTAACATTGATTTTATGTATCTAATATTCTTTACAGAAAAGTCAAAACAGAGTTGACTCAAGTTTGGGAATGTGCCAGACAATATTTAAATGAAAAGAAATATTTATTATTTACAAAATAAAATTGGAAAGAAACATTTTTACTGTAATTGAAACACCGAAAATCAAAGCTTTAGAAAAATAATTTTCGCTGAAAAACAATGGTGCTTAATTTAAGTAGCTTAAACGATTGCGATTATGAAGTTACATATAAATTTTTGGTAATCTTTTTTCACATAAATAAATTCTTTTTAACTATGGCTTGAATAGGTTTGGTTCAATATATTTTTTAAAATTGTATATTCAGGCATTTTCGTTTTAGAATATTCGAGTTGCTTTGATAATTTTTTTGTGGTGTTTATTTATTTTATCAAAAAAAATCATTAATGAAAGATTCAAAAACAAAAAAATTAAGATTTTGGCGAATAAAAACCCGTCAACAAAGAAAAGAAAACCAAAATGTCTGCCATATTTTAACTAAAATTCTTTTTTTTAAATTGCTCACAATCGTTTAAGGCGGAACTTTTTGGTCCGTAGTTGTCAGATTTGGGGCTTAACCAACCTTTGATTTTATTTTGTTTTCGTTTTACCTTTTTTAAAAAATCTAAAATCATTAATAATTTAATAAAAAATATTGTGGCAAAATACAAATAACTGTAAATCTGCTTTAAAATAATCTAAACAAATTAAAATTTTGTCACTGCTTTTTTCTTATTTTTTAACATTCGAAATTTCTGTTCTTTCACGAATATTTTATTTTTATTGTGAACAACAAAAGGATTCTTTTCCATATTTAAATTTCCAAACTTTACTAGTGTATAAATGTATTACCAAAAACATTACTAAATATTAAAAATTCAAATGAAACCAAAAAAATATGAAGAACTTTTTTCTCAATGCATTAAATTTTTTGATGAAAGGAGCGCACTTTTTCCGTGCAAAATTGCTTGTACTTTTCTTTCTTTCTTTTTCATTGTGTGTGAATCATATATAAAAAAGGCAGATCTTTCATCCTTTCTTTGAAATTTTAGACACAATATTTCATCATTTCAATGAAAATATTTTTCTCTTAAAGATGGTATTTTGTCTTTCAAAATAAAAACGATTTCTTTCATTTTTTAATTTTGAACGAAATGGAAAACGTTGGTCAAAAACAATTTTTTTTCTTAAAAATGGTATTTTGTTTTTCAAAACAAAAATAATTTCTCTTTCATTTTAAATTTTGAACGAAATGGAAAAAACGTTGGTCAAACACTATTTTTTTAATCGTAGATTTTTTGAGAAAAAAGGTTTTTTCCTTCTTTCCTTCTGAATTTTTTATATATATGAACTCAAAAAAAAATTCAAAAAATTGAAACGCTGAATGAACAAAAACAAAATTGTACTTAATTAGATTCGACATTATATAAAAAAAATTCATTTTTAAATTTGTGATTTTGACTTGGATCAAACATTTGATTTGATTAGAGTGACCAGATTTTGGATTAAGACAAAACATAAGTTTAAGTAAAAATCTTTTCTTTAATTTATCAAATAAAGGCTTTCAAATTATTTGTTCAAAATAAACTTTGACATTTATCTTTCTGACTTATTCTTCCTTAAAATCGAAAAATTGTAAACAATTTCATGATATTTTTGTGCTTTTGATTAATACAACATCCATGATTTAATTTGATATATGTATTTATTAATTCCAAAAAAACTTTTTTTTTGTTTTTGCTTAGCTAAAGTTTGCCTTTCAGAACTGCAAATCTGGAAGCTGTGATAACATTTGCATGAAACAAATATAAATTTGCATAATTTGCTGCTGTCGTTCAATAAAAAAAACGTTCCTTGCATTTATTTCATCTCACACACACTTGCTTGGTTGGTTGAAGAATGTCGCTGTACTTCAAAGAACGTGTTGAAGAAGAACGATATGAACTTGAATCAAAATCAATTTTTGAAGATCCTGAAGAAAATGATATGATTTTATTTTGTCTTCCATCAATTCTTTCAATTGCACCTAATGCTCCAAAAACTTTAAGAACTTGTCGATCATTCATAACCACCTTTAATCTTTTTTCAATGATGTGGAAACTCGAATTATCAAATAATAATGTTAAAGTTTTACCAGGAAGATTGGCCCATGGATTGAAAAGCTGTCATTTTACTTATAGAATGTTTTCTGATGTTGGAATGTGCTCTGAAATTTGTAAGTTTAACTTCGACCGGCCTGACCAAACAGCAATCGGCAGGCAGGTCGCATTTCTTTTTCATTTCAATATAAATAAATTTTATTTTTTAGATTCCTCTAAAAGAATTTCTTTGAGACAAAGACAGAAATTATTTTCTACACCTGCTGGATCAATGAACAGATTTCGTAAAGCTTATCAACGCAGAAAAATTGCAAAAATGGTAATGTTCTTTGAACTTGAATTACCTAAAAAATTGTTTTGGCCTCCTTTGAATACTTTAACCTTAAATTTTTGCGAAAATTATCCTGGAGATATGGATTCCGACTTTCGATTTGAATTTTTGAAAGATAGGTATGTTTTATTTTTGTTGCGAGACGAGTCATCTCAGATCAGATGTTGAATTGGCAGGACAGTTATTTACATATGTTGTGTTCGATTTTAAGAACTGACGATTCTTCAGAACAGACACAACACATATAAAGATTGGCAAAAACTAATTTACAATATATTATAGTATACATTTTTAGTGACTTCATTTTCAAATGCCCAGATGGAAATGTACCTGCTATGAAAATGGTTATGAATGTTACGGCATTGAAGAAATATTTGAATAAATCAAGGAATGATGAATTTGTTGTTCAACATTTAATTGATGTTGTTAAACCTATTATCACTTACATGCATTCTGAATGTTTCGAAATGCCAACAACATATACTCTGGATTTTGCTGATCGACTTTTAAAAGCAATTAAATTCTTTGAACTTGAACAAAAACAAAGAATCAATATCAGGACATCAATTAATCTTTCACTTTGTTATAAATTTGTAACGGTAAGTTCATTGAAATATTTTAGCTGTGCAATATTTGATATTTCAGGAACCACATGATTTCGAAACAATTTTGGAATGGGCATTTCTTTCTTATCGGCATTTTTTACATTATCTTTTTTCAATGGTTTCTGCAACAATTGCTCAAAAATATTATTACAAATTGATTGAAAGATTTCCGGAATATGCAAGTTTGATTTATCTTTTAATAGAATACTGTATAATATTAATATTTTAGACAAGAATGACTGAAAATCAATTGACTGATGAAACTTCTCGGATTATTTCTCGTATTACAAATATTTTTAAATCCTCGTTATTTTCTAAAGCAATTTTGGATTAAATTCTTGTATATCTTGTAAATGATAATGTGGTAATTAACGAACCAAATAAATTTGCTTACATTCTACATAATTTTTTCACATTTTTTGCTAAGCTACAGTAGTAATTTTAAAAACCTGCTTTTGATTTCCTTTGCAATTGATAATGCATTATTAAATTAATTTTTTTAAATAAATTATTATATTTTTTAGCTAGTTTTAATAGTGTTTGTTTGCAATTGTAGAAACAATCACTTCAAATAGAAAAAACTGAAGATTAATGTTAATAATCAACAACTCTGATAATTACCGACAGATTTGCAAAAAAAAATTTTCTATCTAGTGATTAAACTAGTTGTTCTATTCCAGCCTTCGCAGTTTTTTTATGAGTATTTGTCTATACAAGATTTTCTGTAAACATTTGTTTTAATCTATCTTTTTTCTTTCTACGCCAAACTTTTTTTTTTTTCACTAAAAAATTTTATTGTCTTTGTAACCTTTTTTTGATCAAACCTCTTGTTTTTGCTCAAAATAATAAACTAATAAAATTAATCAAATAATCATACGAAATAACGGAAAAATATTGCCTCAACGGAAAGCTCCAAGCAGGACTCGAATCTGGGACGTCTTGATTATAAAGTACAGAAAAAACCCCTCCAACCGGAAAGACCCGAAAGACAAGTGTCCTGAGGGGGAAAGAACAACTAACCAAAGGTTCTTCTCATTCAATCTTTCTTCGGGGTATCGTAATGCCTGAAAAGCATTCAATTGTTTTTGTGTCTTTGATTTTTGTTCTCAAAAACAGATTTATACTTGTCATTTTTAAACGAAAATTTTTTTTGGATTTTTTGGAAACTATTCTTTGCTTTTTATTCGTCATCTGAATTTTCGAATGTGTTTAATCTGTTGTTTTTTAAAAAAAAAGGCGACTGCACAAAAACCAAATGATACACAAACAATGGTTACTGGAAACAAATAACGTATCTAGTTTTTATGTCTATTTAATTGCAGAAATTTAATAAATCTGCAAAGGATTATCGTTTATAAATAATAAATACCGCTTCTATTAAAAATATATAAATGAAAATAAAAACATGCAAGTGGAAATAATAACATGGAATTAAATCAAAACGTTATTGTTGCTGCTTTAACTTTAATATTTTTATTAAAGGTTACAAGTGCTTTGTGTTTCAATACTTACACAAAAAATGGAATATTGATGCCAACCAATGAGAAAGTTTCATGTTCGACTCAAAACTGCATAACACGTTAGTGGTTCTTGGAAACATTAAAACCATTATATTTAATACATTTAAGTTATAATGTCATCTACTTACTATGATAGTTCTATCAATACAGGTTGTGACACTGGCCCTACTCCGCAAGATTTAGCTCCCGGATCTTGCCAAATTGTATTTAGTAGGTTCCATAGATTTTTTGCTACCTGTTTTAAAGATAAAACAACAAAACCGGCATTGTTTTGTTGTTTGAACCCTGTGTGCCCTATGTTTGTATATAAAACAGTCATTTGAATTTTTCAGGATTAATGTGGTACAATGTCCCTGAAATGTATTGCTCCTGTACTGAAGATTTATGCAACAATTTTCAATATCTCACACAAAAACGTGTTGAGTTTAACGGAAAATTAGAAGCAATGCAAGTTTTTCCTTTTAATAAATAATAAAATAGAGAGTCATCATCAAGTGTTAATTAGTGAACGTCAATCCAACCCAAATTTCGAAATCTTGGATTGAAAATTTTGTTGGATTGGGTTGACCAATTCATCCATCGGTAAAGATTATCCGGAATGGATTGATGTTCACTAGTAAATTTAAAAAAGAGGTTGATGCTTACGTTTTCTAAATTTTTTTAAGTTTTGTCCAGCCTCCGAATAGGTGAAACTGATCAAAAGCGCGGGAAAGAACGAGTCACAATAAACCGAAAAACTGCTGCTGATCAAATGCTATTAAACCTGTAGAACATCATGAACGTTAATTTTTAGTAAAAACGAAATTTCACAACGAACGGGAAGTTTAACATGTCATAATTGTTTTCACGGCGTTTTTGCAAGTAATGGTAGCCTTGCTCCATGTGACGGTCCCAAAGCGTGTACAGGAACATTTTGTGTTATAGAACATAAACCATTTAAAAGTAAGTAAACTAACATAAAAAAAGTTGGTATTTTCCATAATAAAATCTAGTGTCTAAGCATTCATGCTTTTTAAAACTTACAGTTATTTCACTAGGAGTTTATTTATTTTTTGAAAGCATTAATTACAGGAGACGAAGGAAGTTCTCCAGAATTTTTCTATCAAGATTCTTGGTGTGGTCCCAAAGAATTAAAAGTGGGTTGTGGCACTATAGGTCTTAAAAAATGGTGTGTTTGTAATATAAACATGTGTAATGATCTGAATCTACTGGCAACGAATTTTCCACTTGAAATAACAACAACTACCAATACCCCCACCACGACCACAACCACCACCACTACCACCACCACTACCACAACTGCACCAACTACAACTGTAGCTGAAACAACAACATCACCAGCCACCACCACAGCAGTTTCAACCACCACAACAATTTCAACAATAGCTTTTTCTGATACAACAACAACTTCTTCTTTCCAAAATTTAACTGGATGTTTTATACTTCTTTCTTCATCAGTAGATCCAACTTCATTAAGTACAGGAAAATTTGGATGGTATTTTCTGCATCAATCATACTGTGAAGAATTATGCAATCGTAATTTTGGCCTTTTACAATGTCTTGGTTATATGTATGAATCAAAAAATCATGGAAAATGTACTCTTTTCCAATCTTTAACGAACGAAGAAATTGTTCAAAATTCAACCTCATCTGCATCAATATATAAAAAATGTTAACCGTTTTTAGTGTTGTTTTTTGAAATATAAAGACTGTTTCATTCAACAATCTTATAAATGTTCGTACTAAAAAAGTAACAAACAGTCGTCCCAAAACTTCGATAAACATTTGAAAACGAGAACAGTACCCAACAAAATAATGCAGCCTTAATTTTAAGATAATTTCTTTTAACAAACTAGTAAGCAAAATATTCTAATAAAATTAATATAATTTAAAAATTTTACTCCATAAAATTGTTGATGAATTTATTAAACCAGTTTGGAAGTGACTTACTTGTAAAAAGTATAAGCGAAAACTCGTTTTATTTTAAGAGAGAGTCTGTGAGAAAATTTGCAATTTTCAGAAATGAAGCGCACAAGATTTTTTAGAATTTGGTTTTTTGTTAATAAATCGACTAAATAGGTTGTAAATAGACGATTTTGAAAATATAAGACTCATCTGGTGTGTAGTTTTGATATAGGAGTAATTCAAAGTTACATATGTGCAGAAAATGAGAAAATTCGGCATATTTTTTGGCGTAAAGTTATAAAATTAATACTCTGCAGTTATACTAAGTTGGATATGGGCTATTTAATGGTATATAAAACATATTTTTCCGATGACGAAATCGGGCCCAAAATTCACTTTTAAATTTTTGAGCTTAGATATCGTCATGAAATCTTTGCTTGGTTTCTTAAGCACATATCCCACAATATTGCCCAACATGTCTAGTTTATGTGTGGAAAGTTTCAGCCAAATCCAGCATCCCGTTTTTCGTAGACTGTAAATCAAAGTTGCTGACTCAACATCTCCAACATCATATGACCCACATAAGTTACGAAATAGTTGAACAATCAACTTCTAGTGACTTATATTATCAAATACTATGCTAATAGACTATTCTGGGCGAGTTTCATAACATTTGGACATCATTTCGAAATATGCCACCAATTTGAAAATCCAAAAATTAGCTACATGAAACATTCAACTAAAAATCGCAAAAACTTGTTGTGGCTTGTCGTTTAAAACGTATTAATGTTTTTAAAATGTTCAACAAATGCAGAAATATCATGTAAAAGCTTAAAATACTGGATTCCGCGACCTATCGATTATTCCGGATGTGTCGCAATTTGCCTTATTTTTGATATATTTTCAACATAACAAAATGATATCAAAAATTAAATAAATCCTTATTTTTAGGTGTTTACAATAAGAATTTAGCATGTTTACGTTATCTATAGAAAATTGCCAGATTAAGTCATTATTACTGTAGTTTTTAGGAAAAACCCAAAATACCATAATCTGGAATTTTTTAAAAGTCGACGGTTTTATCTCATTTTAAAGCTATATAGCAAATCGACCACGGGGAATCCGATGGTGATGTCTGTTTTCGTTGAAAATGGCGTTTTCAACCACTTATTAGGCAAAAATATGCAAAAATACCTGTTTTTGACAGATATCGCTTTTTTCAGTGCCACCTGAAAAAATCATTTTTGTACTATTTTGTAGCCCTTAAAAAGGTCTTTTTATGGTGTGAATATCATTTCTCATACTCCAATGGATTTTTGAGATTTGCCCCAAAAATCGAAAATTACGACTTTCAGGTCGCTCAAAAAGTAGGTTAAAGTTGATTTAAAAACCTGAAACTTTCATAGTATGTTCCCCTGGCATAGTAGAACATTGTCCCATAGTTAGTTTTGTTTAATCTGACGTTTTGGATTTTTCATTCAAGGTTTTTTATATGTTAATAAACACCTCATATTTGACATATTGCTTAATAATAAACAGATATCCAAAAGCGTTCAAATTTTCTATAGATAACGTAAACATGCTAAATTTTGTTGTAAGCACCTAAAAATATTGATATATAAAATTTTTGATATCATTTTGTTATGTTGAAAATATATCAAAAATAAGGCAAATTGCGACACATCCGGAATAATCGATAGGTCGCGGAATCCAGTATTTTAAGCTTTTACATGATATTTCTGCATTTGTTGAACATTTTAAAAACATTAATACGTTTTAAACGACAAGCCACAACAAGTTTTTGCGATTTTTAGTTGAATGTTTCATGTAGCTAATTTTTGGATTTTCAAATTGGTGGCATATTTCGAAATGATGTCCAAATGTTATGAAACTCGCCCAGAATAGTCTATTAGCATAGTATTTGATAATATAAGTCACTAGAAGTTGATTGTTCAACTATTTCGTAACTTATGTGGGTCATATGATGTTGGAGATGTTGAGTCAGCAACTTTGATTTACAGTCTACGAAAAACGGGATGCTGGATTTGGCTGAAACTTTCCACACATAAACTAGACATGTTGGGCAATATTGTGGGATATGTGCTTAAGAAACCAAGCAAAGATTTCATGACGATATCTAAGCTCAAAAATTTAAAAGTGAATTTTGGGCCCGATTTCGTCATCGGAAAAATATGTTTTATATACCATTAAATAGCCCATATCCAACTTAGTATAACTGCAGAGTATTAATTTTATAACTTTACGCCAAAAAATATGCCGAATTTTCTCATTTTCTGCACATATGTAACTTTGAATTACTCCTATATCAAAACTACACACCAGATGAGTCTTATATTTTCAAAATCGTCTATTTACAACCTATTTAGTCGATTTATTAACAAAAAACCAAATTCTAAAAAATCTTGTGCACCCCGTTTTAACGAATCTCACAGACTCTCTCTTAAATCAAATAAGTTTCTGAAATTTTTTAATGTTTTTCTTGTAAATTTTTTGTTCCATAAGTTATTTATGAATAAAATTATTTGTATAATTATAATTTTTCTTGCGAATTATTGTTAGATGAATTGAGCTCAGAAACATGTAAGCTTTATTTCATATAAGTTATCTTATAAGTTGATCTTACTAACACAAAACGATTTCAGATTCCTCTGAAAGAATTTCTTTAACACTTGAACCAGAGTTGGATTCCCTTTGTAAGCCTGAAGGGACAATGCTAGGTTTTTTTGTTGTTTTGATTCAAAGAAAACCCGCAAAATGATTATTTTTGTTGAACTTTAATTATCTGTAAATGATAATGATTTCCTCATTAAATGTACGGATGGAAATGAGCCTGCCATGAAAATTGTTTTCTATTTTTTCCCTTCATTGTTGAAAAGAAATTTAAATGAAACAAATAGTGATCAGTGTTACCACAACGCCGACGCCGGCGTCACGGCGTCGACGCCAACACTGACGCCGACGCCGGCGTTGGCGTCGGCGTCGGCGTCACCTTTTCGTGGTCGGCGTCTCTTTCAGCGTTGACGCCGAGACGCCGGAGATATAAATTTTCACAAAAAATGTTTAATTCTTCGTTTTTAACGTTGATAAGTACTTTTTTCGCTCTAATTTGTTGTTTCTTTAACATAAATACCAATTTCCAACATGTTTATAAGGAATTTTTAATATTTTTGGAGAATCTGAAAAAAAGCTCCCCGGCGTCACTCGGCGTTAACGCCATCGACGCCAACGCCGACGCCGGCGTCGGCGTCGGCGTTGGCGTCATTTTTTTTGAAAAGTGGAAACACTGCTTTTGACTAACAAAAAAACATAAATTTGCATGATTTTCGTAATGTTATTTATTTATTAAATTATTCATTACATTTGTTTCACCTCAAATACACTTGCTTGCTTGAAAAATGTCTCTCTACTTTGATGAAAGGGTTGAAGAAGAACGAAATGAAGATCCTCGAAAAGAAATGATAACATTTTGCTTATTTGCATACTTGGGGTAGCATTAGAAATTGAAGACAGTTTTATGGCTTTGCTTTTTATTAATATGTTGTAATTTATATTTAAAATAAACGATTTTATTTTTGTTGAAGAAACGTTTTTTTGGCTACAGTATGCATTGATTAACAAATTGCTGATTACCTTCAGACAGTGGTAAAATTTGAATTTAAAATTAAAATAAATTTGCATAAATCTCTTCTGTTGTTTTACAAACAAAATATTCCGTCTCACACATACATTTGCTTGATTGATTTTGATTGAAGAATGTCGCTTTATTTTGATGAACGGGATGAAGAAGAACAAGCTGTTGCTGATCCTGAAAAAGATACAATGACAATGTCATTTCAAATGAATTTAAACATTCCGCCTCCTCTTGATGAAGATGACCCAGAACTAATCTTTTTTATTGGAAAATCATTCAAAACTATTTGTGGTGTCAAATCATTAAAATGGTATATTTTTTGTTTTGAAGAAAGTATTTTGATTTATGCTGATCAGAATAGTTTGGAATTTTCACCTGGAATTCATGAAGCAAAACGACTTCAAAATGCACGATGTGATTTTTCATACAAGTTATTCTCAGATGATGAAATGCGCTCAGAAATTTGTGAGTTTTAACCCTAAAATTAAATTGTATAAATTTTAATAGTTTTAGATTCATCTGAAAGCATTTCTTTAACATCAGCACCAGATTCAGATTCATTTCGTACACCTGATGGAGCAATGCAAGAATTTTCTACTGCATATGCCCAAAGAAAAGTTGCACAAATGGTTATCTTTTTTGATCTTGAACTACCAATGAAATACTTTTTTCGTCCATTTGAAATTTCTTGGATTGGCATCAATAGAAAACTTTGTGAAAATTATCCAGAAGATTTAACAACTGATTTTAGATTTGAATTCTTGATTGAAAGGTTTGTTTTTTTTTGTAAGATAACAGATATTCTTCAAAGGAGGAGACCCCCTTGATAAAAATATTTCTTACACCCGGGACTGATTATCAGGCAAACAGTTTTAGAGGAGATCTCACCCTTCAATTATTAAACTAGGCATAATAGATTTTAAACTTTAATTTTTAGTGATTTCACTTTCAAATGCCCTGATGGAGATGTACCTGCTTTGAAAATGGTCCTCAACGTTTCAAGTTCATTTATGAACGAATATTTGAAGGAATCAAACAATGATGAATTTGTTATTGATCATGATGTTGATTTTGTCGAACCTGTCATTACTTATTTACATTCCCGTTGCTTTGAAATGCCAAAATCTTATAACCTTGATTTTGTTGATCGTCTTTTAAAAGCAATTTATTTTTTCGTCCCAGAAATGAAAGAACCTGTTTCACCAGATAACCCAATGTATCCAATGATTAATTTTGTGTATTATTCATTGTGTGAAAAATTTGTTCAAGTATGTTTATTTAAATACTGTAATTTTACTTTATTTCTAATAATTTAGGACCCACATGATTTTGAAACTATCTTAAAATGGATATCATTGGCTTCTCGACATAATTTCTTTATGCTTAAAGAAATGATTGCAGTTGTTATTGCAGAAAAATATTTCTACCAATTTTTTGAAACATTTCCTGAAGAAGTAAGTTATGAGTTATTTCTTGGATAAATAAATTTAAATATTTTTTAGACAAGAACTCAAGAAAATCAAATGCTTCGTGATACTTTTGGTACTGGCAAAAGAGGTCTTCGAATTTTTAAAGAAATTACAAATATTTTTCTATATTTATTTTTTAAAGTTTTAACATAGACTGCAAATAAATTCATACTCAATGCAATATTTTATCAGCTATTAACATTTTAATGAAAGAGTGAAATTCTCATAGACTTTTAAAGAATTTTGTAAATCTGTAGGATGCAAAATTCAAAATATCTTTTTCAAGTTTGATATTTTAAGGGTTTTTTTCTTGATCGGTTTTGCCACCAGATTCTTTTGAAAAAAGTGTGCTGCACTCTTTATCAAAAACATTTTTGTGTATTCATTCTTTCCTAAAGTACATAATTTTGGATTCAAATGTTGTGAATTTATAATTTGATAATTAACTGATTAAATACATTTGCTTTTTTAAACTCACACTTTGATTTGACAATTATTACAAATTTTGTTGATTACAGTACCTTAAAAATCAGTTTTTGCTTTCCTTTTGTCTTAAAAATAAAAAAGTTTCAAAATTTTTTAATCTTGTAACTGCTGTTTATACTCTTGTTTACCGTGTTAATTATTACAAATTTTGCCGTATAAAAAGAAAGAATTTAAATTTCAAAAAATAAACTTCTTGTTTTTCATTTGATCAAAAGTAAATTTCAAAAAAAAATTTGCATAATTTTTTGATGTTATAATGTTATAAATTATTGCTTCCATCTCTCACTCACACTTTCTTGCTTGCTTGCTTTCTTTATTGATTGATTTTTTCCTCCAAAAATGTCTCTCTACTTCAAAGAACGGGTTGAAGAAGAACAAATTGAAGATCCTCGAAAAGATATGATAAAATTTTGTCGTTCATGGATTCTTTCAATTCCTCCTGATGCTCCTGGAAATTTTCAAATTAGCCGATCATTGATTACCACCTCGGATATTAATTCAGCGAAATGGGAATGTAAATTAACAAGTGATAACTTCAGAGTTAAACCTGACAATATGTGGTCACTTTATTTTTGGAATGGAAGCTGTTATTTTTCATATAAATTATACTCTGATACTGAAATGCGTTCTGAAATTTGTAAGTTTAATTTTATTTAAATACAAATATATTTTTTATATTTTCAGATTCCTCTCCAAGAATTTCTTTAACAGAAGAACAGAATTCATTTGTTACACCTGAAGGAACAATGAAAGAATTTTCTGATGCTTATGAAGAAAGAAAAATTGTAAAAATGGTTATCTTTGTTGAACTTGGATTCCCAAAATTATTGTTTTTTCGTGCGGATGATTCAGTTTTAAAATATTGCGAAGATTATCCTGAAGATATTGATTCAGATTTTCGATTTGAATTTTTGAAAGATGGGTATGTATTTTTATCGACAAATTGCTATGACCAGTGTTGTTGCGCCTCCGCCTCCGGAGGCGAGGAGGCGCCTCCCAACTCGCCTCCGCCTCCGGAGTCGGAGGCGGAGGCGCGTTTTGCAAAAGATCAAAGGTGAGAATGCCGCTTTGTGCCTCCGGAGGCGCCTCCGGAGGCGATTATTCACCTCCGCCTCCGGAGGCGGAGTCGGAGGCGGAGGCGACTAAAATAAAAAAGCACAACACTGGCTATGACACATTTTCTGAAAATGTAGTCATATGCTTTTGTATTTTCATGTATCAGTTTTTTTAGTGACTTCACTTTCAAATGTTTGGATGGAACTGTTCCAGCTTTAAAAATGGTTATGAATGTTACGGCATTGAAAAAATTTTTGAATAAATCAAACAATGATGAATTTGTTTTGGATCATGCTGTTGATGTTGTGCAACCTATTATCCCTTACATCCATTCTCGGTGTTTTGCAATGCCAAAATTTTATGATCTTGATTATGCTGATCGTATTTTGAAAGCAGTAAAATTTTTTGTACATGAAGAAGTGGAACTGGATGGTATCATTTTAACACATTATTTTTCACTTTGTGAAAAGTTCGAAAAAGTAAGTTTATTAAAAAAGTAAAGCATGGAACATTCCCGAGTAGTTATTGCATTTTTATATTTTAGGACCCACACAATTTTGAACTGATTTTACAATGGGCATCTTTTGCAACTCGGCATTCAATTTCTCTTCTTTATGCAATGGTTTCCACCACAATTGCTCAAAAGTACTTTTATGATTGGATTGAAAGATTCCCTGAAAATGTAGGTTTACAGTAATATTAGTAACGAAGTTATATTCAAAATTTTAGACAGGAATTGCTGAAAATGTACTCTTTGGTGAAATTTTTCGAGATGTTACAAATATATTTGCAGAATCATTATCGACTAAAGCAATTTTGTCATTGTGTAATTGTGTTAATTGTACTAAATGAATAACTTAATAAATTGTTTTGATTACATACTCTCTTGTTTACTCTGGTAATTCTGATAATTCCTTCCTCTTTGATGACGTCATTTATGAACAAATCTATCATTTCTAGAAATACCGTAATCCAATTTTATTTCCAGATTCCTCTCCTCGAATCGAGATGACCGAAATTCCAGCTAAAGATGAATTCAAAACTTTAGAAACTTTTGTTGCAAAAATGTTTGAAGCAATTAAAGAAAAAAAGATTACAAAAATGGTTGTTTTTGTTGAATTGCATTTAGAAGCAAAATATTTCTATCGGCCATTTGAAAAGCCATCTTTATGTCCCTGCAAGAAAGTCTGTGTTGAATATCCTAAAGAAATGGAAAATGACTACCGATTTGGATTTTTGAATAAAAAGTTAGAATTTTTTTGGATTAAGAACTTTTGAGTTTCGATATTTGGGATCGTCTAGAGGTGATGTCTCGCATTGGTGAAATGTGACGCTCCCCCTTAAAGCGGCAAAGATCAAAGGAAAAACGTAAAGAAAGAGTGGGTTTCTGAATTTCAGATTTTTGTGTAATGTCACAGTTTAACACTCCTTTTTTAATGGCAGGATTATTCTCTTTGATCTTTGCCGCCATTTTAACTAAATGTCGGAGATATCTAATCCACTGTCATACTGTACCGTGCCTATTACCGTAATCACAATAACCTATTTTTCAGTGATTCCACTTTTAAATGTCCTGATGAAGATGTCCCATCTCGTCGAATTGTCCTAAATATTACAAGTCGATTTATGAAGAAACGTTTCATTGAATCAAAGGATCGTGAATTTGCTGTTGATCATAAAATTGATGTGGTAAAACCAATCATAAATTTTTTGCATTCAACCTGTTTTCAAATGCCTGAAAATTACAATCTTGATTATGCTTTACGATTTTTGATTGCTGTTAAATTTTTTGATGCAGAACAAAACGTTGAAATCCGAAAAACAATTGAACAATCACTTTGCAAAAAATTTGTTGATGTAAGTTTTTATTGGATTACTGTACTTTTACACAGAGTATTACTGTATGTTTTTTAGGAAAATCATACTTTTGAAACAATTTTACGATGGACATCAATTGCATGCCGACAATCTTTACATTCTCTTGAAGGTATGATTGCTTCTGTAATTGTCAATTAATTTTATTATAAATGGCATCAAACTTTCCCTGTAGATGTAAGTTGTATACTGTAATTGTTTCATACAAGTAATAAATGTTTGAATTTTAGACTCGAAATCTTCAAAATGATCAATACCTTGAAATTTTTGGTGGTTCTGAGCATATTTGGATGTTTGAAAAAGTTGATAAAATCTGTAAGAGATCACTCACAACTAATGTAATTTTACCATAATTGTATCATACAATTTGTATGTAATTTGGGATCACTGGATAAAATAAGTGACTAGTTTGCCACATTCATGTTCTTTTAATATATCTACAAAAGAATAATCGATATCTTCCATTACGATTTAATGTGATGTCTGAATGTTGTTCCGTGACAAAATTTTAAAATAATTAATTTTTGAAATTCTTTTCATTAAAATGTTTATATTTTTTATTGAACTATTGCATTTGTCCCCCACAGTTTCAATCAATCAATGAATATTTTTCCGACACAAGCTTTTGATTTAACTTTTGCTTTACTCTTTAATTTCTGTCATGAAAAATTTTAAAAAAATTCAAGAGACATTCAAAGTTTTACAAACGATTTCGGGAAAAAATGGTCGCCAGACTTGGACAAGATTTAGTCTGGATATTTTTTTGATGAATATCCAGACTAATTTTTTTGAAAGATGATTTAGTTATTTCAAAAACACATGCTGTTTCAAAAAAGAATTTCTTTCGCAACTTTAAGATTATAAATTTTTTTGAAAACGTTTGAATATTGTGTATTTTTTGAATCTTTTATTTTTTCTAACCATTTTTATAAATAATAAGTTTTTTGTCCAACATTTCTCATTTATCCACTCATTGAGCTGGCATGACAGAAAAGCCTACATTTTTAATAAAAATTTTATATTTATTTACTGCATGTTCTGTTAAATTAAAAATTTTATATCAATATTTAAACAAAAGATAACAAAAAAAATTTCGCAATATCCAAATTGTATGATTAAGAGTTTGACACAGCTAAACACATAATCAAAAATAGAAATTAAATAGAAAATTTCGTTTACGGTTACCGGGTAACAAAGATAACAAAAATCTTTAATTCACAGAAACGAAATTCTACACATCTTTGGTAGAAATAAACTGATTGTCTGTTTTTCAATCGATTTTTTGCACAGACTTCAACAAAAAAACGAAAAAATTTATGTTTTTAAAAAAACCAAAAAAAGCAAAACGAAACCTTTGCATTTTCTCCTTTGGTATTTTTCTTTTAAATTTCATATACAAATTTTTGTCCTAAAACAAGCTTCTTTTTGTCGTTGCTAAACTGTGTTTAAATTTTGCTAGATAATTAAAAATTCGATCAGACCTTTGAATTTTTTTGTAATTATTTTTTAACTTGTTTGATATATACTTTCAAAATATTGGATTTATCTGTATTTTATTTTATTCTTTAAAATTTTATTAACACTTGTTGTTTCCAACTTTTAAAAAACGAAATGAATAAAGTTTTCTTCATAACTTACTTATTCTAAATCTACTAAAGTTGACAAGGATTTTTTGGATTAAGAACCAGATATACAGAAGAAATGTTTTGTATGTAAAAAAATGCCCAAAATTAAGCTTGATGTTTCTAAATTCACTTTTTTCTGTTTGTACGCTTTTATTTTGATGCAAATGGCATTTAAATATTTTTATAAATAAATTTGTAACAACTAAATTAATCAAAGTCTCAGAAGATTTGGTATTTGCATGTTTTAGTTCTAATGGAATAAAATACTTTTATTATTTCTTGCATTTCTGACAGTTTTTATTTTAAAATACTACATTTTTTAACAATGAAAATTATTACACTAAATAAAAATTCGAATTTACAACTTGTATTAAAAAAAGAAAAAGGTTTCATCTTGTCTAGTTTCTCTTTTTGCTTTCTTATTTTTAACAAAAAAAAGAAGATCAACAGAAAAAAAGCAACACAAACAACTGCTGCTTGATAGTTGAATATTTTGTTATTTCATTTTTACAACTTTTTCGCAAATGAAGAAATTAGAAGATTTTCTTTCCAATTTTAAATTTTTGAATATTTTAAAACTTGTTTTGGGTAGTGAAAAAATTTGGAAAAACATGTACAAAATTTAGGTGAAAATTGTTCCTAATTGTTATGAAAATCATACATTCTTCCGTTAAAAAATAAAAAAGAAATGATTACCAATTCAAAAGACACAAAAAAATATATGCTTTTTTAAAATTGTTTTAAAATTTTTCACTCTAATGTTTTAAAATTAAATTTTAAAAAATTTTATTAAGTGCTTATTCAAATATATAAACAACTCATTTTCAATTTTTAAAGCTTGCAAAACCATTTTTAAATGGTATTTAATAATTATTTTTGATTTGACTTTATTTTTCCGAAGAAAAATAATTTTTGCACACTTTGAAGTATTACGTAATAAAAAACGAAGATTGAAAAGAATGAATCGAAAATGTTTCGAAAATCACTTCAATTTATTACACCGACTTTTATATTTTTGGACTTTTTTATATGTTAAAGAAAAATGTGCTACAAAATTTTGTTTTTTCGAAAATCGTTTTTATAGATAGATATGTGCACTGTTTTTTCAAAGTATGGCTGAAAATATAATTTTGATACCATTAAATGCAGAATTTTTTTCTGAATAATAATGGATAAAAAAAATTAATAGTAATAGTACTGATAAAAAAGATAATTGATAAAGAAAAATACCAAAAATACATTTTTTTTCGGCCGGGGAACACTTTTACTTCTTGAATATTTTCGTGTGGGGTGCAAAAACCACACACTTTTTTGCAGCAATTTTTTTGTTTGATTTTTCTTAAATATTTATCAAATAATGTTTTTTAACAAAGAATCTTCATTTAATTCGTTTATTGGCAGCGTTATTTCTTTTAATCAATGTTATAAATCTGATGGGCGGCTAAAGGTTGGTTAATTCTTAAAAATAAGCATTTTTTCCTGTTGTAAACACTAAGAATGTGTTTGTTTCATATGTGATTTATTAATTTATAAAAATAATAATATTATTCTTTTCAGAATCTGAATTATTTTTGTCTTCCAATGAATATCTCATTAATCTGCTTCTCTCACTATCACTGATTATCTGGAAATGGATTAAGTCAAAACTCCATCGGAACAATCTTCTTCAAGGAATAAAACAAGAAGCTCAAAATCAACTTATTGTTTTCCTGTTTTATGTATGTAATGGACATTTTCAACATGTTTGTGCTTGATGGATTTGTCTTCAAGGTCGTGATATCTTCAATAACAATGATAAAACTTTCATCATTTGAAGAAGATCATCTTTGTGTTATTTCCCTGCAAAAGGCATTGCTGTTAGAAACACACTTGAACAAAGAATCTTGATTATATTATTCGTGATGCAAAGGTATGGAACATATACTCTTATTATCGATACATGAAGGTTGTGGTTTTTTAGAATGTAGAAAAAGTTGTTCCATTTGCTCCTGATGATCATCTTGGATATTCAGTGATACCTGATAAACTTAATCTTCAAGTCGAGGAATTCATGGTGAACATTCTGAAGAAGAAGGAAGCCTGGCTTGTTATGGGTAATATAAAGAATCAATGGCTTGAAAAAAGTGAATATCAATCTGCTTGGCAGTTAATGGCGTCAAATGAACTTATCAAAATTATTAAACATTTTAATGTCTTATTTTGTAACATTCTTTCTACTTAACAATTCTTTTTGTATACTGTTTATATTTGTACTTGAATAAACAAAACTTTTTATATTTATTTTTGATTTTGTAGGGGGGGGATTTAAGAGGGATAATAGTGAGCTATTGATTTCATTAATCGTGAAATTATTAACGCCTTAATATAAATTAAGATAATTGTATTTACCTTTTAAAGTTTCATCAATAACAGTTTTTAACCCGTCAGGCAATCAAAAACAAAACATCAGACAAAACAAAAATGCACTATTTGTTTTGCTTTTTTAAAGTCATATTTGACAAATTTGCGGAAAACAAAAAAACTACAACTTACAAAACACTTTTTTGATGAACATTTTAAATTTGAACTAAAAATGAATAAAAAAACATCGGAATGGATTCGAACCTGTGACCTTCGGATCGTTGCGCAGCGCCTCTAACACTTGGCCGTAGACGCATATTTCTCTGTGCTATCTTGTGCGCAAGTTTTGTTTTTTCCATCAGATGCAGAAAAAAATTCTGCATCGAATAGGCCGGGTCCCGAAAAACTACACGAACTATCCTAGTATACCAACATCAAAAAAACGTAAAAAAATGCCATTTTCTCAGATTTTTTGCGTGGAAGTGATGCTCAAAAGTTGGATTTTCGGAATCTCCGTAAAATTTTGCATTTGGTAGGATAAAATTTAATTATAAACAAAAAAGTTTTAATTTCTACAGTATACCTCTCTTGCATTTTCCTTTGGACGAAAAAAAATGCGGGGAACACTCGCGTCGCATAACGCCAGTGCACGTATCTAGATTTATAACAAACATCAGCATTTTAAAACTTTTATGTATAGATAGTTACTCGCTATTTATTAGTATATTCGTTTAAGCAGCCGTTTTTCGGCATTTTTAAGTATCGAAAAGAAGTCAATTTTCTAAATTTCAATATTTTGGTATGGAATGAGTCACTAACAGGCTGAAGTTTGTTGGCAAAAAATATTAGCCCCCACCTCCTCCACAAAAAAGTAGGGCGATTCGTCAAAGTGGTACTACGCAGTTTGCGCCGACGACAATTGCGCCGCGACATTTGCGCCGCGACAATTGCGCCGATGACATTTGCGCCGACGACGATGGCGCCGACGACAATTGCGCCGACGACAAATGCGCCGACGACATTTGCGCCGAAAAAACGACAATTGCGCCGATAAATGAAACAAAAAAGTTTTAACTGTTAAACTTGGAAAAATACTAATTAGTGTTCCGTTTTCGTCTAATTTAAACTTTGAATTTGTATAATCATGATTACTTCAGTCACGTGTATCACAATGTCAGACAATTTTCACCAAACTTAGCCTGTGACATAACACAATTCGCCTTTGTGATCTCACACAAGCATGTATTTAGGCTTAGTTAGCGCGAGCGAAACGCGAGCTTTACACTGTAACATACTTCTTTAGGCTATGGCACACAGCTAAGTTAAGTGTTCTTCTAAGTTTTCTCCCTCAGGCTTCGACCGAAAAATGAATTTTAAGACAGCTTCCCTCCTAAATGAGAGTGTTAGTTTTTCGTTGCCTAAAGCTTTTAAGTAACTGTATTTACTATAAAAATAAAATTATGCCGATAACGTAGTCGATATTTGCTAAATCCGGAGGTAGCCATCAGATAATGTAATGCTCTCTAAGTTGAAAGGGAATGAATGACATAAACGGAATAATGACAAAATGAATCGGTTCATTTGAACTAGATGGTAAAAGCAAATACGGGAGGTCTATTTATAATGCGCACTTGTTTTTTGATAGCAAATCGTTCGTTTTTTTAAAAATGAGGAACAGGATGAGGATTATGACCACTCAAAGGTTTAACATTAGTAAAAGAGATATAAAAGTAATAGCTGGGAAGAATTTGTATGATAAAGTAGTCGTCATTCTAAGAAAAGTTGAGCTGATCATTGTAGTAGATTTTAGGCACAAGCGATTATTATTTGCTCTTAGTGTTAATAATTGTTTTGAGGGTTGAGTATAAAGGAAAAACTATGCATCCGACATAAAAAACTACATGTTTTGTTAGATAAATTAAGGATACATTTAGTATTAGGCCATGCAAACTTTAAAATGGGTTTCTCTCATTGTTACGGTATTTTGTGCCATTTCGACTATATGTCCACAACTTTTATAAAGTGTTAAAGAATGCAAGATTATTAAAAGTTATCCAAATTTCGATATTAACTGCTGAAATGCCATCGGCGCAATTGTCGTTTTTCCGGCGCAAATGTCGTCGGCGCAATTGTCGTCGGCGCCATCGTCGTCGGCGCAAATGTCGCGGCGCAAATGTCGCGGCGCAATTGTCGTCGGCGCAAACTGCGTAGTACCACTTTGACGAATCGCCCTACTTCTTTGTGGAGGAGGTGGGGGCTAATATTTGTTGCCAACAAACTTCAGCCTGTTAGTGACTCATTCCATACCAAAATACTGAAATTTAGAAAATTGACTTCTTTTCGATACTTAAAAATGCCGAAAAACGGCTGCTTAAACGAATATACTAATAAATAGCGAGTAACTATCTATACATAAAAGTTTTAAAATGCTGATGTTTGTTATAAATCAATAAATAGTCCAGACAAATACAGTAAAATACATTTTAAGCGTTTACGACCAATTTGGATACTTTAACATTGAAATGAAACTCGTCATGTGCTATATATACTTACTTACATACGAAAATTACGGCAGCTCAAAAAGTCAATTTTCTAGATTTCAATATTTTGGTATGGAATGAGTCACTAACAGGCTGAAGTTTGTTGGCAACAAATATTAGCCCCCACCTCCTCCATAAAAAAGTAGGGCGATTCGTCAAAGTTGGCCAAAAATGAAAAATTTTGCGCAGAGGGTCAAAAAAAAATTCGCCTAAAATCAGGGAGTTGAGTTAAAGTCCTAAAACACTGCCTACGGACGAGTTCCATCGGTTGTCTAAAAAATCTACTTAACACATTTATAAAATACCCTCTGGAAAAATTAGGATATTGTATCTACGAAACACACGAAAAACGGTCATTTTTTAATTTGTGAACGTTGTGGGTCCCGAAGCGAAAGTTGTGAAGAGGTGAGATTACTGTAATAAATTACTTCTCCCAGGGTCATACCAGTCCACATATAGTTAGATATCTAATCATTTTCGTTTTTGTATAACAGGCCCACCGCCATTTTTTTGGGACACCCTGTATGTGCAAAGTTTATATTTCAAAATTTTTTTATTACAGTATTCGACTCTGACAATTTTTGTTAAGAATTTAAGATTTTTGTACTCTTATTTCAATAGTATTTAAAGCTTTAATCATTACAGCTTTGATTTGATTTATCATGTTACTGAAACATGTTAATGATTTAAAAATGTGAAAGTTTGTTGATTTTGAAGAAAAAAATGTTTTCTGATATATTATTGTGAAGAACTGATCCAATTGAACGTTGATACAGTTGAGCCCAATTTAATCCGTTTATTTTGATAAATTATAATCCTAATTCAAAAAATATATTTTCAGATAAAAATTATAAAATATTTTTTAAAAAAATCAAATTCTAGCTAAAATATTTGGTGATCTTTCAAAAAAGCTTTAATAGAACAGTTTAACCAAAAGTTTTAGCAACAACAGCTACTCCGCACTTTAATAAAATGATTCCTTCTTTTTTCTCAATATTTTTTTGGCGCCAGTTTAGAATCGAGTATTATTTTGGTTTTCGTGGACAAACTGTTACAAGATAATATTCTGGAATCAATACAGATAAAATATGTACATTTTAAAAAATAATTATGGAAAAAAGATAAATTTTTTTAAAAACACATTTGTTTTAAATCAATCGCATTAAACAAATATGTTTTTTGAGCAACAAAAATTCTTCTTTTGATTACCCAAAAACATTAATATTTTATTAATATGCCAAAAAAAGTATTTGTTACTTTTACCAAAATAGCAGTTTTCGTCGTGATTCCTGAAATTTGGTTATCTATAAATAATGGAAATATAATTTGATAATTTTCTTCCAATACAAATTATATTGCAATATATCAATATTGATGTTGTTTAGAAATAAATTGTAAAATGAAACTTATTTAAATTGCTCTTAAAAATATTCATCAAAATATTCAAAAAATGCAAGTTTTTTACATTTAAAAATTGGCTAAAATTAAAACATAAAAATGCTCTAGAATGAACCATTTTTCTGCCGAAATGATTCAATCAAACAGAAAAAAACAAATTGCAAAATAAAAAAAATTTGATTTTTTGTTGTCAAAGAAAATGGCCGTGAAAATGAGAAGAGTTTGTGTTGAACAAGAAAGAACAGCATTGCAAAAAAATCGAACATCTGTCATTTTTTAAAGCCATCACTTTTTCCATATTCCACTCCATTTTTGTACATTTACTTAAAATATTTTATAAATTATTTTGCAAATGTTAAAAGATTATAAAAAAATATTAAAAATGAGGCTCTGCAATTTGTACAGTGAATTAGATTGCTGTTTTAATTACTGTGATAAGAATACTTTTATTATTATCCTTATAACTAAAATTAACAAAACAAATGCTTTTAAAATATTGAAAAAAATTTGGTTGATCTATAAATAGATACGTGCACTGGCGTTATGCGACGCGAGTGTTCCCCGCATTTTTTTTCGTCCAAAGGAAAATGCAAGAGAGGTATACTGTAGAAATTAAAACTTTTTTGTTTATAATTAAATTTTATCCTACCAAATGCAAAATTTTACGGAGATTCCGAAAATCCAACTTTTGAGCATCACTTCCACGCAAAAAATCTGAGAAAATGGCATTTTTTTACGTTTTTTTGATGTTGGTATACTAGGATAGTTCGTGTAGTTTTTCGGGACCCGGCCTATTCGATGCAGAATTTTTTTCTGCATCTGATGGAAAAAACAAAACTTGCGCACAAGATAGCACAGAGAAATATGCGTCTACGGCCAAGTGTTAGAGGCGCTGCGCAACGATCCGAAGGTCACAGGTTCGAATCCATTCCGATGTTTTTTTATTCATTTTTAGTTCAAATTTAAAATGTTCATCAAAAAAGTGTTTTGTAAGTTGTAGTTTTTTTGTTTTCCGCAAATTTGTCAAATATGACTTTAAAAAAGCAAAACAAATAGTGCATTTTTGTTTTGTCTGATGTTTTGTTTTTGATTGCCTGACGGGTTAAAAACTGTTATTGATGAAACTTTAAAAGGTAAATACAATTATCTTAATTTATATTAAGGCGTTAATAATTTCACGATTAATGAAATCAATAGCTCACTATTATCCCTCTTAAATCCCCCCCCTACAAAATCAAAAATAAATATAAAAAGTTTTGTTTATTCAAGTACAAATATAAACAGTATACAAAAAGAATTGTTAAGTAGAAAGAATGTTACAAAATAAGACATTAAAATGTTTAATAATTTTGATAAGTTCATTTGACGCCATTAACTGCCAAGCAGATTGATATTCACTTTTTTCAAGCCATTGATTCTTTATATTACCCATAACAAGCCAGGCTTCCTTCTTCTTCAGAATGTTCACCATGAATTCCTCGACTTGAAGATTAAGTTTATCAGGTATCACTGAATATCCAAGATGATCATCAGGAGCAAATGGAACAACTTTTTCTACATTCTAAAAAACCACAACCTTCATGTATCGATAATAAGAGTATATGTTCCATACCTTTGCATCACGAATAATATAATCAAGATTCTTTGTTCAAGTGTGTTTCTAACAGCAATGCCTTTTGCAGGGAAATAACACAAAGATGATCTTCTTCAAATGATGAAAGTTTTATCATTGTTATTGAAGATATCACGACCTTGAAGACAAATCCATCAAGCACAAACATGTTGAAAATGTCCATTACATACATAAAACAGGAAAACAATAAGTTGATTTTGAGCTTCTTGTTTTATTCCTTGAAGAAGATTGTTCCGATGGAGTTTTGACTTAATCCATTTCCAGATAATCAGTGATAGTGAGAGAAGCAGATTAATGAGATATTCATTGGAAGACAAAAATAATTCAGATTCTGAAAAGAATAATATTATTATTTTTATAAATTAATAAATCACATATGAAACAAACACATTCTTAGTGTTTACAACAGGAAAAAATGCTTATTTTTAAGAATTAACCAACCTTTAGCCGCCCATCAGATTTATAACATTGATTAAAAGAAATAACGCTGCCAATAAACGAATTAAATGAAGATTCTTTGTTAAAAAACATTATTTGATAAATATTTAAGAAAAATCAAACAAAAAAATTGCTGCAAAAAAGTGTGTGGTTTTTGCACCCCACACGAAAATATTCAAGAAGTAAAAGTGTTCCCCGGCCGAAAAAAAATGTATTTTTGGTATTTTTCTTTATCAATTATCTTTTTTATCAGTACTATTACTATTAATTTTTTTTATCCATTATTATTCAGAAAAAAATTCTGCATTTAATGGTATCAAAATTATATTTTCAGCCATACTTTGAAAAAACAGTGCACATATCTATCTATAAAAACGATTTTCGAAAAAACAAAATTTTGTAGCACATTTTTCTTTAACATATAAAAAAGTCCAAAAATATAAAAGTCGGTGTAATAAATTGAAGTGATTTTCGAAACATTTTCGATTCATTCTTTTCAATCTTCGTTTTTTATTACGTAATACTTCAAAGTGTGCAAAAATTATTTTTCTTCGGAAAAATAAAGTCAAATCAAAAATAATTATTAAATACCATTTAAAAATGGTTTTGCAAGCTTTAAAAATTGAAAATGAGTTGTTTATATATTTGAATAAGCACTTAATAAAATTTTTTAAAATTTAATTTTAAAACATTAGAGTGAAAAATTTTAAAACAATTTTAAAAAAGCATATATTTTTTTGTGTCTTTTGAATTGGTAATCATTTCTTTTTTATTTTTTAACGGAAGAATGTATGATTTTCATAACAATTAGGAACAATTTTCACCTAAATTTTGTACATGTTTTTCCAAATTTTTTCACTACCCAAAACAAGTTTTAAAATATTCAAAAATTTAAAATTGGAAAGAAAATCTTCTAATTTCTTCATTTGCGAAAAAGTTGTAAAAATGAAATAACAAAATATTCAACTATCAAGCAGCAGTTGTTTGTGTTGCTTTTTTTCTGTTGATCTTCTTTTTTTTGTTAAAAATAAGAAAGCAAAAAGAGAAACTAGACAAGATGAAACCTTTTTCTTTTTTTAATACAAGTTGTAAATTCGAATTTTTATTTAGTGTAATAATTTTCATTGTTAAAAAATGTAGTATTTTAAAATAAAAACTGTCAGAAATGCAAGAAATAATAAAAGTATTTTATTCCATTAGAACTAAAACATGCAAATACCAAATCTTCTGAGACTTTGATTAATTTAGTTGTTACAAATTTATTTATAAAAATATTTAAATGCCATTTGCATCAAAATAAAAGCGTACAAACAGAAAAAAGTGAATTTAGAAACATCAAGCTTAATTTTGGGCATTTTTTTACATACAAAACATTTCTTCTGTATATCTGGTTCTTAATCCAAAAAATCCTTGTCAACTTTAGTAGATTTAGAATAAGTAAGTTATGAAGAAAACTTTATTCATTTCGTTTTTTAAAAGTTGGAAACAACAAGTGTTAATAAAATTTTAAAGAATAAAATAAAATACAGATAAATCCAATATTTTGAAAGTATATATCAAACAAGTTAAAAAATAATTACAAAAAAATTCAAAGGTCTGATCGAATTAATAAATCAATAAATAGTCCAGACAAATACAGTAAAATACATTTTAAGCAGTGTTATGCTTTTATTTTTTTTCCGCGGGCGCCCGCGCCCGCGCCCGCGTACTTTCCAAAAAATCGCCCGCGCCCGCCCGCCGCCCGCGTACCCTCAAAAAAATCGCCCGCGCCCGCCCGCCGCCCGCTTACTTTCAAAAATTCCGCCTGCGCCCGCCCGCCGCCCGCCAAAGGGCGCCCGCGGGCGAAGCATAACACGGACTCCGATTTGAATTTATTTTAAACTATTATTTTCAATATTTAAAGACAATATATACATAAACCGACAGTATGTCATATCGCTAATTTGGCATACTATAGGTCAAAAGCATATCTTCAACACTTATCATGAATTTAAATTTTGACCATATCAATAATTGATATATTGATTAACAAAAATTACTTAAAGTAGTACTGTATATAATGTCATTAATCGGTCAAAATCCAGGTGAAGTTAATAACGATGTAAAATTTTTCATAGCAGTTTATTCTTTCTTTTTCGACAAGCAAAAAAGATTGACACCAATGTGAAAAAATGCAAATTATTTCAGAGAATCTTGGATGTTCTCATAGGGCATTTAGGTCATTGCGGTGAAAAACTTTTTTCTTTCTTCATTAGATGATTTGTCTTTCCGTGTGATTTTTATGGCAAAAAAGCAGTTTTTTGTAGATTTTCGTTGAGAAATATTGTCAAAAAAGCATTGAGAAAAAAAAGAAAATGCCTTTACTTTTTTACTCGCGGGCGCCCGCGCCCGCTGACTTAGAAAAAATCTGCCCGCGCCCGCCCGCCGCCTGCTTACTTTTGAAAAAACTGCCCGCGCCCGCCCGCCGCCCGCCGCCCGCCAACGGGCGCCCGCGGGCGCCCGCGGGCGGGCGCGGGCAAAGCATAACACTGCTCCTCACTTTTTTTTCATGTTTGCTAACCCGACTTGTTTATTCTTACGCACAAGAAAATTGTGCTTATTCAGTGTTGGGTATTTAATACTTTTTAATTTTGCTAACAATTGAGCACGCCTTTAACAAAAATACAGTTTGAATTTCTTACTTTTTTTTATCCTTAATTTGTTTAAAAATTATTTATAAATTGTGGAGAGTTTAAATAATCATTTTTTGAAATTTATTTATTTTAACCTTTTTCAACTCAAATTAATACAAATATCATGATTTATAAATTTGCTTAGCACGCGAAATCTTAGTTACAAGTTTGACAGAAAGCTTTGGATAAAAGTTGAAGGCATACATCTTTATCAAGAAGATCCAAATCATTGACTGGAGAAGACTTTCGTAAACATTAAAGTAAGAATTGAAGACTTTTTTGACGAAGTTTTGAAGCATGAAAAATTGTTGAAAAATGAATTAATTGACAAACATTGGATTCAAGAATATTTTTCAACAAATGATTTTCGACAAGGGCCTAAAATAAGTTTGAAAATAATGAAAGAACAAGCTACAAAAAATATGCAAACCTTGATATCAGTGATAACATATTTATCAGAAAAGTACAACAGCGGAATTAAATCTGGAAGAGACAAAGTTGGAGAAATACCATACAAAAGTTTGATTACAGTATCGACAGTTTTGAAAGAGAATCCAGAAATGACCATTTGTTTTTTTGTTGATTCTTTTGATTTTGAATTGAATGTCCATGAAAAATATTGTGAACTTTCAATCAAAAGACATTTATGAACCTAAAAATTTAGGTAAGAGTAAAACCGGAAATCGATATAAAAAGTGGAAAGGCAAGGTTTTTCGTGAGTCATGCTTTACACAATTTAGAACATGGAACTTGTGTAATTTTTCTCGCAGAGTACACTGAAGTGGCGCTAAGAGAAAAATTTAAATAAATTTGATGATTGTGTAACCCATAACTCACGAAAAGTTTATATTTCTGTCTTTTATATTAAAGTTAAGTTACGAAACATACCGGAATATCTTTTCCATCAACGATAAGCTTGAAATCTTTTTCAGTTTTGAATTTTTTGCTCGAAAGTCCAGGTAATTTAATTGAAGGTTCTTCTTTTTTGATAATCAAATTTGTTTTGAATTTTAAAGTCATTTCTCCATTTACAAAGAATCTTTTTGAAGGAAGAAACAATTCATCAGTTGAAGAAATCTTAGGACCACATCCATAATCATCTTTTTCAAACAAACTACAATAATTCATTGACAAATTTCCCAATGACAAAGTATTGTATGCTTCAATTTTCTCTCCTTTTCCAAGTTCAACTCGCAAAGTTTCTGTAACTTTTCCACGTGATTCATCATTGCAACCATTTGGATAGAGTAGAAGATAATATTTTGAAGTAGAATTTGGAGAAATCTTGAATTTAGAGCTCATAAAATAGCCATTTGTTGATAATTTTGCCTTGAATTCTGTTTCTTTAATATTCCACCGAATATTGATTGGGAAAGAAGATATCTAAAAATGATAAAAATTATTACATAAAACATGAGTTTAACGGAGATGTTTCAATTGCTGCTTTTTTTGATTTCACAAGAAAGTTCGCGGAGCTGAAAGTTATTGAAATTCAGGAACTTTCGCTGTTTATAGTGTTAAAAAAGTTAGAAAAAAGCAAAAGTCCCTGATTTTCAACAACTTTTGCTTCTCAAACTTTATTGCGAAATCAAAAACAAGGAACAAATAAAACATCTCCATCCATTTGCCACCCGAGGTGCAAAAGCCTATAGGGCAAATTCAAATTAATTTTGGAACGCCTGGCTTTTAAATAAAATTGACGGCCGAGTAGTCGAATGTTCAAGCGCGTTGACTCATCGGTATATTGCTCCTTGGTTTGAATCTCGCCCGTTATCACATTCAAAAATGATTACTTGTGTCCCCAGCCCATCCAGATAACAAAGTGATATGATATATTATGTCAAACCAAAGACATTAAAAATGGCTGCCGGAGGGATCCCAGGTTACACATACCGACTATTTTAGAGATTGTCCAGATCTGAAGTTTTCTCAAAATTTTAAAACCCCGCATGTCAGATTTTTTTCCTTTGATGTTTGCCGCTTTTAAGGGAAGCGTCAGATTTCGGCTTACCCCCTCTCTCCCTAAAACACCCGACGTAAGATCTGGACCGTATTACCACGGGAAAGTAAGTGGCATCGTTTAGACGCAATAAAAAGAACATACTGAAATGAGAGGTCTTTCAAAAATCAAAGTTCCATCAATTTTTACAATTAATTCATCATTGACAAAGAAATCAGGTTTAAAATATATGTCGTACAAAACAATGAGCCCATTTCCAGAAGAATTTTTAAAAAGGTGATCATAATCATAAGAATCATTGATTGATGGAAGAGAGATCCGATATTTTGCTTTTGTTTCGCGAACATTTCCGAGTTTAACCAATAAATAAATTCCAAATACTCCAGTATGCGTATCAGGTAATTTATCACAGAAAGCCAAATATAAAACACCACCTTCTTTGTAAGCAAAATTCATGGAACCTCTACAGAATGCATTCGTTGTCATCCTCATTTTTTCAAGATCAGTTTTTTTAAATTTTTCTTCGATTGAAAATGGATGTTCAATAATCTAAAAGTATACATTTAATAAAAAAATACATTCAAATAAATAACTTACAAGCTTCGTTGGATCCATAATTCTGTGAAATATCAATATTCAGCAACCGCAACTTGAAGCAACCACCACCTTCTCACGACGTCACAAAAATGAAGAATAAAAAGTTTTTGTGGACGGACATGTCATTATCAACATAATTAAGTCATTCATTCTATCAAAAAATTTACATAAAAATGTAAAAATTTTTTTCAAAGAAAAACCAAACTGGATTAGGTAAAGGAGGTTTATAAAAAAAAGAAATAATCTTTACATTTTTGACACAAAGCTGCTCCTTTTTCATGTGTAGATACACTGATTTTTTACAGGGTTCATTCGTGGATATTCAAATTTTTTTTCTAATTTGGAAAGAGCTTAATGCGTTTTGTTTAACATTCAGTTTTTGTTTTTGTTTCTGTCCAGATTTTAATCGTTCATTGCGATGAGTATATCGATTTCTAACAAATAATTATGCACGTTTATCTTGCGATGAGGTCATCAAAACATTATTAAAGAATAATCACAAGTATTCAAAGCAACGTAATAAAAATTTTTATATTGTTCAATTTTTCGATTGCAAAAAAGATGAAATTTTTATTACACCACAAAACGTTTATTTTAATTTTGTCGTAAAAAAGGCTCAATAAAATAGATGCTTTTCCTTTTTTGATAAACCAAATGTTTTGGTTAATGATGTCTTTGAATTTATCACGTTTCTTTCTCTCAAAAATCGGCAGATTACTTTTTATTCCACCAACTGGAAACAGTTTTTTTCTGCAGCAAAAAATAGAAGATCCTTTTTTCTTTCTTGTGAAAGTTTTCAAAAAAAACTATTTGAATTTTTTGTTTCAAATTTATTTAAAATTACATTTTAAAAAATAATAAGTGTGAAAAATGTTTAAAGGATTAGCCAGGATAAGAAAAGTTTTATTAAGCACAAACATGAACAAAGAAATCGTGAATCCATTAATAAATAATATTTATTTATTCTACAAAATATTTAATTATTTGACACACAAAATTTCATTGCAATTTTAAATAGATATTAATTTAAAAATGTCTAAAAACAACAGAATGACACTTTTTAATTTTTTTCATGTTAAACTTTTGAAGAAAAAAACCTTTTGGGCGAGAACTTACTGATTTTGAACCAAATACAGAGTTCATTTATGGAATTCGTGAATTTTTTTCTAATGTCTCGATTAGTTATTATTGTTGTGTAGAAATAAATATTTCTTCCTTTAAAACATCTGTTTTTTATTTGATCGTCAAATTCTTTAATCTTATTTTAAACCGTTTCTTTTGAGGTTAATCTTAAAAATTCAAAGGAGCAAAAAACGTTGCACATCGAAAAAGTTTCAACGGTTGAAAAAATTTCTTTTTCATTTTTTGTTTTTTAGAAAGAGCAAAATGTGTTTATTTTTAAAAAGAAAGAAATGCATTTCTTTTGCTGAAGTGTCTTTTTTAAAAATAGGCATGGACGCGGGACCATTTTTCAGTCCCAATCCCGTCCCAGTCCAGTCCCTTCAAGATAAGTCCCGCCCGGTCCCGGGACGGGACGGGACCAGGACGGGACCGGGATTTGTTAAAAATTTTCAAGTATTGTAAAATGGTGATTCGTCCCGTCCCCCCGGGATCCCGTCCCGGGACGGGACTAAGCGGGACTTCAAGTCCCGCGTCCATGCCTATTTAAAAATCAAAAATATTCGATAAAACATTCGAAGATTGTTGTAGAAGATGTGTTTGAATTTTTTTATTACTTTTATCCCTAAATTTGTTTTAAAACTATGAAATTTGGAGAGTTTTAACACAAAAGAATTTTGCACAAAAATTGAAATCACTGTTGGTCGATAAAAAATCAAAGATTTCGTAAAACAGTTTTTACAACTTCAAAAAACAAAAAATTAACAATTTTTCAACATTTTTTTTACTGAAAATTGTCTTGAAAGTCCAAAAAGCTCAATATTGAATTGACATGCGCCAGATTACTAACAATTAAACTATCGGAATTTTCTGTTGCCATGTTTGAATACAAAATATTTTATTTGAGAATTATAAAAAGTTTTGCTTTTGTATTGCCTGATGACATTTTTTTAAAAATCACGGTGCTGTTATTACACCAAAAATAAAAATATTTTTTCGGTGTTGCCACCTTTAAAAAATTTTCTTTTCACTTCTTTTTGTTTCTAACGAAAGCAATGTTTAGAGAGCAGTGTTATGCTTTTGTTTTTTTTCCGCGGGCGCCCGCGCCCGCGCCCGCGTACTTTTCAAAAAATCGCCCGCGCCCGCCCGCCGCCCGCGTACCCTCAAAAAAAATCGCCCGCGCCCGCCCGCCGCCCGCGTACCCTCAAAAAAAATCGCCCGCGCCCGCCCGCCGCCCGCTTACTTTCAAAAATTCCGCCCGCGGGCGAAGCATAACACGGACTCCGATTTGAATTTATTTTAAACTATTATTTTCAATATTTAAAGACAATGTATACATAAACCTACAGTATGTCATATCGCTAATTTGGCATACTATAGGTCAAAAGCATATCTTCAACACCTATCATGAATTTAAATTTTGACCATATCAATAATTGATATATTGATTAACAAAAATTACTTAAAGTAGTACTGTAGATAATGTCATTAATCGGTCAAAATCCAGGTGAAGTTAATAACGATGGAAAATTTTTCATAGCAGTTTATTCTTTCTTTTTCGACAAGCAAAAAAGATTGACACCA